>JALJCO010001078.1:0-600000 GCA_023101725.1 Atherinomorus stipes
TTTACTTTCGGTGTGTGGAGAAGGTGCGTGGGTAAAGCGATCACACGACAAAAGGATCCTCTGAAGGAACTTTACTTGACTCCGTTAGCAGGTTGGTACATTCTCAACTGATCATCGCAGGTAATACACGGTTAGATTGTGTTGGCCTCTAACTCTGGCACAGACAGCGTTGTAGCAGTGTCCATACAGTGAGCCGAGCGCCATACAATCACAGGAAAAAGAGAGGAAACCCAACAGTCTCGCGATGCAAAACGCGACTTGAACCTACGCTGCCTTCACTGACCTAACCTAGGCATGGGAATATTAAAACAAAGCAGAACACAGCATTCATAGGCCAACTAACAGCTCGACTGCCTTACACTACCCCCTTTAGGAGTACTGAGTCCCTTCAGTACAGGTAATACAGCAAAAACTGATTAGAAATGATCACTACAATAAACTCAACTTAAAGTGACTGAAAAGCCTTAAGACATAAAACCAAAAAGGGGCCATAAAATGTAAACTATAATCGTTAGATTAGCCTTAAGTGTAAACAATGAACTGTCAGCTCCTGAATGTAAACAATAAACTGTTAGCTCATAACTAATGCCTGAATCTCTCTGGTTTATTGACTATGCGACCACTAGATGTTTTAACAGTCTTTTCCAAGGAGTCTGTACCACCTCGTCTTCTTCCCAGCTGGGACTCTGGACCCTTCAACACCTCGTCTGGACCGCTGGACACCTTTCCTGGACCCATGGACACCTTGTGTGGACCGCTGGACACTGGACCCATGGACGCCTCGCCCGGACCCGTGGACGCCTCGCCTGGACCCTTGGACACTGGACCCGTGGACGCCTCGCCCGGACCCGTGAGCGCCTCGCCTGGACCCTTGGACACTGGACCCGGGGACGCCTCGCCCGGACCCATGGGCGCCTCGCCTGGACCCTTGGACACTGGACCCGTGGACGCCTCGCCCGGACCCGTGGACGCCTCGCCCGGATCCATGGACACCTCGCCTGGACCCTTGGACACTGGACCCGTGGACGCCTCGCCCGGACCCGTGGACGCCTCGCCCGGACCCATGGACGCCTCGCCTGGATCACCTGGCAGCGGCAGCACTGGCACCAGGGGAACATCTTCTTCTCTTGTTTGGAAATCTGGTTCTTGGCACTGTTGCAGCAATTTACTTCTTTGACGCAAAATCCAGACTGGGATCACTTCACTGGCATACGGCTTCAGCCTGTCGTGATGCATGATTGTGCTGTGCTTTGGGCCTTGAATCTCATACAACACAGGACCGCGGCGTGCAGAAACAATCAGGGGACCTTTCCATAGTGCTTGGAGCTTTGGGCTTAGTCCTCTCTTTTTCGTGCTGTCCTTGACAAACACCAGGTCTCCAACATCATAGGAGTGTTCTCTTGCTCGGAGGTCATACACCTTTTTCTGCCTCTCTTGTGCAGTCCGTAAGTGCTCTCTAGCCATGTTGTGGACCTCTGTTAAACCTTCCTCCAGATTGTAGAGGAAATCCACAACAGCCAGCGGGTCAGCTTTGAGTCTTATGGTACCAGACTGGATATCTTGTGGATGGTGGACCTCTCTGCCAAGCATAAGTCTGTTAGGTGTGAAACCTGTCACTGCGTGTCGTGAACTGCGGTAGGCTGCGGTGAGCAGTGCCAAATGCTCGTCCCAGTTCTTTTGGCTCTGGTTCACATAACACCGAAGCATCTGAAGCAAGGTCCTATTGAACCGTTCTACCTGCCCATTAGAGGAGGGGTGGTAGGGGGTAGTCCTGGTTTTGGTGACTTGTAGGAGCTTGCACACATTTCGAAACAGCAAACTTTCAAAATTGCGGCCCTGATCCGTGTGCAACTCAAGGGGGGCTCCAAACCTGGCAATGAAGTCATAGACTAACCTTTTTGCTGTCGTTTCAGCACCCTGGTCAGGGACCGGAAATGCTTCGGCCCACCTTGTGAACTGATCAATAATGACAAGAATGTACTTGTTACCAGAGCTTGACACAGGGAATGGACCGAGGATGTCGAGGTGCAGACGGTCTAGGGGTGCTCCGACTTGGTAACCTTGCAGTCTTGCTCTTTTTGTTGGTCCTGTAGTCTTGCATGCACTGCACTGAGGACACCTCTTGACAAACAGGTGAACATCTCCGCCCATTCCATACCAGTGGTACTTTTGACGTACACGCTCTAGGGTTTTGGCTTCTCCCAGGTGACCAGAGTATGGAGGGTCGTGGCATGACTGGAGGATTTGCTTCTGCATGGATGCTGGAAGTAATAGTAGCAAAGATGGGTGCTGGTCTCCAACTTTCTCCCAGGAGTAGTAGAGGACTCCTTGTCTTAGAGTGACTTGGGGCCAGCAGAGCCAAAATTTCCTTACTGCAGGGCTCTCAAGCATCACTTCATCTCTGGTGGGGAGAGTTCCTGTTTCCTTCCATGAGTGAAGGATGGTGAGGACAGGATCTGCTTTCTGGTATGTGGCCAGTTGTTCAGGGCTAAGTGACTCAAGCCAGTTAACTTCTGGGCTATCCAGCAAGGATGCAGATGACTGATTTTCTCCTGACTGAGTGTCACCACTGACTGTGTCCTTTTGGGGCTCAATGCACCTTACAGCTAGCGGCACAACGTCGTCGACATCCTCTTCAAACTTGGCCCACTGCTCGTGAACTCTCTGGCAGTACTTGCACCCTCTGCATGGCAGATCTGAAAGGTTGACTCCCGCTTGGTAACAGTCACATGTGTGGGCATCTTGTCCAGGCAGCCGCGACATTGCGTCTGCATTAGCGTGTTGCTTACCAGCTCGATGTTCAATGTTGAAATCATACTGACTCAGCTCTTCCAGCCAGCGGGCTAGTTGTCCTTCAGGGCATTTAAATCTGAAAAGCCAAGTGAGACTATCATGGTCGGTCCGCAGAAGGAATTTTCTCCCTAGTAGATAGTGGCGGAACTGGCGAGTGAAACGAACAACGGCAAGTAACTCTCGACGGGTGACGCAGTACCTTTGTTGAGCTGGTGAAAGGTGACTGCTGGCATAGGTCAGGACTCGTTCTTCTCCCCACTGGACTTGCGACAGGACAGCTCCAACACTGCTGTTTGAGGCGTCCGTATCAAGGATGAACTTGCCTTCAGCATGAGGGTACCCCAACACAGGTGCAGTGGTCAGTTTTTCTTTGAGCTTTGTAAAAGCAGCTTGGTGCTCATCAGTCCACAGGAACACAGTCCCCTTTTTGAGAAGGCTGTAGAGGGGCTTTGCTAGCTCTGCAAAACTTGGAACAAACTTGCGGTAGTAGTTACATAGCCCAAGGAAGGCTTGTAGCTCTTGCAAGTTGTTGGGGGGTTCCACAGCTGTACATCTTTGACAAGAGCTGGATTTGGTCGTATTCCTTCACCACTCACAATGTGGCCCAGGAAGAGAACTGATTCCTGGAGCAGGTGACATTTTGATGGCTTTAGCTTTAGTCCATAGTTTTGGAACCTCTGAAAAACTTGTTCAAGCCGATCCAAGCTTTGGTCTACTCCAGTACCAATGATGATGACATCATCCAGGTAGATGAGGAGGGTTTCCCACTGGAGGCCTCTGAGGACAAGCTCCATTGCTCTCTGGAAAGTACTCGGCGCGTTGCAGAGGCCAAATGGCATTCGGGTGTATTCATAAAGGCCCCATTTAGTGACAAACGCCGTCTTTTCACGATCCTTGCCGTCTACCGCAATCTGCCAGTAGCCAGACTGCAGATCGAGAGTAGAAAACATGGTGGCTCCACCGACAACATCAAGACATTCTTCAATCTGAGGTAGCGGATAAGCATCCTTGATGGTCAGACGGTTCAAACTACGATAGTCTACGCACCACCGTACTCCTCCATCTTTTTTACGCACTAGAACCACTGGAGAAGCCCATTCAGATGCTGATGGCGTGACTACACCTGCTTCTAGCATGGTCTTAAGGTGTGCTTCCTCCTCACCTTGAAATCCAAGAGGAGTTCTTCTCACTGGCTGGCGTACAGGCCTAGCAAACCCGGTGTCTATCTTGTGAGCAACAGCAGACATGTAACCAAGGTCAGAGTCATTTTTGGCAAAGATGGACTGGTACATTATCAGGAGTTGGATGAACCTCTGTTGTTGCTCCTCACTGAGAGTTTCACTTGTAGCAGCAGCCAGACTTTGAAGATGCTCAGGAATGTCAGAGATTGTTGCAACTCTTCCCACCACCAGAGATGGCGCAGTGTCTCCTGCATGACAATGCGTTGCACTTTGTTTTGATGCACCTGAGGTTTCAGGATAAGCTTCGACTAGGACCCCGAGACATGCTCCTCTTGGTAGGGCTGCACCTGTGGTTGAGAAATTGCACACCCTGATTGGTACTCTTTTTTCCATAGTGACAAGGACACTTCCGGAGGTTACATTGTCTGTAATGTGTAAAGGCTCCAGCACAGCCGTAACTCCCGGTCTCGGGTCCTCCACCTCACCCCATACAACACATTCAGATATGGCTGGGATGGTTGTGGCTTTTCCAAGAGTTACTCTAGTCACAGAGTGATCTGATCCACTGTCCTGCACAATTTTTGAGGGCACAAGTTCACTGCCAATGAAAACTTTGCCACTGGTAAATATGACAACGTCATGAGCCCTCATCAGGTCTAAGCCAAGGAGGACAGAGTCTCTTATCGGGGCTACATGCACTTCCCAGTTAATAGATCTGGATCCAATCTGAAAGGCGACGGTGAGTCCACGTCTAGCTTTCATGCCGTCTCCAAGTCCTGCATTCAGTAAATAGGTCTGGTGTAGGTCTGCAGATGCTGCATCGTCCTTCAGGATACTTTGATACAGTTCCTCCGAAATCACAGTTGTTTGAGCTCCGGTGTCTGCCACGGCTTGCGTTGGAATGCCATTTATGGTCAGAGAAATTTGTAAGCTCTCACCTCTCTTCTTGGTGCAGCCAATCTGCCGGCCTTGTAACTGGGGATCTGAGTTGCAGACGCCAACTGACTGTAGCAGGTAATCTGTATGCCTGTCACCATGGCTACGTGCAGCCACAGGGCTGTTTGGCCTAACACAGTCTTTTCTGAAATGTCCTGTTTCCCCACATTTAAAGCAGGGGCCAGCTGCTCCACGATTTGGGCTTGGTGTTTGAGAGCGTCCTCTATTTGGTTGTATCTGTCGGTGACTTTGTTTTTCTTCTGGTACAAAGCTCTGAGCTGCTTGGGGCTGTGGTGCTCTTGAATTTGTAAGCTGGAGATTCTCGACCTGCAGCTGTAGATTTCCCACTGTTTTAACAAGACCCTTCACTTGATCCATTAGTGCAGCAAACTGGTCAGCTGTAACATACTGAGGGGCCTGGACCCTGCGGGACATTGTGGCAGCGTCCTCACATGGGTCTCCTTCATCAACCCATGAGATACGTCTTGCTCTGTTCTTTATTTCAGTGTCACGGCCCACAGTAGCTTTGAAGTTATGTTCATGAGCCTCCACAAACTTTTGAGCTTCGACAAGGGAGCTTGGGTCACGATTCATGACTTCATAAGCCACCTTTTGGTTTCGTAAGCCCTTGAGAAAAGCATCAGTTGCAAGTTGGTCTTGCAGATGGAGATCGACTCCTGAGTATGCCATTGTGATAAGGCGTCTCACCTCCTCTGCAAACTCAGCTGATGTCTCTCGCCCTTGTCGGAGTTCTCCAAGCTTCCTTCTTAAGGTGGTAGGGGGATCTTTATTGCCAAAACGTTGAGCAAGTTGTTCTACCAGAAGGACATAATCTTCCCTTGTGCGCTCTGGTAGTGAGCAGACATACCGCACCGCAGCTCCTCTTAAACATTCATGCAGCCTGTCCACTCTTTCTATAGCACTCCACCCATATTTCCTTGCTTGACGTTCAAACGGCATCAAAAAAGAGTCCCAATCCTCATTCCCATCAAACGTGGCTAATTTAGGCCTCTGGGGTTCTGGCAATGTGTTGTAATAGGCTCCAGTATTATTTTGTCTTCTGTCATCATGGTATGTAAGCATGTGTTGGTTTCCACGCTCAGTATCTCTAGTCTCCCTGCGTCTGTTGTCAGGCTCTGGCGTTGTAGTCCGTCGTGGTGGACCTGAGCTGCGAGATCTTTGGTTTATGACCTCCAGTTCAGCTGCAAAGGCAGCATGATCTCTTGGTCTAGTTGTCACATCCGAGGGTGCACTTGGTTCAGGTACATGTCGTTCTCTCGTAGGCTGCATTGAGATTATGTTTTCTCCCCCACTGGCAGTAGAGAGTGATGGTGGGGTTTGCTGTGCAGCTGATTGTCCTGTTATGTGTGAAAGGACAGGGGCCAACATCATTTGGAGGTTTCTAGCTTGTTGATTTTGATTTTCCAACACAGCTTGTAACCATTTGGGAGCAGTTTCTTTATCTGGGGGCCTGATGTTGCACCTTGTAGCTCCTCAGTCATTTTATTTTCATTCGCTTTCTTTTGTTGTGTACTTCCTGCTGTGCTTTTATTGTGGAGGGCGAACCGGAAGTTGCGCGTGGCGACGCTGCAGCAGCTTGACGATTGTTTACTTTTAACACGTCCTCTTTTCTACTCTCACCAACGGCAGTTACGAACTGTAACGTGGCTTCCAGTTTTTTGTTAGTTCAGGATGCATCCGGATAAAGTCTTTTTGATGGTATTCACTCACGTTATGCTGTAGATATCCCACTTCTGACACCAGTTGTCGTGCTTTTTACTTTCGGTGTGTGGAGAAGGTGCGTGGGTAAAGCGATCACACGACAAAAGGATCCTCTGAAGGAACTTTACTTGACTCCGTTAGCAGGTTGGTACATTCTCAACTGATCATCGCAGGTAATACACGGTTAGATTGTGTTGGCCTCTAACTCTGGCACAGACAGCGTTGTAGCAGTGTCCATACAGTGAGCCGAGCGCCATACAATCACAGGAAAAAGAGAGGAAACCCAACAGTCTCGCGATGCAAAACGCGACTTGAACCTACGCTGCCTTCACTGACCTAACCTAGGCATGGGAATATTAAAACAAAGCAGAACACAGCATTCATAGGCCAACTAACAGCTCGACTGCCTTACAATATATATCATTTTCATCTCATATATTTATAATTTATCTTTTTGGATTAGTTGTTATTTATTTATTTTATGTTAAATTGTACTTTAATTAATTGCAGTCTTTCTTTTTTCAGATTTTTTTCTGATATTTACTTAGTTTTTAATTGTATATTCAGGCATTGAGGAGTTAAACCATTAATCTTTGTTGAGATTAAATGTTTTGTGTACATGTTTGGATGCTGATTAATAAGTTTATAGCTCCTTAAATTGGCTACGTTTTTCTGAAACGCAATATGATATTGCAATTAAAAAGAAAAAAAAAACAAACAAAAAAAAACCCTGTATTTCACTGTTACTCATTAGGAACATACTGTATGTGAAAGACATGGAAACCACACATTTTAAGAAACCTAAAATATATGTGGTTTTGTATGGTCCCATTTTTACATGGAAAATATAAATTCACATGGGTTCCACATGTAAGCCCATAGATTTGACATGTTTATATGAAGTTTCCTAGACTTCACATGCGATTATACAGGTTTGTATGGGAAGAGTTTCTCATGTGATTCTCTAGATTTCTCGTGTGGAAATTTATTTGGATTTCAAATGTGATTGTGGGGGTTATCTATGGGAGTTTACAAAAAGTTTCACATGATTATATGCATTTCACATCAGTTTACATGTGACCATACGGGTTTAACAAAGAAATTTACATGGGTTTCACATGTACAGTAGTGCGACAAAACCCACAGATTTAAGTGTATTATACAATGTATGTGTTCCAATGTCTCTCTTGTTGCATATTAGTAAAACCACAAGTGGGAAACACATGTAGTGTCATGTGGTGTAAGAATGTGTCCTACACCTGATTTATGATGGTTTATCCTAAATTAAGCGTGTACATTTTTTTTACCATGCACAGCAGTGTTGTAGTCAAGACCACCAAGACCAAGACATTACCGAGACCAAGACATCACCCAGTCTTGAGCAACGTCTTGGTCTTGGTCCCTGGTCTCGGACGTGTCTTGGTCATGTGGTCTTGACAACAACATTAGTGTACAGTACTTGAAAGATTAAAAAACATAACCTCAAGAAGTACAGTAGATCTGTACTCATCCATAATAAACAAAATGCTTTTTGACAAAAAAAAAACAAAAACAAAAAAAAAAACAAAACAAAAAAACATTTATCTTTATGGATTAGTTGTTATTAATTCATTTTAAGATAAAAATTGTACTTTATTAAATTGTAGTCTTTTTAATTGCACATTAAGGCATTAAGGAGTTAAATCATTAATCATTGTTGACACAAAATGTTTTTTGTACATGTTTGGATGCTGATTAATAAAAGTTTATAGAAATGTTAGAAAAGAGTGGCATTGTAGGGTTTTTATTCAGGCTCTGGCAATACATCTCAATGAACTTCCCGCACAGTTATGTATTAATAATGGAAGACACATAAAACCTCAGCACAGAGGGAACAAAGAGCATGGTGCCCATTACATGCATGAAAACTCATAGTTAATTGAAAGGTTGACTTTGGTGGTTTGAATATTGTCAGTCTCTGATATTATGAGACAACCAGGGTGCTACACCTGCACTGTGATGAACTGCTGTTTTATGGTTACAAGAATATCTTAATGATTAAGAAAACAACAGTAAATTACTGTTAAATATTTATTACCCACAAGTGGATTAGCAGTTACTGTGATTGTTTAACTAATAACTTTAAATAATTAATTTTAATATAACAACATTCTCCTAATACGGCCACTCACTGAAAGCGTGAGAGCAATGGGTTGCTGATTTTATAACAAACAGAATGTAAAAAGTAGAAAATAACCTGAGCAATTTTGACTCAAAGAAGACTTTGTGTTCACAATGTTGACTGTTTTTAACCCTGAACCCTTTTGAAACCACCGGGATCACCGGTGACACCACTGCGCATGTGTGTTTAAAATGTAATGTAAAACTGTCTGAGTTGTTGTAAAATAGTTTACATTAGATTTTTGTAATCTCAGAAATGTTCAATCTGCACTTTTCAAGAATTTATAAAAATAAAGCTGAAGAAAATTCAATTCCGTATTATCTATTGCGTAAATTTATAAATATGGTGCTAACACTAACTCAACTGTTTTGTAAAGCACACTGCAATCACACTTTCTTTTAAATAATTGAGCAAGTGAACCCGACTGAGCCATCTCTGTTTCAGTGTATTTCTAAGGTGAAAGATATATTTCATGTCATTACTTTGTCCCATTTTAAAACTTTTAAAAATAGGAAAACCTAGCTTAAAATCATGACCTTTTCAAATTTGTAAAAAGATTTAAATAATGCAAAGAAACTTCTTTTCTTTTCTTTTATGAATGTTAAAAGGTTAAAAAGCACTGAAATGCTAAAAAGCGATTCAATACATGTCAGGCATCAAACCACTGTAGCAAGTTTGGGGAACTGACAGACTACAAAAAAAAAAAAAAAAAACTAATAAAAGCCAAAAATCTAACAAAACACCCAAGAAAATATCATTTTAAAGACCCAAAACGTAACTTTTAGCAGTTTTCTCAGGGACGCGGCCCCTTCTTCATCCCTGTACTGTGAGCTCACTCTCTTGTTCAGTCCCTTCCTCTCTTTTTCCCTCTTCCTCCGGTAATGTTTCCTTGTGTTTCTTTGCTAAATCCGCCATGGTGCATGTTCAAAACAACCTTGCAGATGGAAAAGTTACATAGTGCAGTTCTCAGCTTCAGGACACTGGGCAGTGACGGCTTGAAAAATGTGCACAATGAATGTTAGTGTGCCGTCAAAACGAGTCGAAAATGCATGTTTTTAAGGTCTAAAAGTGACGTTGTGGGTCTTTAAGGGTATGTTCACTCATACAACCAGATTATTACATGTTATATGTCGGCAGTTTTTTTTTTTTTGTGTTGTTTTTTTTTAATTGCTTTGTAGAGGTTTTAGGTCATACGTAGAAAAGCAGTGGTTGCACATGGACTGAATGCATTTGGAGCCAATCTTCTTGAGCTTATGCAACAAGAAGATTGTAACAACAAGAATAGCAGTTGCACTGTAAAACAAAATGACATTTTGCTCCACTGTCAAATTTTACTGATAATGTACGGTAAAAGGGTATATGGTCAAGACATTTTATCGACATGAACAAAATGACATTGCTGGTGCGAACTGTAAAATATGGCCAGGATATATGGAACAACTGAGTAACCAAATTTAACGTTTTTGAGCTGCTTTTATCCTTTGTCCAGAAGAAAATGACCATTTTTCTAATAATTCTAGGCTCAAAAGAGTTGCATTAATCTTTGATTCACAGGATTATTGTATGCGTAATGGGATGTCGATGACACATCACTGACCAAGATGTGCTGCGAAGTGTCAGTGTCATGATGTCTCATCAAAACCATTTGGCCATTATCTCAGTCATGATAATGACCAGTCTGTTCCTCTGATGTCTGTCCATCTGCTTGCTAGGCTTCAAAACTTCAAACTGAGCCGACAAACTCTGACATTTTTTCCTTCTTTGCTGTTTCTTACACTTTTTTTGTCTTTTCCTTACCTTCCATCTCCAGAGGAAATGTCAGAGGTGTTTGGCAAACCTCATACCTAATACTTCTGATTTTCCTGTCATGCAACAAAACACAGAAATGTTTGAAGCTCACTTACTGAACATCAAAAAGTTTGAGTGGCTTAAAATGGCAAAACAGACACCTGCTTTCATGCAGGAAACTGGTTGTGTTGTACTTACCTGCAATATTTTCTGTTGAATATACACAAATGTCATTACATGTTTTGAAAATAAATCCAGGCCTTTGGACATCCATTTAGCTCCTTAACCGTCTGATTATTTTTCTAATGCATCTACTCAGCTGGAGCTGCAAAGTGCAGTTTGGATATTATGTCTATTCAAAGATGAAACAGGGTGTTTGCACTGAAAAATTACATCAAAGCCACAGTGTTAATCCAAGAGTCACTGATAACATGGCATAAATCAAAGCAGCCTCACCCTCTTTCATGCACAGATGACAGATTTCTATAATGAAGAAAAATGGAGGATGTCACACTCATTTTCATGCTGTGACCCCAAAAGTAATGGCCTGAGTGAATAAAGTAACGTATCAAATTGGTGCTCTTTACTGTCCAGCACACAAAGTCCTGTATTATGAACTGCCATTGACCATAAATTGAAGCGCCGTCTTGACAGGGACACGTTTCCTGTTGTCAAATTCTGACAAAGGACATATGGTTAAAGAGAGGGAAGGAAAAGGAGGTGGGGGATGAAGATGAGCAAGACGGGAAGAGGAGTATGGGACAGATTCACATGCCACTTTGCAAAACAACATGAAAAAGACTTGATTATAGGCTGAGAAGAGGGAGAGGAGGAATGAATTACATGGAGATGAGAAGAGTGAGGCTCAGGAGGAGGGAAAGACAGAAACTCCTCCAAAAAGAGCAATGGAGAGGAAGGCTTGCACAGATTTAATTTACATCATAGTTCTTGGAGCGCAGAGCATGCCATCATTACCCCTATCGAAGTCTGACGAGTGAGTGCAATATACATGACAGGATGCAAGACGAGGGAAAAAACATATCACTGTGGGATATGTTCATCTCATCTTGTGATTAATATGTTCTCTTCCCTCTCTGAGATCCAAATATAAACCTGTAATTTTTTTTTTTTTCTGTGCTGTCATGACATTACATCTGAACTTTTAACCCTTTTGTTTTTAACTTATGCTAACCAGCATATTTTGCCTTCTGACTTGAAGGCAAAATATTTTTGGTTCAGAGCAAAATATCCCAACATTTTTTGAGGTGAATTCTGCCATTTAACTTGCATCTTTGTGCAACCCTTTCATTTTCTAAATAAAGGCATCATCAGGTTTCAATCATTTTCCTTTCAGCATAGTTTTATTATGCATTTCACATGCATTCTAGTATTATATAGGATTTTGTGAAATAGTTATGTTTTGATTGTTTTTGTTAATATATCAGAAAGCTGGAGGGGTTTGGGGGATGACTCTACACCCACCTAATGAAAAAGTCAAGACTGATTCCAGTTCTGACCACTACTGTCTTTAAGTAAATTTACTTTTGAGTTTTGTGTCTTATAGCTACTGTTGATTTCAGATAAATTTGCATTCAGTGCACTTTGTTCAAACCACATGATCTATTAAAGTGCATACCTTGAAGGTGGTGCTGGTTGCTATGGAAAACACAGATTTCATCTTTGTGAGCATGAATGCGTCTTTTTCTGATATGCAACTATTCCTAATTATTTTTCAAGAAAATTACAGCTTATTTCCTATGCTGCTGATAATCACCATAAGAATGTTTAAAGGACGACTTTCACACACTACACAAGCTAAAACCAACTAAAATACAAAGATTGTATGATACATTGATTTTTTTTTTTTTTAAGTTATGCTCTTTGGTATTTCATGTACAAAATTTATAGGAAAGGGAAAAAAAGGCTAAAAATGAAATAGAAAATATGCAATCCTGAAACATAAAGACTTCTGTTCAACATCTCACACATTGTAAGCTAATTGGCAGCAGAACATCCCAGAGAACCTGACTCTTTCAGAAAAAAAGATGATGAGGGTCTGTCAAAGACTGTAAGAAATGATTCAGCTATTGCAGGTTTTATTTTCTTAGGTAAAAATTGCAAACCACTTGGTTATTTCTCATCTATGACAGGTGTTCTCATTAAAAAGTCCACAAAATCCAAAGAAACTTCATGCACATAAGACAAGGCTAAAATCTAAAGCAGTATACTTGGACCCACTAAGTCTGGTAGCTAAGCTGATCTGCCTCGAAAACATTTGGTGCATTATAAAATGAAAAATAAGATAAAAGAGGCCGTGATATGTGAAACGGATAAAGTCCTGTATCAGGGAAGGATGGGATATTTCACTTTTAAGACTACAGTACAACAGAGGTGATGCAACACAATGTTAACCTGGCCCTGTCCAACAGTTTTTAGATGCATGTTGTGGGCATCAAATTTATTACAAGAGTGTCTTTTTGTGAAAAATGTTTTCTAACCTTAAGCTAACAAACAATGACAGACATGCTAACAGTAGCATGGCCCCTTTCTTTGCACACTGAAACTGTGCAGTCTATTCAACAGAAATCTAGCTATCTTATGTAGAAACAATCTCAAACATAGTCATATACGTTTAACATGTTAATGTAATAATTTCAATAAACAAACCCTGCAAGTGGGGGAGATGGATGTGCGTCTCATGCTGTACAACAGCTGGTGGATTCAGGGGGAACCGAGACTTTGCAACTCCCCTTTCCATCACCATCTGGGTCAAGGTTGATGAGCCCTTGAGCGAGGCGCACAGAAACTGTTCTGGCCATAAAAACAAGCTGTTCAGCGTCTGGTTTGTGGGTGCTTGTCTCTGATTGGTCAGAAGGTAATTGATAAAGGTGCTGCTAATTAACTGGCGGCCTCACCCTCATTACAAACCAGATGTGTTGATTTTGGTCTGGGGAAATGAAGCCTTTAGAATGACTTTTCAGATGATAATGAGAAGAAATATTACACTCGTATAGTTTTACAGCAAAATGAAAATTACACACATGCTGATATGATCCATGTTGTGTATTATTGTGCAGTTTTACAAGATGCTTTATATTGTTGCTTGCCTAATAAAATTGCAGTCAGGCTTGTAGCATGCGTGACTGAAACAAAACCTTGAGACCATGCTCGCAAATATCCGCTGGTTTTGATATTTGTTGGGCTAAAGGGCAATGGAGGTTGAAAAGGTCATTAAAATCAAGATCAATGAAGTACAGACAAAAAAGTTTTGGTTTTAATCTGAATGTCAACTAAACTTAAGGCTCACAGTGCATGGTTATGTGGAAAAATCAAAGAGGACATGCATGTATTGAGAAACCACACACAGCAGGAGCTGAGAAATACAGCAGCATTTACTTTAGTCCAGACTAATGCTAATTGTCATTGTAAAGATGGGAAACCCAAAAAGATAAGAATTACACTGATGCCTGATGTTGTAACAGCAATTTCATAAAACCAAATGTTATATAACTGCTCAACAGAACGAGAAAATTACAGCCAACTGTAGGGGGAAACTGATTTCTTTTTCAACCCTGCAGCAGTGTAATCAGCCATAATCAACACTCCCATCAACTGATTTCTGCTGTTTATAGAGACACTGATTGGCCATAATCATCTGTCAACGTTGATAGCTGAATTTTTCAATGCAGGAAAGAAAAGCATCTCAGATATGCAATGATGATGCAAAGAACTAATGCGGAAGTTTAGTAATCTTTCGTTTTAATTTCTGAAACTGTGGGTAGTCAAGTTTATATTTCAGATTAATCTTTCACTGAATTACTTACAGTTTTATACAAAACTATAGGATGCATGTTTAGCTGAGAGGTTATGGCATTACTTTCGGCTTGTACATCAAGATGAACTGAACAAATGAACAAATAACAATGAAACTGATACTGCAAGAGATGCATGATCAACTTTTGGGGGTTCCAATCCGAGTCTGATATCTGTAATTTGAATATTTGTATTTTATATTGGTATTTGTATTTTCCGACACCAATTCAGTTTACGGAAACACTACTGTGATTATCATTATTGTTGCTAATGTTGTTATGAAAGGTTTCATTTGGGTGTAGTAAACCACACATCACTTCTAAACAAGACAACAACTTATTAACAAAATTATTCCAGTTAAAATGTTTTCAATGAAAATTTAGAAGAAAAAAACCTTCTCAAGTAAATCCAAAACAAAGCTTTTAGCTACTTTATAGGGCTGGGCGATAAATCATATTTTAATCTCATTTACGATCTGGGTTTTCAACTATCATAAAAACAAAATGATCCGGTTATTTTGCTTCCTGCTTTACTCTCGAGCTGTTTTCTGTTGCAAATCAAGTGCCCTCCTACATGTTAGCGCTCTGCTGTAGACTTCTTAATTAGGCGGATATTTTTAGCTTTTGACGGAGATGTCGAACAAAGATGTCAGATGTGATGTAACATAGCTGCTGCTGTGCTAGGTGCCAGTAGCAGCAACAGCAGCACACAGCATCTCCTCAGAACTGTTAAAATGTTTGTTGATTGGCTAGCTAGGCTATCATCAGGGAGAGGCTAACAACCCACTGCTACAGGTGCATAGCACGTCTCTGGTTTTATACCAAATGATCAGGGAAAGCCCAGTAACCCCAAGGAAGCAAACTGCAAAGTTTGCCATAGAAAACTTACGGTCAAATCAGCCAACATAACAAATGTGAAGCAACAGTGGAAAGCAGCGCATTCAAATGCCGTATCAGCTGATTGCTACCACGAGTCACAACTTAGCTGCTGTGTGACATTGTATTCTGGTGCAGAGATTTAACAACACAGACAGCATTCAAGATTATATCTTATTACAAAAATAATTCCTGTAGCTCAGGTGGAAGAGTCATCTTTCAACCGGAGGGTCGGGGGATCGATTCCAGGCTTCCCCAGACTACATGCCGAAGTGTCCTTGGGAAAGACACTGAACCCCAAGTTGCCTCCCGATGTGCCTATCGGGGGATGAATGTGTGTGTGACTGGGTGAATGTGATATGTAGTGTAAAGTGCTTTGAGTGGTTAGTATGACTGGAAAAGCGCTATATAAGTACAGTCCATTTACCATTAATTAGCTACATTCAGTTCAACATCACAGCTTCCTTCCCAGAAGTTAATGTCTAGATTTAAAGGCGCTATAGAAGATTCGGCATTTCGGATTTTGGCTTTCAGAAAGCAGAGACTATTAGCAAATTTTTGAATGATGTGCATGCACAAGACCAACATGTTATATTTACAGCTCCCTCCCCCGGCCACAGCACAACGTGCACAAGCCACTCCAGTGATTAGCAGAACACAGGTACAGATTCTACCATCACGTCACAAACACAAGTAAACAGATGTTGTCTGAACGTCGCTAACTGCTAGCAGAATGATTGTTAGCTACCTGCTGGAAACAGACAATAGTACGCCACTTCCTGGTAGAATCTTGCTAATCAATCACTCTGTTTGATCAGTCTCGCCTACTACCCATTGAATCAATCGTCAATCACTCTTATTACGGCAGTAAGAGTAATTGACGGGCTGATAGACAAATGAAAAATGTAAGGAATGCAGAAATAATTGGTGGAGGTTTTTTCACCCGCATTACTTTCACAGCTCATATATAATATTATTAATATAATTAAAGCTTTTAATTAATCATAGCGTATGGGGTAGTGAACCCAATTTAATTGAATATTGCAAAAATTGTTGAAATAAAGATCTTCTGTAATGTCTTTAACTCCTGTTTGGCTGCTGATGCTTTCCGCATAGCTCTGTGCGAAGAGCAGGACTCCGACGGTTCAGAATCAAAGCTACCACTGGTCATAAAACCGTAGGCTAAATGGCAGGAAGATCGCACAGAGGAAGAGGAAGCAGCCGTCGGGACATCACTTCCACTGTTGTCATAGGTATATATTTTCCAGTTCCCCGAGTTCCCCACTATTTGAATATAAATGCTATTTATTAGCAAATATTGACCCACCCCCCCCATACAAAAAAAAATCAAGGGGGAACGCTGCCAAGACAAAACTTCACTTCATTTGTCTCTCACTGGAGAAATTAGTTTGTGTTCTAAAATGTCTGACATCCAAAAGATAAAACTGTTTAAAAGCCGCTATTAGTAATTAATTTCATGTAAAAGTTAATAAATGATCATGTTAAATAATGGAGATCTTAATTTCATTCAAAAGAATCATGATTATAATTTTTGCCATAATTGGGCAGTCCTACTACTTTAATAATCTTTATAAAAAAAAAAAACAAAGGCAGGTACAATTTTGCAGTAAAAGTGTTTTTTAACATTTTAAGTCCAAGAGAATGTGTTGAAAGGGAACCAGGATGTATCCAAATAGTCTGACACCGTTGCGGACAGACTGTGGTCTGCAGTAATTGGCTCATTGGGCTAGCTGCTGTTCAATCCACTGGAATGTCCTCATGGAGCTCATATGCAAGAATTTTGTTTCTGTTTGAAGATCCTCAATAGAGGACTGTGCTAGTTGTAAATGTTTGAAATGCTCTACAGTTACATGCATTAGCGAAAACATGGCTAGCATTGTGCTATAAAATCAGCCCATCTTGCTCAACAAGTTGATATTTGAGCTGCTTGCACCCATTTCTTCTTTTTATTTGCAAAAGTTTCTGACGCCGCAGGCTGCAACACAATCCCCAAACATGACCAACCACCTTCATGATAAACATTTGTAGATGTGTTATTTTCATCCAGTTCCAAGCGTTTTCCCCTCTAAATTCACCTCTGGTCTCTCTACTTATAAACTTAAATTTGAACTCAATCCGTCGACATGACTTTCCAGATGGTACAGGGACGGTGATTATAGGCATTCCTGGAGCCTTCATTGCTCTGCTGAGAAACAACACCTCATAATTTTGTGTTCCAACCTGTAGCATCATGTGACAGGTGTGTTTTGTTTTGCAGCGCCACCTGACACCCTAGCAACTGGATACTAACACAGTGTCAGCTTTGAATGAGGCACTATGGCCATTTAAGCATAGAAACGCAAAAGGACATCATCAGAGGAAGCAGGGGGAAAGAAGAAGAGAAAGGAAAGTGACAGAGCAAGACAAGTCAATACAGGATTGACTTTTACTGGCTGGAGAGCTCAGAGAAGACTCAGGATGCAAGACGGATGCCGAATCAGCCTTCGTTAGGAAGTGACAAAGTGCAAAACATATGCAAAATTATAGTAGAGACAATCTAAGAAATTCATTTAATCTGTTGAGGAACTTTGTAGCAAGGATGCAGGAAAGGTCTTCTGATGAGTCTTTTATGAAGAATTTATAGCATCTGTTTGTGTCAGTGCACACTAGAAGGTTCCCTGCAGTCAAATGTATTTTTTCTCTCTTGTTTTGGCCATTCAATCTTATACTGTAAGCTGTACACTTTAAAAGTTTTCTTGGTCTTTCAGACCTAAACATGACCCCACAATTCCTGTTTACTGCCACTTCTTTATTCACAAAGAAACTGAGAAACCCCTTTTTGGTAACTGTTCAATTATTTCCATCTTGTGTGTGTCTGGTTGCAGATCTGTCCAGCATTGCATGTTCACAGTTTAGTTTGACATCAGACAGAGCCTCTACAGGCCGCGCCTTTGTCAGAGCTTCTGCTTTGTGGGCATCCTTTGCTTTATTGTTCAGAGTCCTTGGCAGCTGCTTAGAAGAGCCCATGGTGTGAACAAGTGATCGTCCTGAGAAGCTAATTAAAGTCTGAGAGTGTGGTGAAAGTTATATGAGAGCTCAAATCTTTTTACAGTGCCTGAATTTTTGCAAACTCTTCCTTTTCTTTTTTCCTCCGCTGAGATCTTATGAAACGAAACCAAGACACTAATATCATTTCATCACCTTCTCAGCTCTATAGTCACGTGGCAAACTGTACACCACAGTACACACACTATAACAAATTACTTGATGAGAATTATATTACTTTCACATAAAACCATTTGACATGGCCTTGGTGAATCACTTACTAAGCTGATAATAAGCGTATCAAGTCAAAATTGAAAAAAATCATTAAAATGGCTCTTGATACAGTTGTTAAAACCACTTTGATTTTTGTTATCGCGCAGATGTGAATGAGAGCGTAAATGAATCCATCTCTGTCAGCTGCATGAATAATCTCAACCTATCTGAAGAGCGAGTGTGCAGGCTATGGAGATGGCTCCTGACAAGCTCCTGCACCCCCAAATTGTGATTACGGCATCTGAAGTTGTGCTAAAATGACTCTAAAACTATATGACCTTTCCTGTGAGAGGAGACAGGAGGAAGGCCTTATCAGCAATTTCAGGACTTGCAGTCAGAGCAGGGTCATCTTTACACAGCCTTTTATCATGTAGGATTTAGGTTTCTTCACAAATGATCTGTGAGCACAAACAGCTACAGTTTCATTACCATCAGACCCTGGACAGAAGTAAATACAGATCTGTATTCCACACAACAAAAAAACTAGACTGATGCAATGAGATTTGTGGTAACAAAAACACAAATCAAGGAAGGCTGCAGTGAATATAACATATTTTCTGGCTTTAACTTCAGTAATAGATTAGTACTCATTGAGCAAACCAGTGAGTATTAATAGCAGTATGCTGTACAGGTGAGAGCTCATGTTAAAGCAATGTGGCTCAAGAAAGTAATTCAAATTGTTTTGACAACAAGTGGGGTCTGCAGCTCAAAGGAGCAAGATATTATCAGGCTGGCAGGCAACACTTGTTAGCAGGATCAATGCACTGCTGGCTTTAGCCTTTTCACAGGATTTATTGAATACTCCCAGCCTTAGTCTTGCATGTGAAACTCTTGAAATGCAAGTGTAAATGAGGCTTTAGAGAAATGCCTTTCCAACTCCAGAAATCCCACATGCAACAATGCTGTAATATTGTAGTCTTAGCGCAGCGAGAGCGGTTGTTATTCCACACACGTATATTTGGAAGACTTGGCAAGGATGCAAAAATGATGTTTCCTTACCCTAGACAGATCTCCAACCTCCAGGTAAAAACAAATGATGAAAACATTCCAGGTCATCCACACGACGAGCCAAGCTGCGTACTGCAGACAAACAGAGAGAGAGAGAGAGAAATCAGATGAAGACGAGGTTTTATAAGACTTCACTGCAGAATTAGAGAAGGAAAAACTTGTTCATGTCTTTTGGAACGAGTGAGATGGAGAGAAAAGACAGAGGGAGGATTCACTTCTGATGTTGTTAAAATGCAGAGAGACACAGACAACAGCTAAGAGTGCAACCAATCTCCTAAATCAAATCAGACAGGGGGAGACAATGGATGGCGGCGCTTTGTGTGTGTGCATGTGGGCTTGTGTAAAAAGGAGTGAGAGGAAGGAATGAATAAATGACAGAATTTACTGAGCTTTCATTGTCTGTGCTGTCTCAATAAATACTGTTTGTGCATATGAAGGTTGTTTCATGAGGGGTGGATGTGAGATCCTCTGAAAGTTTATGAAATTTTAATCGCTTTTTCATTGACAACATCTGTAGTGGAAAAAGACAGGCTAACTTGTCTTGCTATGCAACGGTTACGATAAAGTTTTTATTCAGTGCCATGGACCCTGAAAAGTACTAACTTATGAAAACATCACTTCCCTCAGTTCCACTGAGAAAAAAATACCTCAATTGAAGTGTCACTCCAATCGTATTCAGCCCTCATTGTTCAAAGTACAGACCTGAGTATCACTAAATAAAAGGCTGCTTCTTAATTTAATGGAAATGGCAAATGGCTGCTTCTATTGCGTAGGTAAGTGCTTGAAACTCACTCCGGTAACATATCTCGGCCTGAACTGAATAGTGCCGAACAGGCCCAGGATGACGATGATGATGTGTAGGAAGTTGGTCAGGATGGGAGCCCACTGGTAGCCCAGGAAGTCTATCACCTGGCGCTCCAACACACTGACCTGAGGGAGGAAAAGAAGGAGACAAGAAGGACAGATTAGTGGGATGGGAAAATTAACTTGACTTTGATCATTTTGAGTTGTCTCAGCATGAAAAGCACTAACGCCTGACAGAAAGTGGGTGTCATGTCAAGCTGATATGAGCCTCAACTTCATGACGGCAACCAAAGCAGACATGCTGTGAAATCTGAAACTCTGAGTCGACTGGCAGAAAATGAATCATTAATCATGACCAACTTCAATTTGTAATGATTTCTCACTTCTCCTTTTTTGCTGTTTATGAACATTCAATACAAATATGATTATATTTACATTTTAGAGAAAAACATTGACAGATAACTGAGAAACAAATCAGTAGATGAATGAATGTAGAGAGCAATCAATGACTGGAGAACAACTATGAGCAATCTGCCATCAAAACTTTATTGGGAAGTTACAAAGTAAAGCTAAACAATATATACCAGTTTTTATACCAACAGATTATTTCCCCCAATAAAAGATGCACTATTTAAATATTTCTACGCAGCTGAATGGTCCAGCAGCTTCAATCAGTGACTTTACTTGAAAAAGTTATTTAGTTTTCTGATTTACATAATCTTGTGACCCTTATTAGGAAATTTAGACTTTTCTTATGTGTAAAAAATGACATGTTGATGAAAGAAAACTGATTTTACTCATGTTTCGCAAACATTTGTCTCTTTTATGGGGCATATTTACATGCACAGAAATATTCTGTTATGAACCTACTTGAACCCCGAGGTGGATGACTAAAATAGTTCTGTTTGGGAGTGACAAGGATAGATCAAGAGTGAGCACGTCACAGGGACAGCACATGTTAGATGGCTTGGAGACAAAGTCAGAGGCGAGGCTAAGATGGTTTGAGCATGTACATTGGAGGGTAGTGAAAATATAGTAGTAAAGAAGGATATTGGGGTTGGAACTACCAGGCAGGGGGCCTGGAAGAGGACCAAAGAGGAGATTTAGAGGTGTAGTGAAAGAGGACATAAAGTTAGTTGGTGTTTAAGAAGAGGATACAGAAGATAGGGTTAGATCAGCATTTCTCAATCCTACTCCTCAGGGATCCCAGCCCTGCACGTTTTAGATGTTTCCAACTCTGGCACACATTTCAGTGAGGTGTGTATGGGTCAGATGGAGGCAGATGATTCGCTGTTGCCATCCCTGAAGGCATTAGTCGAGAGAGAAAAGAAGAAAAGGAGAATCGAGATATTTTTGCTTACGTTTGTGTTTTTAAAAATTTTATGACACACATTACACCTCTAAGCCAATTGCCTTACACTCTTTCAGTCAATACAATAAAGAAAACTATTTCTGTATAAAGGAGGTACCTGAGTAATGTTCTGTTTTAAGGGATGATAAAACATTGCTTTGGGGTAGAAGATCAGGGAAAAGAATATGACTTAAATATCTCATATCTAACTAATCTAAACATTATGATTTGTGAATCCCCTTAAGAATAATATGAAGTAAAATGGATATCCTCTGTCACAGTCTGGCTATGTCTTCATAAAACTGTGAGAACAAAAAAAAAGTAGAAGCTTCTTCACTTTTCTTTTAAACAAAAGCAGCTCTAGTGTTGATCAGGACTAATTCTTTAGTATTATTTCCACTTTTATTTGATAGGGTCTTCTTTACACTGAGCCTGTTTAGGAACTTTGGAAAATGTAAATGCCCTTATCAGAACTGAGAGGATTCCACACCATCATAATGAACACTCTAAAGGATCAGTGGAGTCACAGGGAGGATGTTAATCAGAATATGTCACAAATCACAAGTGCTTTATCGTAATGAAGTAAACTGTAATCAGTTCCATACACACTGCTGTTAAGCTCATGGGGCAGAATTTGTCTGCATGTGTGTGTTTGGGCTTATTATCCCTCAGTCACTAGCGCCTCATGCTGAGATAGTTAATGAAGTCAGCGCAGCGCATGATACGGCACTGCTAAATACATTAACACACGCAGACAGAGAGAGGGCGATAGGGAGATGGAGACCTAGAGAAAGCGAGAGAGACTGAAAAATGTGCACGAACAAAAGCAAGAAAAGAGAATTCATACAAGTTTAGGAGCTCAAAACACGCTGATATTTGCTGCCGTTTCCTCTTAGTTGGATGTGTTTACACATCGAAAGCTTCCTCCTCCGTCACCACCGCTGTCTTCGCACACCCATGGACACAAGTTTCTGCATGGATGAGTTTAGAGTGCCCTAATGTGAGACCATATGGCAACACCACAGCCACACAGCAGTGATGTACACACACTTGTCTGAAAAACAGGCATAGGATGCAACAATCAGATATTAGCACTAAAAGTGACGTATTGCATGTGAAATTTAAAAGTGCAGGAAGGTATATAAGTGAATGTGTGGTGACATATGTGAATCCACCCGTGTGTGCGCGTGTGTTTCCATGTCAGGGCAGGTCTGCTGTGCTTGCACTTGACAGCACCTGCTGTTTTTGGACACACAGGGCTCAGCTGGCACCACAATGTGTGTGTGACAGTGTGTGTGTGCTTCTTTGTGTGACTGCCTTTATGCGCAGGCTCCATCTCTCTGCTTCTTTGTGTATTTACTTCATTGTATTATGTACAAGTGTGTCCTCCTATTGACAATTATATAGTGCAGCAATTGTGTGCCTTCCTTACAAGCGTGCACGTTTATCCATACAGAGGCCATTATATAAAGTCAGAGGCCTCCTAGCCCATTATTGAGGCCTCTTGGGGCCTCTCTTTCATCACCAATAATATAAACAGTCTTCACTCCAGCTGGGGACACACACACATGCGCACACGCATACACACACCCATGAAAAGATACAATAAACCTCCCAAACGCAAGTGCAGAAAAGACATTTAGATTGCAGACATAAATAATATGTAAGTACACAACAGTCAATCAGTCTTTTGCTGGTTTTTATTGCTCAAACTTGTATTAATACAGGAACCAATAAAAGGAATATTCAAATCCAGACCATCTGCTTCTTTGCCATGCACTCATTTTATGCAAAATTCTCATTACAAGGCTCAGCTGCAAAACAACATCATCTGCCTCACTATGTCGTTTCTTTGTAATTCAGCCCCTCAGTTCTCCTGACAGACGAAAGACAAAGCGTGCACATACTCGTTCTGCCAGCATTCTTTGCAGCCACCAAATGACAGAAAAAGCTTTGGATAAAGTGTGAAATTGCCCTGGCTTTTCAACATCTTTGACTCTAGTGGGAGAGGGGTGTGGGGGACGGGGAGATGTGCACGGAACATGGTTGTGAGCAGCAGATATGTTAGCAGATATGGCAGTTTTGTGATATGTGTGTCTGATGAAAGAATCTGCGGTGTACAGGTGGAGCTTCAAGCTGCCTGGCTAGGCCCTGTGGGATCTGCTGCGACACGCTTTGAAGCTGCAGAGAGAGATGCTCGTTTCAGCTGCGGCGTGAGCCAGAGGCAAACTCACATCCAGCTTATTTATCCACTATTCTGCAACCCAGTGGTGGACACTGCACTGTCGTCTCAATATGTCTTGACTTTGCAGAATCTTTGCAAGTGCCAGAGAGATTTGCTATGGATGTGTTTCATGCTGCACGTAACGACTTCAGTCTGTATGTCTCTGTATAGTTTGAGAATGATTGACAAAACACAGAAAAACAACTTCATATGCAGCCTTCTGTCAATCTGTCTTTGCCAGCACAAAACCCCTCAGGGATCACAAATGTTTATTCCACCTACTGTTTTGTTGGCTTAAAATGAAGTTTGTGTTTTTACCACTCAAATGCACTACATCGAGTCTGACAAAAGAGCTCGATTCCATCACCATCCTGTCGGCCATTCATGAAGTGTGTCTGTTTTGTGGAGGCATCTAACAAACTTTGGGTTGTAAGTAAGCTGACTTATCGAGGAGCTTTATTTTACTTTTGCTAAAACCACAAGCTCCAACTAGCTTGTTACAGAAGCTATAATGTGAATAAGTAGATTTTCCTAATGCAGAAAGCTGTGAAGTGTATTTCCCAAGCTGCAGCAGGAGGTGAAAGGCTGCGTTGACTAGAGTTTTCCATACAGTGGCAACCATCACTTGCAATTCTACCAGCTGTTGCTAACTAAAGTATGAGTTGGCCATATACAATGATGAAACAGTCCGCTGTGCAAATAACAGCCTCCTTTCATGCTAAAGTCTTCATAAGTCTCCAAACGAGATCTCTCAAATAAAAGTTCCAAGATCAGCTGCCCATCAACACTGAAAAACTGAACCCTGTTGCATTTGCAACCAACACAGCAGCGAGCTGTGTTTTCATCCAAATGCCAACCGAAGCGAACTTTGGAAATGTCATCGAATAAAAGATGCACATCAGGAACTCATCATGCAAGCTGAAAGCCGTTTGATGCATACATCCACTTTCTATAGCCGCAACTGGAACCAGAAACCTCCTCTCTGTGAGGCGACCGTGCCCCCACCTCCCAATCTAAAAATAAATGCAAGAAATACAATACTGTCGTGCATTCATATTTCAATTTTGGGACCATTATCTGCCACTCATTCACACACACAGACAAAAAGAGAAGTAGCTGCAGTGACTGGCAAAGACACTCAAACACTTGGGGAATAGATTAGTAGCTGATGAAAGGAACAGCAGAAGCGGGGAGAGGCTGCCTTTAGTGAGTTTGGGAAAGATTTTGCTCTGTTTGATTAGGAGTGATAGAATGATATCAAAGAGTTATTATTTCTCCAGACAGTAAGTCACTGTGTGACCATTATGAGACACTGCAGGGCGGTGAAAGCATCTTTTATCTTAAACAGAAGAAAAAAGGGGAGAAAATAAGACAGAGAGGGAGACGGAGCAAGAGATCTGATTAGAGGTGATTAAGATCCTACTGTTAGGAAAAAGGACGAGATGAGACAGAATCACAAAGTGAAAGAAATGAATGGTCACATGTTCTCCTCCTTCTTATTTCTTTCCTTACTTGACCACTCCTTCCTCACTCTCATCTTGCCATTTTCTCCTAATCCCTTTTCTCTACAACTCATCACCCCTCTGCTCTTTTTTCTTCTCCTCTCCTGCATATTTAATATGCATTCATCTGTTACCAGATCTGTTGTGTCATAAAACAGCAAATTACCTCATCTGCCTCCTCCCTTATTTCCCATTACCTCCACTGTCTCCATCTTCTACGACCCCCCACAGCTCTACCTCCTTTTCGTCCCTTTGTCCTCCACTGTACCTGCTTGTCACCTATTTCTTTTGCTTGCCTCCTCATTCCCTCAGTCCCATCCTTCCCTTCACAAGTTCCCTCGGCTCTTTGGCTGAGAGATTTCGCCTGCTTCTGTGACCTTTAAAAAACTGCTGATCAAATCCTCCTCCTCATCCCATTATAGATGACAAAGAGAGAGAGAGTGGCAAGAGATGGCGGCATGAAGGTGAGGGAGATCAGGTCAGATGGGATAGGATGAGATAGACAGTGAGAAGCTGGACAAAGACGGAGGAGAAGATGGGGGTATGGGGAATATCAGGGATGGAGTGGAGAGAGGAAGTTAGAAAATGCCCAAAGACTTTTTATGAGTCACGCAAGAGCATCACGACTGAGCAGCATCCAAGCAAATCAGAAACACACTGAAGTAAATATGAGCCCTTTCTCCCTCCTCGACTTTCAAACTAAAACTGTAGATTTCTGTTTCTGTAACCATCATAAACTTTATCCTCCTAATAAAACTACCTATAGTGGTTTAATGTTAACTTAATTAAAGCTTCTGCCTGCGCAGTATCCCACTGTGTACAGCAAAAGCAATCCCCTATTGATTTCGGTTCACACAAGGATCAATTCATCTCCATTGGAGGCTATTAGGGACCATTTGTGGCTTCTTAGCCTACTCTCTGAGAAAGACCAAAGATGGCAAGAATGATGGGATGAGCAAAGGAAGAAGGGAAGGATTAAAGGATGGCAGGAAATGAAAAAGGGACAGAGTACGGGAGTGAGAGCGAGATAGTGTTGATGGAAAGAGACAATCACGATCATAGGTGAAAATCTCTCTATTAAATATCCAATTTCCCCCATCCAAGCCCACTCATGTCATCACAACTCTTCAATCATATCTGTAATAGCCGTAATTTCCTTAGTCACTCAACTATACAAAGACTGCACACAGCTTCAGCTGAAATTCCCATCATGAAATTCCGCTGGATTTCACTGGGCTGCACTCATGAGAAAAATCAAGAAAGAAAGAAAGAGTAGAACTTGTGAATAAGTTTGACATAATTACCTCTGCAATTTCTCTTTTTCACAAAAATCAATGGTCTGTCTGCAATGATGCAGTGAGAAAATAAGTCTTTTTTTTAAACACTTGCCTTGTTGAAGGTCATTTTCACTCTTTTTTATGATGCTTGCCCTTTTCAATAACTTGCTAGTTTAACGTAGTTGCAACTTGTATAGGTGCTTCAGGGCCATCTAATGACCACAAGAATCACAAAGGACCCCTGATGAGTGAATCACCACACCTGTTGCTGAGACCAGGGCCAACCAATAAACAAAATTTCACCATCTAGACATACAGTAACTTAAATTTAAAATTTTCATAAGGGAAAGTTATGTTGTGGATGTATGCATTTTGTCTTTTCTGCATCGGATTATATTGTCTTGACCACTGAATGCCTATGCAACAACCCTGATTTGCAATACAGACCATGTTGCTCAGTCCTAGACCATGGTGCAAAAGTAAATCAGTGTTAAAATCAACAATATGTGACAGTTAGCTTATATTGTGCTATAAAAATACTGATAGCTTTACACTGCTTATCCTCCTCCTCTGTGTTACAAACTGTAGATCCAAGGTATGTTTTCTCCAAGGTCTTCCCAGGATTCGCATTAGAAATGTACACCATAAAAATTGTTCAATGTCGTGACATATTGTGCAAGGTAAAATATATTACTCTCCTGGATTTCTCATAAAGTTCCTGCTGTGTCTTGCTGGTAAAGAATAATAGTGGAACCCATCCCACTGGGCTTTCTAACCTGGGTAACGCACTTCAAGAAGGGTGATCTTTGCAAAACATGGAGGCTCCTTCTGGGTCATCTCAGTGTGAGAGTATCTTGACCAGGTTTGCCTGAGGTGCTGACCTCTGTCTACTGTAGCTAACACCTGATAGATATTCATAAGAACTTAAATAACAACTACAAAAACACAGTGAATTTAGCAGAATCTAATGTCAAGATGGCTTTATAGATGCTGTCATCTGTAAGCAAGAGGCCCATGCCTTACCATGTCATTTAAGCCACTTTAACAACACTGTCAGCCGCACATCTATAATGCAAATCTACCTCTATGAAATCCCAAAGCTGCTCTATTGGCTTGAGATCCGGTGACTTTTGGAGTATGGTAAACTCACTGTCATGTTTAAGGATTCAGTTTGAGATTATTTGAGCTTTGTTACACAGTGCATTATCCTGTTGAAAGTACAGAAGCCACAGAAGATGCTGTGGTCATAAAGGGATGGACATAGTCAGCAGCATACTCAGGGAGGCTGTGATGGTTAAATGATGCTCAGTAGGAACCCAGAGAATGCCAAGAAACTATTCCAGACACCACTACACCACCAGCAGTGTGAACCGCTGATGCAAAGCAGGATAAATCCATGCTTTCATGCATTTTTCCATCTTCTATTGTCCAGTTTTGATGAGTTTGTGTGAACTGTAGCTTCAGTTTCCAGTGTGTAACTGGAGTGCCTGCACCTGCTTCAAGATTGGAGGTGTTTTGCATTCAGTGATGGTATCTTGTAACCAGTCATCTGAGTCATCTGAGTCACTTTGCCTTCCTATAATCTTGAACCATTCTACCCATTCGCTTCTGATCTCTGACATCAACAAGGCATTTTGGTTCAGACAACTGCTGCTTAGTGGATATTTTCTCTTTTCAGACCATTCTCCGTAAACCCTCGAGATGGTTGTGTGGAAAAATCCCAGTAGATCAGCAGTTTCTGAAATACTCAAACCAGCCCATTTGGTACCAACAACAGTTCAATCACCTAAATTCTTTTTCTTCTCCACTCTAATGCTCGGTTTGAACTTCAACAAGCTGTCTTGACCATGTTTACATGCCTAAATGTATTGATTTGCTGCCATGTGATTGACCCATTAGCTTTTTGTGTTAACAAGCAAATGAACCTAAAGTAGTGGCCAGTCAGTGTTCTGTTCTGACCTACACAAACAAAATACAGCATTACTGTTCAGGTTTTATGGTAGATATTACAAAATGATTCTGCCCATAAACACCTCACTAATAAGTCAATATGTTCCTAATATGTAATGACTGTTCCTATTATTTTTTAACAACTCCTAAATGTCTGAATGTGTGGCATTAGGGGAAAAATCTGTAAATTCTTTCTACACTCTTTGAGTTACATTAAAAAAAGAAAGGAAAAAGAAAACCCCCAAAACTCAGAGCCAATAAAATTTGGAAATAAGACTTTTTTTTTTTTTTTGTTCCAGATGGCTCCTTGAAGTCTGTTCTTAACCCATTTTGTCTGATTGTGAATAATTCAACAAGAATAATTGAATTGTGGCTAGAATATCAGTAGAATTTCACAAGCTTTATTATTTTATTTTAGCTGTCAAGAGAGGCAATCAACACACTGCACGATGCCCAATCATACATATTAAAAATATTGGTCCAATACTTGCCATTTGTTCATAGATTCCTGCCCAGATCATTTGCATTTGTTTAAATCCTTTTACACATTTGCTGGCCAGCCATAATGTCAATTTCTATAAACCTGGCTGTCATGACAGTCAACAGATGGATAAAGAGAATGGAGGCCATGTTAGCCTGTTAGCAACACTCTAGAAGTATCCTGATGCGTAATAGAGAACAACCAAAATGAATAAAGATGATGGTGTGTAAATGAAAACTGTGTTGAAGAGAAGTACTTGCAGATTGTCATTAAGATCACTCATCTTCATACTACAGCTCCTGACAGGGTACTTAGAAACATGATGAGCAACTGGCTGGCCTACGGGCAAAATCCATTTTCTCACCTAATTTGCCATAATAAGCTCCAGCACCTGAACAAATTGTGACGGAAATTTGGATCCCATGAATGTCCAACGTACTGAACTGGAAGGTCACTGGTAAAACAGGATGCTAAATTTATCTCTGCAACATAACCATAACTACCACTGAGGGATTTCCCTTTTGCTACTGTCTGCTGATGTTGTTATCCTCAGCTTGGAACAACACCTAAAATGCTTTTAGCTTTGGAACAAGGCATTTGCATTATACAATAAAGCAACCTTATTTACTTTAAGATAAATAACATTCTTTCTCAACATGGTATTCATTATGTACTACTGGCTTAATATTGAAGCTATCAACAAAGTTGTTTCTTTGATTATGAATTTGGGTGGACTTTATATCAGAGATAATAACAACAACAACAAAACAAAATAACTTAAACTTTTCCTTTTCCTATAGTGTGTTTTTCTACTTTTACAGAACAGCTCAAAGCTTCTGAGATTTTATGCATCAGTACAATTAAAAAAAAATACTATCTGGTCTTCATCATGTCTTAAAAGTAAGTAAATAAAAACTCAGATCAATGGCATGAGAAAGTAGTTAAACCATGACTTTATTTGGGGAAAAAAGTGTGGGGGAAAAAAAGTGTTGCTCTATATTGCTGGTCTGGAGAATTTAGGTGTGTTTTCACACAATGTCAAGGAGGAAAGACATCAGCAGTTATCTGAGAGAGACAACTGTGGCTGCCCATCAATCTGGGAAGGGTTACTGTATCAACCCATTTCTAAACAATATGGAGTCCATCCTACAACAGCAACAGAGATTATTCATTCATTCATGACAGCAGGTTCATCCCACAATCAGAGAAACTGCAAAAAACCTTAAAGCGACATCTCAGGCTCAGTGAAGTACAGTGAAAAGAAAGACTGAACATGTATGACTTGTTTGGAAGATGCTCATTAAAAGAACAAGCCACTGGGGATTTGGTTTGCATTCAGACAAACCACAAACAATTAAACTCCCTCACTCCAAGGGTCAGGGTGAGGAAACAGTCCTAACAGTCACACCGTTATGAAGAACAAGACCAAAGTACAGATCTGGCAATGATGAACAGCACAATGTCTGGTTGAAACCAGACACAACAGTCAGGCACAGAGGTGGGGAGGGGAGGATTTGAGCTTGTTCACCAGCAACAGGACATGTTGAAGTCACAGAGGTGATCACAAACTCCTCTGTATAACAAAATATTTCAGTCAACTGTGAGGCCGTCTGCTGGCCGACAGCTAAACCTTGTCTGAAACAGTCATGCAACAGAGCAAATGTCCCAAGCACAGCAGCTAACCTGATTCAAATACTGTGTTGGAGCCTTCAAACTAAAACAAACATCTATAATCTAAAACAAGACTGTGAAGAAAAGTGAACCAAATTCCCTCCACAGTGATGCTGGAGACAGAAAATGATTACATCAATGTACTGTTTAAATGCAAAGTAGTTCTACAAGCTACTAATTGTTCACTAAGTTTTTCCACACATTGCTTATATACAGTAGATAATTAAATATTGCATTATGTTGTGTTATTATCAAACCAAGTCTTAAGACCTGGTTAAAACTGAATATTTATTTCTTTACTGAGCTTGTTCTAATACATAAAACCTTAGATACAGTCAGTGCCTGAAATTCACTTCGGGACTGCGGGAATCGCACATAATACCATCAATTCCCGCAAACTTCGCTCTTATAATGCGGGAAGTTCCCGCTTGCAATTGCAGCGACGTAATATGCATTGAACGTTTGCATCAGAGCCATAAAATAACACAGAATAAAGGGCTCGACACGCTTGAGGCAATGTCGCTCCTTCTTCATTCATTCATTCATTCAGGAGTGACGTCACCTCCCGCGTCGGCCCTTTAGTAAAGCGCGCTCCCTTTCTCTCTCCCTCTCAGTCTCAGCTCCTCTCAACAAACAAATTGCCACCGGTAAGACATTACTTTCACTGAGTCTTATAATGTAAATCTAACTTCGGGTCACCTGAAGGGAAGCTAGTCTGGACCAACACCAGTAAAGATCTGCGCTGTGGTGGCGCCGGTGTCGGTCTCATTTAAAACCCAAATCCTCCGGATCCTCAGGTAGCACCGGTGCTGGACACGGTACCAAGCAGCCCAAAGAAAAGTTTTAGCCTAACTGGCTCAGAATATCCGTGGCTTGATCATAATGATGGAGACACAAGCTGCTCAGTTTAATGTTGGTGTGATGAGACCAACATCCGCGCTGCGTCACCTTTTCTTACATGGCAGCTGAATGTGAGATCGACTCAAGATAATATTAATAGTTTGATATTATGAAAACATTTTTATATTTTGACGCATAGGCTAAACAGCATTAAATATGTCATATTAAAAATCTAAATTTGGTATTTTGGAGAAAGATGCTGATTTGGGAATGTTTCTTCGTCATTTTGTCACATTCTCACTGCTCTTCACTTGTTCTTGTTTATCTCAGCTTCTTTAGGCTATTGTATTTTCTGTGTTTTTATTTTCTTTCCTATTAAGTATCTTTGGGTGTTCTTGAAGCTGTTATTAAATGTGTTATTATTATATTCATTAAGTTTCTGACAGTTTTCTAGCCTTGCATGTAGAAGATGCTCTGTCCTCCCCAAGACCAGTTTTATTTTAACAGAACTTTTATCAAATGCAAGAGATTACGTAGAGGAGAGAGAACAGAACAGAGCTGGAAGAAAGAACCACCAGAACCACTTATTATAATTATGCAGTTGAAAGATGCAACAGATTACTGCAATATATACTTTTTATACCAAGCTGGTAAAAACTGATGATGGCTGATAAAGAGAATGGAGACGGGACAAGAGAGCTGTCTAAGATGGAAACTAAGAGGGACGAAAAAGACAAATTAATGTTCCTTATTAATCTGAGGTTGGGGTAGGACACTGTAAGACCTGTGGTGAAGCGCCCTGTAAATATCCCCTCCAAAGTATGCAAATCCCCCCTTGGTGAAGCATATAAAGGGGGAATTCCCCCCATTTTGAGAAGTGAATTTCAAGCCCTGGATACAGTATAAGAGAGGGTATGCTTTGTTTTCCACGATTATTCCTCTAAAGCGCCAATTCCTCTTCTTCTCCATGAATCCATCCCACATCTCCTTGACAATTAACTGGAGTGATTAATATTCCTAGGAAACATTTCTTTATGTAAACGTGGCATTTAAATGTCAAAAACACCAGCTAATCAGTTTGGTATTTCAACAGATCTCCCCTCTCTGTCTCTCACTGTCCACCCCACTGTCTTTATAAATTTCTGCCAATGCTCTTTTGTTTTTCTGGCAGCTGGATGCCGCTCTCCCTCTGCCTATAAACAAGAATGAAAAAGCTAGCTTTTTTGTTTGCTTGCTATCCGTTACCTTGATATATCCGGCCAGTTCAACCTGTTACTAGCTTGTAGGGAGACACACTAAATCTCAGCACTGTGTCATGTAACAGTAATAAGATTAAATGGTTTGTTTTTGACTATCAAATGAGCATAGCTTGTCAAATAAAATGAGTACACCCCGCATCTTCAAGTACAAAGTGAGGATTATATTTGTAGCATCTTAATGTTAATGCAGCTACACATGCACACAAATCTAATGCATATAGTACAGCACATGCTACAAAACAAAACCCTGGCAACATGGATGTAGATACGTACGCAGCTGGATGACATTCCATCTCTCAGACTATCAATCAGCTATGATTAGCTTGTCTCAAAAAAAGAACACGTGTGTGTACGAGTGTGTGCATTGGATTGAATGCTGACACTGAGCTGAATGTGTCATTAGCAATAATTGCAGGTTGCAGCAGAAGCTCTTTATAGTCATTTACAATGACTGACCAACTGATTATCATTAATATTATACACATCATCTCCCCTCTTTCTTCCTCCCTCCTCGGCTTGCTCATCCTCTTTGTTCTAATCTGTGCTTTGCTGTAATAATCGAACTGTTGAGACATGAATTTAATGTCTTCAATGGAGGCCCTTGTACATGCGTTTGCCTCTCTGCTGCCGCCTTTGTAAGCTCTCCCTTCCTCTATCTGTCTGTCAGATTGCCTTTTTTTGTCTGATCCAGCCCCACTGAAAACGCACTGACATTATCAGAGGAAAGCAGAGAGAATGAAAAGCACAGATCTGTCTCAATATCTTTATCAGCTCTGATGCTTTGATCTAAACAGGACAGACTTTGATGAAATCACATCAGACAGGAGGAGGCAACAAACTGGACTGAACAAGTGGAAAATACAGTCTGAGTGTTTGCTTAGAGATGAGAAGGAAGCGTCTCTGTACATTTCAAATTGTTCTACTGATATATTATTGAGATCTTCCTGATAGATTATGAAGTGGTTAGTGGTTAAGTCTTATTATTCCCTGTGGTTATACACTGAGGAAATTTGTAGCAAATTGTAAAGTTGCAGTGATTTCAAACAGATCAGAGCAGCTATTCAATTTGTGTAAAGGATTGTGTTTTATTTCTTTTCCCCTCTTAGCTCTTTAATGACTCCAGTTTCTCCTCCTTATTGCCCTCTCCTCCTTCTTTATCTTCCAACCCACCCAGTGGATCTCTCTCTCTCTCTCTCTCTCTCTCTGCCATTACAAACCTCTCCACTGTCTTGCATTTGGCTCATCAATTTTGCCATCCCTCCTTTTGTTCTCCTCCATCCATCCCTTTCTTTTTTCCATTCGCCATCCTTGCCTACTTTTGCCTCCATTCCCATTATCTTGCCTTCCCCGTCTTCCCTTCTCTTGCCCTGCGCCTCCATCCTCCCCTCCCTCCAGTAATCGGTTTCTGTGTCACTATTCAAGATACGCACACACACACAAATGCAGTAGCATCCCCTTCTCAGTCAATCTGTAAATGAATTATCAGCCCACCAATGGTTTTCCATTCGTACACTCTTATATCTTAATGGACGATCTATGAAGGCAGTGCTTTTATGAGAATAAAATGTGTGTGTGTGTCTGTGTGCTGGTTAGCTCAACTGCTGCATGATAAATAGGAAGTATGAGGAAGTACCTCAATCGTACCCAGGGGCTCTTGTTTTGTGTGTGTTAAGTGCATGCGTGTGCGCTCATGTCTGCATGTTTAACGTGTTGTCAGGCTTTTGTGGGTGCAGAAGCAGAGTAATGGCAGTGCGCATCCAACGTGTTTTGTATTTTGAGTGCATGCACGTGTGCGAGGGAAGAAGCGCGAGCGGGAATGACACCAGATAAACCCACAGATGGACGCCCAGCGGGCTGAGAAACATTAAGACAGCACAAACACATTAACACACACACACAGTGGTAAGAAGATACTGGCCTCTCCCTATCCCCGAATAACCACATGGGAGGCGAATGAAATCAACCACATCATTGGTGGTTGTGGTGTGTGCATGTGTGCCTACAGATGAGCAGAATGCAACTCAGCGTGTATTGTGCAGTTTTTGGTAAAAGAAATCACTTTGAGGAGATAAATAATATAAAATCTGATTCCTGCACATCATCAGAGAAAGTACATCATGAAGACAAAGAGGTAGACTTTCTCAGCACATGCTGTTCCCTAAAGCACTTCAGCTCCCTTAGTAAGTCTGGAGAAAACAGCATGAGTGTATTTTATTGTGTTTGGGTCAGAGCCAAAACTAAATTAACTTTGAGTCCTGGCTTGAATGGGAGACATGAACAGAACCTGTAGTGTCCCGGCCAACAATGAACTGCCGGCTATCTCTGTCATCTTATTTAAAATAAGCTTCACTGTGCTCGAGCCACTCATATCATCAACGGGTGCCAGGCACTTTATTTCTTCCTGCTCACTGTTGTGAAGCAGAAAATGTGGCCATATCCCCCATAATATTACTTTGTCTATAACCAAGGCCATGTTGTTGATCGTCCAGTCGCCAGCAGCGATGCAAAACCAAGAGGGTGCATGTGCACATGAAGGCCCATCTGTGTGTTTACTGTACAGGAACGCCTACAAGCAGATTGCACTTAGGCCATTTATGATGCCTTAAATCTGGAAGCCGCTTCAGCTCTCCATCAGTAGGCAACCTGCTGCGGAGGTCCAGACAGACAGCTTTTACAACCATATTTTCAAAAAAGTTATGCGCTGTGTGTAATGAAAATAAAAACAGAAAATAAATGCGATGATTTGAATTTGATGCCAGCAAATAAAAAAAGCTGTAACAGAGGCAGATTAACAGCTGTTTTGGGGAACTAGGGGGAGATGCTGTAGTTTTGGAGGCTATTTTCTTCCCCCTCTCTGCTTTTCAATGTGGCTGACAGGTCTGGATGGCAGGTAGGCCAGATTTGCACCTGGCCTCGTTTACTTCAGTGAAATGCTGCTGTAATACCGTTGGAATGCAGTTTGGCAAGGTCTGGCTGAAATAATCAGTATCTTTCCTCAAATAGTTGTAATTTGGTTGGCAGGATATACCGCTCCCAATCCTGCATATATCATTCAGCCTTAACACAGATGTACAAGTTATCTTTACCATGTGCAGTAATGCGCCCCATGCCAGTCCTCATGCTGGTGTGTGAAGTGTGTGCTGGTAAGAAGCTGAATGGTGCATTGCCTCTGTAGGGAGGAGAATATGACATTTATGTCCTCAAAAGAATTACAAATTTTAATTTGTGAAGCCATAAATCATTATTGTAAGCCAAGTATTGAGCTATATAGTAAGATATTAGAATAAATAAGTGAAACTGATAACACAACAGTGAAGTTACCAAGTCCTTTCCAAAGCGCGTCAATACCACACGTCTCCCCTTAAGGGCAGCAGCCCATGAAAACGCCATCATGGGTGTCTTCCTGACCTCAATTTCTCCGGATTCTCTGAACTTTCAAATCATATTACAAAGAGATGGAAAGCCCTTATTATCATAGTAATCATAGTAAAATAAAATCTGGAGTTCTATAATGTAAAAATGACTTTGAATTATGACAACCTTACACTGATAATAATTTTACTGAACAGATTGTGACTGCATAATCATAACACGACTGCACAATCATAACATTGTGTCAATACCCCATTGGACCATGGTTGTTAAGTTTTCAATAATTACATAGTTAACACCAAACACAGCTTATCAGCACACACACCAGCTGCCAAGCACAGAGGTGGGAGGTTGATGATTTAGGCTTGCTTTGCAGACACGGAAATGGACACTTCACTCCATCAACCCTGACCTCCTCTGTATCCCCGAGTTGAATGTTAGGTTATCTGTCTGGCAGTTAAAACCAGGTCATGCAACAAGAAAGTGATCCCAAACTCAACAGCAAATCTACAACACAATGGCAGAAAAAAAAAATCAAGGGATTGCATTCTACCCCACTAAAATCCCACGGTTGGTTCCCAACAAAGCTGTGCAAACGTCAATTAACTGAATCAATGTTATAAAGAATAGTGAGTGAAAAACTCCCCCACTACAAGCAAAATACAGAACACTTCAAATAAATGAAACATTTGAGTTTGAAACTGTCTAATTTTAATACCTGGAATTCAATCCTGATGCATAAAAGCTTATAAAAAAAGAGTTTACCCTCTTTCTTATGCAACTGTATTTTTATACTTTAATTTCATGATTCGTTTGTGAGATGAAACAGAGCTGCAGATTCTTATCAAGGTTCAGGTAACCAATGAATCACAAATTATATAGAGTAAATCACAAGATGAATTTCTTATTAGCATCATTGCTGGAAATTATATTCACTATTGATTAATCCATCTTTTGTTTGCAGCAGTAATGGTTTATCCAATAAAACACATCAAAGCTCTAAAATATGGCAATCATAGTGTTCAGAGTGAGCGTCATGCTGTTCATTTACACTGATAATTGTTTTTTAAATCATTTTCACAGTTAAATAGGGGAAAGAAGATAAAAGTGTTTATGTTCATGCTGTAATGTGTGACTTGTATGTTGGCATATGCATTCTCGCTTATAAAAACACAAAGAAAGCCTAAAACTGAGACTCTGATTTAGTTCACTATCATATTCTATGTTGGTTTTACATTAGGTTTCCTTCCTCATCTAGTCAAAGCTAGAGTTACACAACACTAAAAGCTTGCAGCCTTGTGAAATGCATCACACAAAGTCTTCAGCGCTGAAAAATTAGTAGCAATCTCTGAAATGCATTGCAACGTTTTCTTCAAGCTTGTGGAATGTGCCTCGTACTCTGGCCACATGAATATAAATCATTCCAGCTGCACATATTGCAAATAAAATACAGAAACCACTTTATGCTCACCAAGAGAGTTGTGAAACAGAGAATGTAAACAATATTATGATCCAATATTGTTCTCAAGCTGATCTATGCAACTTTGCAATGGATTACTGAAAGAGCTCCCAGATTACTAATGATTCTTTTGCAAGGAAAAAAAAAAACATAAACAAAACACACATACACACTGAAAAGGAAAAAAGAACAGAAAATCAATGACAAGGATTTTTTTTATTTTCAAACCTGAGTTTGTTCTGTTTGAATGACCAAGAAAATCAGTTCTTTGTAGAGTTGAGGAGGGAACTTTGCACTCAACAAGGGTATAAGCCTGCTTTCATTCTGAATCCATATTGGTTTTATTGAGTAATAATTTATGTTAAGTCAATCTGTATTAAATTTTACTATTTGAGAGTTAATCAGTGTGAGATTCAAGAATACCTTACACACAGCAAAGTAATATGGTTCTACGAAAACCCTGCTAAGGCAAAGCTACGTTTGGATTCGCTTTTCAATGACTCAAATAATACTGGCTGTAATACATGTGTGCAAAATGCCAAGCTGGCTAAAGCAATACTCCTAACCTGGAGAAACACCTCCTGTAACACAATATATGAGCTGATGAGTGTTCCTGAAGGGCCTGATGTGGCAAGTCCTGCAGAGCAGCTTCAGCTAACATTAGCTCATGCACATCCAGAGCTGACGGGTCTGATGGGTCCTCCATGAGTGATAAATCGTTAAGTTAGACATCTACTGAAAACTTTACAGACATTTATATCTTTACTGGGCTATACTGACATCTAGTTTATAAGTAACTGTGAGGCTGATGTAGTTTTTTTTTAACTTGCCTCATAACATTTGGAGTTAAACTTTTCACTGAGTGGTGTTGAGTGTAGATTGTCACATATTACCTGCACAAAAGCAGTTAGTTTTATGCTTGGCTGGCTTGTAATACTATCAGCTAGATGTACTAAGTCATAAATACACGTTATTATTCAAGCAGTATTAAAAAATTACTTCTTGTTGTAGAAGATATTCGTTAGCTCACGCATCAGTTGTAATCACAGTTTTAACTTGTGGTTAATGTTTGTGCTCTCATTTTCACACCAAACCAGTAGTATCCTGATAATAACTGATAGATTCATAAAGTTAAATCTTATTGGACACTTCTAATAAGTGTTTTCATGCTTTGAAAACACTTCCAAAGGAGTGCAGTGTGTTGGGCTAGCTTGTTGGCTTTGAGTTGGTTATGGTGGTATCTTTTACAAGCAAACATGTCACAAATAATTTTATGAATCTATCAGTAAGAATGAAAAAACAAAATTATTCTGCGCTGCACATACAAATAAAGCTATCTGAGTTAATTTCAGGTGGTTTTAGTTGGCTTGACTATTCAACTTTCTTGTATAGTATCTCTAAGAAATCATGATGCAATACTGTATATCACTTAATTTTATTTTAGTGAACAAATCAGAAATGTGAAAACTGACTCTTTCTTCCCAAAACAAAATGAAAATGTAAGAAAAAACACAGGAATGAAAAAGTGAAACAGAAAGTGAACAAACCTCTGGCAGCTGTTGCAACCTTGACTGCCAAGCCTCACACACTGAGCACGAGACTCAAACAACTGACCCGCTTCACAGGCTCTCACATCACACCTCCATTTTCTCACACAGTGTAAAACAAATCTGAAACTGATAACAATACAGCATGAGAACAGGTCACTCCGCGCCACCACATCTCACCTTTTCATTACCAGCCACTTTACTGAAACTGATGCTGCTTTCACCCTGTGAGACAGCCATTCAGTGAGCGTGTGTCATCATGGCAAAATATTCTCCTGGTGACACCTGCTGTAAAAATGGTGTTTAACACTTCCAGGAAGATTGTTTATTTTTATCAAAATAATAGAGTTGCAGCGGTGCAAGAGTCCATCAAAAATGTGTAAATGTCTATCCTAGATGAGAGAAGGGAACAAGTGCTGAGTGGTTGGTGCTACTGACTAAAGTGTGACAAAAGCAGCGAGTGGTCCGTGATTTTTTTTCCCAACAGAAAAAGAAAGGTTATTGATATCGCTGATTCAATCCACCTTGATAGGCAATATGACGTCACTGATTATGACCCTGTTTACATCAAGAGTTTTAATTCCTCTTTAATTCCAAATAAAAGTTATTCTATTAGGGTTGGTTTTCCTGATATCCCAGCGTGTTGGCTTTCTTATTCCTGCGTGCCAGCCCTTCCCTGCCGGTGGCGCTGGGGGGGCGTGGCTGGGCTGGGAAAGAAGAGAGCGGGAGCTGCTAAAGGAAGGGTGGGCGGGGACAGGACTGACGCTTGTTTTCCGGGTAACGACGGACGTCGCACATCCACCCCCTGTCAATAGAACCTTACAGATAAGGAATTAGATAAATTGCTGCTTAGTTAGAATTTTTTTATGAAATGAATGAGAATAATTTATTCAAATAATTTATTCAGAATTAAAAACATGTAACCAGGGCAATAAATTATTGTTGTCCTGCTTCAGCAGTCTAAAGGAAACAAATAAGGAGGCCCCAGAGAGACCCTTGAAATGGCAGAGCATTTGTACTCAGTCATTGAAGCACATCAGCAGTGGCTTTTTTTCAAAAGGAAACTCTCTATTCAATAAATGCTTTGAATCATTTAGTCAGCAAGGTAAGAACATGTGGGGGTAAACTTTTCCCCAGTCCTGAGGTAAAACTAAAAAGTTTGCCTTATATCTTTGGTTTGTTTTTCGTTTAACTAAATACTGAACAACATGAAAAGCTTCTTGTCTGCAAGACAAAACATTAGTGGAAGGAAAGTGACCAACTGACTTTGTTTTTTCCTATAAATTGGCAACATCTTCTTTTAAATGACCTGTTCATTTAACTTTTAATTTAGGAAATTTGAAGATCCCAAAACTTCAGGATATTTTCTTACAAAATCTGTTCATTGGAAGTGCCGTGAATAATAAATTGTCACATCTCTAATTGCGAAATGGGACCATTTAGTTACCCCACCCCACCTTCAAACGTTGGCTTCAGCATGTCAAAAAAGAAAACTATGGATCACCGCGAGCCTATACGTCACAACCCGGAATTCATGTGCCGCGAAGCTGGTCCCGGTGAAAATATGCTTCGTATTTGAACGGCGTCTGATGGACTATGAGCCTCAAAAACTGCTTTTGCACTCTTTTTAATTTTTTTTCTCCGCCGGTCTGTCTTTGAAATATTATAGAAATGACGTCCAGTTATACTGAAAGTCTTCTGCCGACGCTAGAAGAAGATACGAAGCTAAACTAGTATCTGTTGGACTAAGTGTGCCCTCTTCTGCTGCTACAGCCTGGTTAGACGAACCTACCTGTACATAAAGCCTGATGATCAGTTTCCGTCTATGATGTTTTGGTTTCATCAGGTAGCCCGTGTTCAGCTTTTTTTTTATAGAATTTATTTTCGGATTTTAATAAATGGTGGTTTTTTGTGTTTGGGTTTCCTTGTGTTATTCGGGCTTGTTGCTGGTTTGCTGTGCTGTTTTTGCTGCAAATGCTTCTGCCGTTTGTTTTTTTATGTGGGAATTGGGGGTGGGGGGGGGCGGGGGCGCGCTGTGTGGCTGTTTTCGGGGGGCTGGGGCGGGTGGGTGGGGGCTGTGCTGCCCGGGGGGCGTTGGGTGAGGGTGGGGCGGGGACTGTAAGGGGCGGTGAGGGTTGTCCCCGCGAAGGGCCTGTCCTAACCGGATGTGACGAATTTGGCGAAAATTCCCGGATGCTCGCGGTGATCCATAGTGAATGTGTAGCCCCCTCTGGGCAACTACAGTAAAACGATGGAGCAGGATGGAGGAGAGGAAACATCTTGTGCAACCTTTGGCATAAAATGCCACTTGATTTGTGTCATTTGAAGCAGCATTTTTCATTCTCATTCTATTACTAACTTATAGCAGAACGCCTCTGTGGCTCTGCTTATTAAGGTAGCAAACTTCAATGTGTCTAAAAGGTTTATTTGATCAGAATTCTTCGGAAAGTTCTTTACAACAAGTTCACAATACTCTAATATTACTTCTTTATCCATCCCTCTCTTTGTTTATGTATCCTTCTCAGTGTCATCCTTCCCCATACCACATTCTCTCTCTGCATCTGTTAGTTCAATTCATCCATACATGTTCCCCTCTTTCCTTTTAGTCTTGTGTACAGTTTCCTCTTTCACTTCTGAAGCTTCTCTCCATCATCTTTCCTTTGTAAAACATCCTGGCTTGCCCTTCATTGCTTTCCTCCTCAGTTCAGTTCCACAATACCCCAAAAACCTCCCGGGTTTCCACAGCAACACACACAAAAATACAGAATCACAAAATCCAACATGAACAGACTGCAGCATCACCTTTACACTATCACACAAAATATAAGCTGGCAGAAGCTTGTCACTGTAATCAACCCCACATGTGCAGACTCGCACATAAACAGCAATGCTCCATCGCTCTTGTTTCTCCACACACACACACATTCAGATGTAATCACCGTGAGTGCTGAGAGTGCAGTGCAGAGGTGTGAGAGCTCTCAATGCTTCTGCGAACCATCAATCATAAAAACCTTTCTGGGGATTGGACAGCTGACAGTGTCGGCATTACGCATCGTCTCCCTTTATTTCAATCAATCATGTCCCCCGCTGCAAAAGGCCTACAGATTGCCAAATGATATTGGTTTGCTTTCATCAAGTGAGTGATCGTATTGGATTCGGAAAAGAAATTTGGTTTGTGTTCATATTTGTTCAGTTCATCAGTTTTTTGGTTTTTTTTTGTCTTTTTGTAAAAGTGCTGTCTCAGCGTGCATAGACGTGAGCAGAACATTAAAGAGCCCACAAACGCAGACATGAGTCATGTGGATAGTGGCAGCCATTCCTAAAGGCAGCAATACAAACAACCTCTTCTATCACTTGAATGCAGCCAAGAATTCCAACAAATATACCTTTAATGAAAGGTGCATGCAATGTAGTATTGTTTAGACTCTAAAAATATACTAAATGGCGTAGTTTCAAGTAAATTCTGGACGCTACCTACTCAGGGAACTTGGATTACATGGGACGAGCAGTGTGGAGGAATACTGACAATTTTTTGTGGACTTTTATGGACCTTTTTGGCTCGGACCCTGGCGAACTCCATTGGGGGGAAAGGAGAAGTCGTCCTGATCTCCGGCTGCATTTGAAATATTAAGAAAGTGGTCCAGAGTCTTGCTCACCATCATGGTAAGTGGAAAATAAAGTGAAATCATTCTGAGGGTGAACTATTCCTTTAACAACATGGAGGAAATCTGAAAGGACTGTCGCATTCCTGGTTGTTGGAACATCAGAGGTAAACTTTAATGTGGTAATAAGTGAATAAGAAGATCACGGACATTTATTTCATGAAGATTTCTACCGTCTGTGACAAAACTGGACACTGCTCCGTCCACTGTGTACCAGTGTGTTCGTATCGGGAGGAATATCGGACACACAGAGCAGAGGAGGAATAACTTGCTGCCACGGCGGAGAAAACGCTGGATTTAATCCCCAACAACAAAAACACGGTAAATTATGGTGAACACTCATTAATCTGACACTTCGTTTCACGTATCTATGCTCCCGAAAATGACGCACCGCACAGAGTTATTATGCTAGCTGATGCTAACAGAGACAGCTGTGGTGTTGCTGCGAGTTAATGACTAATCGGATGATATTAATAATAACTAATGGAGAAGTAACTCTGAACACACAGCATATATATATATATATATATATATATATATATATATATATATATATATATATATATATATATATATATATATATATATATATATGACTCAAGTATCTATAAAAGTTGGATCAACCACATCACACCAGTAGTGACAAAAGTAAACAGGAAATGTCAAATATATGCATCAGTATCTAAGACTATCCGTAAATTGCATGTTGTTTTCCACAAATCCCATTTTTACTATTCTTATGTTACATCCACAAACATACACACCGAGAAATACTGCCACCACCATGTCTCCTATATCCAAAAACATACTGTGTATCTATTTTGGTGAGATGTAGTTTGGCTTATATGCTGATACGAAACCGGGCTGTAAGCTGACACTGTATCTGTATCTCACTTTAGCTGGCGTATTCAAAAATACAAGAGATTGCCGGATCTGATTACCGTGCCTTTGTGTGTTTGTGTATGTGAGAGTATGACAGTGACTGCAGGTAAAAAAAAAAAGGACAGGGCAATAATTTGTATATGTGTGAGTGGGAGATGGGACTGGAGCCAAGGCAGAGGGCAGATGTGTAAGGTAATAAGACTAAATCAATTCATACTGAGCAGGAGGATTTGGGGGGGGGGGGGGTCGGGAGAGGGATGAGCAATGGAGGAAAAATGATTACAGGTAAGGATGAAAGTGTAATGGCGAGCTCCGTCTGCTCTGGCACATCACTCAATACCTTTTCTATTTCTTAAAGGGATTCAAAACTGAAACAAAACTCTCCTTCATTGGTAGCTTCAGGGGCCGTGTGAGGAAAAGAGGATTTTCTGGATTCATTTTGCAAGACACCAGGGCACAGACTTCATCTGCATGTTTGTGTGTACATGGTTGTGAATTGTGCCCTGCATGACAATGTGCATTCATTTGTGTGTGTGTGTGTGTGTCAAAGAACAAAGTGCCAAGAAATATATTTATAGATCAAAATAATGGCTGCTTTTGGAGAAGTGACAGAGGAGCTTGGCAGGCAGCAGTGAAAATGTGACCTACTGTCGATAAGAAAGCTCTTCATGTGATCAAAACGAAGAGGCTAACCATTATCAGGAATGTGAAATGATGTGCTTAATCTTTGGTTTTCAAAACACAAATGCAATCATCAAAAGAGAAATGGTCAACATGCCTGATATCCAAGAATTTCACAAATATAAGGAGCTCTGTATCTCGTACCTTCTCTAAAAACTGCAATGACATACTGTAAATTATATTTTAATAGTTCAATAATGAGTATAATTTCTTATTGATACTATATCAAACTAATTCCTAACATTTGATCGATCATCATCTATCATTTAAAACATGACAAAGTGAAGGTGATGATCGGGTTTATTAACTTCCCAGATCCAAATTAATGTCCAGGAACAAGTCAGACCAGCAGGACCTGCGGGTTCTGCTTCCCTTCACCTTCATTCCAACACCTATTACTCTGGTGGTTTTACTGGTGTTAACTAAATTCTTAACTAGATAATGTCTTTTTGTCAATATTACTGCCAACATATTGACCATACTGCATGCCAGCAAACTAAAAGTGTTGGAAACAAACTCAGCATTTCATATTTTATTCTATAGTCCCACTTCAGGGTCTTTTTGGCCTAATTATGACAAGTTCAGTTGTATGGACGTGAGCCCAGACCGTGCCAGATGTACCGAGGCTTTAGTTTTCAGGGAGTATTCTGGCCCAGAAATATGAAAGAGTGATCTCAAACAGCCTGGGAAAAAACAAAAATAAAAAACACCCATTCATGTTATGTAAGCAGAATTGTGGCAGGAGTATGGTAGCAGTTTCTATTTCCCTTTTCAATTATCAAGATCACACATATTGCAGCATAAATATGAAAACAAGTGTAAGAATTACAAAGATGGTTTGGGAATCATTATAGTTGCTATGCTGCTATCCTACCTCATAATTGCAAGCAAATCATGTACCATCTGCTGTGTTTCTGCAAAGAAGTTTAGAACGCAGATTGATCAGTAAATCGGGAGCTTTGCCTTTCGACTCAGCTTCTTTTTCATCATGATGATGCAGGGCAATGCAGATCCTGCATTCCCGCAGGCGCCACGCTGATCCACCTGTCAATCTTACAAGACCCCAAGATACTTGAGCTTCTCCACTTGGGCCAGAGTCTCACTCCCAACAGGAAAAGACCAATGCACAGATTGTCATCAAAAGATTCATATTAGGCTTAAAAATAATTTTCACTGAAAATGTAGAAAAATCTGACTATGGAAAAAACATCTTAAGGGTGGAGTGTGCAACAAATCAAAATAAATGAAATAAAAAGGTAATATGGCAGAAAAAATGTTTTACTCAAAACTCCAAAATATAAATATAAAAAAAGATGGTCCATTACAATGGTATTATGATTAAACATTGCACAAGTAGTACGACTCATTTTATTTGCATTTTCAAGGCACAGTGTTTGACAGCATGCAGAAATTGGTGAAGTTATTTGTGCATTAGTCGTGTAGACATGATTATGGCCATGGAGCACTCTTTTGGTTAAATTAGGTTATCTGTGGCCACACACTAAATATATATTTTTCTAATGTGACCAGACAGGCTCTATAGGACCTTTAACTTCCTACCCCCAGATTCCACATGCGTGTGCGCTCCACTCCGCACTCCACAGCAAATACATTGCCATTTTAGTGCTGACAGAGGTTCCACATCATTTGCTTCAACACCAGCGCTCTACTCCGCTCCGGTCCGCCCGAACAAAAATATGGACTAACTCTATTTTCCGGTCCCCCAGAATCTGGCCGGACCAAGCGGCACAATTCAGATTGTACCAAACAGGAAAGAGAGCAAGAACTTTTTCCAGATTTTCAAATGAAATTAGTGTCATCAGATCGTTTAGGCTACTTCTGGAACGTTGTAGGCTATTGATATTCACATTTCTTGTAATAGGCCTACATCTAGAGTGAATACATGTACACGAGCTTATTCTAATTAAATGGATTTCCGAAACATAATTTTATACAAGACATCGTTCTAACCTGTCGCACTGGGTGAGAGGGAATTTAGGGAGGGCAAGTCCAGAGTCGGTGCGGACCGGAACGGAGAGGAGTGCACATGCATTAATATGTAGAATCTAGGGGTTAGTTAACATGTAGCTGGCAGCAATTGACACAGTTTATTTTGCTGGTAGTTAAAATGATTGGTTTTCCATATTTATGAGAAACCAAATCTAGCTTTATTTTGGGTAGGTTTGAGATTTAAAGACATTTCCCTCTTTAGCAGAGGAAGATAATGACAAGCCTTGCACAGATACAAGTCAATAAGGTCAAAGTCAGAGGTGAATAAAAGAGATAAACCTGTGACAGCTAAAGGAAGAAAAACACTGAGATGGATATTTGTTTTTTTGTGTGTAAATTTGCATGTTGACATATCTTACAACTTGTCTTTACAACTGTGTCAATTTTCTCTGCAGAATGACTCAGTAATACTTTTCTCCTGTTGCCTGAGGCGGCCGCCTCCTCGTCATCAATGCTAAATACACACAGGGGCAAACATCAGTTATATAAGATGGATGCACTGGTGAATTCTCAAATGATTAATACTTCTCATCTCTTTTTTTGTGCCTGCAGAGTTGCAGCATTCTGTTTCTTCTTAAATTAAAGACTTTTGATGCATCAAATGGTTGGATTTAAACCTTCTTCCATCCTGTTTTTATCCTGTACAGGGTTGTGTGGTGTGCAGCCTGTCTTAACTGCCACTGGCTATAGTCGGAACAAGTTGTCAGATCATACCAACAGATGATTTGTAATGACCAATCAAAACTAAAATGCATGTTTTTGGATCAAATGGAGAGGCCCAGTAAGCTTTAACAGAACTTTCCTGCTATGCGGCACCATCCTGTCGCCCCAGTATTGATCAAGTGATGGCAAATCGTTAGCAGATAAATCAATTAAGGTCACATCCATCCTCTGTCAGGCAATGACCTCAGCTGTTATTCTTTCAGGATAATATTTACTTCCGATTAGTGTCAGCCAGTGACAACACACCACTTGAGGATTTTTGAGACATACTGTACAGGAAGTAAGAGTCATGTGAAAGAAAGAAGCAAGCTGAAGGTCTAAGAAGGATTTTGGTTCATTAGCTTTGTTGGATTATGAGAGGAAAGCAAGTTAAGAAGTGCATGACAAAGCTGTCTTTGGAAAAACCCGAAAAGGCTTTACAGCAAAGATTTATTTCTTCATTCCCTCACCTCCAATTTGAGCACAGGTTTACCTTATCACTGTGTTCAATGCGCATCTGGACAAACTTTTGCAAATGTTAAAGCATGGCAATAGGAGATATAGAATTGCATTTTTAGTGTCACATAATTTTTAATCAAATTCTCAAATGCATCTCTCACGTCCAGCTCTGCTCGGGATTTCTGTCTGGAGGAAAATAATGAGGAAGACAGAGCTGAATGCTAATGTGGCAAAATGATTGCAAATGTCATTTCTAATAATCTGTTCCTCGTGAAAATTATTATCCATTGTAACATTTTTTTAAATATGATATCGTAAAGCAACATTATCAGACCTAACTGCAAATATATGAATGCCAGCTTATTAAACAAGTGATATGATAAAAGATGTCACAGACAAAAGCAGACTGGTCTCCTGACAAGGACAATGGTGCACGTGTTGAACAGGGGTCTCAAAGCACCATATTATGTCTCAGTCCAAGTAAGAAAGCTCCACAAAGGTTTGCGGTCTCAAAGACTGCACTGGAAGGAAGTTGGGGCAGAACAAGGGGTTAACAAAAAGACTAACACATAAAAGAGGGTGAAGGATGCAGGTTGAAAGCAATAAGATGTGTGTGTAGCACGCCTATTTAAGCACAATATTGAGATACTTGTACTTTTTGAGCCTCATTCATACAAAAATAGGTAGGTCTGTGTCTGATGTTGCCTGGCGTCACTATTCACATACTATGAATGCTTTACACTCACATGGTTATTCAGCATACATTCACGAGAGGGCGGTGCAGAGTTCACATCTGAGTTCCGATGTCTGTATCAGTCGAATATAGCAAACATGACAACGATGGAGCTCATAATAATGCACATTCTCAGAGAGGGATATAAGAAGAAGAAGGGCAAAAGATGGTGGTCTGTGTGGCCATTAACTACAATTGCAGAAGGCTCCATCTGCATTCATATTTAATGTTGAGCATAAATGAGACCTTAAAGGAACAGTGAGCAACAACTACTGAAACCCAATAGTGAAACTGGGGCTAGCGAGCACCCCAAATGACTCAAACAGTTCTTATGCCAGTAACAACCAACCAGATCATTGAAAACAAGCTTAACAGAAATCTTTGGCCACACGGAACATAAATGCTTTAATCACACTTACTATGTCTGCCTACAACTTGCTGCACATGGCCTTTAAAATGTGTCAACTTGTGGCTAAAATTAACAAATTAAGCTATCAAGTCAAGAGGAAAAACAAATGTTGCATGATTATTTACACTGGAAGATATTGGAGATATTGTAGAGAACAACACTTGGATGCAATTTGACAATCAAATTCTTAATGATGTGTTATCAAGGGCAAAAATGACTGAACAGATCCCCCATTGAAATTTAAAGGCAACCCCAGTATATCTATATAAAAAATAGGGGGGTTAAGGAAAATCCGTTTTTACCAGAGCTGTCTGGAACATTAAAGTGCTGTGGGAGCTTTGAGTAAAAGTTTACAGGCTTGTCCCACTGGCAGTGTTGCTTCTTGATGTTCTGATTCTTCTACTTTTTCTTGTACTCGCTGGTCATTCACTTTCAAATAATTGGATCTGGCTGGATCAGAAACGTAGCCTTTTTTGGATTTCTGATCTTAGTTGAGTATTTCAATCAAAGTAATAAAAAAATGTGTCCGTAACGTGGACCCATCAGCACGTACACAATATTTGCTATTATTATCATTAATATTTGATATTTGACTGAATAAAATCCTCCCAAAGTATAGTCAGCCTTTTTCATCGCTTTCCATCTCTGCTCATTATTGCTAACTTTGCTGTGTTAAATGACCCATTCATCCATTAATCATTTCTTCATCCATATATCTTGCCTATCTATCCATCATCGATCCGTCCTCTCTTGTTATCATCTGCCCATCCTCTGCTTCCCCAATTCATCTCCCCCAGCCCTCTCCTCATTCATTCATCCAAATCTCACTCCTCCCATCCCAGTATTGATCGATTCATACGCACGCACACACACACACACACACATTCATCTATCTACCATCTATCCAACCATCCCTTCTTCCTGCTCTCCCTCCCACCCTTCTCCCTTGGCTCTGCATCCCAGGCCAAGGGCCTCTACGGTAAGACTTAACACGCTCCACAACCTCCGTTGTCCCTGCATGGGAACACACACACACACAAACTGACAACCACACAAAGGCAGTCCCTACAGGATGCAGACGCAAAGACACACAGACATCGTTTTCACAGCTCCCTGAGCAACTCAAATGGCCCGAGAGAGGCTGTGGAGAGCCGAAAAAGGGAGAATGAAAGCGAGGGCAGGCTTGAGAAAAAGACTGAGGGAAAAATTACAAAACAACAAGGGCAACAGTGACAGAGAGAAATACAAATATGGTGGAATAGCATAGGAAGCCAAGGGAAAGAAAGATGATCTGAATGAGAAGGAACAGAAACATATGAGTTTGTGACAATTTTATGTAGCACAACTCTTTGATAAACATTTTAGACAGTATGAGATGAGGAATAAGTTTGTTGCTGATGGGAGGATGGTTACATTCTTGTCAGAAATATAATTCTCATCTGAAGAAAACATGAAAAAAAAGATGGCAAAACAAAATTACATCATTGCTCCCTCCTGAAAGCCATGTAACTCATTTATCTTGCTCTCCCAGCTACATAGAGCTGATAACTTCATACTCCCTTCTGGAAAAAAAAAAAAAAAACTCATAATCTATTAGACTCAACAAAATATCACTGTATTTTGGAAAATATGATTTTTTTTCTCTCAAAACAGGAGGTGTTCATCTGACACTAGTCATATCGATTTCCCATAATTATGTGTAATGAAGCTCAAGGAATTGCTCACCAGTCACTCACTATTATAATTTAAGCACGCCTTTATTGTAATGAGATCAAAACAGCTACACAGGAGGAATATTAAGATCCAGAACAATAGCAACGAATGCTTCAGCAACATGCAAGTTCTTTGACAACTATAGAAGTGTCTCAAACTAAAGGGTGAATAAGAAAACAAGAGTAGAAATGACTGCAAAGTGAGCGCTGCAACAGTTTGAGGTGTGTCAAAATATAAAATCCAGAGACCATCAGCCTTTCTGTGTCATCTTGTTCGCCTGCTTGTGTGTGTAAAAACTGAGGCATACACCATCTCAGCACATCCATCAGTGGTGGTCATGCACAAGGTCAGCTCCCAGCACCGTCGATATGCATCTTGGCAGCTCAGCAGGCCCCCGCGCCTGAGCTATCGCTCGCTCCAATCCAGCGCATGACCTCTTTTGCATGTTGTCGCCTCACTTTCCTGTCACTCACCACTGCTGCGTGTCGATATGAAACCGGAGGTGGTTTTCAAAGATGGGGTCAGGACTCCAGAGTATGATGTGGGAAGACTGGAACTGGCAACAAAATTGGTTTGAAGACACAAGCAATCAAATGTAACTGGCTGCAGTAACGTTGTGTCTTCTACAGCTGCAATTTAAGATGAGAGGTTGAGAAAGTCACTTTGAAGTTTTAGATCTATTTAGGAATAACTACTATACTTTGTTTTCTTTATTAAAGCACAGTTTTAATCATTTATAGCAAGTACCATTTCATTTGAATGGTTTTCACTCTCTTTCCAAAAGACAACTTTATTTTGTGTTTCCAAAGATAAACTAGGCTTGAATGTAATTAAAATGCCAGCCTAACTAGTTTTACACTGAGATGTGCCCTACTATGATGTTGAGTATACTTTGTAGGATTTACATTTCCTCTTTCTTGCTTTTTAGCTGGAGTAAAACTGCAGCAGTGGAGAGTTAAAAACTTCCTGCAGTTTAAACACATGTATCAAGAGGAAGCAGTGGACTCTAATGGTGTGCAATTAGGAAGGTTTGTCTGAAACATCCTATTTATTTCTATAATAGGTGACACAGAGCTTTGGCATTTCTTTAGCTTGCATGGCCATGAAACTCTCTGTAAACTCTGTGTAAAAGATAACAAGAAAAATATCTGAGTCTGTGTTTAAGCACAAAGATGATCAAAGAACAAGCCTGTGTACATGAAAAAGTACAGTTTCATTCCTTTTCTGCTGACCTGCATGCTGCTTTCCACTCACCTCCCATGACCATTTAACATTTCACGCATAGCTCGGTACCTTTGAAGCAGTGTAAGTGAGCATTTGGACTCTGGTGTGGACTAAAGAGGCAAACCCTGGTCCACTTGAAAACTGGGGATCTTGGTCCCCTTACAAGTTTACACTGATCTGATTTTCTGACAGTGGGTCAACAAATAAACCATCAAGTGGACCAAAGAGAGGAAGTGATGTGTTACGTGACATGTTGGTATCTCCACCTCTCCTGCTGCTCATACTGAACAGAATCTAGTGGAAACCACATTGGCTTTTAACACCAAAGCAAAAATATTAATCCTAAGACTGAATAATTAATTGCTGTTGCATTGTTTACTTCAGCCTTGGCCAATCAATGAGTCAGGTTTTCTTTTTTTCTCATTGGTCATTGGCCGTTCTGGGGAATGCCTCCCCTAGCAAGCTGCTGTTGTAACTGCATGATATGGTTGAGGTGGTTTGGTCCAGATACCCCCACCTGCGGCTTGCAGTAGTCGGATATTAGGTGACTTTGGACATCCAATGGGTGTGGCCAGATAGGTTGGTTAGGGTTAGGGGCAAGGGTTAGAATAAATAGGTATGGGTACCGAATTCGATACTTTTATTGGTACCTACCGAACTCTGTCAGTACTAGCAAGTACCGATTCACGTAAAATCAAATGGTACCATGTTTCAGTACCTAAATGCATCCTTTTTACTGCGATGGAGTGGAAGAGTTGGTGATTTCTATGCCGCACATGAACGTCACATCACATCAGCCGCAGCACCCACGTGTTCAGTCAGAACAATCAGCTGATTGAAGCTTTTCTGGCTTCACTTCTCTACAACATCAAACTCGCTACAATATTTGAGATGCAAAATGTGAGACAAGCGGAGGAAACACATCTGATCTGAGGAAGCAGCTGATTAAACACAATATTCTTCCAAAAGCTCTGTTCCCGATGCGTCGTCTGCAGCCCGCAGAAAGAAGAGGGAGAAGTCAATCAGCCCCTCAGTGGCTGAACAGATCTAATCGGGGGGGGCAGACAATAACCAGTGGGATTCACAAACTGCCATTCAAGAACTCAGTATGATGTAAATACTTACTGAGTTTGCCACCAACCAACACAGTAAACCAGTTTGGGTGCTGACGTGCAGGTCATATCTGCCTCTTCCTCCCTCCTTTGGATCTAACATCTTATTAAACTCCTCATCACAGGGGAGTTCCCGCATGTGAGTGCACCAGCCACAGTACATCTGTCATCGAGTCTGCATCTCTCTGAAGAAGCTTGGATAGTTTAACCTAAACTGGGCTTGATCATTGCAGCAGCAGGCTCACATCCTCCATCCTACCTGCGCAAAATGCCGCAACAGAATCAGTTTAGTGTTCCATCTTTTTTCTCATCAAATTGTTCTGTCAAAGTTTCCCTCTGTGTACCAGATGCTCCGACACCGTATACTGTAGAGTAAAAACAGCTGGATTATGCTTTAATATATTAGTTAAAACTTACATGTTGAGAATGAGAAATAAATCTGGTATTGCCATATAGCACACACAAAAGAACCGAAAACTGGCAAAGTCTGGTACCAGTACCGATTCGCAAGTACTGGAAGTTGGTACCGTATCGATTCCTATGTGAACGGTACCCATCCCTGAGACTAAATTACTCTAAACGGTAATGTGAGCGGAGTCTGACGTTTGACCCCGCCTAATATCCGACTCTGCCTTGTCCTGCAAGCTGCAGGCAGGGGCTTCTTGTTTGGTCCACTTGAATGAAGGGCAGCGTGAACGCAAACCAAACCAAATGAAGGTGCAAAAATTTCCATAATAGTCCAGGATAGTCCTACAGACAGCCATATACTGTAGGATTGTCCCATGGACTATCCTGGTGTAAATGCATTATAAGGAAACAAACTTACAGTAATATCACTCCCTGGTTTGATATTTCTGTTCTTTAAACTGTTACTGAACACTATTCCTTGCAGTGAGATACACTATAGGCTTATCATACTGTGTCAGTTCTACTACAATACACATCTAAAGGCTTTAAGGAGAAGAAGATGTATATTGAGGGCATCATCAATACCCATGAATATATCAAAATACTGTCTGGGAAGAAAACTCTGTCACCAGAAGCTTGACAGAGGAGGGACATTAATATTTAAGCATGGTAACGATCCAAAGCAAACAGCCCAAATGACTAAAAGTTTCTTAAGATGGGTTAAAATGAAAATTATGACCTAGTTTGAATCAAACTCAACTTCTTTGGGGTATTTTCAAAGAGAGAGGGAGAGCAACACAACACCTCCAGCAATGAGCAGCTGAAAAAAATGGTCAGAAGAAGAATGTCTCTCCATTATGCTGCGAGACACTGAGAGGAGGACAAAGTCTGTCATCAAACAATGTCTTTTTATACTGCTTAACTTGTGCTTAAAAACAAAAAGAGACAATTTACTGATGTTGTGTATTTTTTTTTGTTGTTGTTTTAATTGATAAGTAATAAAAAATATTTTTTAAAAATGGAAGACAAAAAAAGAAAAAAAAAACCTCCATAACCAACAGGCTTCTTGACTTTACAAGTCTTTTACAGCGAATGATAAAAGGTCCTCATCATGTTGGCTTTGTAGATAACTGAAGCGCATCTACTGAGTGATGCATACATTTGCATGCATTAGATGACGTTGTGTTATACAGTATAGAGTTTTTACACATTCACAACAAAAGTCTATGTAGAGGAAGTGATTTAACAATATGCATGTGAAGATCACTGAGACTATATAACAAATAATCCAACAGTGTAAGGGATCAATTTAAAGCCTCCACTGAGCTGTAGAGGAATATAAATTGAGTCAGCTTTTCTAACTCGATCACAAAGACTTCCCTTTTTACTGATTCCACTCTTGCGCAGTTTCCTCAAACTGTTTTATGATGACAGTGTGAGCTGATGCAGTATCATGGCTTCGTGCCCTTTCTGTGAGCCTCTAAATGCTTTTGCGAGGCATGCAGGCATCTCAACAGAGGAACTCATGTTGTTTTTACAACGAAACATCTAGGGTGGAAAATTGTAGTTTAACGAGAAAGCTTTCCAAAAATGGAATAAAATAGTGGAACAGTTGTGCTGCAGAGCAGCTGATGTCGGTGAATATGTTTTAAAACAGTTTATCTGAAGAGAGAGCAAAAAATAACATGGAGGAGTCAAATTTAAAATGCTTTTTTCTAATCTGAAGCACTATCAAAGAGCTTAGATGCCTTTTTTTGTTGATTTTGCTAGGTGGTCAAGATGTGCAGATGGGATGGGAACAGACTGAAGACAGTTTTTAGCAATCACTTTAGGGCAGGGTGCTCAAGTCCAGTCCTCAAGAGCTACTATCCTACAACATTTAGATGCATCTGAAACACACCTGAGTTACCTCATGTGTATGTCAGTCAGCTGTGCAGAGGCCCGGTAATGAGCCATTCATTTGATTCACGTATGTTAGTGAAGGGATGCATCTAAAACTTGCAGTATATTGGCTCTTGAGCACTAGACTTGAGCACCCCTGCTTTAGAGTCTGTCAGGGGGTCGGTCAGTGATACCACTGCTTCAGTGTACATTATGTACAATATCAAAAAAAATTGTGAAAGCAATGTTCATAAAACTTTACAAACTGTCATGTGTAACCTTGATTTTTTCTTAAATATTCTCTCCAGTGCCACCATGGTTAGAATATTTATGTCTTCCTCAGGCTTAATTCTGATCCAAAGCTTCTAAAAGTAATGATATTCCTGTCAGCTTCGGCTTGACTAGAACTGTATTTTTCACCCGAATTTGCATTCTTACGGGTATAACTAAAGCCCTATTTCCATCATTCAGAAAGCCCACTACCATATACCCTTTGTATACAATAGAGAAAATGTTTAATACGCATTCCGTTCTGCAACAAATAACTGTGCAATAGATTTGTTTAGTTTTCGCCTCCTGCTTGGCATTGATGGGAAATAACACACCTGAGTGGACACGACTTACATTTCCTTCACTAAATCTCACAGGAGAGATATACATTCATGTTGGTGACTTTCCAAGCCCGGTTTCATGAAATGTAATGAAATGCAAATACCTTAAGTATATTGATCACATTTTAATTTCATCATACACTAAATATCAAAATTGCACTATACAAAGTATAAAGTGTGTACATTTAGCTTAGAATATGGACATGCTGCAAAATTTGAGAGCTTGTTTAACCTTTCAGAAAAAAAAAAAATCATTACTGGAACACAAGCTAGCATGGAAACACACTCCTCTGTTGTCAGAGTGACTAATGAACTAAAATATGATACCGGGATCTAAAATAACTTACAAAGATGACCACGCAGTTATGTGGCTCTGCTTATACCATTAGACATCCACTGGGAGAGGATCATGGGAGAGATGCTTCATCCCAAGGTGTTCTTTGAAATACAGTTTGTCATCAGATGGCAGCAGCCAAAGCATAAAATACACTCACTACATTTTCAATTTCAAGAGTTGGTCTTTATCCAAAACTAAATGTACTGTCAGAGTTTGGAGACTCCGACTTGAACTGAAAGATTTGCTGTTTTGAGACAGTTTTTTGATGGACTTTTTCTGGCAGATTGATTTTTTCCCCAGCATAACAAATAGAACCAAACAGCATGGCGGGGTTTTCTCCTTGAACTAAACTCATGGTCTTATTACAGCTGCAGAAGGTCCAAATGTTAAAACAAAGGGGTTTTTTGGGGGGGGGGGGGGGATTACTAATCTGTTAAACTGCAAGTTGTACACAAACGACATCATGACCGCTCAACATGTCAACAAACTGCATAAACTGCAGCATTATTAACACCAATAACTGTCCTGCTGCTTTACACATTTTACTTTAGCCATTGATTTGTTGTGTAGAAGGACGGCACTTTAAAATAATTAAGCATGTGTGGATGCAAGAAAGCACAAAAGACAAAAATCAATGCTTAGAACTCAGAGAAGCTGCTTCTACCCTGAAGTATAGGAAGCAGATGTTTCATGTGAGTAATTAAAAGTATCTGTTAGCTTGAACAAAGCTGATCCATTGTCTGACCTAAGATAATTTGTATCAGAGCGCACTGCTCAGTGCCCCGAAATCTCTTAGTGAAGCACACTGTCAATAGAGGTGTAATTATTTTGGAAGAGTTCAGCCACTGCAGATATAATTACTGCAGCAGAAATATTACTTCTGCTTTGCAATAATGTTTGCAATCTAACCGCTGTCTCCCACTGACGGCGGCTCGCCCTCTGTATTCCTGTTTGTTACATAAAATCACTTGCAGAAAGTCTGTGTGAAAAAAGCTCTGAAAAGTTGTTTTGGAAATGCCTATTACAGATTGATTTTGACCACATGATGTCACAGGACACCGTTAAAAACACTTTTTGGTGTAAATAAAATCAGTTGTTTGTTTGCTTACTGTACTTTAGTGGCTTACTACCCCTAACCCCAATAAAATCCTCATGCTGCATCTCATTCATTAATAAAGAGAAGTTAAAATTAATTTCTGGTCATATTTTCTCTGTACTGCAGAGTAGAAGCAGGTTATTGAGCCATTTCATAATCAAATGAGTTTTAAACTCTTAGACCCTGATGAACTTGGGTTTTAGTAGCACTAAATGACGCATAAAGGCGATAGTAAAGGCTTCCAAAAGGATTTTTTACAATTTTACAACATAATTTACTGTTAGTGGAACAGTCATGGGAAGAGGACCAAAAAGCAGACCGTCGGGACGCTCACACACCTACAACAAAAGTTAACTTTAATAAAATGTAATGGTGAATAAATCAAAGTAGCTGCAGAGAGACTCAAAGAAACAGAAGGAAACGGGACAGGTTTATGATATTAGGATGATGAGAAAAGTAAGTAGAATATGATCAGGTTGGTCATCAACAGATGAAACACTGACAGGTCAAACGAACTGAGGTGCACAAGGAAAACCCAGAAACACAACATAAAACAATCATGCAAGTATCAGTGATATGTTTACTTGTACTTACTTCAATAAACACTACACATATATCTGTACACTAAAAAAAAATATATAATTCTAACCAAATACTGCAAACCAATGACCTATTTAAATGAGGAAAAACACTTGAAATTCTTGTTAAAAACTTAGCAAAATTCATGAACCCAGTAAGCTAACTTGTCATCTCAATGCTGCCCAGTGTAAGTACTCATCTCAGGATAAAAAAAAAAAGCAAACTTTTTAGTATAAAGCAAATAATTTACAAAAACAACCTGGGCCCATTTGAGCTGTCTCCACTACTCCGGCTTAGTAAATGAAGCTGTGCTGACTTTTTATTTTAGCTGGTTAAGTTACAGACCATGAAAAGAGGGGAAAAGATCAGCTTACCTTACCTAATGAATTAGATAACATTGTCAATCAATAACCTGACCTTAAGTATCAAATCACAACTTTGACCATCCAGTGTGTTTTACTTGATCTCTTGCAATGACACAACTATTTAAGGGTGGTATTTTCCATGAATGCTCCTGCACTTTGGGTTTGTCAAAGTTAATGATTTTCAATGCAAATTAAATTCTTCCTTTTAGGTTTTTTTTTTCTCCCTTAAATAACATTAGCCTCTTTCATAGATGGACTGCATACAGTTTATAATTATGTTTGGCATCATTAATAATTAAAGTTTTCAATTGAACTAATACAGCTGACAAATGAGTCAGCTGTATTATTAAATCATGGAACAAAAGCTGTTTTCGACGTCAATGACCTGCTGTGTCATAAATTGCAGTGGATTTTTGTCTTTTTTGTTATCCAAAGCAAATTTTATCTTTTTACTTTGTTTCTTTTGGGAAAGTGGAAAAGCTTCAAGGCAGTAGCAGCGGTATACGACAGGGCTGAAAATGACTAGTGGAGTCACAAAAAAAACTCAAAAAGTATGCAAAACAAGTGTGAAAAACAAATACATACAACCGATGCCACGGACGAGCCAGAGCTGGAAAAGAAGAACACCTCTTTGTCACCAAAAACAGTTTGAACAATATGAATGCGGCCGGCGCTGATCTACAGGTCTGAGCAGCTGGGGCTGGAACTACATGTACCGCATCAGTGAAAACTTCTTTTGTGCACAGGCTCTATTTCAACTCCTAAAATGGACCACCAGTCAAGTCAGAAGCCAAAGAATGATGGCTGGATTCCTCTAAGCAAAGAAATAGAAAGAGACAACAAGCTAGAGACAAATAAAGACATGAAAATGGCCAGAGAGACGTGGACACAAAAAGTGGGCACGCAGAAAAAGATGGAGACCTGAGGCAGGAGAGGCAGACAAATTGGGCCTGTGAAAAAGAAAACGCGACAGGAAATCTATAGACTCAGAGCTGAGATTGCGTGCGGCCCTTGTTGAAAGCGCTGTCGCACATAAAGGATAGGAAAGCCTTTTTATCTCACTGAGCCGCTGCAATGAGGGAGGAGGTCTGAAGATTATACTTGTTGCAACTGAGCAGGTGATGCCTTTAACACATGCATTCACAAAGTGGATTTACTTTTAACAGCTGGACAGTGAGCAGCATGCGATGGATGGAGACGGAGAAATAAGTGTGTCAGATTATAATACTGAAATTATTTCATAATCTAGCCAAAAAAAACTGCAATAACAAAGTTACACTGTAAAGCAATTCATAAGTTTTAAACCTTTTATGAAAAAATAAACCTTATCAGCTTTGATTTATCTGTGTGCTGTGTGTTAAAATACATCCTTGTGTATTGACATCTGGTCTGGAATGAACGCACCGTCACCATTTTGCAATCAGGTAACTCACGCGGCACACATGCAGAGATACCATTTCTGCATTCATGTCACAGTTTCCAAGAGGTAAATTATTCATTATGTCCCTCAGTGGTGGAAATGTCACAGGAATGCACTGCCACAGACAGACAAACACAATGTCTCGATAGCCTATGGCAACTCTGTGACTAAATTCAGCTTCCATATATATAATTCTGATATACAATCCATAAATATTTCTTAAAAAGCGTTATATTCTCAAGCTTTTAGCAAATATTGTTTTGTTTTTTTGCATTTGATTTCAGAGTTTCTGTTAAATGTCAAATTTTGCGTGCCTGTTCCAAACAACCACCTGACAGCATCTTAATCTACACTTTTTGCATTAAAAAGATTCATTATTGACCTATTTTGCTACGGGATTATGAATTATCGTCTCACTGTAATTGTTCAGTGCACTGAATTACAAGCCTATAATTTCACTCCATTTACTCTATTCAATTAACGTACACACCAACAACATAATTAAAGCTCCATCAACATTAAACACCCACAAGCCGTCTGCACGAGCGCAACTCAAGCATCCACAGCTCTGCTACCTGTAAGCTGCTGGATGATTGAGTCATTGTATTTGTGACAGCAGCAGGTGGGCTGCAGACTAATATAGCAAAGACCTTAACCATTGCCATAGACAGTGAGTCACCAGTGCCATCAGATGTGAGCGTGTATTTGTATTTGTGTGTGTGTGTGTGTGGGTGGGTATTTGAACAAAGCGCTGGTAAAAACACCATCTGATCTGCTATAGTTTTTTTTTTTCCTTCTTTCCAATCCAGCTTTATAACCTTTCTCTTTGTTTTGCTCACAGTCTGCACAGTTTGCTTGTAATATTACATAACATTCCTTTCAAGTGAATACTTTAATAGCCCAACCCTTTAAAAAGAAAGGAAAAGCATATTTGGATGGATGGTTCAGCAGTATAAATGTCATATCTTTTTCTTTAATGGTTTAGGACTGTTTCTTGGTGCAGACTTAACAGTATTAGTGTCAGACAGCATCACACTGACAGAAAGTCAGTTTATTCAACCAATAGTTTGTGGGGATTAAACAAGCAAGATGTAAACTATTAACTGGTAACGTAAAAGATGGGTTTTCTCACTTTTGACAATGGTGTTATACTGATTTTAAAACTGTGCTGATACAGGTAGTTTTGACGATAATAATTCAGCTGATGGCTGACAGCCAATATCAACTTGTTTTTGGTTTAATGCCAAGGAAACAAAACATAAGCATTATAAGATATACTTCAAACTTGCTTCACACTATTTTCATGACCACGCAAACTTCTGTAATATGTGCACACACACACACACACACACACACACAATTTTTTTTTTAAAAGTTAGGATGCTGTATAAAATGACTTATGCTTGCCAAAGCTCTAACTTGCATGTATGGATTGCACAGTTAATTGTGTTCCCAAAAGTTATTTTTGAAAATTTCCTGAGCCTGTACAGTAATTTCCAATTATTTTTAATGCATTTCCCCAAGATTACACACATCTAGTTTGGATCGTCAGACCAGAGATTACTTGTGATTCTATGAATCTTTTACTCTCATTATTTTATCCTTATATTATGCACTGTTAATGGTGGCGTCTCCATAGTCTGCAGTTTATTCGCAGATTGGCTCTGTCCATCTTCACATCTCTGAGATCTCTCTTTCATATCCCGTTATGTGACTGACCTGTTGCCAGTTAATCTAATTCCAGTTGTTATCAAATGCTCCTTTAATTGTGTTGGATTTGTGCCAATTATTTTTTCCAGCCTTTTGCTGGCCCTGTTCTAACTTTTATGACATGTGTTGATCCATACAATTTTAAAAAAAGAGCAAAAATCTTCAAAGCTGTAAAATGTCAGTTTCAGCATCTAAAATGTTGGTTATGCTCAACTGGGAATAAAAAACTGGGAGTTTGTAAAATGTGCAAATTTTCTGGTTTCATTTTTATTTTCAGAATACACAATGTCCCAATTGTAAAACAACTGTTATTCGTTTGTACTGAGGCCCTGTATCCGTTGCCAGTTCTAAAACTTTTCAGCATTTGCATAAAACAGCCAACTCTTTCTCTGCTGAGCAAGATTTAAAATGAATAAATCTTGTAAGTTTCAGGGCAAAGCCAGTACAAGACTACCAGGACATACCATTTAAATTGGGAGGATTTAAGGGGTTATTTTTAAAGATCAAAGGCCCCTTCCATTGAAAAGCAAGCTTTCAGCTTTCTTAGCATGTCCCTGTGATGCTGCTTAGATGCTGAGAGACATATTCTGAGCACAAAAAGCAAGGAAATTTTACGGCTGAGCACTTAAACATTTGAACATGTAGTGAACTGATAATCTCAAACATGAATCAGAGCTGGCGTTTGACACGGAACAAACCTGAGCAACATTTCTAGCAACTATGCAGGGTGACAACCTGTCAGAGCATTATAAGACATGTGAGTTCAGAATGAAAATATTTAATATTCTGCAGCCTTAACATTTTATTTTCCATTTTTCTGAGCGGCCGTAAGACTCTAATATTTCTTATCCCAACTGTTTAGCTGAGTAACTTTACTGAAGTTTGAGTGCTGCTCCACTTTAGGGATAGCAGCTCCCTTTTCCAAAAAATATGGTTTGTTCAGTTAAATATTAATCATAGCACCATGCCATGATTTGAAGCTCCTATTTTAACTGAAAGCAGTTCAAAGACAACATGATATTACAGGAATTTCAATGTCAGCTATATGTTTTAAAGAAGCTGGAACAAAGATGCGCTTTTAGGGGTTAAGTCAGTGCTGGTGGGCTACTGTACCTTTACCTTTTTTTATTAAAAAACACATATCGAGAGGGAAATAACCATGAATTTAGGTGTTTTAGGTATCTGTTTTTTGGTTTGTTTGTTTTTTTTACAGAGTTCTAAGACTAATGAAACCCCTGTTAAGTAATAGTTGGAACTGAAAGTTGTTAATGATTAAATAAAGTGATTTTTATCAAAAGTGGGCAGGAATTCACCAGGATGAGCTGATTGTGTTTGACGTCCACTGTGAAGCAAACATATTTCCAACCGTGTATCATTGATCTCTGCTCAGCTGTAGTGATGTGAGCTTGTTGTAATTAACCCAGCTAATGAAGCAGGGGGGAAACTGCTGTTAAGTTACATAAGACATCAGTTTTACTACTTAGGACACACTGAACAAAGTTGTTTTTCACTCTCCAGGCTTACCTATTATTATTAGGTGGAAGCACATACAGCAAACACAGTAACCTCCAACTGTGAGTCTCAAGCAGGATAAAAGAACCAGTTCTTAATTTGTGGCCAGTGTGGTTTCTCTTGACAGAGATGCTGTGGTTTTACTTTTGCCACAGAAATATGCCTTAATATCTTAAAATCTGCCACCTTTAAAGGTGGAGAATCGCTGTTTTTTTTGTGGAGACATATTTTTTTTTTCATCAGGGAACCCTCAAGCTAACCGTGCATAACCAAGCTGTAACATACAGTATTAGAGCACCAGCTCAGCTAGTGGTGATATCAGCTGGCTTAGCTATTACAACAGTTAACAGAGCAAAACATGTTGTTGACTATGGCATAGCATTAGTTCCACTGCATTAGACACAATGACTATCTCTGTGACAGCATCTCATTCACAAGCATGCAAACACATACGCACACACTCCCTTTATGTCACACAGCATCCCCATTTACAGCACAGTGGTGTGTTTCATGTATGTATGCCACATGTGGCAGTTTCATTAGCATTCTGATGTAGGCATCTTCACTTTCACAGCTGTATGTCTTATTCCAGTGAAAATGTGGACAGCCACTTTCTTCTTTCACAGCACAATAGGCCTTTTACGAGTGCTCACTGTTATGAGAAGGGTCACACACATAATATGTTACGGTAAATTAGATGATTTTTCCAATAATTTGCTTTTGCATTGAACACACGGAGGCTTCATGGAGTCTGTGACAGTATCCTATTCAGCACAACAATAGGTCTTTAGTTTGCACATGCTTACTGTACCTGACTGCATAAGCTGAGAATGCCAACAGCACAAGCGTTTCTCTTCATGTTTATGCATCGGTGCACATGCATGCACAATGTCACATTCTATATAACAGTACATCCTCAGTTTCTGAATGTACAAAGAGAGAGAGAGAGGAAAAAAATAACAAAAGATCCTTTAACAGGACATTTTGCCAATGCTTGTGGAGGATTTTGCCTTGATTTCTTGTACAGTATGTGCTGTACTCTGTGTACAGTGGGAATGCTGCTTTGGTAGAAGATGTAGCCAAAGTTAGGGGCTTAATTTGCAAAAAGTGAAGAAATGATCTTTAGGTGGAGATGTCCCAAGATGCAATGGCTTGATATTAAGGTGATGCAAAGATCTTAAAATATGTTTTCTAGCGAGAACAATGTATTACCAGACTGGTCATATAGTTGCACATATATAGTTGTACCAGCTGACAACCAGCAGCATCACACACATTGCACACCTTACAAAGACATGTTTTCTTACATAGGATTTACTTTAAAATCTTTTGACATTTATGATCACGCACATTTGAGTGCTGACACTTAAAATGATTGGGTTGTCTTCCCACTGAAACATATCTGATTTAAATGTCAATAAAAGTCTTTAACTATAGTTTTCCATTATCATTTGAGTCTTTCAAGCAATATCAGATTGAATAGGGAACCATGCAATGTAATAATAATTGATCATGCAATTTAGAGCCACAAAGTGGGGCAATTTCTGCTCGCAGCATTTCTTCTGCTATGGCATGTTTAGCCAGCAGCTGCTTTAGCATCACTCCAGCAGCAGTTTTAACGATGGGGGAATGGATGAACAAATCAACATCAAAACAAAGACTGTATGCATGTTCCCATTAAGGCATTCTCTCTTGATCTGTAACTGCAAAAAACATAAATAAATCTAATCTCAACTGCTGTAGCCCCCTTCTTACTGAGGTCTATAGCTTCAGTGGAGGTGCACAGGTCTACATTTGACTTTACAGTTTAGAAGACATACACAATAAAAGAAAACACACATCTCGTAGTTTTTTTCCCTTTGCATTTTTTAAAACTAAATGCATTATTTTTTGTTCAAAAAGACCCATGAAATTTGACGTTCTGCTTCCTTCTCAGCCACAAGAACAAGGACAAGTGTGTGCTAAGCCACTCCTGAGACCCACAGAATGCAACAGCATATTGTTCATTTCACATTTGCATAAAATTTCTGAAGTATCTCCAAGGTTGAGCTTTGTTGTAATATTGCATTGGTCAACAAATGACCTGCATGCAAGTTAAGGAGCCTCTCCTGTAAAAGCAAGACCTCCCGTTTATCACACATATCAGGATATAGTTCCAGTTTACATGTAAAGGGATGCTGGTTTGACCAAGTGGATGTGAATGGCAGGTAAGTAGACTGCAGTCTGTTCTATGAGTGGCAGAGAGGAGAGGGAGCAGTGCAGCAGCTGACATAGACTAGAAAGAGTGTTAAAAAGAAAAAAAAAGGAAGACATTCTTTTCCAAACAGAGAAGCGACTGCTGCTTTAAGTTTATCTTCTTACTCTGTATTTTTTTTCTGGAAAGCTGTGGAGACTCATATTTCAACATTTCAAAGAATCCAACAGGAGAAACCCGCTTGGCCCCCAGAGAACTTTTTTATATTTATAACGCATAAATTACAAGACCAGCCTAATGAAACCAAGCATGCTGTCCCTTGCACATCCTCACATGAATGCATGCAGCCCCAGCCCTCCTTCCCTGTTGTCTAGACTGGTACCAGTTACCACTGGCACAGATAGTCATGGAATAAAGAGTGGTTCACCAAGTTTTGATTTTTTTTTTCCGTTTGACTTCTGGTTCGGCATTGTTCCTAGCACGCACTCGATGCCGATCCACCCATTTTTATCCAATGATGAAATCTATCATTTCCCACTTCCAAGCCATCAAAGGTCACTGTGGACTTTTAGCATCTCAAGCAAAATTCTATCTTGTATTGTGACCTTTCACACACCTATTACTGTAACTGAAGCTGTAACCTTTGAGTTATTCATACACCAACAGATAACTTGCTTGAGTGCAAGATTTTTAAAAAGTAAAAAAAATAAAGAGAGACTTTTCTCTCTCCTGATCATGGTGCCGCTCACAGGATCAATAGTAATCACAACACTTACCAGCTGCATGCCACAGATGAAGGCCAAGGTGCACCTGCCACTACAGCATCCCATGATGTCCTGCTCCCAATCTGCTGTGGTCCACGTGGAGCAGAAACTGGATAACTCCCAAACCTCTCCACAATCCAAAATCCAAAAGAGCCCCCCCACCCCCACCCCCGAGGGCCCGTCTGGCTGGCCGGCAGCCCAGGTAGAAGCACTCGCTGACCGGCCTCACAGGGCAGAGCGCAGCCCCTGCGCTCTCTGGGGCTCAAGAGAATCAAAGGTGACTACTTCATTCAGGTGGAAAAGCTGCTAACAGCCTCAAGTGCTCCCCTGGATTTCCAACACACAGAGATCAAAGACCCAGATTTAAGTCCAGAAACTGTTCTTTATGTATCCACAGTTTGGTAGCTTGATTTATCCGCTGCTGAGCTGCATTTTAGCTGACAATGAATTTGTTCAGATCTGGGATCATTTCTTTCCCCTCACAAACCTGATTTGTAAAAAACACTCCTAACGTTGGTGTCACTGGCAGGGTCCGCTTAGCCACGCGTCACCTGATGGACTAGTTAGTCCAGTTAAGAGTCCACCTCGATTAGTCGCATCCTCATCAGTGTTGAACCAACACAGTCCCGAACAGCAGCCACTTTGATGCTGAATAAATAAACAGAGATGATGATATTAGATGGATATATTCCCCAGATTAGATCGCTTGTTTAATAATCCGATTAAGCGCCGCTTGCATTTGGCTGATTGGAAGAGACTAGTTTGAGGGTGGAGAAAACAAGTGAAAGTGGTCTTTCTCACAGACGAGCTCCTCTCCTCCTCTCTCAGGGGAAGTAAGGGGCATGTAGCGGCAACATCCTTCCCCAAAGCCCCGCTGTCTGATTTCCAGCGCCGTGTCTCAGTTTTTCATTCTCAATTTTGAGCTTTTATCCGCTGAGACAATGGTGACAAGATGTGTTGCCAGGGTGTTGGGATATGTCAACAACCACTGGAAGATGATTATAGTGGCTCTTGTGGATAACGAGTCCCTCTCCTCTGGTTCATCTCCCCATCAGGTCCACCACACCGACTCAGCCAGAACCCCCAGGCGTCTTTTGGTTCATTAGTAGCCTTATAATAAGGACGTTTCCACGTAATAATATTTTAAAAAGACAGAAAAAAAATTAAGCAAGTCCAAATTTCAGGCAGTAAAGAACCTGGAGAAATTTCTTTTCGAGAGAAGTATCCCAAACGTGACGCAGAAAATGGGTAAAATGAGACAAATAACGGCTAACTTTAGTTTGTCGTGGGTTGTCTTCAAGGAGTGAAAAAAGGGGAGACAATGGGAACCGGGATGGACCAACGGACCGAAGGAGACAGCCGAGATGAGCGACTCCCGCCTGCCATCTGTCAAGTCAAACACCGCCCCACCACGCTGCTGTTCCGGTGCAGATTTCCAACATAAAACAGCTTATTCTGCGAGCAGAACCACAGCATGGCACAGTGGCTACTAAAGCATGGCCAACTTGGCTCTCTGCAACTACAGCAGTTAAACCTTGCTGGAAAAGTCCAGCTCTGGGGCAAATTGAGCCATTTTGGAGCTCAAAGTAAACACAGCACCTCCCCCTTCTCACATTTCTCACTATTGTCATCCTAATCAAATAACTGCTTTCAGCTCTTTATGTCCAGTCTTTTACAAACTGAAGCAACCTGTCTGAGTGGCTATAATGAAGATTAAGGTTTGCCAGGTTTCTGTGTAAGTGATGTGCTTAGCGAGCTTTTCACACTGTCTGAAGTGGGCTGAAAGATTGTTCCAGTAATTGAGGACAAAGTACTCTATTCATGATTTTCAAATAAGTGGCAGAAAAACCACATAACATATATTTTTTTCCCCACTGTAGGTGACCCTGGGTTTGTTCAGTTCTTTCACATATTTTAGAATTTGCATATAATTGTTACTACTTGTAAAATCCGCATCCTCTTGATTCTTTTTTTCCCTACTCGTCCTCTTTGCCTATAGGAAAAGTCCACCTCTGGTTTAGATAACATCAAATATTTGTAGGCTATGCATCAAAATTGTTTTATATTTGTATTTTGTCTAGTTTTCTTTACACAAATGTTAGCCCCTATATCTTCATCTTATGATGTGGAAAAGTCTTATACTGTTCATTTCTTTCTATTTCTCCTCGAAGATGACAGTCTTTGAGGGGTCTTGAGTAATAGTTCTTGAGAATATCTGAAGGTTTTTCAGATTTTTATTTCCAAACCTACAGCAACTCATTTTTTTTCTTTTTTTTGTCAGGGTACTCTTTACACGATTGTACTGTAGTAACTCAAATGCAAGATCCATGACAGGCATACATTAACTTTTGAATCAAGCTAACTCTGCTTCAGCAAATCCATTTCTTTGCAACCTTCTGGACTTTTTACTTTCATAACTTGTTTTTTCAGCCATATTCCCATATACAGATTTCTTGTTTCTGTGGTCAGAAGAATGGAAACCTGGCCATGACACAGCATGCTAACCAGCAGTCACTTCCAAGCTAAAGGGGTTTAGCTAGAAAGTGACAATTTGCTGCTAAATGCTTACGCAGACTGAAAAGATGTTTCATGTACCAACTAAACTGACAACACCAGCTGTCTCTCTGTTAATTTTAAGAGAGGCAGTTTGAGTTTAACTAAATATGCAAGGCTGTGATTTCATTTCTCTAAGTGCCAAGGCAGGTGTGATTCTACCACTAAATGTATCTTCACTCTGCATGTGACTGACTGAAGCTAGAGCCAGGGATGGATTAATGCTTCATCCACTCAAGCCGTGGAAAGTGCCGGCAAAGTTCAAATGACTTTCCTGATTGTTTTGTGGAACAAACCACCTGGTGTGTCAGGTTTATCTGCTGCTGTCTCTCACGATGAGAATTTTCAGATTTCATCATCACAGGCAGAAACTTCAGTCAGATATTAAATAAAGTGCAGCACCTGCTCTCTGTGAGTCATAAGGGAATGAAAGCTAGTTCATTCACATGGACTAGCTGCAAACAGCTTTACGGAGTCAGGGATGTTTGAACTCCACGTCGATAAATCAGCTGCTTTGGTGCATTTTAGTTGATACTGAAGGAATTCAGCCTCTTCTACTGTGCTTCAAACAGATATCACAGATTTGAAGAAAGTGGATACAAAACTCACATTTTATTCCAATATTCAGTAAATGCATATGTAACGAACCAAAATGGATCTCCAGCTTCCATAAATGAACAAAAACAAATGTATCTTTTCAAAGATGTTTTACTGATTGGAAGACTGAAAGAAATACAGTATATCATGCTGATACACCCATCCATAAAAGCATAAATACTTGCAATGCATATTAAATCAGTTACAATTACATACAGTAGTTGCTGTGTGTTTACTTATACGGTGCATCATCACACAGGACATGTCTGTTTTATGGCACGCTGCTGTTCTTGTTATTTGGTGGAGTGTAAAGTTATTTTAATAAGTTAGTTGATGTATCTTTACTGAGAAGATTTGGTCTAACTTTGTATATTTTAACGGATACACCTTAGCTCAGGTAGGTTTTTCATGGATTTCATGGATGGAAACAGGACCTGTGAAGAGCTCCTACTGTTTTTCAGTTTTTCTCCATCGGTTTGGCTCATTTCTTGAAACAGAAATTACATTCTCGAAACTCGAAGATCATTTGGCAAAACAGCCTGACAGTTCTCACAACACCATTGCTCACTTGCAAATTGCTCTTCTCTCTCCCCAAACTGTTTACTCATCCTTCAGAACATTTTTTTTTCCCTCGTATAAAAGTCAGTGTCACCAAAATGGACAGATCCTTCTCAGTTACTTCAGCTCATTTCTTTTGTTGTCAACACTGTTGGTGCTTTTGCCAAAATAACCCGGATGGTTCGGTACAGCACCACAGTTCACCTGGAGAAGCTCATATCTCCCCCAAAGCAGTTTATTAATGTGTAAAAACCAGGTGCCTTTCTCATATAAACAGTCAGTCTTCCTAAACGCACGGTCCCTTTGGCATTGTTCAAGCACTGCAAGTCAAAATGTTTAGGTGTTTTGTCACTATGGCAGAGGACCACTGAAATATCCCTCATGCCTACCTTTTGGTCTTAGCCTGGTTCTTCACTGACAATTTTTTATCTAGCTAACTGAATGTTATTGTGTATGAAACTGAAAAAATAAACAAACAAACAAATGAATGAATAAATAAATAGGATTTTACTGTAAGATTATCCTCCAAGGATTGACATCACACATTGCACTCATACTGTACTGCCAATTATACAAAAACATGTACGTTAGGTAAACAGGTCTTCCTTGAAAAGGAGACTGCATGTCTCAATCGGACTTATCTGTATAAATATAGGTTAAGTGAAATAAAATAAAACAAAAAATACTGCCATATAAATTCTAAGAAATTATCAGCATTATTATTCTCTTCTATATTCTAACTTCCATACATCAGAGCTACTATAAAAAGAACATGTATACAGCATAATATGTTGTGATATAAACACTATAAACAAGGAACTTTATAGCCTAGATTACTGTGAATAAAGCTGGAGTTTCACAACTAACAAATCTTCACTGGTTGCTGTCCTCACCCTCCTGTTCGTCCACGCTGCTGTCTGGCTACAGATTTTCAACCACATCACAGCGTATATTCTCCCTTGCGATACAACGAGGGAGGAAACTGTGTGCATGTTGCAACCATCCCCTACACTGATCTCCTGTAACATGCAGCCTCTATTGCGTGAAGCAGGGACCTCTGATTCTGAGCCTGATGCTCAGACACTCTCCACCTCCAGGAAGAGAAAAACTCAGTAATAGGATTTAGGAAAGGACAGTAAGGTGGTGGGAACACCATGACCATCCTTGAATGAGTGGTGAACTAGCCACGGTGGAAATTCACATACTGTAGTCCCGGGTGAGTTCCTACAAGACCTTTGAAATTAGAATAAAGGTGGTCCAACAGATTCATATATGGTATTCATGGTATTATGCTCTTAACTAATTTTGACAACTGAACAGACTTGTGCATGTGATGACTTGTACAATAAAATGATGCTAAGATGTTTTAGAGAGAACCATTAGACTGAGAATCAAAATGAACAAGATCTATTCACCTGGAAATTGTGCTAAGGGCTAGCTGTGCTAACTTTGGGCTGCCTGTACTTGATCAAGATGTCCTGAAACATTGAGACATGTAATAAGACATCTGGAATTTTATGAAATAAATGAGAGATTCAAATATATTGTGAACAATTGCCAAGTGGTTTGGTTTGGAGGTTTGTCCATGTTGTTTTGAGAGTGTAATTTCTGATTGAAGAAATGAGCCGAACCAGTGGAATAAAACTGTAATAATTCTTGGGCAAAAGCACAAAAGTCCAAGAGTTTCTCATAGCCATGCAGTTTATGATTAGAGCAACAGTTTTGGACTTATTTACTCAAAAAAATTAAACAATGGCATAGAGCTGAATCATATTCAGTAAATGCAAAGCTCAATTTCCATTCAGCTTTATTTTTAGCAGCACCAACTCATGACAGGCTACACTGCAGCTCTCAATGCACAATTCTGATATTTTGCTGAGAACTGCTTTTGTGTGTGTGTGTGTGTGTGGTTGTTCATATTAAAGTTTTAGAGTACCTGCCATCAGACTCTAGTGCGAACAGTCCTGAAGCAAACTTGCATGTGCAGACGTTACATGCAGTACACTGTGTGTCTGGAAATAAAATCAGCTCTTGTCATGTCCCGCCTCCTCCATCTATCTCACTTCAGTGATGTAAAAGTCAAATAAAATGTGAAATAACTGTTCAGATTGAGCTTTGAACAGCATTGCATCTGTTGTACAGTATATGAAAGACTATGTTCACACTGCAGGCAAAAGCTGCTCAAATCCAACTTTTTGCCCATTTGTGATCCATATCTGATCTATTTAGGACAGTCTGAACAGTTCAAATCTGACCCTGCCACTTTCACATGTGGTTCCAAATCAGATACACACTCAGTCTTTTTGAAAGTGACCTCTGTTTGAACAATCATGCTGTATTTAATTTGACATTTACATCATTGAAGTGAGACGGATGTCACAGTTCAGTACCAAAACAGCTGGGACACATACTGTAAGTTTTAAAATAGACAATGGATGGAATGATATGATAAGTTTTTGTCAGCTTTGATTGTGCAACTTCCAAACTGATAAACACACCGACGTTGCATCCACATTTACCTCCTTAAACACAATGTGCTACGTGAATGTTACATCTTCCTCTGAAAATGTGGGTTACAGTTCACACTTTTTTTTTTTTTCTCTTCCGGCTGTCGGCGAGTGCAGACGTGCTTTCCTCTGCTCTGCTCCCTTCCTCCCTATTTTCCCTGCAATCTTTGTCCTGTCACTCCTCTGAGCCTCTCTCTGCCTTTTTCTCCTAAATCCTAAACTTCAACTATGGATCTGGACGGCGGGTCTCTCATCACAACGGATAATATTTTTTTACCCAGAGACAAGGTGCAGGGGGCGGCATCTTGTCCGGACGGGATGGTCCCAGCAGGTCACACTGAAGACCTGTACATGTTTGGATTTATGATAACTGGGTTCCTGCTGATTGGAGCTGTCGGGTTCCTGGTTCATCGGGAAATTCTGAAGCTGACGGCAGCTGTTGGCAAGCTGCCGTTCGAGCTGTTTCTCCGAGCTACCAACACTCAGACTCAAACTTTGTGTACGTTGACTCGCGTGGATGCCCTGTGGGGCAAACTGGGGACGATGTCTGACAGCATAAAGGATGTTGGGTTCCACCTGGAGCAGTTGGAGACTTGGATTGGGGGTAATTAACACAAATTTGGCTGATTTGGTCGCCTCTGAGACCTGCTGAAGACTTTACAGGCAGACGGAAACATGCCTCTGCCTGGACCCAAACTATCTTCTTATCTCAATCTGGTCCCCGGGAGCGGCCTTGCAGCTGCTCCTTAACTCCCAAATGTCCTTGGAGAAACTGCAGAAGTGAGGCTCTGCAACCCCCCCCCCCTCCACGAGAACAGTTGGGACTCTCTATCATCTACGGACTGTGTGTGAGCCGCTGTCTCTCGCTTACGCACACACATTTTCACGACACTGATGCACACATCCCACTGCACTGCTGGTCCTTCTCAACTTCCTCCCACCAGAAATCGGTGGAGGATGGAGGATGCGCCCCCTTTGTGGCTGCGTCTTCTCCCCTCACTGGGCTCTGGACCCCTCCTCCTCCCTACCACATGTGTCATGATGTTGTGACTGTCTGTATACGTGCTTAACTGTACTGAGGGTGTTTTTTTTAACCCATTATCACGTCCTCTGCAGAGGGCGGGACAGTGGTTTCTTTTTTTTTTTCTCCTCTCCCCACCTGTCCCAATGTATATCTTTTTCACTCTGCAAACGGGTGCGCTGCTCGTGTGGCTGCACCCTCAGTCTGCCCGGTTCTGTTTGTGTTGTGTCTACTGTCTGTGTAGTCTTGGACGGGTTGTACTGGAAAAAGAATTTCATTGCACTGGGACGCCGGTACAATGACAATAAAGTTTTTCTGATTCTGATTCTGATTCTGACACTGGAGTCTGATGGTGGCCACATTGATTTAGAGCAACAACGTAAAAAAAATCAATCATATCTTCGCAAAAAAAAATCAGAATTGAACAGAATTGAATCCAATTCACCTGGTATATTCAAATGAAATCAAACTGATATGAAGGCTGATTCACATTAGTCCAGGTCATGATTGCCTGTGTGTCCCTCTCTGTCCCTGTCCACCATCATTTTTTATGCAGACAGAACTTACTTATTTTTACCCCACAGAGTATCATCTATATCCACTTTTATTTCTTTTTCCCACCATGGCAGAAAACACAGAAAGCACCAACAACAGCATCTTGTGGGGTAAGCTCATGCATGGATTCACTCCTTGAAGTCTTTGAGGCGTTTATTGTGAAGGCGAGCATCCCACCCCCGTCCCCCGCTGCAGCTGCTGCTGGCTGACTTGCTGAGGCTGATGCTCAGCTCGGCGGGGGAGCGGCGGGTTTCTTTCACTCTCTCAAACACAAACACAGACAGAGAAAGATGCAGCTTTGGTCGGTGCGCAGCTGCTCATGGGCATGGTCCTCCACCATCATCATGAATGAGAGTGCTCCCTGTCTGTGCCCATGGGGAGTCCTGCTTGAGTTGTCAAGATCATCATTTTAGCCTCATTTTTCATTCCTTAATTTAAGGCTACAAGGCTTCAATGATAGCCATTTATTAAGGCTAAATAATTTCCCCCAAACTTTTGCAGCTTATTAAATTGCTCACGCATAAATAAGTGAGAAGAGCCCTGAGTTAGCTCCTCAGAAGGTGAGTGCTTCGTTTCTAAGTGACACTTAATTTTCTTCTGCTGCCTGGTGTTTTTCCTTCAGTCTCTTACAGCAGGAGGCATTCCAGTTATGGACGACAGCCAAATTAAACAGCCAAGTCTTCTTGAAAGCAAGCAGTCTATTCCCAATTAAAAGTAAGAGAATCAGTGTGTGTGTGTTTGTGTGTGCTGTGGGGTCAAATGTGCCACGCCTATAAAATGGCCAGCAGCTTAAACAGACATTGAGGTGGAGAGGCTATCACTGTTTTAGCTATACAACATAATGGCCTGCTTTCCCCTCACCATCAATCTCTGTCACAGACTGTTCCTCCCACACACACCAAGGAAAACATTATACAGGTACACACACACATGCACAAACAAATACACTTGCACGCATGTGCACGCTCAAGCCACACACAGCGCGACAGGAGTTTAATTATGCCTCTAATCTTGAGTGACAGTTGCATGTATAATGGCTGATTCCCCAGGGCCATGTGGCGAGGCATCCACCGATTTATCCATCCATCCCTTCTCCTGTTTATCATCTTACTTAGTCATCCATCCATCACCTCTTTCACCCATACTTCCTCCCAACATCTTGCTCCTTATCATTAACCTCTTTTCAAGTCATTCCCTGCTACTTTTCACTCTTTCCTTTTCTGTTTTTGTGAGGCGTTTTTGCAAGTCATTCAAAACAAGATCCAGCCTCTCTGATCTCCCATATCACACATCATCACCTGTTCTCTCACGGAGGTAACCGACGGGGCCAGTTGGATCTTTGCCTGCACTCTCTGAGCACTGGAAGTGAGGCTCCAGAGGTGAGAACTCACTTCTGTTTGTGCCTCATGAACACTTACAATTTGAGACAGCAGACTATGAATGAGGCAGCGCTTCGATGATTCATCTGAATACCGGTCATAAAAATTTATCAGGAACAAAATTACAAATTGATTGAAGCATAAAGGGAGAGTCTCTGCGGATTCAACAACTTTCAGCAAAAAGCATCAATGACAGAATCTCAAATATTTACCATTATTGCTCATAAATGTTCCATTTCTTTCCTTATTTGCATTATTATCTGGTCACTTCTGATGTTACTTTGCTGTATAGTAGAAAAATGTCAAAATAACTGACAGACTGAAACAAACAGGGAAGTTAGGGGTTGCAGCAGCAAGTGTTGAGGCAAACAGTGACAAAATAATGAACAGAATACACTAATCTACATTACGACATTTATAAAACAACAGAGTCAAGAGAAAAAGTATAATGAAATATAAATCATAGAAAATAAGATAAAAGTATCCTTTAGAGGATGAAGTTTAAAAGTTTAAGTATAGTGTAGGTGGACCAAGCGAATGTGCAAAAAACAAATCAGTGCAAATGCATGAATAGCGTTTTGACAGCACAACACTTTAATGAGCAGTTTAAAGATTCTTGTAATGCACAAACAGATAAATAAGTTCAGTTTTCAAATAAATCATAAAAATGATTATTTCATAGACTTCTTGTATGCAGACTCCCTCATTTTCTACATTATTTCAACACCAGATTGTGTTCTTTGCAGGATTTCATTTGGTTTACAATCCCACATGGGATTTCTTTTGATAATAGCAGGAAGGTGTGATATTTTTCATTCTGAAGTCATCTGTGTGCAAATTCTCAAAAAACTGTTACAAAGTTTGAGAGCTATAAAATATTCATATATTCTAAAATTTGCCAAAAAGAAAAACAAAACCCTGCAACATTACACAAGTTTGCAGACAGAGAAAGAAAATAGATAATTTGATTATCTAAAGAGAAATCTTTTGGCATTCACTAATGGCATTAACCACTGCTGTCATTAGCATAGTTTTTACAGACATATTTGATAAATCTGAAGCATTATTGCCAGTCAAGTACTTGGGCATCAAGGCGCAAACATACAGATCAATGGAAGAGTTCATGCTTGGCACCTGACATTATAATCTCACCACAGTGGTTCCAGTTGGCTTGTATTGATCTTCTACAGCTCAGGGTCCAGCTGTCAAAGAAACTTATATGTTCGCATTTCAGTTTCTCTACAATGTCAAGCTTCTCTTTTTTTTCTTTTTTGGCCATGCTGGAAAGCTTAACCCTTTAAGCCTTTTCAGCCCCTCTATAGGCTCAAGAAATAATAGACATATTGGCCACGATTTGCATGATATTTTTTAAACTTGGAATTAATTATTCCAAATTGAATAATTTGAAGTTAAGGTTTATATGGAAAATACATTTATGTAATTCCACTTTAGATCTGCGGGTTGGGAAAGGTTCTGACCGGACAGTGGGCGAAAATGACTTATTTAAATCTGTTTATGTCTACCCGGGGGTAAGCATACCCTGATAACTGCTCCTTCTTGTTTCAGCTATGACATGGAAAATCACATGATATTGCAGATTTTCACTTTTACACAGTGACAGATAGGAGGGATACTGTATAATGATCATTTAATAGCCACTGAGTGGCTATTGCCCATCTATTGATCTGTCCATTTGCACAAAAAAAATGATGCGCAGAAATCACAATTCTGATTTAAAAAATAGAGATAAAAACAGCAAAGGAAATTAAAGACCAAAGTAAAGAAAGAAAAAGGGGAGAAGAAAAGAGAAGAAGCATATCTGAATAAAGGAGGACAGAGAAAGAAGACAGCACCTTGCAGTATGTTCTTAAATAAACAGCTTAGGCATGGTCAGGTTATGAATTATTATTTGTTTTTAATGTAGTCATTTATTTTCCTTCATGAAGTTGTGCTGTTTGCCAACTCACACTGCTTTCCTGTCATCAATAATGCATGTTTGAATGTGATTTTGACAGCCCAAAAATGATAACAAGAGAAAGGCAGACAAGGCAAAAGAAAAAGACAGGGATAGATAAGCAACACCTCCTCCCAGATAGCGAGATAGTACGAGTTTATTACTTTATCTGTCTGGACCAGATGTCACCAGATGCTGGCTGCTGCCAGCCTATCTTAGCCCACACACAAACATATGCGCAAGAAAACACAGTCGCTCCACACTCTGACATGCTATGCCTCCCACACCTTGTCCTATCTGAAAATAATCTAATTGCAGACCCCCGCAGCTGAAAAATATACATGTACAATGTCAGTTAGTGACCGAACCGCAAAAGACTTGTGTGCTGCTACTCCTTGTAAAAGTGAGGATGGACAGAAAAGAGATGGAGAGACAGTGAGGAGGGAAGAGCAGAAAATGGATAACGGAAAAGAAAGGACACCAAGAGAAAATGAAGGACATGGAGGGAAAATGAAACATGGGGATGATGCAGGGTAAGGAAATAAATAAAATTAGAAGAAAAAGTAAAGAAAGCTTCTTATTCAACACCAGCAATGTCTCAGGGTAAACATCACACTAACAGCTGAACATGAAGTCAGGATGGTTTCTACAACAGAATAATGGTTTAAAACACACTGAAAAATCCTAAATGGATTATTTCAGGAGGCTAGATAAAGATTTTACACCATTAAAAATCTGTGAGCAGATCAGAAACAGGAACTCAAAGAGCCTCGGCTGATACAAAAACAGTGTTCAAGCTGTGATACTTGCCAAAGGTGCAGGTTACTACATGCCAAATATGCAGGCTGCACATGCCCTCGCTTCAGGCCTTTCTTCCTATTGAGCTATTTTGATTTCCAAAAACATGGAAGTAAAGAAAGCAATGAGAAAAAACTCTTAAAATATTCAATTTACTGTGAAATTTTCCCATTAAATTTTCCGAATGTGCCACTGCATATTTATCATGGGCTGTAAATAAAATATAAATTGAGCCAACATGATATCACCCGCTGGTTTGAGACCTGCTGTTTTGAAGCTTTGATTTCAACAGTTCAGCTGTTGCCATCTTGGTCTGGAAGTAGGAAGTGACCTCATTTGGAGAAGTTAATTGAGGAAGAGACTTTAAAAGTGGTCAAAAAGATGTTTTTCTTTCTTTTTTTCCAAGAACCAGTATCTATTTAGCTACAAAATTATTCAATAAGAAGGAGAAAATTAAGTTAATGACACCATCATGACTCACAGGTTAAAAAATGTTTGACTTATTATTTCATGAGGCGAGAGTTTGTTTTTTGAATGAGTATCTGCTGGAGTGGAAGATGTTTTGAAGCAGTATCCAGAGGCAGATTGCACTCTGGCTTCACATCAGACAGTGAATCTTTTTTCTGCTGTTAAAGAAAGAGAAAGAAAGAGAGGAAGAAAGAAAGGAAGGAACATGGAAACTGGGCAAAATGCCGCATTTTCTCCCAAAACCTTAGTCTCCATTGTCTTTAATTGGAGAAAGTGTTTATCTGGATGCAAAATTACTACTTGCCCTTGAGTGCAGGATGAATCACCAAGATTAGTCGAGTGCAGAGTGAGTCATCCAGATTTGTTCACCCATTGCCAGGACAAATAAAACTCTAATATATTAATAAGAAAACCTCTGTCATAGTTTACTCAATGTGCATGACTGCTTTGCCAAACCACGATGAAAACAAAAAGCTAAAAAAAAACACTGGAAGCTTATTGGATATTGCTTACATATAATTTGACCTAATACAAGAAAGTTCTTTCTTCTTTTTTCTTTCATTTTTTTAGTCAATCATTAAACTTTGAATAAGTGTTGAACCCTGAAATAAACAAGCAGTTCCTGTATCACTGTACCAAACTGATGTGCTGACCTTCTTATTAACCAAAGTTAGCATTAGCATTATCATCCATCTAAAGACATGTTTCTGATTTTTTTAAAAATAGTCCAACATTTGCTTTCTTTTTATTTTTGTTGTTGGGTTTCATTAATTCCTGAGAACATTAGCTTCAGCTAGGTGCTCTGATGACTAGTAGCTATAGCTGCACTTACATTCACTTCTCCACTCACGCTGCTGTTTCTGTTGGTCAGCTGTTGCTAGGCGAGTAGAAAAGGTTGATTTGAGCATGTAGCTGGAACAAAACCTTTTTGTAGCTACAGATTACTCTTACCAGAGCAGTGATACTGAACCATAAAAAGCTCAGATCTGCACACCAGAGTAAATAGTGGCTTGTGACTAAGGTCAAATCTTTCTCTGTATAACAGTTGAATAATTAAAAAGATTACTTGCTTATGCTTGATACTGTAGACCTAAGATAATACCTATAATGCTACAATACTCCTACACACATTTCTGCTTATCTGCAGGTTTCAGGTGACATGGAGATCAGAAACACAATATCTGACTCCACTCTTTTCATGGCTCGGAGTCTTTGACCAACATTAAATCATGACAAGAATACATGTTATAGGAGATACAGGAGAAATATAGTTGCTCTGTCGTGAACATATAAATAAAAAAAGAGAAACTCTGATTACTCTTGTACAGAATTTTGTCTCAGTTATGAAAGGCAGGGTTGGGGAGAGTGGAGTGGTAGAGCTTATTGTTTGGAAAGAAGCTGAACAGTCCAGTGTCAGTAAGATTGAGGCTTTTGTTTCAGACATAGCAGGCAGGGAATTGCAGACACTTGTCACCATGCAGGGTGAGTGGGTGGATGTGTAGGGCACTCATATTTTGGCACATTTATCTTAACAGTATGTACATGTCAAGCACCATAAATTAATTCCATGCAAAAAGCCACATAGGTACAAATTTCATATGTGCAGCAAATAATCTTAAACGGAGACCCCCTTACTGTTCTACTGTTGTCAACAAGAAGGAATCAGCTTGTTTATCTAAAAAAATCAGCTTTCATTTTAGATTAAAAGAACCCACAGGTAGGAACTGCAAGAATGAGGCCCAGCCTCATTAAAAGATATCTAACTATTGACGAGCTTTTGTACCAGAGCAGTTTTAGCTTCTGGCTCAACATCATCATATTTCTGGACAGACTCCTGGTTTGCAGCAACATTGTGATATTTTACAAATAGGTGGCTATGTGATTTTATTTACACTCAAAAATAAAAAAAATTCCAGGTTTATCAGCTTGTAATCTATAAAACTCAAAGTGTAATAGAAAACAAAACAGAAAATAATTTACATGAATTTTAATTAATTATACGGAAGAGGATTAGGGCCACAGAAGAAAAAAAAAATCTGAGACAAGTCAGAATTCTGACTTTTTAAAAATTACAGAAAAAAGAAATTTCCTGAAAAAGTTTTTTTTTTTCCCTTTAAATGTTTGGAAAAAAGTCAGAATTTTGAGATTAAAGTCAGAACTCTGACTTTTTTCAGAATTTTTATTTTTTTCTTCAGTGACCCTAATCCTCTTCGGTAATTATACAACTCAGATTACAGAGGAAATGCTTTTGAACTAATTACAGCTGGGCTCAAGATGAATGAGACCCTACCATTAATGAAGGAAAAAAAAATCAGTTGTCAGTGAAGTAATTTAAAGGTAGAGTCCGATGTTTCTCCCCTGAAAATAAGTGTTAGACTTGTGCAAGTAAACTGTCTCAAACTGCGCCTTTGGGCTGCTACTCGCGTGCAGTGGCGCGTTTGAATGCAACTCTCTCTCCCCCTGCCTATAATTCGCTCTTTAGCTTTGTTTTGTTGTGTTCGGTACTTTTGTGTGTGTAGATTTCTGTTTATATCGCCAGCCGATGGCAGAACTAAGGACATGACGCCGTGTGGTAATAAGCTCATGATTGACGCCAGTCACTCGAACTCTCGAAGGAAAAAAAAAAAAGAAAGAAAAAAAAAACGGCGGATGCACCAAAGAAAAGGTAAAAGATTTAGATAATGCAAGTTGGAAAACCAGAGCTAATATTAGTAGCTTTTACCCGCTTCTGAGCTCTGAAGGAGAGGCTTGAAGCTGAATAGTTTGAAGAACTAGGCGGCCATTAGCCTGAGAGGAAGGGGGGTTAAGTTTGAAAGCTGCTGTTTGCAAACAGAAACGGTGGGGGGACTTCCCTGCAATCAGGTGTTTTCTTTAATGCTCAAAAAGACCTTTACACCTTTTGACAGGTGTTTTGGTCCACATTTCACAGCAAAGATGCTCTAATGTGTCAGGGCTAGATTTTTATTATTATTATTATTATTTGAAGAGTTCTTTTCCAAAACGAGTTAACCACCATTTAGAAAAAACAGATTTAACTTCTTCTGCATCGAAACGCTTCATTTATTTTTTGAATATTTTCACCAAATCACACTTACATGATGTAGAGGGTTTTAATTATGTCAAATGGAGATAGGAGGTTTGTACCCGACAGCGACGAAAAGCAGTTAACTCTGTTTTTTCTAAATGGTGGTTAACTCGTTTTGGAAAAGAACTCTTCATTTAGTACCACAATTCAAAAGCAATAGTATATTTCACAAAACTATAATTTTGTAAATTTTTATATATTATTAGTTTCTTTAGTTTCTTGTTATTTGAATTATTTTTGTGAATTTAGCATTTTCTTTAATTGAAGGGTGTCAATAGACTGGATTCACCTGGTTCAGTGGCTGGCTGGGCAGAACAAATGCATGGCATGGAGAAGAAGTTGATTTCTGATGATTTCACTGAAAAAGAAGAATTATCCATCTCAAGATATAAAATCCTCACATATTTTTCAGAAGGAACCTGCTCTGTTTTGCATGTTTCCATTGTTTAAAAGCCACCTGATGCATCAAAGTGGGAGGAAAACCAAACCAAAACAATCTAACATTTGCTAGTGTTGCACCACACTGCGAATTAGAAGATTAAAACAAATCAAGCTTTAAGATTAGTTTGAAAGGAAAAAAAAAGCATCAAATTGGTTTAAAAGACATAAAATAAGATTTAAACAAATTAATCCAGCAAAATGAATAAAGGAAAAACATCAAACAGATTAGAAAATATCAGGGGGAGGTTGAGGAAATCAACACAAATAAGGCCTTTAAAAATAGACTAACACATCAAATAATAAGCAGAAACAGACATCTGCACTTGACACTAAACTTTTAATTATAGGCTGACCTAGAACACGAATGTTTTTAATAAGAATTATAAAACTGCTAATGAAGTTGATGACTCAATCTGTGGATGAGGAAGCTGTGCCAGTCTCTAAAACTACCGGAGAGATATTACTAATATTAGCCAAATATGCAGTTCTGAATATCAAGACTCATTAAATCCACAGGTCAAGTCATCTACGTGAGCAAGAGGTTGCAGAGCTGTTGCGGAAGCTAATGTGAAGCTAATTTATTCAAGGAATCTTTTCAAATAAATCCTGCAGTGAAAAACATATTCAGGATCAGGTCAAAGACAGAGAGATACGATAAAACGCTGACATATAGAGATGAAAAAGGCTCTCTGGGAATGAAGACAGGACTGAACATGTCGTTTCTTTTATTACAGGTTTTAGGAAAGATAAAACCATGTTCCATATTATATAACTTAATCTGATTAAAATGCAGCTCTGAAGCACACAAAGGGAGTCTACATCCACAATCACAATTAGGCCTTGCTTTAAGCTTTACAACACAGTTATTCTTCATTTTACAACTGAAATAGTTTTCAACAGCCAAAGTCTCCACTACCCTTTGCATTAGCCTGGTGATTAATTAAAGCACTGCAGGTGTCCCACTAGTTTTTGTTACCACCAACTGTGCATCCACTAGATGTTTAAAAAAAAGTCTGAGAGGTGAATAGTTCTTACTTTGTTCCCCAGGAGGCCAAGAAGTCATTCGCTTTCTCCAACTTTTGTACTGTGCATTGAAGAAAATGATGTCATCTAATGGCTGCGACAACACAACTTCACAAAATAACCTTAAGTACTGTTACAGTAACAATTACTACAGTTACTGTAAGAGTGTTTCTTAGAAATCTATGATAACCCCCTTCCAGCTCTTCATAGCAACATAAAAGAAATAAATATAAACTGGTCTGTAAAGTGCCTCTGTAGATTTTTGTGCAACAAAGCAAAGCTTCTCTGTGCATGTGTATTTTCTCTGCTTTACAGATATAGACATTTATGCCATGAATCACACCCTAATTCAGTTTTATTTGTGCTCCCTGTGTGAGGAAGCATTTTCCCTTTTTAATAGGCTGGCCTCAAGTGTGTGCATGTACTCAGTCATGAGTGTGTGTGCCTGCAGGCAGAACTGTAAGTGCTATTAGGACTGGATATTGCAGCAATGCCTCAACCAAGCTCAGTGCAATTCAATACGTTTGTCATTTTTATCAACAACAGAGGCTAAACGTATAATGTAAATCACAACAGGCTTCATGTCTCCTTATCAAATCCACCCACGGGTCACTTTCTATTTAATACATTGGACTCTATAGCCTCTTCCTTCTAAAAGTAAGAAAAATAAATCCTTTAAAGGCAGCCTTCCCACTTACATCAACTTTATTTATCTACTGGATCTCTGCATGAAAACCAAGAAGAACCCCTCTGTTAAATTCCTTGCTTGTTCAGCCTCATAAGTTTCTTGAACTTTCAAGAGTTTCTGAGAGAAATAAGCATGCAGGCAAACATGTTTTACGTTAAAAATAAGCAACATATACAGCACCAGTCAATAGTTTGGACGTGTTTTCCCATTACATTTAATGGGCAAAGTGTGTCCCATTAAATATAATGGAAACATGTAAAATATTTATCTCATCTCATAATGATAAATTATACAAAACGGTAATTCTCCGGGGGAAGATATGATCATACATTACACATGCTTAAACAAGCAAATTAACATTTCCAGGTTAAAATTATTAACCTTTTCCCCCTCAGGCTCTGACAGATGCAACCACAGAACTGGACTTAGATCCAGTAACTGGATCTTCACTGGGGGTAACCCCGCAAGCTACAACAAGTTGAAGGATAGCATAACATTTCTGTATGATTGGACCACATTTTCCAATGAGCAAATTTTCTGATGCGGCAGGACGAAGGATGGCCAGGGCCGGATTCGAGCCCAACACCCAGGTGAGAGGCATGCCTGCTAACCAGTCTACAGGGATATCCCCTTGGCCAAGCAGCCAGGGTGCATGATCACTTAGGGCCGAATCTATCAAAGGTTTGCATGTATAAAAACGTGCGCTCTCTCATTGCACACACAAAAAAATGTACAAACTGATCTACTAACAGCGTGCTAAAAGGGTTTGATCTTTCAAACATGCTAAATAGTGCCTCTTACCTAAATAGTACTTCTGCTCCAATGAATATGCAATAAGGGGCGTGTACACACAATTGTGCATGTGATGGGAGGAGAAAATGTAAACATATTAATGTAGCACTGGCAAACTGATTTATCAACCGTGAGAGGCATTGCCTTGAAGGTTTTTTTGTATGTATTTTAGTATGTCTGAAAGGCAGGTGCAAACTGGCAGCTATAATGGCTTTAGTTTCTGAGAGGAACAATCTTGGACACACAAATCTGAATAAAATAATTTTTCATGAGCAGTTTGGGCAGCGTATTGAGTTCTCATTGTTGAATGCAATAAAAATCAACAAAGCAAACACCACTATTTAACACGGGTGTAAAATATTCTGGATAAATGGAACAAACTGTAAAGTTTGCAGTCACTATGGAGCCTTATAATAACTAAAGCTGGCATTAATTGTGTCATTTTATGTCCCCTTTTTGCCAACATCACATTTTAACTTGGATGGTGCCCCAGGTGGGCAGGATCACAGTCATCTGGCAGCGCAAACCTCCAAAGCCGTATTGGCATTGTGCCGAAGTGTGTGCCGAAGTGTGCACCTCGTGCGTAATAGACCATGTCGGAGCTGCAGACACTAGAATTTATTCAGCAACTCCTGATCCATGTCCTCATGAAATGGCCACGTCTGACACTGCACCGATACCTGTTGTATTATCGAAATTCATATTTATCATACTCATTTCAAATTATATTTTCATCTCCCTCCTCCACGAATAACTCCCTCTGTGGGTCATATTTCCTTTGTGCTGCAATTCGTCACGCTGCAAACCACTTAACACACCAAAGCTAATTTATATAGGGACGTTTCTAACACGTTTGCACTCACTGTCATTTACATGCTCATTCTTTGTAAATCACCGGCAAACCGTGGTTCAGCCCCTCGCATAAAATTCCAGACTGCATGTACAAATTACTACACACAAATTTTGATCTTTGTAGATCCGGTCTTTAGACGCATACTGTAATGGCAGGGTTGTCTGTTGTTACACTGATATATTTAGACTATTTGATTAGATTGACCATCAAACTCTGTTCCTCCGGTTCAGCTGTGTTGCAGACAGACAGGTAAAATAATTCATTGTCATCTTTTTTTTTTGTTCAGGAGCTGTTGCTGTGAGTTTCAGAGCCTCAATGCTAAGTAAACACCTCTTTTTTTTTCTTTTTTTTTAGATAAAGTGAACTGTGCACCTCCTTGCAACCCTGCGTGCAGCACCCTCATTCAAATTAGCATGTGCACTCAGAAGTTGTGTTCCTATTAATGCTGATTAAAACTGGAGCTAATTAACACATTTCTCTACTTGTCATTCAAACCAGGGCTGAATGCCAACTAAACACTTATCGATTGCACTCAAAAGCCAGATGTAGTTTTTGTTTTCTTCCCTTTTCTTTTAATTCTTGTATTAAAGGGATCTTAAAATGGTCATAATCCAAAAAGCAATTGATTCGATTTTTCCTGACACACTTGAATTATACAGTCTGTGTGGTAGTTAATATTGGGCTCTACCTGAGGATGAGGAGATTTCAGGGTAATCAAAAACCCTAGCACTCACATGAATTCATGTGGCAAAAATGAAAAACAGGAAACAAAACAATACAAAAATGATTTCTGTACAGATGGAAATAAATTGTGCAATAATTTTTTCATTTGCAAACATGTCAGCAGCAAAAAATGGTGATTTCTAATAAGCAGGGTGTCAGTGCTGAGAATGTGGATTACAGAGCAAACCATAATGTTTTCTGAATCGAACAAAGTATGATCCAGTCTAATCAAGCTGCTTTTAACGCCTGAAGTGGCGAGATTAAAAAATAAAATTCGACCAAATTAAAGTGGTCAAGACAGGACAAAAGGTCTTTTGTAAAACTATTAAGTCACACCCCCATTTTTTTAACCCCCTCTCCAATTTTTTAAAAAATTAGATGCTTCCACATATAATATATATATATACATATTCCACATATATTTTTCATGCCTAGGGACACAACATGATTCTGTTTTAAATATGAAGTTCACAAACATAAATCAGTCATTCATTTTGTGACAGCTTGCAAATGATAATTATACTCATCATTTTCAGAGCTATATGTTATGTGCAATGCAGACAGTTATAGCTGAGTTTAATGGAAAGTTTGTTAAAGTTGAGGTTTAAGGGAAAAGGAAAAAAGCAGAAAGAAACACCAAGAAAAGCAAAGTGATATAACAGTTCGAAGATAGTTGCAAGGACAGTTAGTAAAGTTAGAAAAGGACAGGCTGTCAGATAGAAAGAAAAATGGAGCAACAGAGGAGAGGAAGAGATGCAGAAAAGAGGATATTGATTTGTTAAAAATGCATGAGGTGTCTCTGGTGTGCAGCTCCTCATTTCTAATGCTATCTGACCAGACTGTCTCAAGTTAAAACATCATCTTTGTGTATAGCTGTGCTTATCAGCTGTTATAATATTTGGTTTAGAACAAAATGTCACTTACAGTAGTCCATTATTCAGACAGAGATGGACGAAAGGAAAACCCAAGGCTCTTTCCATTGATGATAGGTCTGGACTGCAGGCAGGTCAGTACAGCACCTCCTTTACTAAGCTGATGAAATACACACAGCATGATTTTTTGTTTCTTTGGTTAGTGTTTAAGTTTTGGTTTTAAAACAAATTGTCTTTGGTGAATTTTAAGTTTTAAGTTTTCATTGTGATTTATGCTTTTATTGTTTTCAGTAATATTTTATTTAACATTTACCTGCATTATAAAAACTTTCTTGACATTGCAGGGACTGAAAACACAAGTTCTTTTATCTCAATATCTAATCAGTTCAGAATTATGTTCAATTTGCTGGAATTATTGCACATGCAATATTTATAAAACTCATCAGGTAGCATTAGCAGAATATATTGCCATAATTTTTTTTGTGTAATTAAAGTGCACATTCACACAATATTCGGTCAATGTACAGGAGCTGTTTGTATTGTTCGTCTCTGAGCCCTAATTGTTTGTCCTGACACTGTGACTTTAATTTCCTCTTCCTCCCTGCTTTCTGCTGTCTTTCCATCTGTCCTGCTTGGCTCTGCCAATATCGTGTCTGAAAGTGTGTATTTGCATATGCAGCCTCGTGTGTTTATTGTACTCACTGTGGTGCATTTCCAGGTCTGTGAACTTGTATCAAGGCACAGCGTGGTTTGGCAAGTCTGACCAGCCAGTGCCAGGACGATGGAAAGAAATACACGCCTGCCCGATCAGAGTAAAGATGACAGGGCTTTGACGCTTTGGACAAAGCACAGTGAAATAATTACTGAAGAAGTTCACAAGCCAAATAGGTATGTGCTGGGCACATCCAGCTTGGCACACACATCCATCGGACTGTTTGGTGTAAATTGCTGCTATCAAAGCTGAAACTGACAACAAACCTTAAAAGAGTTTGCGGTGCCAATAAATCTGTAAATATGGAGATAAAAATGCATCTCTACCCATGTTTTGAAGTAGAAAACAAAAACTGTTTTGTGTGACATTTAATTCTGTGCTAACACATTGTCACTCCAGGACAGATATCACAAGCCCCAGGCCTTTTGGATTTAGCAGATTTCATGCTAATACACACATCAACTCCTCTGGTTGACATAATTATCTGAAACAGCAAGAAATTATTCCTCGCCAGCACACTTGTCCTACAAACAGTGTGTGCGAGCGTGTATGTATGTGTGTGTGTCTTATTCCATCAGTAGTATAGCTTTGGGCTGATTTATATTTGCATAATGAAGTCAATAACGTTGGCCTCTTGGGAGGAAGCATGGTGACATTATTACTAATTTAATAAGAAGCATTCTGTGTGTGTGTGTGTGTGTGTGTGTGTGTGTGTGTGTGGGGGGGGGGGGGGGGGGTGTTTGAGGAGTGAGAACAAATACTTGTGATGTAAAGTGTAAAGTAGAGGTAGTGACATAGTAAATAACATAAGCATTCGATGTGATGGAAATAAAAAAAAACTTTTGGGCAGATGAAAGGAAGAGTGAAATGTAAAGTGAACTGATTGAATAAAAGAAGGGAGGACAGAAAAGGTAAAGTGGGTGACAGGAAGGTAGAGACAGAAGGGATGAGGAGGTGAAGGTGAAGGGAGGAAATAAAGGTAGAGCCAGACAGAAGTGTGAAGTGAGGAAGGGATGTATGAAAAAGGGTGAGAAAGAATAAGTGGGCTAGGTGAAGAAGTCAGACAGTAATGAAGAGGCAGAGATTGTTAGAGAGAGACAGATGGCTGATGTATGACTATGGTGTTCTTCACATCTGTTTTAACAACACACTTGATGTCCTCATTGTCCTTGTTGGTTGAAGGCCTGTAGCTGTCTGTATGTTTAAATCAGACATTATGAATGCCCCATGAACACATGGAAGCCTGCAGATGCGGCTTGTTCTTATTCAAGTCCCATAGAGCTTCATTTGACAAGACAAATATACGTACATTTCATTACTGCATGTAGCGGTTTATCATCTTCTACAATCAGATTATTATTGTAAAATGTTTGACTTAAAAATATGAGTTAAATGGCTGCCTTAAAATTTTGAGTTGAAAGGAATGATTTTTGTGTGTTTAAGATGTGTTTTATTAAGTTTTTTAATTTGTAAAAACATACCAGAAGGTTGTGAAAGGGACTAGAGGCAGGAATTGTGAAAGAATGAGAATGCATGTCCAGTTTTTTCAATGCTAATGGACGAAGAAGCGTTAAAAACCAAAAAGAACGTGCCCACCCACGTCTCTCTGCACTCACTCTTTGCCATACTGTCAGCATCCTCTGAGTGTGTGGTTCTTGTGGTCTGGAAGTAGCTTTTTCTACAACTTACCTGTCTCCCTGTGCAAACCTGTTCCTGGTAAAACCCATTGGTGGAGAACTTATATCGGCTACTCGTCTGCTTGCCCACCTTCCTGTGGCTCCATTACCCTCTGAATACAAGTGACACCTCCAAAAATCCTTCTTGAGAACACAAAACAAGACTCAAGCCTTACGTTGTACCATTTCCAGATCACCTGAAAATCTGGCTCATACCATCATGTCAAATAAACCTTTTATGCTACAACCTGTCTCCATTGCAGTGAGCTTCAAAGTCCACAACAAGCTGAGACAGAGATCTTTTGTAAATGTTGCTTTGTGCTTCTTTTTGGGGGGAAACAGAGAAAGAAAAAAACATGTTTTTTAAAATACCACTGTTTGTGTGAACATGGCCTGAATTCACAAACCTGAGTAGCAACATTTCACCTTGAGGCATTGGAGGTATTTCTTGGTCATATCACATCCAGCTGTGTCTGCATGAGCCTCAGGTGTGAGCTTGTCCTTGTTTAGCGGCTGAGGTGCTGAGCAGGCAGAAGCAGGGTTGGATAAGTGCCTCACTTTTCTAACCTCTGTCAGTGCTTGAGTAGCAATGAAAGTCTCTATGCTGAGTTGAGAGTTTCAAAAAGCCAAATTATCTTTTAAATGCCAGTGTGACTCTTATCATAAATCTGCTAAAACATTTCAGCAATTAAAGGTTGTCGTGTTGTTTTTCAAAATCATGACTCACAGATGGAAGGATGAAAAATTATTCAGGACAATTGTATGTTTCTCTCTGACACCTGCAGCCACACACTTGTGTAGTGTAGTAGTCGATTGCTGTTAGTTTCATCAGAATTACTTGGGATGCTTGGTTTCATCACACCATCTCATGGGTGAGCGTTTAGCAGGAACATGCAGTAAAGCAGAAGCAGTAGTGACTGAAAGTTTGTGAATTGTTATAGTTTTCTATACCTTGATCTAAAACATCATCAGATATGCAAGTGTAAAAACCGTCAGAAAAAAAAAGTCAGTTTGCAGTGTAAACATATTTTGTAGCTTTTGTTGGCATGAAATGTTTCTCTTTTTTGAAGTTTTAGTTCAGTTCTTTGTAGAGAAAAGCTTCGTCTTTGGGAAGCTGAGTTTTTCACAAACTCCTTGCAGGTCCTTCCACAAGCTTCTACGAGATTGAAGTCAGGACTTGAACATGTTTATTCTGAAATGTTAACTGTACTTTAACCCTGTGGTCCATAAATTGTGTGCTTGGGGTCATTGTTTCATTACATTGAATTCATGTTCAGATCAGATGCTGGCATAATTCAGAATTCAATATTTCATTAATGCAGCCAAGTTGCTCTGGTCCTGGTTTCCCATTTTATGGCTTGTATAAGGTTTATGTACTGGAATAAAAATACTCACTTTCTTTTAACATAAAATTATCCATTATCTACACACGCTCAGTCCAGAGCAGATTTCCAAGGGGAAGGCTGGAGCCTATCCCTGCTGCTATCGCACAAGAGGCAGGGTATACCTTTGATAGGTCGCCACTGCACTACTGTATACAATACAGCCAACACAGAAACAAAGACCACACATTCCCAGGGTTAATATAAAAACTCTAAACCTAACAAGTCAGGGTACCCATGCATGAATTAGGAGAACATCCGCAGGTACACTCCAGCTGAGAGTTGTGCAACTGGGTGAGGAAAAAGAAGTGCTTCGATTTGTTTTCAGGTGAATCAAACCGCCTGGACAACATCGAGCAGTAACTGAACAACTGTTCACAAGGGGGAATATTCCTTTAAATAACCGCTGATCATGAAAAAATAGGAAAATCCCTCATTGATGGGCCAGGGCTGAAAATGGCTCACCTACCTCAAACTAAGCATCAATAAATTCATGCAGTCTTGGGGTTTCTGTCTTCACTTTGGTATTCAGACATTTTCTCAAGTATCTGTCCAGTATGAGCACTGGGAGAGGCGGCGACCCGGCATGTTGCACTACATCACACTCCACAGTACACCACTTCCTCTTGTTTGTTCACTGAATGGCTTGTTTTTATTCATTCCAAGCAAGCCACACCAAGGTTCGCTCGAAAGTGAATTGTGGTCCCCTGGATATCAAGCGCACCAGAGTTTGCTTTTTTGGTCCACACCAGAGTGCGACTGCATATTCTCACTGCTCCAACTGAACTGTACTGTCTGTGGAAGGGGACCAGGTTTGTATAAAGCAAACCATGCAGCACCAGCGTGAATGTGCCCAAACATGAATCTTCTCTTAAACCCTAAAGTTTTTTATGTATACTAGTCCCATGTGTGTATATACTGTAAGACATTTTCCTAGCAACCTTCTGGGTTATCTATAAGCGCCTACAAACTGTTCTTTTTGAAGATTAGTAGCTTTCTTCTTGCAGTATCATTCACACTTTTGTGGTTTAGTGTTCTCCCAATGTAATACTTGTGGGTGGTAGATTTATCCTACTGTATGTGAAAAGACTGTTATTGCAAAGAAACTGAGTGTTATTGGTTGGTTTATCACTCCTGAGGAAGCAAACACTTCTCTTTTTTAAAAAATCCAATACATCTGCAATATGAATACAAGCTGGATTACATTCAAGAAAATGCATTTTCAATGTTCTCAAACATAATCCAAATCTTATATTATTTCTATATGTTGCTTTTGAGCAATCGCATACAGACAGATGAAGGAGAAAACCATCAATACTCAATAAAGTTAGAGGAAAAAAATTCATGAAAGGATAACGGATATACAGTAATGCCACCATCAACATTCAATCACTGTGCTATGAGTAAAAGTAAATGCTCACCAGGTCTAGTTGAGTCATTACTTTCATGAAAAGGGCAAAAAGAAACCAGAACCATACCTTTTTTATAAAAAAAAAAGGTTCATTTTTGGGGGTGGTCATCAGCCAATCTGCCAATATTTACATTACTTGATAAAGACAGGGATGTTGTTAAAGGCTTATAGAGTGTAAACATCTATTTACAAAGACACATCTAAGAGCAACAACTAGCTGACAAAGATGTAAAAAACGAGGTCACATCAGTTATCAATCATGCTTTGATACTCTTGACAAGGGAGCAAGTGTGGCTGTTGCTCAGCACCTACAATTGATAGATCCAATAGTTTTGTTATGCTGGATCCATTTGTCCTCAAAGGGCCAAGAGATCCTGCAAAGTCCTTCTGAAAGTTTACCTCTGTGGTAACATTGCTGTCCAGATGGAAGCAGTCTCTTCCAAGATGACAATTACTCTATCTGCACAACAGGTGGTGTCATCTGGTGGTTTGATGAGTTTGAGAATAATGTGTCATCCTGTATGCTGTAGCATGCAGATCTCAGTCCAGCTCAACAAAAGAGGATTTTGGGCTGATGTATGTTGCTCTTTTAAATTGAGACACACCATCTCCCATAGTTAATCCTTTGCCTATGCGATCACTATGAGGAAAGTGGTACCAATTAACCGGGGATGTTGGTAGAATAAAGTAAAATGTGCAAAGTTCTTATGTGTGCTTTCACGCTTGCGTGTGTTATGTCCCTCAGCCCCCTCTGTGCGCCCTACATCTAAAACAGTCCAGTCCAATGTTAACACCAGCTGCTGTCTGTATCTCTAATTATAGCCTCTGCAGTGCAGGCTCCCAGGGCAAGACTGGGGGTCAGGTTACTCCTTCCCACAGCTCTTGCATATAAACACACGGACACACGCAAACACACAACAGCAATTTATTTGGGCTTCAGAAAAAAAAAAAAAAAAAATCTGACAGGGCTTAGAAATTCACATGAGGCTGCGCTAGATATTTATTCACTTATTTACACTTCATTTTGACCTCTGCTTGTGATCAGAGGCACACTGGAGTTATTATGCATCCATTGAGTAAAGTGCAGGAAGGCAGGGACACTTCAAGGTTTAAAGTACTTTAAACTTGATTAAAATGCCTTTGGTCTTAAAATGGGCCGTTGCTGTTCTTACTGTTGAAGGATTAAGCATTTAATAGTGTCAGATCATTTTTAATCCATAATATACTTTTAGAAAATCAATTAAAATGCCACTTAATTCAATTTACTCAAGGAACTGGCCTAATACTTTTTTAAATGAATAAGGTGAGATCAGAGATGGGGAACGGGCTTCTCAGGGGAGGAAACACTAATGAAATATCAGCTGTTAGCAGCTCCCTCATCATTATAACATGATTAATAAGCTCTGTGTTTTTGAGGCACACTGCAAAGGAGACCTGTAGACCTTTATCTCCTTACTTCAATCTTTCATCGTTTCTCGCCCTCTTCCCCACATTTTGATCTTTTGCTCCTTTAAACTAAGTTGTCTTCCTTTCCATGCTCTCACTACTCCCCTTTGGCTTCTCTCTTCCTCCCTCCCATCACCTCTTTATCTCTATTTTGAACCCTCAGAGGGGGCAGGGTGACTCTGAGTGGGTTGACCTTCTTCCTGCTCCGGTGGGTTCTCCCTCTCTGTCTCACCCTCTCCTGCATTTTAACATCAAAAATCTCACAAACCTTGACTTCATTTCTAGGACAGAAACTGCAACCTTCAAAAGCAACTTAAAAAAAGACAGGGGGGATAAAATAGAAAAAACTTGCTCACAGGAATCTTTCTTTTTCTCCAGCGGGGACATTTTTTGTGTATTTTTAGACCTGCCATGATCCAAGCTTAAGACAACTGTCGCACACTTTTTGCGGCTGGATTTGAGCGTTGCCTTCTCACAATCAAGTGGGGCCAAAGAGGATTTAACAAAGGAGTTTGATGCGTGTTTCTATGGTAACGCTGCGTTTCCAGAACCTCCAAAGGACCAAAGGTTATCAGTGAACATCCAGCAATCTCAAAGACTAAGGTACCTAAAAAAAAATCCATTTCTCACCAGCTGAACTTTACAATAATGATCTGAATCTGGTGTGTGTGAATCATGAGGGCAGTTGCACAGTCCGCATAGTTATTCTCAATCACTGCCATTTAAAACACATATTAAGGACCATCTACCAGTAATTCTATCCTTATCTTTCTTAGCTACAGGGCCATTTGTCCTGTAATTTATTAGCAGAAAAAAAACTTATTTCCTCACTCTGGTTTTGAAATGAACTGAACATAGCTGAAGACATCATTCATTATCATATTCAGATTTCTGTTTTTTGAATCCGTCACATTTGCCATTTGTCAAACTGTGAAAAATGGTAAAATGGATCTTTAATAACACAAAATTCCCATCATGACCGGAAGCATTGCAACAAAATTTGCAACAGTGTGTTCCTTGAATCTTCCATTCTCACTTTTGTCATTCAGCTACTGCTGAAACTGAAAGAACTGGTGAGGCTCAAAATGTTGCCAAAGGATGCAATTTTTTCATGAAATAAAAAAAAAATCTGTATAATTAAACATTAATAGTCATTTCAGACTTAAAAGGAATACTGCATGTGAAAAACAATGAATAAATAACAGTGTAAAGGCAAATTAAGTTTGACTTTATCGTCTCATCTGGACTGTAACTGTATGTGCATTTATGGAAAACTGGACTTGCCATTATGTTAGGGCTGATGATGATACTGTACAAACCTTGGCAAAATAACAAAGTACATCAGTATGCTGAGCTCACAGATGCAGTACAGGAGGCTCAGACCCAGAGACTTAACCATCATCTCTGAGTTTAGATAAGAGTTTGCTTGCATACTTACCTTGGTCATTGCAACTTGCTCCCATGCTACAATCAGAAATGCTCAATGACTGGGCTGCTACGGGTGCCGAAACAGGTCAACTATCACAACTATCACACACTCAGGCCACGTCTACACTATGCGGTTAATGTCACATGGGGACGTTTAATTACCTGTCTTGTCTGCATCCATACAGTCCTTTATGAATCGTTGAAAGGCTTGTTCATTTGCCACATCACAGGCAGATACATGTGCATTACATCAACATATAAACAGGAAGTTCATTTCACTTCCTTCTTGAACTAGCAAAGTCATATCTGCGCAGAGAAAACAGGATTCTTTTCCTTTGGACTGAGGATAAGGTGGCGTTGTTGCAATAAATGACAATATAACTTTTATAGACGGGCAAAATATCAACTACTTTCCTGGAGTGCGCTTTGCTAATTGGTATCAGTCTGCGGTGGGTTTTGTTGTCATCACTTCCTTTACATTAACACGTCCCCCTAACCAGTTAAAAAAATGTGCAAATAAGAGACCCTTAAACGCTGGATATGTGGACAATAAGGTGTATTGTGCATGTTTGAGCACTTACATGGCCTAGTGTGGATGACGTGGCTAAAGCACAACCCTCCAAAACACTCAATAGATTGAAGACCTGTTTCTTCCTGCCCAGCACACTGTGTACTGATGCACGCTTGCTGCTGTCTTGCGTCAAGACGTGAACATTTTAAATGAATTTGCATATTCCAGTTACCCCTCTGCAGATGTAAATCATGCAGCCACTATATGGGTAGTAATTATTGAAAGGAAATCAAGAGTCTTGAATGCTACTTTATCAATGAATAACTCAAGGAGTTCAGAGGAGAGGAAGGGTATAGACATCTGATTCCCAAATATGACACATATGTTTAAGTTTAACTTTATAATGTTCTTAAAGATCTATTATTAAAAAGGTAATTCTCTTTATTACGAGCCTGACATACCAGAGCATGTTGGACAAAATCATCTTGGAGTCAGTGTCAGAGATTAAATGCAAGCGTTTTCAAAGGATGCTTTCGCAAGGTAGCTTCAATCAGTCAGGTGCACCCAGCTGGGAAATCAAACTCTTGTCAAAGCTAGTTAGAAAGTAAGAAAGGACTTTTGTGTAGTTCTTAGCCTTTTTTTCCCCTTTAGGTCTGACATAATGCTAGAAGTATCTGTGCTAACCTCTGCGGGAGCTATCATTGTTGACACATTTAAAACCTGCTTTTAGCTGCCAGCATAAAACCCTGATTTGTCTAAAGCATCTTTTCTGTGAACCCTAGCACATGGCTTCGACCTTGCCAAGATATATTCTCTCATCATGAGTAATTTAACAAGAATCCACCTGTGTGGCAAGGTAATTAGCACACTGCTAGATAACCAGCAACATTTTGCGTGTAGTGCCTGTCAGAAACAGGATGCAGTCCTCAGTTCATCATTGGAAAGTCTAGACCAATGCTTCCTAGCCTTTCTAGCTAGTGACCCCATAAAAGAAGCTAAATGTACAATTCCTCAAGCCTGTGGAGTTCAAAGTGTTCAGTATTTCAAAAGAAAAAAAAAAGTCTTTTTTTTTCCCCTTTTAGCTTTTTGGGATGTCTCAGATGTGTCTCAGCATCCATAGGGGGTCTGTGAACTTCATGTTGGGAACTGCTGCATTCACTTTGATGTTCAAATGATCAATTATCTGTTTTTCAACCCACTTTTTACCCTTTTTTTTCTATTTCTCAATGCCATTATGTAATTTGTAAACTCATTGAAAAGACAGGGTCAAATCACAATATGTTTTTCACATAGATTGCATGTACCTCAGAGAACATGCTGTCAACACGTTGATACACACAAGTTCAGAAAATTGGTTGCATTTGCATTTTTGTGTGTTTTGTGAATTGAGTTTCTCTGCTAGGCTAAAATGATCTATTACAGGATAATACCTCCACCAGCATGACACAAAATGCTCCATACAAGCATAAGTCCTGTATTCAAACTTTTACTTCAAGTGGAGTAGTTAGGTTTTAGTGGAAAATTTGTATCAAAAGTGAAAAGAGTAACTAAATATCTCCTGTGGCAAAAGAAGCTCATAATATATTATGTTCTGATTAATAGAGGGGAAAATACTGTTTCATATTCACCGATTAGTTTTTATAATGCTTTATTTTGTTACATTTTGGTCAATTTTACCCTCATTTGGACAGCAGGCTAATAAATTTACTTAAAAAGCAGTAGCATGCCTCTTTGATGGAAAGTTTGCTCTCTAGTTAAAGCATTAAGAGACTCACAGTTTCAACTGGGCTGTTGTTGCCTTTCATTTGCCCTCAAATGCCAGTTCATAGCCTGCACCCACATTGTTCTAATTCTGTTCATTCCTCTGGTGTGGAGGAGGCAGCAGCAGTTGGTGTCCGTGAGTGTGTGTGAAGATAAGTTCAGCACTTAATAGTAACAACAGGTGGGCTGGGTCATCTGTATTTATCAAGAGGACAGACACAGGTTAAAGGGAGAATGGTTGCAGGCTATAAAACTAAGGACTACGCTCTTATGGTGCAATTGTATGCTTCTATTTGCTGCAGTACATTTGGTACATGCTCCAGTCTTCTATCATGCTAACACTGAGGCTGCTTTACCTGCTGCTGATCAATATGTTGGTCTGACAAGCTGTTGCCAAGGCATCACTTAATCAACAGTCAGCTTTTATATCACATGCGTGCATAGGCACAAATGCTGTTGGCCTCTACTTCGGAAATAACACACAAGCCAATGGTTGAGCTGATTCTTGAATAAGATGAACACACTGAATGCACATCAGATTGTGAGAGGGCAGAATTATGTTAGATTGATTATGCAGTTTGTTAACTTTATGCAGTAACAGAGGTCAGTCCGGGAGCAACTCTCTCCCCCCGACATCAGGAACACTGACAGCTTCACCCTTTTCATATCCACTCAAAACCCATATGGTAAAATCTGCATTTAATCTACAGTATAAAATAATTTAATCACATTCCCCTTGTTTTTAACTTGTTGTTTTGTTTCTTTTTAACTTATTTTTAATAAAATTGGTTTATTCTATTGGTTTATTTTACCAACAAAGTGATGTTTTGGGCCACCACCCTTATTCAGACTCTTCAGATTTGAGTCTGAAGAAGGGCAGTGCCCTGAAACATCACTTTGTTGGTGAAATAAACCAAATTTGGGAGCTGGAGCAAGTATATCCATCATTTTTCATCCTATCATCTGTCTTTTTATGGTCCAGCGCCAACTGTAGTCTCAACTTTTTTAGGATGTGTGTGATATTGCACCTCATTAACAGCAAGTTATGTTACAACCACACAAGAAAACAAAGAAATAGAGGATGTGAGTTAAATATATATATATATAATTTGTGTTGTATTTGAGATGTCTATGAAAATATGCAAGTTCGTCTCACATAAAAAAGATAGCTTTAAAACCTTAAACAAGCTTTTGCACCAATTGCTGATTGACTAGAATTATGGCGCCAAGAAGAGAGCTATCAGTTAAAACAATGAAAAGAATAAAAAAACAAAACAAAAAAAAACCCATTACAATAAAACCTTCTAGAAGGTAATTTAACTCGGAGAGGAACAAAAGATGTTGGTTGTTGCCTGCAGTTGTGCTTAAACTCTGTAGCTCAGAGGACTACATAAGGGAAATATGGGAGCCAAGAACAAAACAGCAGAAATTGGAGAAAGCATCTGAGACTTATTCAAATCAGTTCAATTCAATTTGTTTTTCTGTGGAGCAAAATCAACTCAAGGTACTTTTAGAGATAAAATTCAGTTCACTTTTGTCCCATGGTTATTTTCTGATATACATTATAGTTTATCAGAAATGAGTTCTTATAAGCCATGTCTTTATAAATGCCAAGCTAATGATACAAATAGATTGCATCAAGTCTTCTCTTTAAGTCAGCCCTTGAACATAGTAACAACGGACCACCCTGCAAAAAATCATCTGAAGAAAATTGATTTTAAATATAAGAAACCTAAATGCCAGAGCTTATAGAAGGCTAAGCAATGATCGGCAGCAATTATCCGTGTGGGATTGGGTGACAGTGATATTCAAGGAGGAAGTACAAATCTGCCTCAGGAAATGATGCCAGGACTTTGGTTTGATGTTGGTCCAATTAAAAATATAGAGAAAACTGCGTGGGAAAAAACAACAACAAAAAAAAACTTATCCGCACATTGTCACTGTCATTGAGATGTGGAGTTGCCATCAGGTTAAGGATAGAGGGAGGTGGCATCATTATCACTGCTGTAAATGAAAAGCTGGACTTTAACATTTTGGACAATTGTCATATTGCATCACTCAGGGGTAAATTTAATGACATTTAGGGTGTGATAACAGAATAGTCTGCTAGACTCAGTACGACTGGGGACAGCAATTCATGCTGCTTACTAAAGGAGAAGATGAAGCAACGAAGAATAAAACTAACTGTTGATAAATGCTGGAAAACTTCTGCTTCTACCTCAAAGCAACAAAATATGGAGCTGCATCAGATCCTAGGGAAAAACCTTCCCACAGAGCCGTGTTAAAACTTTAATCACATGACCTGCAAACAGTCCAGATTCCAATCTGTCCAAAAATTTGTTGGAAAATCACAAATGTGGTCCTGATCTGTCATTTATTATATATGACAATTTGAACCTGACTGTTTGAAATTAGAGAAGTTTGTGAGTCTGAACTAATTGAAGCATTAAAGCATAAAAGTAAAAGGAACTGAAAACATGAAAGTTTTCCTCTACTTTAACCAAAATAAATACCAACCTTCTTTATAGCTAGCATGTTAAGTTGTAAAATAACAGCCTTGTGTCCTCAGAAAGTGATGAGTCAAGATTTTTTGCACAGATGAGCATGTACATCTTTTTTTATTTATCTTTTTACAAATTTAATGTTAATGCTATAGGACTCAGCCAATCCATTTAAGCAATTTGGTTGATCCAACATGTAAATGTGCAGTAATATAAAAAAGAGTTTGGCTAAATTCAGGAAGTTATATCATCAGGAATGCTGCCAACAATTACATTAAGTCTATATTCACTGGCACAAAAGCTGAGAGTGGCCTCCTAATTCTCTAAAGTAGCCATAATGACCTGAACCTTAACAGAGCAGCACTCAGATGGATCTGCATCCATCAGACAGCTCAGGTACTTTGTGAGAGTCAAAAAAGAGACAGAGAGAAGCCAACAGATTCACTGAACACAAGCAGACTAACATGGGCAGATAATCATGTTATTGGAGCGAAGCTTCTCTGCAATACAATGAAAACATTTTTGGGGAAGTAATTTGTCTCATCACTCAGATGTTATCTCCTCATCGCCTCTCTCACGCCGTCATTATTCTCTCCCACACTCGCCCTTCTCTCTCACTGCTTCCTCCTATTTCTCATTCTCACCCTCACACAAATAAACAGAACATGCTGTAATGAGTCACCAGCATCTACATAAATAAACAGCTTCTGTGTGTATTAGTCACAATGTTGATATTTCTGAAAGCACAGATTGAATTTGGACCAATTTGGCTCCAGTGATGAATTCATGTTGAGACGATGCCAGTATGGTGTTATATAGTACACTTAAATACAACATCATACTGTAGGCTGTAAAGGAGAAGTTGTTATTCCAGCTTACAGCTCTTGTTTAAGTAGTGTGATCTGTTCAAATAATATGAGGAAGTTGCAGTGTATTGACTGTGTAGAGGTCTGACCCTAAAAAATCCCTCACTTTGCCTTTTTATCCATCGTTTTTAACCTAGGACAGCTACTCAAATGGCACTTATATTATCAACAATGACAAATGGGATCTGTATAATTCATTGGGTGACATGAACAGTATTGTCATCTACAAAAAGTAAAAGGGCAAACTAGTAAAAACTGATGTCATGGCTTCACACAGACTACTACGGTAGTGAGTCAAAGAAAGCACATCTTTAAGTTAAGATGTCTATATATCAGGGCATTGGAAGGAAAACTAGCCGATCTTAAATAGTTACTAAAAAAAGTTTAAACAAGTATAGATTAACGATAAGTAACATATGACACTGTTATTACTGTATCTGCTGCACTAAAACAGAGCCAAAATGGGTGAAACTAAACCACTTCATGATGCAAAAGCTTTTCAAGCCAGATCTAGCGTCTGTGACTTTTTTTTTTTATTGTAAGATGCCATCAGTCATCTTACAGAAAAAAAAAAAAAAAACATTTTCCTCTACTCTTCCTCAAAGTTGCTTCAATTCATTGAAGTTTGCATTCTTTCCTTTAAGGTCCTCAACAGCATTTCAACCAGGCTGAGGTCTGAACTTCTGCAACACTCTGATTCTTTTCTTTTTTCAGACCTTCTGTGGTGTCTTTGCCGGAGTCCTGGGATCTCTGTCCTGTTGCATAAGCCAATGTTAGCCCACTTTTAGCTGTCAGACAGATGGCCTCATATTTGACTATGGAACGCTTTTGATTCATAGGATGACTCAGTGACTATGAGGTGCCCACACCCTGGGGCTGCAGAGCAAGCCCCCCCCCCCCCCCCCCCCCCCCCCCCCCCCCACACACACACACACACACACACACACACACACCTCCCACTTTGCCTGGCATTTCATGCAAGGTTCAACTGCTGAATCTGTGCCAGATTTTCCCAAAATGTGGCACTCCACATTATCACCAAACTCTCCACTTTGGTGTCACATCTGTTCAAAGGAAGTTGTTCCATCAGTCTTGTGGTTTGTTCAGGTCCAGTGTTGCAAAACTAACCTGCGCAGATATTCTCTTAAGAGAAAAGAGGATTTTCCTGGAAATCCTTCCAAATAAGACACTTATTAGTTCCCCCCAAGTTGTGATGCAACCAACTCTAATATCTCACGTGATAACTGAGATCTGCAGAGTTTGACATGTTTTATTTGTGTGTGCGTGCAGGCGTGTGTGTGTTTTTCAATTTCTTTGAAAGTTCCATGTTTTTAGCATCTGCTAAGCTTTCATATACATCCACCCTCTGGAAAACTTTTCGTCTCTGAGATCCCCTCAGTAAAAACCTTTTCTTTTACAGAGATCACACCTGCTGATTACCAGCTAATCAAATGCACTTGATTAGCAGCACCTGGCTGCTCCTTCCGCTCTTAATTACTATACAGGCAGTGCACTTAGGCCGTAGGGAGACGAGTTTAGATTGTTTGGATGTTTCTACAACATGAAACCAATTTTCTTTATGGAATTTAGAAAAAAAAATCAGTTCTGCAGTCCCCAAGAGTCCCCAAGAGGGAAATGTGTTTTGGACAAATGTTGCGGTGCTGCAGTCAGATTAAATGACACACAAATTGAACTGAATTGATTTGAATTAGTTTTTTCTCACCTGAAGATCTCCCAATGACCGGGCAGGTTTTCATTATGTCCTGGGACATAAAACTTTGGAACTGCAAGAGTAGTTCACCTTGTGATGTAAAGAATAATGTCTTCTGCTCCTTTTGAAAAGGTGGAAAAGAAAGATGTACTGCTGGCCGTTGTTTGGACAAACCAATTATTGTGAGAACCGCTTGAAAGCATTAAAAACCATATTCCCTTTATCTGGCAACAGACAATTATAGAAAACATTAGTATTTTCTACTACAGGGTATAAAAATCTGAATTTCTAATGTCAGCAATAGAGCAGCTTCAAAGAGACATTAAAGCAAGAAGCTCAGACGAGTCCACAACTGGTGATTTTAACTGCTGCATTTTTGTTTCAGATGTCCAGAAATTGCAAATCTCTGATTTTAATGTGAGATATTGAAACTTATCTTGCACATATTTTCCACAGCAACTGCAGCTTTCAGCTTCCTTCCGTCCCCCATGTAACCTCTTACTCTTCTGCAACTCTCTCATCTGTGAATATTTAGAGTTACAGTAAGAGTTGGGTTAGAATTAACATGAAATGTTTTACATACAGCACAATATGCGGTTAGACTGAAATAGACTTGTTTATGGCTCATGCATTTGATTGTTTTTATGTTGTGAAGATAATGATGCCCTCAAAAGATGCTCTACAAGATTACCTTGTGTGGGGGTGTTTGTTAGCTCATGTTTCTTCAAACTGATAAAAACTTGGTGGGATTTCTTATTTTAGAGAATAATTTGTTTGAACATCTGAAGCCTCCACATTTAGCTTTCTGTTGTTCTCATGCATTTTTTTCATCTGTCTGCAGCGATGAGGAGTCAAACGGACGGTGGGGAGGCGGCCCCACCATCCCGGTCCAGTCAGAGGACATTTTTGGATGAGGTCATTTTAACCTTCAGCTCACCCATGGCCTGGCTGCTGGTTGTGGCTCTTGTCATCACATGGTCAGGAGTGGCTATTGTTTTATTTGATCTGCTTGATTATAAAACTCTAGCAGGTAATAAATATTTACTTTTGTACTCATAATTTTTTCATTCATTAAAGTGTTTTACAACTTGAAATTTTCTTTATTATATGCCCTTAAAAAGTGATTATAGTTTCATAATAATGTGTTTTATTATGTCTTCTTTAAGGATTTTATGATGACTAACTGAAACTTTCCATCCACTCCTTCATTTTTTCACATTTTAGTCATACATCCATTTTTCATCCAGAAACATTTGAGACACTTTTGAAGCAGACTTCAAAAGTGGGCATACTTTCATGGAGATTATTTTCAACAGCATCTGTGTGTCAAGTAATGTGACAAACACAATCAGTTTCCTCTTTACAGCACACATTAACATCCTAAACTCTAAATCTATATGCTACTTTAAACTTTAAAGTGACATGTAGTGTGTTTGTCACTTACTTTGCAGATAGATGCTTTGAAAATTACCATTTCACCATATTTAGGAATGCATTTCTCACACTATACATGTTCAGTTGGAATTTAACATTAATGTACCAGCACAGCTTGTACATACGGAGGTTTTTTTTTCCCACACCACCTCATTTCACCTTCAACATCTGCCTCATACTCTTGTAGAATGGTTGAAAGTGCACTTTCTAGTGATAAGATGTATACTAAAAACACAGACAACAAAGAGCTTAAAGTAAAACGGTTTAATAACTTGCAGGTTTAAACATCTACGTGAACTTCCATCCACTGTTTCTGTTGTCCTGCACAAACTGAGAGCAGCTTTTTTCTTCATGTATCCTCTTATCTCCATTTTTAACAAAATGCATGTTAGAAAATAAATTTCTCTGAGCTTACATCAATGTTGCTGTTTAAATATATTAAATGTAATAGTTTTTTGACACATTGTCAGTATCTTTCGCAGGATTATCTTTATACTGGCCCAGTGGTCATGCTTACAAACCCTTTAAACCACCCTGCCACCAGCCACAACAATAAAACCACAGACGGTAAAGTCAATAGCATTGATTGAGCCATTAAACTGGAACGTTGCATAGGATGGAGTTGTTTATAGGTAGCCAGGGTGAACAGTTTGTTTTGTTGTAGAACAACTCATCCTTATCACACAGAAGACATATTGTGACATAAAAAGCTAAAATCCTCAATACTGACTTTAGGGAAATGTATCAGATCATACCGCACATAACATTTTGTTACTTTGTTGACTTTAAAAAAACAAACAAACAGCTCATGCTGACCAGTTGCACTGCTGTGACATTTGCGAGCATCCAAGCTGGATCATGAACCAATGGAGGAACTGGCCCAGTCCGGGTCATCAGACTGCTTGGTGTGTGAGGACTGTTTATTGTTAAAGTGACCAGATTGTGGAGAGAGGATACTGCATGTGGCACCATGACCATATGGATAGATCAATTTTGGCCAAGTTACTGTAATTCTTTCTCGTCAGTGTGTCTCTCTTTATAAAGCAATAACTATAAAAAGGAAATATTATGAATATTTGGGGAAAAAAATCAATAAAATAAAAATGTCTTTATGCAAAACTGATGAGAACTTCCATTTCTTTGGCAAGCTGCTTTGCTCTTCATGCACTGAGCTCCCACGCATAACCACAATAAAAACATGGCTATTTTTCCTATAGTAGTTTGTGAATTTACATTTACATTCGACATTTTTTTGCTGCAGATACGGTGCTGTTGTAAACAGAGAAACTTGTGCTGAAGGCGGTCATGGTGCTCATTGTGGTGCGAATCAATCAAATATTCAAAGAGAGAAGGCGATCGTCCGATGACGGTAATTCTCTACAGGCAGAGAGGGTGGGAAAAAGAGACCCTGTCCAAAGCTTGCACCTTGTCTTTGCTGCTCCCCTACTCGTTTCCACTCGATCTATGCTACAGGGATGTGAGGAGAGAGACTGTAACAGTAGGCGAGTGTGGGTTGGGATTCACAATGCAATCCAGCCTAAACATGTATGAGGCTGAGATAGAGCAAAATCCAGGAGGATTTTGACATTTTCCTGGACACATTGTTTAACTCAAAAAGAGGATGTGTATGGGGAAAAGAAGGTATCTGGTTACCTTATTCACGGTGGCAAAAGATGACACCAAGATGCACTGTGGGAGGAAAGTAAACTGATGGAGGCAGTGTAAAGGTGTGAAAACTGCTGTTGTAGATGGCAAGCAATGTGTTATGTTTGTTGAAATGATAGAGATGAAAAATAGTTTTGCATTTCAAAGTTCATGTCAAAGTTGAAAGTGTTGACCTGGCTTTTATATTTTTTTCAGATCAATCGGTTTAATGTGCTATAAAAGCAAGCCAGATCCTGTCTCTCACTAATAATTTTGTTGCCTACAAGTCAGATGTTTTAGCTGCACAAGTGTTGCCTGTTTCGATGCTAAATAGGTGGTTTTAATATTGTGGCTGGTGACAGTATCTTACTGTAAATCAAAGTTGAAAATGTCCTCAGCTAGAATGAAAAAAGAACAACAAAGCAGTTATTTTTGTAGACACTGAACAAATACTGTACTTATTAGTACATGATTAGAAAATTATTTAACTTTAGTTACTGTATAGAGACAATGTTTAATATCTTCCCAACTTTGTGCTATTACTTAAAGCATCTTTTAGCACACAGATTACTGTACAGGTGATTCAGCAGATCAGCTGAATTCTCAAACTGTAGAATTTGTCAATGCGTTCAGCAAATATAATGTGAAAAACAAATAAATGACATTTATTTGGCTTCCTTCAAAAGGATTTTCTCATATTCCCTGAATTAAATAGATTTTGAACAGTTTTTGACCCTTACAGTAAATCTGTAACTTGAATCCAGTGAATAACAGTAAAAACTGCTCCAGATCTTCCACCAGTTGTGTGTTCTAGTATGCAGTTCACTGCCACTAAGACCTTTCTATCGATTCTACACATATCTGCCCTTTACCACTCCCACCACTGCACCTCTCCATATATTGGGATTATCCTCCAGTCTAGAGATAGTGCTTTCTCACACATCCAACACACCACTCTTTAACTCCTCTCCCCACTTTCCTCCTTTCATCCTCCACCCTTCACGTCTTCTCCATCCTCATGCTGTCAATCACCTGTCATCCCCATCCAAAGACTACACATCATACTGTGACGACCCCGTGTGTCTATCACCTGGTAAAAGCAACAACTAAACCACAGTTTGACTGCACTGCTTGCTTCTAGAGCGCTGCATGCAACAGTTCGGGCTCAGATGTGTGGGTCCTCATCCAAGAGGTGTCCATTTTATCCTTCTACATTTGGCCTTTTAAAGGGTAAATCAACACTAAACCAGCACAAAAAGGGAGCTCTTACTCCAGCAAGCCATGAAAAGAAACTGTTGATGCTAAACACATGAAAGTGTGTGCATGAAAGTGATTTTAATGAAATGAAATTACCCTCATTTTCCATTGTTGGCAACATCTGGAAGGGAAGAACAGAATACAACAGAATACGGAAAATCGTTCTCAGAAAACGTTTTACTTAATATTTAGGAGTTAAAGACTTTTAACAGTTTTATTAATAAAATTCTCAATAATAAACCTATAACATTTATATTTAACATAAGCAGTTGGAACAGTTTTCCCCCAAACAGAGGGATTTAAATAAAACTAAAAAGCTGCAAAAGGCTTCTTCTGCTTTTATCCAGTTTTCTCTTAAAATGCAAACTTTAAGGTCAAAGTTCAGTAAATCTGATCTCCATGCAGATCAGTTCCTTTCACCACCCACCAATGAATCCTTTCACTGCAGTTCCTCTTGTCATGAATTGATTTTGACATTAAATGTTCCGTTTAAAATGCCCCAATGACCAACTGTTAATTAGGTCTGAATATAGACATTTAGTTGAACTGAGCCATTACATTAATCATCAAAGGCTCAAGGCAATAAATCTAGGAAGAGCCTCTAGACCTTAGAAATGTGCAATCGCATGCATGATTAGCGTACAAATTCAACAAGCTAAAAAGACTCACTGTTGATTTACCCTTTGAGCAAAAGTGCCCTGATGTCAGAATTTTGTAAATGTTCTCATTCATGGTTTTTCTACTGTGGCAGTTTCTCCTGTCATTTTTTTTTTCTTTCTTTCTTTTTTTTTTACCTGTCAGTCCAAATCTGTGCATGACAAATCAACATGTGTTTTCATTAACATGTGCATGTGATCCTTGGTTCTCATAAATTGAATGTTTGCACAGTCAATCTGCAAAGCAGCAAATGTTTTAAATGGAATCCTTGCTGCATTTTAACAACCCCAAAAATTGACCCAACAATGATGAGAAACAATGTAGCCCCTGAATGACAAAATATCTTAATCATCAATCATATCTCAAAAAGAATGCATATCCCCCTTTACATCCTTCATTATCTAAGGCAACATTTCAGTAAAAAGTATATATTTATCCATTAAAGAAGCCTGCAATTATCTCTGTAGCTACAGTAGAGCAGATGAAGAATGTTATTACTCATGTTGTAAGGACAAAAATGTAACTGTATGGAAGGGTTGCATTGCAGGTTTGCATGCACAATAGCTAATCCTCACAAATATAATAAAAAAGCATGCATAAGTGAAAAGGATACAGATGTAGAAGCAGGAGGATAAACACAAACTGGCAGAGATGTATAGAAAAATATGAAGAAAAACAACAGGGAAATGGCAAAATGCAGAAAGTGGAGATGATCCAATTTATTTTTTATGTAAAACTAGGAAAAAGTGATGTGATGGTTAATACAAACAATTTCATTTAAAGAGGAGATGGGAAGGCAAAAACAAGATTGAATGGTGATCCTTGTTTTCTGGTTCAGGCACTAATAATATGATTTTAAAGTGTTTGCACATTATAAGCCTCAAAGAAACAGACTGACAGACTGAGGTGCATCATTTATTTTTTTATCCAGCATAGATGCTTCTTTAAAATACTTTCTTTTTTTTTTTTTATCTCTCTCTGGGTTATTTTCAGGGCCTCTTGGGTTTCTTTTTAATGCCTCCATTGCACAATTTATATTTTTGATCTTGTTTCTTTCTCTTTTGAGGTGTTAAAGTGCCCCATACCCAAAAATACAAAGGGGAGAGAAAAGTCGGAAGGAAAAAAGAAACAAGGGACTTGAACAAGAAAGTAAAACTGTGAGAGTAACTAGATTTTTTTTTTTTTTTTTAAAAAGGCAAAAGAGAGAAAAGAGCCAGGTTTTGGAGACAGAAAGATGCAGAAACACAGACTGATTGACTAAGTAACAATAATAGAATGAACACAAAGAATTACCAAGGGGAAGTGGTTGCTGTCTATTTCTGTGTCTCTGGCATTGTGTATGAAGTGCCAATCAAAGAAATGTCAGTGCATTAATCAGTTATTTATGAGGCTGCAACTCCCCCACAGTGGGAGAGAAATAGGCAAAAAAAAAAAGCATCTTCCCATCTGGCAGAGGGAAAATTAAAGAGATCCGCAGAGAAAATCAAAACAATGCATTTAACACTTTAGAGACGACAGTTATCATAACACTCACTCAGAAGTGATGAATGTCCAATTCACTCAGCCCTCTGAGAGACGAATGCAAAAACCTGCACTGGAGTAGCAGTGTGGGTTTTTACACTGTTGGCAGCTTAAAAACAGGTTTTATTTTCACAGTTACAATGCACAGCAAAATTATAACCTTTCTTCTTGCAGAGGGATTCAGGTAGTGTGGCAGCAGAGGCTGCTCATAATAGTATTCTACCATTTACACATCATTGTAATCATCATTGTAAAATCGTTGCTGTTTTGTACTATAAAATAAAAACTAATAAGGTTGGAGCTGAGACATGAAACATGGCTAAAATAAAGGAAAAATGTTTACAATGAAAAAAGAAAAGTGTTGAAGAAAATGTATAAGCATTGCATCAAGTGCCACCAAGCTACCACCAACAGGAAGCTCTGCAAGTGACCAAACCTGTGTGCTGTGGTTTATTTCCCTGTGGTTTTACTTTGTAAGTTGAAAATGTAAGTTTCAATCGGGGATATTAAACTTTAAAGGCAGCAGAAAAACCTGCATAGCTGGCAAGATGCCATATGTGTTGTTTTCTTGCTATTTCTAGCTGAAATTTACAATAATATTACAACATTGAATTGCTTATTATGTCATAACTGACAAAAGGCAGAGTCAAAAAAAATTATATTCAGATGCACATAATGCACATGTAAATCCAAATAAAAAGCTACGGGATATGTAAGTCAGTGTTAACAGCGTGTCAGCAGGTGTGAGTGTCGAGTGATGCCATCCGGTGATGAAAAGTAAAATCCAAACATATACAGTGGTTTCACACCAACAAAAGAAAACATGAAACCAGTGGATCAGTAGACTCAAACAGCTGGCTTTAAAGCCTGTAAGAGAACTGGCCAGTGCCCCTGATCAAAGTAAACATCGCAACATCTCCATCCACAAATTCCAGACAAAACAAACCAAAAAAAAGGAAAGCAAAAACAAAACAAAACAAAACAATAAAACATAATCGCTAAAAATATGAGTGTCGTGTTAACTAGTAAAGGGATAAGGAGGTATCCTACCATTTTATATCAGCAAGTGGTGTAGTTATACTACTGGATTAATTATAATAACAAACAATAAAACTTAAAAAAAAAAAAAAAAAAAAAACTTCTAAGTGCCGATAGAAGTTGAAGCGGTCAAAGCCAAGATATAGACTTGCTGCATGGAGAAGATTTTATTGAAATTTGTGTTTTTTCATAACAATTGACACGTGAAAGAAGGACAAGTTTGGAGAAATTATAACAAGTCCTTTAATAAAAAAAAAAAACAAAACAAAAAAAAAAACAAGACAAAGGTTGGCAATCTATTTTGATAAATAAGATGTAATATCATATTCAGTAGTAACAGCTGCTGCTGTTGTCCTCAACAAACATGTTGATGACAAAACATAAGTTTTTAGTGTCTGAAAAGACAAGCAGAATCCATGCATTCTTCATCCTGTTCAGTTTTACTGGGAGGTGCTGCCATCCCAGTCCAACAGAGCACTAACACACAGAATGACATAGCCCCACTCCTCCCTGCAGGCAATTTACAATAACCAGTTAACAGTGATGTGTAATCAGTTGTGCATAATCATAAATCTTAATGAAGTTCTGGACAAATGACTTGTGTAATCACTCATTTAAACTGCCTTTTTAATGCTAATAATGGATTTTGCTCTAGATGTTTTGCAGCTGTTTTTCTTTTAAGGTCAGGGCTCAAATAATCCATTAAAATCAGTCAATTTGTCAATTTTAAAAGTAAAATAAGCAGAGCAAGGACTGCACTTTGGCTATAATTACTGGTTTATGACTGACTAACGACAGATCTATAAAGACTTAGGGACAGATTTGTTTATTTCTTAATGGGTGTCCTAACAGAAAGTGCTACCAACACATTTTTGGTGCATGTAATGGCTATCTGTGTTTTCACATTACTGTCACTGAAATGTCATAGTGATATTTCCTCGCATCTATGCAGAGCATGTTATAGGTGGAAGAACATGGTAAAATTGTTTCTTTAAAAAAAAAGGTTCTGTTATAAATATGCTTGCGTTGTATTTTTTATTGATTTATCTTTTGAATATTTTGGCTCAGTTTGGCTGTTTTCTGCATCATGGAGACATGTCCTAACATGTTTGAAAAGCCTGATTTGCTCTAAATCTTGTGCTGAATATGGCAACATGCAGTGAAATGAAGGTTGTGGGTAATTCATGTCTGATTTTCTCTTTATAGATTCTTACACTGCTATTTTTCCCCTTTTGTTTGCCCACGCTTTTACCTTTTTTTTTCAGAAACTTGTGCTTCACATAATGTTGTCTGTTTCTGTCTCTTTCTCAGGTCTCCCACCTCCTCCTGCTATTGCCAAGCGAGGTATAAAGGCAAGAGGCAAGCGGAAATACATCATCCATTTAGTACAAAATTTAAATAATGTACAGTATACATATCAACAGTTTTGCATTAACAGACATTCTTCGGTGAATAAAACAGGCTTTCAGTATTTTAAAGATCCAAATCAGAGTTGTTGAACGGTTGCACAAGATAGAAAAATACTCACACCTACAGATTTGTTTTATATTCAGTACATACTGTATTCATAGTGAAGTGGCCACTGGCCAAGAGTTTTAAAATGCAACAAAACAACAAGGAAAATCCAAAAAGACTTAATTCTTGCCTGCAGAGTACAAAAAATATACTGCTGAAGCAAGATGCAGTTTTTTTAGGTAGCTGACTGTTGGCAGGCAGAATAACGGCTGTCATTCAGCCTATCAAAATGACAATAAATACTGACTAGGCTGCCTTGTGTGACTGAGTGTTCAACACTGAACTTGGACAAGTGAAATAAAAAGTGGGAAATGTCTGAGCAGATTAGAGAGAACATAATTTGCAAGCTTGCTCAAGGTTAAAACTACAAACAATCTCCAAGCAGCCTGATGTTCCCTTGTACAGAAATGGATGCATCATTTGGAAGATTATGGTCCATGAACCTGTAGCAACCTCCACTGATGAGCTATGATATTTTTTTTCTTTCTGTTTTTTTTTTTTGGTTTTTTTTTTTGTTTTTTTTAAAGGGGGATACATAAAGGTGCAGATGAGTATTAATGATCAAGCTAAATGGAAAGACAGATATTTAAAAAGCTTAAACTGTATAAAAAGAGTAATAAAGAGATCACCTCAAAGCTCACAGAGAGAAAAGAAAAAGATGTCTAATAACTGAAATGTCATGGCTGAAAGCATTAAAAAAAGCAATAAAGAGCCATTCTGAAATGCCTGTTTTAAGTCCTTATCTTAATTCCACTAAACACCAACTGCAAAGGATGAAAGTTGAGACTTAAAACCAACACGTCTTTGAATCTAAATGAGCAAAAAGACTGTTTCTGCCATAAAATTACAGTACATCTACATATCCTCTAAACTATTCAGGCTGCATTGCTTATAAGGGTCAATAAGAATAAATAGAGACTTTGAGTTTTAGTCACGACTTCATCAACATGCCCAAGTCCCATAACATGCAAACACCCATAGAAAACATTTTCAAAAGCTAATTTGTGTTTTATTTCAGGTGGGATTCGTTCTGTAAAACAAAGTCCTGCTGCAATCCATGTTGATGTCACGCCTGAGGAGAGCACAGACTGGTTGGAGATGATATGGTCGTTTATCATTGGTTTGGTAGCTCCTGATGAGGAAGAGGAAGGTATTCACCAGCTAACTGAAACCTTCACATGTAAGAAAACATCACTTCACTAATTAACCATCCAATGATGATAAGGACTAATAAGCAGCATTCTCAAAACTACGTTCATCCTACCTACTGTAACATGTTTTTATATAATCAGCTATCGGTGCATTACTGCTCACTACCTGAGTTTTAAAGTTTATGATCTTGAATATATCATTTCATTCTTTAAATTCAGCTTTTAGACTCAGTTCCATTAAAGGTGATAGCTACAAGTCTAATTCCTCCCCATCAGTAAGTGTTGCACTCATGCTCGCTTACTCAATCAGCAGTAGCAATGTCACAGAACTGGCAAACCGTTAATTAACATTAGCAAATGTTTAACTGACTGGCCAAGAGAAAAGTGGCAACCTCTGTGTGACTTTTGAGCCCTTTTGCTACCTTCACCTTCATCCTACATTGTTTTATGTCTGTGTGAATTTGAGAAAATTAACATTAGAAAGATGCTATTTCTACACTGAGCAATCTAGTTAGCAACTCCTGAGATAATGCTAATGGCATGAAACCTTGAGTGTAAATGTTGGCATGATACACTTGAAAAATATTTATATATTTTTGAACCATCAAAATGAATAAAACAATTATTCAAAAGCTGGAAAAATTTATTGTTTTGATGAAACAGTAAAAATGCTGAAAACAATTGATTTTGGCATTTTTATCTCAGCTTGTTGATGTGTTCATTCGGAAACAGACTTAACTTTAAGTTATCGTATCATGAATGTTGGAAGCACTTTGTTTAAAGAAAAAAAGATGTTCAAGGCCAGAAAAAACATCAGGTTTTATGGGGGAAAAAAGAAAAATGATTCCTTTATCTACAAAGAATGAAGTCATGTGAAGAACTATTTCTAATTAAAATCAGCAGAGTGCCATGTCCATCTTTTTCCCACTCAGTATCACTCATATTTTGTAAAATTTGGATAATATGAAGTCTCTTATCTGTTTTCTAGCTTTCCATTCAGAGGAGCTCTGAGGGAGAGGAGGTGGAGAAGAGGAGAGTGAAAGCAACCCAAGCTGCCTGGGGAGAGTGGACAGGAGGGATTTGAAAGAGTTGAAAGAAAAAGGGTGGAGACATAAAAAAGAAAGGGAATATTTATACTGCAATTATGTATGTTAAGTCCATTATTTACTGAGATTTGATCAATAAAGGCCTCCAAAGTGAAAACTTTGGCTTTGATTTCTTTTGTCAGTGACAGGCTTGTCAACAGTATGATTTTTTTTTCCTCAATGTGCTATGTGCTTACCTAAACTGTCTATCTTTCCTATATACTGTTATATATATATATATATATATATATATATATATATGTGTGTGTGTGTGTGTGTGTGTGTGTGTGTGGGTGGGTGTGGGTGGGTATTTATAAAAGAGATAAAGATCTAAAAGCAGTCCATCTTTTAATTTAACAGTAGGAAAAAAGGCGAATTACAGCTCTGAGTTTCTACTATAAATATGCATAAAAATGCAACATAAGCTTTGTCTTGTATTAAACATGCAAAACTATAGATTTTGGTCAAATTTAACTGGACAGCAAGTGGGTTTGAGTAAAAGACTTCTGACTCAAAAAGTCTCCAACAAGTTTGTTAAGAATTCTTCAAGTTAGACATGGTTTTGTATTCATGCTTTTATTTTGAAGTGAGCGTTATTTTGAAGGCAGTCGATGCAGTTCCTTTTTCCTGTTTCACGATCTCTGATGTGAATGACCTGTTTACAGTGGTACAGCAGTCACTGACGATGTAAGTGATGTTCATAGTAATGTGAAACGAATGTGTACATATGATTTTCCTTTTCTGATAGTGACACAACTCCTGGTGTATATTTATACATGTTATAAAGTCCGTTTTTCACCCGTTAGCATGATCGCAAATTAGCATCTTTAAGCTAACTTAGTTTGAGGGAGTTTGTATGTCTGTTAGCCTTCATATTTGCTTTTAGCATGTGTGTGCTACATAATGGAGACTTAAAGTGACAGTCATGAATACAGTGATAAATGTGTTATTTACCGTGAAGTTGGTTGTTAAGCCTACTGTATTTAAGAACACATTCACAGCAGTACAGTGAGTATACAGTGTTAATTCAGTTCTTTATTTCTGGTGATATATTTCAGAAACTGCATTGTACCAGAATGCATTGCTGCTCAGTTCTTCAGTAAACATCATAAACTCCATCGATGTCTTCAGTGCTTTCTGACCGAAGCCCTGCAGTGGTCAATTAGATTAAAATCAGCATCAGAGGTCACATTCCTCAACAAAGGGTCCTTCGAGCCGGAAGATTTACTGCTGCAGAATATGACATCAAACGGAAATACAGCATCTTCCTTTCATGCTGATGCACAAGAGCGACATGCAAGGCAACGCCGAACACCGGAGCACTTAAGAGACTACATCCTTGCCTACCACCAACGTGGACCTGCCCTTTCCTCCCAACCCAACAGTGGAGAACATGAGGAGCAGAGAGGAGCAGCAGCCGCAGCAGCTTGTGGACAAGCAGATGTAAATGCTCATCTTGGTAACAGCGGAGCCACGCATAGCTCTAGTTCAGCTGATCCACTGAGCACCACATCACTCAAACAACTTATTGAGTCCATATCCAGAAGTGAGAGGGAGGAAAAGGCAGAAATTGCTCAGGTCACCAAAAAACTCTGTGAATACGAGCAGCGACAACGCCGTCGCCAAGAGCTGTTGGAGCACATTACATCATTCCTGCTGGAAGAAGAGAACAATGATGAGGATCAGAATGTGAAAGGTGCCACATCCCCTATATTTCAATCACATTCACCACTATCCCCCTCTTCACACAGCCACTCTTCAAGCCATTCTCCATCAGCAGAGGAAAGGGTGCACAGCAAAGGGTCCCATATTGAAAGACACACACCTGCAGATGTGATTTCAACATTAGAGAGAGAAGCTGAGCTGAGAGACTACAGCCCTGAAGTAGTCTCCAAAGGAGCTAAATCTGCATTTACTCCAATACATCCAGCCTCTCCAAATCCCCTGATTTCCTATCCAATCATCTCATCCAAGAGAGTGACACCAACCTCAGCCCCACAGCAGCTGATAAGGCCAGTCCCCTTACAACCTCAGGTAGCAGGGCTACATCATGGGGTGGATAAATTTGCCTTCAGTCACCTACCTCAAGCAGATCCGCTGTTGACAACTACAGCCCCGCCCTACAGGCCCACAGCTTCATTTCACAGACCGCTAGCAGCGCCAAACCTCAATACACACTTCTACCAACGCCTGTAGCGCCACCTCAGTCACTCCCATTTGCCCCAATGGTGACTACTTCCCCAGCTGTTCAGTTACAGTTCCCAACAAGCCAGACTACAGCCCCACACAACTTCAGTCTGCAGCCACGCTCCATCTATGGCGTCCCCCAACCCAAAATCCCAGATTTCACCACAGACTGTGAGAAAGAGTTTGCTAACCTCAAGCTAGCCTTGAATAACTTGCTTGAGCCCCATCCTGAATTGACTGAAAAATACAAATATCATGTGCTGCTCGACCACCTCAAGTTCCCAGAGGCGCAGATGATCGGCCAGTCCTGCAGACATGATCCATTCCCATACACAGCAACCATGCATGCATTACAGCTCCAGTATGGTCAACCACATCAGTTAGCGCAAAGTGAAATAGCAGCTATACTCAATATGCCTGATGTGAAGTCCGGGGATGCACGCACCTTCCAAAGCTTTGCTCTCAGAGTCCACCTCTTAGTGAGTATGCTTCTGTCCTTGGAGGGGCCACAGGGGATGGAACTGAACTGCTGCTCCCACGTCGACCGCCTACTCAGTAAGCTACCTAAATATCACAGAGATGGATTCATTGAATACCTCCAGCTGCAGGGAAAGCTCAACACTACAAGCCTCAATCCCTACAACCTACAAGACTTGAATGGCTGGCTTCAAGGTAAAGCTCAGCAGCAACGCCTGTCAAACAGACTGGTACAGCGCTATCAAAGTGAGAAGCCTACTAATAATGGGAGAGAGAAAATCCCGCCTAAAGCGAAAGGTCAAAGCATAGCCATGTACCATGGTGCAGAGCCCAGCCAACCGAGCACTTTAAACAAGCACACATCAGCTGGTGGCAAGAAGCCATTTAAAGTACACTGCCTCTTTTGCGACAGCAAAGAACACTACATCAGCCGCTGTCCCAGCATTAAAGTGCAATCAACAGCAGAGCTGGAAAAGTGGATAGCAGATGGAAAACGCTGCTGGAAATGTGCACGTGCCCACGCACCTGAGTCCTGCAACCTCAAGAAACCTTGCAGTGACTGTGGCGGCATCCATCTCCAAGTGCTGCACAGCGTTGCACAGTGTCGCTCCACAGACCCACAGTCACGAACATCAGAGAGTCGGGTATACCTGACTCCCAGCATAGCCTCCAGCAAAGTGCTCCTGAAGGTGGTTCCTGTCCTGCTGCACAACTGTACAAATTCAGTGGAGACCTTCGCTGTATTAGATGATGGAGCACAGCGGACTATGATATTACCAGCAGCAGTCCAGCAGCTTCGGCTGAATGGTGAGTCCGAGACCCTCGCCCTACGCACCGTAAGGACAGATGTTACACACCTCCAGGGGTTTAAGGTCAACTTCGAGGTTTCTCCCAGGAGCAACCCAAGAAAACGATTCAAAGTGGATGGAGCATTTACAGCAGCAGGCCTAGATCTGGTGGAGCAAACCTACCCGGTCCAGATGCTTCAAAAGCGATATTCACACCTGCGAGGAATACCACTGAAATCATTCAATAAAGTACGACCACTAGTGTTGCTTGGCTCAGATCATGCGCACCTCATTACAGCGACGGAGCCAACCCGCAGAGGATCCAACGGCGGACCCATAGCCATTCACACTGCCCTAGGATGGGCTCTGCAAGGAGCAGAGGGATCTGTACCAGAGCAAACATCAGAGACTCAGTGTCTTTTCACCTCATTTGCCAGCCCAGATGATCTCCTGTACCGGAATGTTGAGAGGTTATGGCAACTTGATGTCTTGCCCTTCCGAAATGAGAAAATGGTCGTCCGCTCTCGTGAAGACCAGGAAGCCATGAACCTTTTGGAGGCAAAGACGCGGCAAATAGAAGTGGAAGGAATCCACCGCTATATGACCCCCCTCCTGAGGAAACAAGGCGCACCCAAGCTCATCAGCTCCACTCATTCTGTCATGGCTCATCTGAGGGCCACAGAAAAACGGCTCAAGAGAGAGCCAGAGAGAGCGGCAATCTACTCAGCTGAGATCAACAAACTCATCAGTGCTGGGTTTGTCAAGAAGCTTCAACCTAAGGAGGTGGAACAATCTGCTGAGGCCTGGTATCTCCCTCATCATCTTGTAAGTCACAACAACAAATCACGCCTGGTCTTCAATTGCTCGTTTAGACATCAAAACACCTCACTTAATGAACAGCTCTTACCTGGGCCTACGCTGGGTCCATCTCTGGTTGGCGTTCTCATACGGTTCAGGCAGCACAAGATTGCAGTGAGTGGTGACATCCGTGCTATGTTTCACCAAATCCGCCTGCTACCAGAAGACAGATCACTCCTTCGGTTCATCTGGAGAGACCTGCACTGTGAAGAACCACCAGATGTGTATGAATGGCAGGTGCTACCATTCGGCACAACTAGCAGCCCATGTTGTGCTATCTTCGCTTTGCAGCAACATGCTCGTGATCACCAAGACAGTCATCCTGAAGTACTACAATCAGTGCAGCAGAGCTTTTATGTCGACAACTGCCTGGAAAGCTTTCCCACCATATCAGCAGCCAAGCAAAGAGTCGACCAGCTGCGCACCTTACTGGCAGAAGGAGGATTCGACCTTAGGCAGTGGGCAAGTAATCAGCCAGCGGTGGTCATCCATCTTCCCACTGATGCCAGATCTTCAGCTACAGAGCAGTGGCTGAGTCAGAGCCACACAGACCCTCTTGAACCCACATTAGGCCTGAGATGGAACTGTGCTGCTGACACCCTAAGTTATCAGTATCGCATCATTGAACACTCTACACTGACTATGAGGACGGCCTATCAAGTGTTAGCCAGTCAGTATGACCCTTTAGGGTTCATGGTCCCATTCACGACCCGCGCCAAAGTGCTGATCCAGCAGCTTTGGTCCAAACAAAGAGGCTGGGATGACCCTGACCTTCCTCCTGCCCTCCAAAAGGCCTGGGAAACCTGGGAGAGTGAGCTGAAAGATCTTAACAGTGTATCCATTCCCCGCTGCTACTCACCACTTCCTGCCAAAGGTACAGATACAAAGTATGATCTTCATATCTTTTGTGACGCTTCGGAGCGAGCATATGGAGCTGTAGCTTACCTTACCATAGATGTAGGAGACTCCATCTGCACCTCCTTCATCATGGCTAGGTCCAGGGTTGCTCCCAAACGGCAACAGTCCATACCCCGTCTAGAACTCTGTGCAGCACTAGCCGGAGCTCAACTGGCCAAGCTCATACAAAATGAAATGACGCTGCCCATTCGTCAAACTGTGCTGTGGTCCGACTCCACCACAGTATTGGAGTGGCTTCAATCAGACTCCTGTCGATATAAGGTGTTCGTCGGGACCCGTGTGTCGGAGATCCAAGAACTCACTGACCGGCAGGCTTGGAGATACATCGACAGTCCAAACAATCCGGCTGACGATATAACCAGGGGAAAATCACTGCTGGAGCTAGCAAGACCCGGTCGCTGGAGTGAGGGACCCCCACTCCTTAAACAGAGTTCAGAACACTGGCCGAAGAGACCTGAGCAAACTCCAGCAGTGGGCTCATCTGAATTGAAAGGTATCACCTTCTGCTGTTTCACAGCCGTGGAGCCGCACTCTGACATACCTGATGCTACTCAGTACAGCTCATGGAAGGAACTGGTGGAAGCAACGCGACAAGCTCATGGGGCGGCAGCAACAGATCCCACGCACAACCAGCTTATCAGTCATCGAGATGCAGAGGTCTTGCTGTTGAGGGGGTGTCAAGCACATAGCTTCTCAGGAGAAGTCGCTGCCCTTAAAGCACAGAAACCTGTTTCAAATCACAGTCATCTGCTCAGTCTTGCTCCAGAGTGGGACGCTGCGACAGGCCTCATCCGTGTGGGGGGGAGGCTGCGCAGATTGAACCCAAGCGTCGGAGAAATTCACCCGATCGTACTTGATCCAAGGCACCCATCAGTAAAGCTTCTCATCAAAGACATGGATGAACGTCTTCTGCACCCAGGCACAGAACGGGTCTATGCTGAGTTACGGAGACAGTATTGGGTTTTGAGGGGACGACAGGCCATCCGCCACCATCAACTCACCTGTTCCACCTGTCAGCGCTGGAGGGCTCAACCAAAGGTGCCACAGATGGCAGACTTGCCTCCACAACGCCTCAGACTTCTTTGTCCACTCTTCTACTCAACTGGCGTTGATTGTTTCGGGCCATATCTTGTGAAGATAGGTAGGAGGACAGAGAAGCGCTGGGGCGTGATCTTTAAGTGCCTCACGACTCGAGCTGTGCACATAGAGCTTCTAAACTCTATGGATGCGGATGCTTTCCTCCTTGCTGTTCGTCGTTTCATTGCCAGGCGGGGTCGACCAAAGGAAATGCTCTCAGACTGTGGTACCAACTTCCGTGGTGCGGAGCGAGAACTCAGAGAGGCTTTTGCAGCCATGGAACCACAACTGAAAGAGCAACTGACAGAATACCAGATTGTCTTCAAGTTCAACCCCCCGAATGCTCCCCACTTCGGTGGAGCATGGGAAAGAGAGATACGTTCTGTTAAATCTGGTCTCCAGGTTGCAGTGGGCAGCCAATCCGTTCCAGAAGATGTTCTGTATACAACTCTGGTGGAAGTAGAAGGGATCCTAAACTCGAAGCCACTCGGATACGTGTCAGCTGATGTCGCTGATCTGGACCCCATCACTCCAAACATCCTTCTGATGGGGCGGCGGGACGCAGCTCTGCCTCAGGTGGTGTACACTCCAGCAGGTATGGGTCGGCGGAGATGGCGACACTGCCAGACTCTCGTGGACCAGTTCTGGCTTCAGTTCACGAGGAACTACTTGCCAAACCTCCAGGCGCGGCATAAGTGGCAAAGGTCAGTAAAGAACATCACCGTGGACTCCGTTGTACTAATCATCGACCCATTACTGCCGAGAGCTCAGTGGCCCATTGGGAAAGTCATCAATACCATCACTAGCCCTGATGGTTGCATCAGAACGGCAGAGGTCAAAGTCAAAGGCAAAGTCTACACGAGACCAGTTGCTCGACTTATCGAGCTTCCTGTACTTCAGGATGATACCAAAGACACTTAAAGAATCCCTGGTCTTTCACATTTACAAGGCAAATGTGGGGGCGGCTGTTAAGAATTCTTCAAGTTAGACATGGTTTTGTATTCATGCTTTTATTTTGAAGTGAGCGTTATTTTGAAGGCAGTCGATGCAGTTCCTTTTTCCTGTTTCACGATCTCTGATGTGAATGACCTGTTTACAGTGGTACAGCAGTCACTGACGATGTAAGTGATGTTCATAGTAATGTGAAACGAATGTGTACATATGATTTTCCTTTTCTGATAGTGACACAACTCCTGGTGTATATTTATACATGTTATAAAGTCCGTTTTTCACCCGTTAGCATGATCGCAAATTAGCATCTTTAAGCTAACTTAGTTTGAGGGAGTTTGTATGTCTGTTAGCCTTCATATTTGCTTTTAGCATGTGTGTGCTACATAATGGAGACTTAAAGTGACAGTCATGAATACAGTGATAAATGTGTTATTTACCGTGAAGTTGGTTGTTAAGCCTACTGTATTTAAGAACACATTCACAGCAGTACAGTGAGTATACAGTGTTAATTCAGTTCTTTATTTCTGGTGATATATTTCAGAAACTGCATTGTACCAGAATGCATTGCTGCTCAGTTCTTCAGTAAACATCATAAACTCCATCGATGTCTTCAGTGCTTTCTGACCGAAGCCCTGCAGTGGTCAATTAGATTAAAATCAGCATCAGAGGTCACATTCCTCAACAAAGTTATAAAGTAATGTGCCTAAAAAATTAACTACAAGTTAACTGGGAGATTAAATAAACAGATGAAAATTAAATTCAAGAATAAATTAAATAAGATCAAATAGATCTAAATACAGAAATAACAAAACAAGTAAAAATGAATAAGACAAAAGATGAGGATATAAAAATGGAATAGAAAAAATGGTATTAAAGAACGGTTAGATATTAAAACAAGTTCTTTAATAATGCAAGATAATATGAATGTGTTAAATAAGTAATTACTAAATAAACTGGTAAAAGGGTCACAATATAATAAAACCAGATTTAATATAAGAGACTTGGAGAGAAATAAATGTAAGTAATGAGGGTGTGACTTGCAGTTAAAAGAAAACACAGCCAAACAAAAGTGCAGCGAAAATACACCCTTAAAACTGCAACCACATTTAATGTTGTCCATTAAACATTTTTTAATTACTAAGCAGATGAATGGTGACTCGTACAGAGACATACTCACTGTTCAGATTGAGCCAAATTCAGTAAAGTTGACTAGTGCTTTACAGTACAATGACCCAAAACACACTGTTAACTGAAGAGTTTTTGAAGGTAAAGAAGTGAAAGCTTCTGCATTAGATGAGTCTGTTACTTCATCTCAGCGCAGTTTAGCTCCATTTCAGTTCCACATCATATTACTGTTATATGAGTATGGTTTTAATATCTAAGAAAAAAAAAAAGATTTGTCAGCAGGCAACATTTGAGATAGCCCTCCTGTAAAATGTACCCATGTAGTGCTTGTTCAGTCAGATGTTTTAGTTACTTTAAAGAATTTGACCTTTGTGGTCATAAACGTAACAACATGTGAGGGGTGAAAATGACAGCCATGAAGGTGATGCTTTGTAAAAAGAATGTATTTTAACTTTGACCTTTTTTTTTTCCTTTTTAACTTGTCGTGTCCAGCATCATAGCAAGCAGAATGATGATCTGGCTGCTTTATGGTGTTGAACAGATTTGCTTTGTCAAGGGGAGCTTTATGAATATAAGGCTCCTCCTGATAGTCTGTGTTTATTTATTTTATTTCTTTAATTATTTGTTTATAACTGCATTTACATCATATTGCCGGGCTTGACAAGAGGGAAATGAAAGTTAAAAGAAGAAATGATATGAAGTGGAACAGAGAGAAAAGAGTGAAGAAAAGAGAGAGAGTGAAAAAAAATCATGGATACACTTGCACAGGCAACTGATGCTTCTGTACAGAAACCCCTAAACAACATTCCGAGGTCTTTGCTGGAAAACAAAACTAGCAATCCCCTACAGGAGGACCTGCAGGTGGCTTAAGTATCATCCGATCATACATACACACACAAAACTACGCAGAAAAGAAGTAAAACCTAGTCAGTGCAACGGGAAGCAGCATCACAGTGTCATCATGCAGCATAAAAAAGTCTCTGGTGATGCAGTCATGCAGATGCAACCTCGTCTCTGCAAGGAGGAGGAAGCCCGCACGGCCCGAGACCCGGGCCACCAGCAGCCACCCGGAGGTTTGGACTCCAGCCACCCCCCCAAAGAGACAGACATGCATCCCCCCAGAGGGCGGCGGAGGGTGGCCCCAGCTGAAGCCGCCGCGGTCTCGGGGCCCAGGCCCCAGCGGACCAAGACCAGACCAGAAACTGCCGACCCCACCAGACGCCAGCCCCCCAGGGCAGGCACAGCTCGGAGCCCAGGGCCCAGGCATCCGGGGGTGGGCACCCCCCACTCGACCCAGGTGGCCCAGCCGACACCCAGGAGAACCGGGCCCCCCACACAACCATCTGGCACGGGCCGGCACCCACCCCGATGCCCCTGCCCCACACCCCTGACGCCACCACTGCTAACATACCCCCACACACACTCCTCCCTCCACCCTGCACACATACACCCCCACCTCCCTATGCCCCTAACGCCCACATGCCCTCCCCCTCCGCACATATGCATAGCCCACCCCTTCATCCAACCTGACACACTCACACCCTTCTTCCTCCACCCCCTCACACACGCTCCCACATTGCGCCACCCCACCACACATGCATCACCTTTTTATTAAATATTTGTCCATGAATATGAGGTAAGTATCGAAAGAATAGCAAAAATAAATACACTAACTTGGGGAGAGTAATATAAATTTGCTTTTATATCTTGATCAAATCAGAAAAAAATGATCCAGTCAAAAATGAAAAATCAAGAAAACAAAACCACTTGATCCTTCTTTTAGTTTTTCTCATTATTGTTTTTAATGGAAAAAATTCTGTATTTGTGCACATACACTTGATCGTCTACAATACAAACACTTCATTTGAACTGAGCACTGAAACTATCATTTAAAAGAGATACATTTTAAGTAAATGTTTTTTCATTTTATAGGTCTTTTTCTTATCACTTGGAAATAATTTGATAATTCAGAGGATAGCTTATCAGCTTTCTTGTTGAAAATTAAATTAATACAAAGTCACCACCTCTGAAACTAATTCAACCATGTTATATCTAATTTGTTTCACCTGTACAAAAACCAAAGTGACCTCTTACAGATTTACAAGCACCCCGTGACAGTTCCTTGGCCAGTCATTAAATGTTACAGTAATTAGTGAGTTTTAATGGCTGACTTTCCCCCCTCAGAGTCAAGCTAACGGCCTCTTTTTATTTTGTGTGATACGCTTAGTGTGTGTATATCTATCTATCTATCTATCTATCTATCTATCTATCTATCTATCTATCTATCTATCTATCTATCTATCTATCTATCTATCTATCTATCTATCTATCTATCTATCTATCTATCTATCTATCTATCTATCTATCTATCGCCACAGAATGTTATCACCATATAAAACGCTCAAACCAGCTGCCAGCATAAAATAGTTCCTATACTCAAACATGTTTAGCGAGTTTAATAAAGTGAATAAACATTTGTCATTAAATGTTTACTCTGTGGGACCATGGTAGAAGCAGATTAAACAACTCTGATCTGTGCATTATGCAGTTTTAATGCACTACGCGAAGTCTAGAAGACCACGATGCGCAGCGTACACACACACACACACATACTGTATACATATATATACAGTATATATATATATATATATATATATATATATATATATATGCCAAAGCATATGTGTCTGTGTGATTATTCTAAGAAAATATTTGACCTTTAATGCACTATTGCTACACATTTATTGTTGTTTAATTTAGCTTTAAGTTATAACTGGTTTCCTCTAAACATGTTCTGCAATGTTCTTCATTCAGTGTCTGTTCAGTTAAATCTGATGCAAAGAAAAGCTGAAATGTCAGCTTTCAGAAATGTCTTGCAGTAAATTCCTGACCAGAATCTGTCCATTTACAGCAAAGTGAGAGAGGTTCAAGAGCCGCTGCTGTGGTTTCATAGCTGGTATCAAAATATAAATAGCAGTCAATGTCATCGGCGCCATAATATGATGAGGTAAGGACAGTTAATCTTTGAATAATTGACATGAAAAATACTGACACATTTACATGCACACACACACACACCTGCTTTTAGATTCCTGGCAGAAAAAGACATGAATAATGGATTTTAGTTTTCCCTGGCCCGAGGGAGAAGCTTTTAAACATAATTTGTTGCTTTAATTTATTTACACAACCTGGCAACAAAAGCCCTCAGGCTAGGTGCATTACACAGAACTGAACCATGGGGTTCATATACATACATGACACACAGCACGATACATACATGCTTGCACAAGATATTGTTTTATGCTTTTAAAGAAACATGTTTATGTTACATGTTTTAATGATGCAGGGATACTTTTAGATCCAAAAGTCAGTTTTTATTTTCTCCACATTTTTTTAAAAAAGAAAATCTGTTTATTTTTCCGGCAGGCTACTGGGTAGTTACATATTTCCAGTCACAGTTTTTCACAACCAGGTAAAGTATTTGCTTGTTATTAAGTTGTAACATAACATCATCTTATACCGTACCTTAAATTCAAAGACACAGCATCACATTTTTGATAGAAAGATAAATATTTCACTTGACCTGGTTCACAACATCCATGTGTCATTTTCACCAGTCACCATTTTTCTAGTGAATGCTGGTTTTCAGTAGGGATGTGCACAACTAATTGTCTAGTTGACTAAGAATTATTAAACTTCAACATGTATTTTAATTTAAATAAAATAGCTTTGGGTTGTCTACTGAGCAGTGCTGGTTTCCAGTCTGACTGCTGCAGGAATCAAAGCTCCTTTTTGATCAGTGAAGGTGTAACACGCTTACTTTTGAACCCACCTTAATTATCTCGTTATCTTAAGAAAATAAAATGTTGTAATGAGATAACTATCCCAATAAACTATCCAGTTTTTACAAGAAAACAGTCCTTGTTATCCCTGGATAACGAAAAAAATCAATTTATCCTGAGATTACAATGAAGACAAGCGTTCAGGTTTTACTTTTGTTACTTTAAGCCCCCCATCCCCTCTCCCTAATGCAGCTTTTCATATTTTGTTTGAATCATTTCAAACTAACCAAGTGGTTGTACATCCTTAATTATGGAAATCAATAGCAACCACGTCTGCCTGTTTTTTATGCCAGTATCTCAAGATCACAAGTTAATTAATCTATTATCTTGAGATCACAGAGCTTGTGCTCACATGATAACAAGTTCATTTTTGTAATTATTTATAGAAACCAGCCTTTTAAAAAGCCCTACTAATCATTAAAATTTCCTGAGGGGTAATAATAGTAATTTTCTTTTTCATTTATGACCAACTGGTTATCAGAAGATACAGTATTTAGTTTTGTTTTCCCAAGGTCACACACATAGAAGGTGCGCTAAAAAAAACAAACAAAAAAGACGAAGAAGAAAAAGAAAAAGAAAAAGAAAAAGAAAAGAAAAAAAATGGTTTGCCCTGTTTTATTGTTGGTTGTTACTTGGTCAGAATTTTTAACAGTACTGTAAGTTAAAGCATGCATTATTTCATTTTCTTCCTGGCAAAAGATTTCATGAACTCTTTGTTTTATTGTAGTTTTTAAATGTAATTCAATGGTTACTTTGAGATAATGACTAAAAAAGTTTATCTGAAAACAGTAAAACTATGTTTGTTATCTCAAGATAATGATACTGAATAGATTTTACAAGCATAAAACCAACCAGGAAACGACAAAGTTTTACTTAACTTATGACATGTAATCAGGAAAATTACATCCATAAAGAGGACAGTTGTGAAATGGATGTATTTCAGTAGAAATTTGGATTGCTTTCATATTGTTTTCAGATTTTTCACATCCACAAAAAACTGCATGATACGCTAAAAAGGAGCACATTTTACAGAATGACCTCAGCTGAAAGGAAGTAACAGTAAGAAACCTTTTTTAAAAGAACCAGAAAATGTTACAAAACAAAGAGAGTACTATATTTCAGTCTGTTTATTGTGTGTCAGATTCTTTTTTTTTTAATCTCAGTTGCTTTTAATAACATGTTCATACATCAGCTGCTGTGAGAAGTTTGTCAGGTTTCCTGGTCCAAACTGCACACACACACAGCAGCGCTGCATGCGCAGAAGCTGCCAACCCTGATAGTTTATTCAAAAACAGTTTCACTTTAATGTATAAAGAAATCTCTTTATACATTGTGAGAACTAGACATTCAGAACTTGACTCGCTTTATGATATATTATTCAAGATTTTTTCATCAACTTGCCCATAAAATAACAATTTTTACACTGACTCACAGTACATGTTCTGTAACCACACAGGCGCGCTTTGATTCAAAACAGATGGCTTTTCATATCCAATATCTTCTGTCATGGACGTCTCTACAACAGACTTTAGGATCAGCAGTGCCACAAAGCTTTGATCACACACACCCCATGGTGTGCCTCATGTTGTCAAAAGTTCAAAGTGTGTTTACAGACACTATTTACTGCACTCTGGATTGTTGGCCATGCTGAGATCATAATCATGGTGAGTTATTTACAGTTTATGCATCTTCAAATTCAACTCATTATAGACTGATAATTGTACACAGATATCAAGCAATAAGTACAAAATCCAATATTTAACCAGATTATGTGCCTGAACACTGCCCAGTGTTGTAGTGACACACTGCTGCTACTATTATTACTGCCTCAATGCCCCAATTCAAGGGCTTTTTAAAATCAAATTCAACATTATCTTAACCGGGTTATTAAACAGTTATCAAACCCTTAAAAATAGTTCCCAAAATCAGAGCTTCGACTGCACATGCATTCACAATGCCATCACAATGCCAAGTGCTTTATCACATAATATATAACATGTAGGTCATGTAAATGGCCATTAAGCATACAGCTGAGCTGTAAACTTTACCTGCCAAGCCTGCGCGTTTTGAGCCAATCAGGTTTAAGCATTTAGTTTCAACAATATTAATATGAGGCTCCCACAGATTAAACTGAAAATTTACATCAGAGTAAGCAATACTCACTTAATTTTCATTCATATCAGACCTCAATTCAATTCAACTTTATTTGTGTGGCGTCAGTTCATGACAATTTCATCTCAGGGCGCCTAACAAGTCAGATTCGTAATAGCCTAGCGAAGGAAACCAACAGATTGGATGGAATCTTGAATTGACCCGGTCCAGTCCCCCATCCTGAGCAAGCACGGAGTGATAGCGACAGTGGTAAGGAAAACACCCTTTTAACAGGGAGGAAAAAACTCAAGCAGAACCCGGCTGAGGTAGGGCGGCCATCTGCCTCGGCCGGCTGGGGTGGAGAAGACGGAAAGAGAGACCAACAACACTTTCATTAGTTTCCAGGTTGATGTTCAATCAGAAAAATATGATTTAACTGTTTAGTCCATTGTAAACATTCCCTGTCAATCTCCTCTGGTGCAGAAATTGGGACGTCCCCCTTGGTCTCACAGAAGATGGAATGCGTCATGCCTGTACAGACTGCAGTCGCTTCGACACAGATCGGATATGTATCCGATTCAATACCACATTTGAAAGTGGCCTGAATCTGATCCAAATATGTCAGATTCAATGCGACTTGGGCTGTTCACACAGTCAGAAGCAGATCGGATATGGGTCACATTTGAGCGAAAAGATCGGATTCAGGTTGCATTTACCAGCGGTGTGAACGTAGCCAGGGCCAGCCGTGGCTTAGGCAGTATAAGTAAATGTTAAGGGTGCCTGCCACCAGGGGGCGCCAGAAATCGCGGGAGAAAACAATGAGTCACTGTATTTTGTACTTAAAAATATAGCCGTGGGTGTAAGGATCTCTGAAGAGAATTACTTTTCATAGAGAACGTGTTTTGTAGTTTTAAGTAGGATGTAGATAGAGAACAAACATTGAGTTTTGCGAACAGGGAGAAACCAAACATAGGGCGCCACAAAGCAGGATTGGAAACATGCAAATACCCTGCCCCTAGAATAAGCCCACATATAAATTCAAAGCCCACTAAACAGGCTAGGACTTTCCTAATGAGCCTGAAAATTCCCCGCCCTACAATCTCTACCACCAATCAGACCTCCTTTACTTGCCACTCGATTTTAATTTTTGTTGCATCAAAAAAAGTCAACATGTCAAAGCGTCCCAAACTGTCTGGTGCCCAGGGGAGGGAAAAAAAGAAGAGGATGAAAAACGTGATAAAGACAGAGGTAACGTTACAGTAAAGATTATGTGAATGATATTATTTTACTGTTGCAGAAGTAGTACATCTTACTTCTGCGAAGTGCGCATATGCGCAGTCACGAAACTACGGAAGCCTTGGCGTTCACAGCCAAGTCTGCCGATAGTACAAGCGTAGAAGAAGAAATTCCATGTTTACATTGTGCTAAGAGCAACAGAGCTGCAGACAAACGGGTACAAACACAAGAGGGGTTGGATATTGATTTAAAAGAAAGAAAGAAAAAAAAAAAAAGAACGCGCGATCTTGTCTGCCGCGCCTTCCGTAGCCTCATGAACCCGCATCGGCGTGCTCGCAGCAGATGCGAACTGTTTAGGCTCTAAAAATATACTAAATGATGTTGTTTCAAGTAAATTCTGGACGCTACCCACTTAGGAAACTGGGATAACATTGGACAAGCAGTATGGAGGAATATTGACAAGTTTTTGTGCACTTTTATGGACCTTTTTGGTTAGGGCACAATCGAACTCCTTTCTGAAAGTTGGGGGAAAACGAGAAAAAAGTGCTCCAGAGTCTTGCTCACCATGTGGGTAAGTGGAAAATAAAGTTACATCATTCTGTGGGTGTACTATTCCTTTAAACTGTGCATCAGTGTTAAAGTACACATCATTAATATTACGGTATAACTTAGGTTCCCACATGCTATACTGCAGTTTACTGATTCTGTGCATTCTGCTAATTGGCATTTCACTGTAATGACAATAAAAAAAATTGAAATTTTTACTAATGTATGAACTACTAATATAATTTGGTAATTAGAAAAATTGCATTGTATATTATACACTATAGTCTACATTATGCATGTATCTCTTTTTTCATTTATATCATATCATTTTATCTTAGTCTTGAAATCATGTGTTTATTATTATACTAGTGTCACATACCTGTATTCTTCTTCTGTCTTCAGATGCGCTGCTGAGGTTTCTGAGTCCCACCATTGTGAATCCTCCTGTCGCTTCCACCTCAGCACCACAACCCAGCAGTGATGCAGCAGCATCAAGCTAGTTCATTTTTTGTATTTGTTTCTTTAATCATTTCTTAAGTATTTTGAATGTGCAAATTGATTTATTTAAATAAAAGAACGTCCAAGACAAAGCTAATAAGTTTTTTGTGAGTAAACATTACAGTATACTAGCAGTGCAAATACTGTACTGTGATGCAAGGGGGGCGCCACCTAAAATCTTGCTTAGGGCACCAGATTGGTTAAGGTTGGGCCTAAATGTAGCCTCGAAGCTGCACAGTTTCCCTTTTTTTATGGAGTGACTCATATTGTCACATTTGGTAGTGTGATATTCAATCTGATTCCACATACAAGTTCTTGTAGGCTAGTGTTTGTCGGTGAAATGAGGATATTTGCCGGCGAGGTTTGTCAACCTGAGTGTGCTTTTCTGTCACCGCAGCAGGAAAGGTAATCTGTTTCTCCACGCAGCTGTCATCATCAAAGGAATCCCACTCCCATGTCTACCACGCACAACAACCCACACAGAGGAGATGGCACAATTACGCACATGGGTACACTCCGACACACATGTGCACGCGCCAACATGCCCACCAACACGCATGAAAATTCACATGCAAACACAGCACACGTGCACAAACACCGCGACTTACATCCACACACAAAGCAAATCTCACTCCTGCTTGATGTTGTGGGTTTTCTTTAAGAAGCTTGGCTCCTGCCGTGAACACAGCAGTGGAGGAATGGACACGTACACACACTATCACACACACACTCTTGGACTTGCACTCAAAGCAGCTTCACAGCAGCCTCCAACAAGGGAGTAAGTCATCGAAGCTCCCACATCATTTGACGCAGCACCAGGAGAGAAAAATGCTTGTTTTTGTAACATTTTGAGGTGCATTGTTCACTGAGTCAAATTTACATGACAACTTATGACTTTAATTTCATTTCAACTGATTTTTAGTGAGTACAATAAACATGTGTCCTGCTGTGGCCACAATATTGTTAAAGTTAGCAAAAAGTTGCAAATCTATTCAGTCCATCTTCAAATGCAGGATTCTTCCACAAAGGATTTATTCACCAGACAGACCTTTAAATAATCTGAAGGCAGCAGATACATGCTTTCATTAAAATGAAACATAAATGAAGCTGTTGCATTTTGGTGGCTTTATTGCTGCCTCCTAACATCTTTTGTTCTTCAGCTATACTTAATCACAGTTAATCTCTGCCATGCTGCAGCAGGTTTGCAGTCTGCACCTCCTTTTACTAGATCCACATCCCCCTCCATCATAACGGAACCTACCCAACCCTCCTTTCATGCTTAAGTCATCCTGCCTGGGCTGCTACAACACCTTCCTGTCTCGACTCCCAAAACACTCCCCAGCCCTTATATCTAGAACCTGCCTCCCTAACATGTCCTGCAGCACCACAGCTGGCTCCACAAGACCTATGATATTGAATACAAACTCCGCCGCTCAGACCCACAGTGCACATGTCAGCCTGTCATTTGCATTCTGTCGTTACCTGCCACTTAGCCGTCTTCTCCCTACAGCAGGGTGGGTTATCCAACACCAGCCCCTCTTTCCTTTTGAAGGTGGAATAACTTCACTCTACTCTGATCCGCAGAGCTTCAACCCATTTTCAATCATAACCCCAAAAAATTGTCTCTTCAACAAATAAGTCATCTTAGACTTCATCCTGGTATTTTTAAAATCATATTTACTTCCCATTCTTATCCCCTCTTTAAGCTCCCCATTGTGTGTCATACACACACCTGGAGAAGAAGTAATGAATTGCAACTTGTGTTTTATCTAATTAAGAGAAAGCTGCACTTAAAACATTGAGAGAGTAAAGTGTTTCTCTCCAACAGCCATATAAGATGAAATAATGATGCAAGCAGAGAGAGCAGGAAAAGGCAGGAGAGAATGATAGATCACGAAAAGCTTGAAAATGATTTGAAATAAAATCTTTAGTACCCTTTTGTATTATTTTCTATATGGAAATCTTGTAAAGCTAAAAAGTATTTTCATCTTTACTCATTTTTCTCAGTTTACAGATGACATATGTTCCATTTAAATCTTTTCATATCCCAAATTTTGAGCAATTCCCAACAGGGAATAGCTTCACCCATGGCTGCCGTCTTCTCTGGTCACACTTCCCAAACTGTCAAGCTTTTACCAAACTGTATTGAAAGGTGACGAATGGGTAAAAATGTAGGTCTCATATCATGTTGATACTTGGTATTGTTCTGATTAAAATTGTAAACTACAGCTCAGGCCTTGGTGGAGGATAGATTATCTTAGTGGCTTCTTTGATTTGTGGTTCTGAAATAATGGCTAATCAAGATCCATCCATCCATTGTTTGTTCCTGCCTTTTCCAATGCAAGGTCATGGAGGGCGGGGCTGGGGCTGGTGGCAAAGTCATCAAGATTTTTTGATCATGTAGCTTTGCCTTTAGCACTGCTGTGAAGCTGCTATTGTTTGGTTTATTTCTGTAAAAAAAAAAAAAAAAGACATTGGCAAAGTCAGTGATGTCACTGATGGGTAGGATAATTTGTATTTTATTTTGTTTAATCTTTCATTTACAAATGAAAATTATTACAAAGAGATTCTTATTTACAATGTTTAACCTGGGAATAAAGCAAACAGTGGTGATCTGATGAAGCATTTGTGACTAGTTGAATAGCAGAGTAGTAGATTGTGTCCAGTTTATAGAGTTCTTTTGCATGCATGTTAGTAGATTATATCTCCATCATTAATTAAAGCAACCCTTACCATTGTTGCCTTGTTGCACTATTTTTTTTTAATAGGGTAAAATGCTATGAATGAGGTAATGGAACTCAGTAATACAAGATAGACCCACCATTAATCATATTCCAATCTCTAAATTTTCAATGAAAACTCCAAGCAATCCTTGCTGCGGGGACCACGCCTAGGATTGGCGATGGACCTGCCTGTCAGACCTTTGCTTCTGCATTCCCTTAGAAGGGAATGGGGGGTGGGTCTTTAGATTGAGGCGGGACTGTTTATATTCAGACAATTTTGCTGTGCTTTCTGAAATGCAAGATCGGTAAGGGTTACTTTAAGGGGAGAGTGGACTTCTCTACAATCATACATTTAAAGAGAGTGATGCAGAACTGGGAGCTGCATGCTCTCAGGCTGGTTGGAGGGCACTTATTGCAGTGGAAATTAGGTGCACGGACTTTATTGGCACATCCATGCAGGCAGGGCCTCCTAGAAATGCTCAGTTTCACTGCAACACAAGATCTAGAGCTAGAGTTTTTGGCCCTGGCTCTGAAGGTGGGACAAAGCTTGGGGGAGAGAGGGATCCTAAGGAGGGCTGCAAGGAGCGTTTGGGAGACCTTTTTGCTGCTCCACACCTGAGATATTCCAGGATTGAATGAGAGAGATATCTGTGAAGGGTGACTCCCAGCTGATGACCCTGCAGCCCTTCAATTAGCACTATTGGAAGTGCATCTGGCAGAAATGCTGAGTAGGTAGCTATGTGCTCACATCTGCCAACAGATATAAATGAAGAGAAATTTATAACACATCTAAGTGATGTGGAAAAAGGTTATCTAGCCAAATTAAGACTTATCAGTTAAAATGAAACTCCATTTAAATCCTAAATTGTATAATAATTTACTAAATTAGCACCATGGCTGATTAGATTAGAGCTGGAACTGTGGATAAAGAAAATAAACACATTAGGAAAATAACCAGTGAAGTCACAAATTAAGTGATAAATAGAGTTACTTTTTCAACTGTTCAACCACAGGAGTTGAAAAATCAAATGAAATGCAAATTACTTTTTTAAGGCCATTTTTCTATATAGTTTATGATCTACATAGATTAAACAGTTTACAAACATTCACCCATCAAGGCCACTATGACTGCATTTGTGATTTGTCCACCATGTTTTACTAAAGGCATGCCAATCAACCTCAGCTTGGATTTGTGTTAACCTGCTTACATGCTAAACTAATGCAAACAGAGGATAGTAAACATTCTAAATATCAGCAACATCCTGCATCAGCATATTTGCATTGCTACTGAGCATGTGAACTCGCTGACATCAGCATATAGCTGAAAGCACTCCTCTGCTTATGTACAGCCTCACAGAACTGTTAGCACGGGTGTCATCGCACTGTTGCTAAGGAAATCAATGAATGCAATTAATCGATTACCAGAATTGCTGGGTAATCATTTTTGGCCAATCCATCAAAAAAGACTAATCGTTTAAGCCCAAGAATCAATATCCCCATCTATTCTTGCTTCATCTTGGACATGTGCCGTGACTCTGCAGGTTTGGTGTTCTGAGACGTGATATAAATCAAATGTGTCAGTTTGTGCAGATCATAGTTAGAGAATATTCCTGCAAAAATCCAGTAAAGCATAAAAAAAGGCATTTGAATTTGAATGAGCAACAATATGAGCAAATGAGGTTGAGATTGGGGCATCCTTTTTTTTTCTGCTGCCGCATTACTCGCCTTCCTCGTCAGCCCCAACGCAGCAAGTCAAGGGAGGGAGTGCTATTTAATAATAAGAAAAAAGGTGTCACATTAATTCAGACAAATTCAAGCAATCTAGTTTTCTAATAAAGCTGTCATATTTGCATCCGGTGACTTACACTCACCATCGTTTTAGATTAATTCCCGTCACAACCTTTTGATTTATGAATGCATAATAACTGAAAGCAATGTCTGTGTCTGTGAGCTGGAGTGTGTGCCGTTATGTATGTGTGTATGTGAATCAGTGTCTCCAAAGCAATGAGTTTTAATCTACCATGTTGGTTGTGCCTAGATGAGAGAAAAATCACATTTTGCTTTAATTGAGGAAGTGTTACAGTAAGAGGGAAGGATAGAAAGAGGAGAAGCATCATTGCTTCCCTGTTCAAGAGGAACCTCTCATCTCTGCTTATCTCATGTTCGTTCCTATCAAAGAACCAGTGCATAGTCTTTTATGCCTTCTAATGTCTCCTTCCCACTTGAGATTGTTTTTTCATATTCATTCTTTGTGAGTAAAATCCAAAGGTCAACATCTACTCCTACTGCACACATAAAGGAGGAGCTTTTTTCTAGAATTTTTACTCAGAATCACTTTTTTATGTTCCTTTTTCTGGTCAAGGTTCCACCTGCTTTGCATCCCGTAATAGTTATGTTGTTTTTTGTTTGTTACTCATGAAATTAAGCCAAAATGCAGAAGTATTGTGAAGAGTAAGAAGCAAGTTTCTGATAACTCATTACATAGCTGGTGATTCCTTAATTTGGTGCTCCCGATGACTGTCATCTTTATTTTTGCAGTCGATCTGTAGATCGTTTTCTGTTACCTTACAGGTATAGAAGCTGGTGATCTGGTTTTTCCTGTTTTGACTGAACAGCTGATGCCTTTGCTTTTTTGTCTGACCCTTTTTCTTTCTCTTCCCTACTTCATCAGATCCAGCATTAATTCAGCACCAGACTAATTTTGAAGTAAAATGTAACATAATATTTAGGTATAAAGAGGAGCCGTTTGTGACAGTTGAAGGTCCTGCCATTATGCCTTCAATTGATCATGCTACTTGGGCACAGGGATGTTCCTTTGGCTGAATAGTCAGGATGGACAGCACAAGTTGTTTTAAGAAAAGAAAAGAAAAGAAAAAAGTATTATTATGTATGAAACAGATAATGACTGTGTGATATGTCAGTTTTCATTCATCTCAAGTTTACTGAATTATAAGATTCCTTAAGGATCTTTTTTTTTCCACTACACAAGTTTTCTAAATTTCCTCTTGCTTCTGACTCGTTTTGAAGGCACTGATGTTAATTATGCACATTCCTGAGGCCATCATAGTCCTGCAGAACCACAGGGCTGAGAGCATTTCATAACATTGTGTTCCAGCCTGGAGCAGATGCTGTGCACCTCCACGTAAACACCTGGATATCAACATACTGTATTGGCCATTTTGAATGTTCATTATGGCAAACAAACCCAAGACAATGGTCAACATCAGACTGGCTTTAACTTCCTGAGCTCAGAAAAGGAGACAGGATGCAAGAGAGATACTAAAATAGCCTTTGTCTGGAGCACCAAAGTTCTTTTAAGTCCTAAAACTGAAATAGGGTATTTATATTTTTCACACAATTGCATGCAGAAATTCTTATCTAGTATCTCTACCGTCTCCAAAAAAGAAAAGAATGCTTATTTAAGAAGCCAGAAGAACACTTTTTTGAGGAAAACTATTATTTCACATGATGTAAAATGACTAGAAGTAAAGGATGTAATTGCTTTCTCATAAGAATGTCAACAGTGCAAAATGAAATGACCAAAGAATATTGCTTACCGGTGGTTGGTTTGTGGATTTCTTTTACTGAATATTTTTCTCCTTAAGAAAAAAGAGAGGAGACTTTTATATATTTGTGTCCACAGGCGTTTTGTTTTATAATCCCCCTGTACCTGATAATATTCATGAAAACCGATCATGTTATCGGACAACTTTAAGTTTCAGTTGCCTTTCAGTGTCTATGTGGATATTGGGTTTATGAAGCAGATCAAACAGTTACAGTTTTTGCCCTGAAGTTTTTATACTAAATTCAATAAGAACTTAGAGTTTGAGCAGCATCACTAAATTCGTACGATCTTATTTTTTCCAATGTCCAAAAACCTGATCCGTTTTAGAGACGGGGGAAGCGTTTGTCTTTTTTTTTTCTTTTTCTTTTTTATCTGTCACAGTCATGATCATCATAATTAGATTTTTACTTGCTTTAACCTAATTCCATTGACCGCAGAGAGCTTTGAACCAGAATGAGTTCAATTTTGACACATTTTCACCTTCACACACTGTTTTTTGACTGATTGATTACGTTGTCGGCTCTTGTCTTTGCAGTATCTTTGACTTTTTAGAAGGGTTCGAGAAATAATCTGAGCTCCATGAGTCACTCTAGGAACTCACATCCGGAGCCATTTTACCTTTCTGTTACCTGTTTGTGTCTCTATTCTTTTCTGTGCTTCATTTTAATTTGTTAATAGGAATTTTTTGTCAAATAAATCTTTGCCTGAACGAGGAATCAAATATCTTTGATATCACCTTTGTTGTTGTAAATAAGACCATGACTGAGACATCACTTTGTCATTATCTGTTGGCTCTGTCTCAGATTCTCTCAAGCACTGCAGACTTGGCATTATGTAGAAGTGGCCAGAAGCCAAATGAGCCTTTCAGCCTCTCTTTTAAGGTTAATGCATTTACAGGCTCATATCCAGACACTTTTGATACCTGATTACCATCTTCTGGCCAAAGTTAGCCATTGCCTCTACAAAAAAAGGTAAAACTCACTGGAACTGCTTCTTGGCTTGATGCATATTAAGGTTTGCATTCATTCACTGCAGTCCAAAAGACTGAAATATATCGCAATGCTCCAGCTGTACACGCTGAATTAAAGCTTAATTAACATCTGCACTCTCCTCAAATGTTCTACAGAAGAGGCTTTAAGATGATAGTCAAAGACATCTCAGCTGATGTTAAGCTCTTGTAGTGGGAGTCTTTCAATGTCGTTGCAGGGAGAGTGTTGTGTTCGTCAGACACACACAAAACTCAGCTTTATTCTTCCATCAAAGGCTCCATGAGGGAGTCTGAGTGCAGCCACAAGGAGCTGTCTCGCCCCCTGCAGAAAGTCTGACACAGAAGGAGAACGCTTCTGTCTGCAGACAGGAAACTCACTTTCAAACAGATGCTCACATAACTGGTGAATCAACAGCCTAATACCCTGATGGTGGTGATGTTTTACTGTCAGAGGAATATGAAACTCTTGTTGTATTGCAGAAATAGCAGCAGCACATAGAGAAAACAAATATCAAGAATATCCATGAAAGAAAACACACAAAACAGTGAGGAAAATGATGCAAACAGAAATTCCTTGAAAGGTACATCTGATCTGGGACTAAGTTTTATTCAGCGTTAGTCACATTAAACCCATTTAAAATGTGGAAACTTGTAGTTTTTCACTTGATCAATCTTAATATATTGTTATGTTACCTGATTCAAACACTGGAAATTATCTTGACCTTAAATTAGTGGACAAATATTTGCACCATTGTTACTGTAAAGAAAAAAAGAACAACCTGTTTACTCTAAAAAGACCAAAGGAAGTAAATTCTTTGCTTTGTCCTATTGCAGCTCCTCTATGATCTTCCCAGGATAACAGATGGTTTATAATTTCACCCTTGTATTTATATGTTAACACCAGCCTGATTTCCTTATTATAAATAACTACAGGGACTTTAAGAGTCCACCGGTGAAGCAAATACGTTCTCTTCAGTTTCCTCTGTGTTTAATAAGAAGACCATATTACTATCTTATTTATGGTGCAGCTCAGGGTGACTCGAGCCACTTAGCAAAGATATTAAAGCTGCGACAGTCACTGTAAAGTATAAAAAAAATACTTGGCTGAACTGTGGCAGCCCAGGTCAGAAGGACTTTGGTTGTTTGTAAGCTGGTGCACCAAAGAATCAAATTAGGATTTAACCATTTTCTACACCAAAACATCTACTTGTATCATGTTAAAGACTGCAGAAAAGTCTAGAAAATAAACATCTTTTGAATTGAAACTGGATTCAGGATACCTCTTTAATTGTCTTATAGATGAAACAGACACCATAACACTGGGAGTTGCTCTGGGAGGAGCAGAATTTCTCTCAGGTGTTGCAACCATGTTCACAGGCCTGTATATAATATACAGATGGTCTAAAAAGCCCCAATCAGTGCATGAAGAGTGGTAATGTGCTTAAATTGTGACTTTAAAACTCATTTGAGGAGTCATCCTGCAGGTTTTAAGGGCCTTTGGTGTTTGGTTATATCCAAAATATCCATATTCACACAGTGTTCAACATAAATAGATGACACTGTCTGCCTGACACTTACAGTAGGTAACTGAGCAGGCAGCCTGGTCATAAAAGCTGAACAGTGCTGCACCCTGCTGGCTTTGCTATGTGAACATGCTGTGCTCTGTCATGAGGCCGTGTCACTGAGACCTTCTGCCACATTTAGCCTGCAATGAAGAGCTGCAGGACCCAGCATGAAGGTCGGAGGGACAAAGACTGTCTTATGTAAAGATTTTTTTTTTTTTTTTTAAATAATTGTATGTTTTTTATGATAAAGTCTGACATAAATTGTAATCAGTGAGTCAGTTTCATACACATTGTGTTGAGCATGCCCTAGTATAGGTGGCGTGTTCATAGACGTTTAAAAATATGATGTAAAAAATAATTATACAAATGTAATGGTCATACTTGCATGTTATATGTGGAACAACTTCATGTACTAAAGGACGCACGGCTTGTTGTTGACATTAGAAACACACCTCCTTTAAAAAGAAGGTGTGGACAAGAGGCAGGGCTAACAGTACAGAGGCACCATCTGTTCTTCCAACCAGCCATCATTAGAAGAGATGGCTACGTCATGATGTGAAGGCATCCTCCCCTTTTGCTTCTTCTTCACGTTCTGTAAACTGGAAACGGTGAGTAGCAGCTTTACAAATATAGACTACAAAGTGTGGACAACTGGCCTGAGAAATATATCCTAAACTGGCTGATACATTCAATTGTGTTCATCCAGAATGTTAGTCTGCGTGTTTGGACTGTTTTGCTTTTCTTATAATCTGTTGTGCTTTTTCAGACTCTTTACACATCAGGATTTCTTTCCAAAAAGTATCATAAATCCCCCCAGGAACAGCAAACAGAGGAGAAAAATTTAATCCTATATGCCTTTTTTCCTCAGGTGAAGTCATGTCTGTCTTGCTGAGGAAAATAAGGCACACAAACTCAGCAGCTGCTTCTGTGCTAGAACGTACGTGAGTGCTTTCAGAGAAACTGACTGACCCATATATATAAACGATATACAGTTACAGTGTGTTTCTATGTTTGAAAGCACAGATGTGTACTCAGCTGTCCTTCCTCTGTCTTGCTTGATATATTTCTATAATAAACCGAAATCTAAATTCTTACCCGACAACACCACTTGTCCCGCAGGAGCAGAATTGTGCACAGATTCAGAGATCCAGTCACTGACTCGAGAAGACCTCCATGAGTTGTTTCCGGGACCTGAGAAACTTAAACTGAGACGGACCATCTTTGGAATAATACACAAACATGTGAGTTGGTCTGCTGAGCAACTGTGCATAAGTATGTCACCCCTTATTTCTGTGAATTCAGCCATAACATTTGCTAACATAAACGGAAATAAAGTTTAACAGAAAAAAGCACAGGTGACAAGTTTTCTTGGAATTTTTCTAAAGTAGTCTTCAGGAATGGTTCTCCAAGCTTCATTTAGGACATTTCAAGCTTCTTCTTTGGATGTTTTGATAGTTGTACAATGATCTTACACTGCTCCATTGAGTTTAAGACCTAAACTCTGGAGAGGATTCAATATAAAACCTGATGCCACTGATTTTCAGTCCAGTTCTTCTCATTTTGCAACATTACCCTTTTCTCATTTTTCCTGCCTTCCTTTAAATGGAGGAAACGTTCATGAATTTATTTCCTGTTTCTTAAGGACATCACTTTCAGATACTGTTTATCCTCTGTAGACTGAAGTATAAACCTAACAGTTGTTTTCTTCTCCACTTCTTTAGTTTCATTATTGTTTTGTTTTCTTTATGGACAAACTGCAAACCTGCTGAGATATTCCAAAGCACTCTCTAATACTTCTTTAAGCATTTACCTTGATGGCCCAAAAATGCTATTTTGTCTCTCTCAAGCTTTGTTGTTTTTGTTGTTTTTGTTGGTGCATCCAAAAAAAGGAATAAATTGTGTCTTTGCAACAATCAGCTGATAAATAACATAAGTTTTTATTACTGTATGTGCAAGCACAACAGTGGTTCATCCTTTAAGTTAGGTGTCTTCTTTTAGTTCTTAACTAGTATCGTTAACTGTTTCTTAGGTCACCATTAAAGGGCTTGATAAAAACTAATCCAATCTCTAAAAATGGCACTGGATTTGCTATTGCTCAACACCACTTATAAAGATCATAAAATAGAAAGTCTGGCAGGCTTGTTGAAAGAAAAATACATATATTTTTTTAAAAGTGTGGGTTGTAGTACATGTACAGTATGATATGATCAATCCTGGATAGAAACCTACAATAGAAACCTACAACCTACAACCTACTATAGAAACCTTCACAATGCATCCACACAAATTTTCTTGTTTCTGTTTTTCTTTTATTCACACAGAAACCAGTCGATGTGCTTCTGAAAGAGCTCAAAAGTTTTATTCCACATGACTCTCTCAGAGGTATTTATTAAAAATTGGTTTAAAGCACATCAGTCAGATCAAATTTTTAAGCACGTCAGCATGCAGCTATATTCTGTTTTCCCAGCCGCTCTATCCAGAAACGGGGTCTTGGTCGACTATCTTCATATCCTGAAGGATCTGAGGACTCAAGTAAATAATGTTCAGAGTTTCCTCGAAGCTCATATTGGTCTACTGGAGGACATCAGCCGAGCTCAACCAGACCAGGAACCCGACACAGGTCAGAACACTGCTTTATGTTTTTATGTTTTCTTGATTAATGAGTTTGGCTGTTTTTCTGAAAAGCCTGATACTTCTACCTCAGATGTGTGGGTAATGTTCTTCTTATCTTCCTTATAGATCCAAAGAGAGTTTTCAGACCTTTATAAATTATTCACTTTTTTTTAAATCTTCCAGAATAATTTCAAAGAAGATTCAGCTGATGATTTTCTCACTAATGTACTCAGAATTCTCCACAAGGACAAACCAAGAGCAGGATTTTTGAAGTGTGGATTTACTCGAATACGGAAATATCTCATTTCCATAAGCATGCATAACACCATTTACTGGTTAAAATTTGCATATTTACAACATTTGTAAGAAATTGATCCTTTTTAAGAACAAAGTTTCTTTGATTATGTTCACTTGAAGCATTTGTTTGATATTCATCTACGTAATCCCTCTGAAAATCAGGTCAAACAGTGTTTTTCTTATGTTTGTTATGAATAGGTTTGAACAGTAATATTTTGCAAGCAAGGAAAGACACAGCATTTCTCTTCGATTCTTTTGTTGTATCCAACAGGGAATGAAGCTTAGAGGCACATGATAAGAGAGCAAATGTGATAAAAAAAAAAAAAAAACGAAAAAAAAACATTAATTTAACACCTCATGTTAGGTATTAATGATGGCTTAAGTTCTTTGGGATAATCCTTGGAAGCTTGTAAGTCTTTTTTATTCTTATCAGCAAACTATTTAAGGTCATGATGGGGAGCATCAGTGTCCAGGTACTTTCAGACCTCTTCAGGTTCACATTCTGAATGATCACATTTAGTTTCTTCTGAAGCCACTGCTGTATTTCTGGCTGTTTCTTCTCATGCAAAACTAATGTTGGGATCTGGGGTGGTAGTTACTGGTTTAATCTTGAAGTAATGAATTTAAAATGCAAAGATTGCACTGCAGATTTTCCTGATCTGTTTGATTACATAACAAAAGGGTAGAACTGTCATCCAAATAGAAAAAGAATGGACCTCATCATGATATAGCGTGGTGAGTTTTATTGTGAAATTGTGAAAATTATAATATTAACATGATATTTTTTATGGTGAAAATTGGGGATGGTCTGATCCGATCCACTGGATTGGTATTGGCTCCGATCCAGGCCAAAATGGCTGGATTGGGTACCAATCTGTAATTGTTAAGCTCAAACTTCATCATATCTTCGACTATATTTTGCAAGCATGCTGCAACACAGAGGAACTGTCGCTGTAACTGCCATGTGCCTATGTTTTTGTCACATGATCAAAAATGTGCAGAACTGTAGTCATGTCTGCCATGTGGAATTACTTTACGCTAAGTGAGGACAAAAGTAAAACACCTGAGTGCCACAGCAGTTATGCATCACTTCAGTTCTGGTAACATATTTTCACTCTTTCTTTATGGGACCAGAATAGCTGTTGAGCATAGTTTTCAGATCTCAGTATCAAGCAAATCACATCCATGTATTAACAACCTCCAGAATGGCAAAAAGAATCAGATTGGTGTTGGGTCGGTATTGGCCAATCCTCAAGGCTGCTGCATTGGTACCGATATTGGATGTGAAAAAGTGGTATCAAGCCATGAAAATGTAGAACATAAACCATAATCGTTTTGCATCTAGAATAACTGAACTGCATTCGGTAGATCAGAAAAATGTCTACAAAATGCTATTAAGTTGTAGCTCATGCTAGGCTGAGATATGGAGAGATTGGACAATGATGAAGCTATGCATCTTCAAGTCAGCAGTTTTATTTTCTCAGCTGTGCATGTAGCCTACAGTATATAATCTTATTATAGTTTTCAGGAGACAGGTGGGACATACACACATGCATGCAGCGTCTCACTGTGTGCAGGCAGATGAAGTCAAGTCAAGTTTATTTGTAAGGCGCTTTAGCAGCTACCGATACAAAGTGCTGAACAGAGGTAAAAACAGAAATTAGGTCTCACAGAATGGGGGAAAAAAAGTGAGAACATTAAAACAAATATGAAACATAAGAACAATCAAGACAATGAACAGTAAAAACAATATAAATATAAGAAAAAAAAAAAGACTTAAAACAACAGAGAAAGTCAGAGTGGCTCATGGAGGGTGGAACGCCAGGGCAAACAGGTGGGGACTTAAAAACTGCCGATGAGGCCTGTCTGATATGCAGTGGCAGCAAACAAAATGAACCATGTTGCTCATAACTCCCTCGTTCTTCACGCAACAAAAAGAGCTGAATTGTTTCTGCTTGATAAAAACAAACATAACTCCATTAAATGCATTTTTCTCCAATATTTCTGGGTTGTAGCAACATCTGCGTACTTTGTGTTTCATGTTCTAAAATTATCACATAATAACCTATTATGTTTCACATTTTCACAATAAAATATATCACATTACATCATGACAAGGTCCTCATTTTTGTTTTGGTGGCAGCTCTACACCTCTGTCTTCACTGAAAAAAGAAAAAAAAATCTGATTTCTTTGAACTAAATATATACAGTAATCAGCACATGTGTAAAACTTCCCATGCATAAAATGTTAATAGTTTCAACCATTCGGTAATGAACTGCCCAAAATGGAAGTTTGTTTATCTAAAGTGCTCAGTATAAATTATTCAACACCTGAAGCTCCATGTTATCACCTGACTGAAGTCCTGTTTCACACCGTAGTCACACATACAAAGGTTTTGGTTAAAGTAAGTGTGTGTGTGTTAAGTTTGGACTATTATACTTTATCACAAATTGACAGTGTGGCTGCAGAATAACTACCTTGCTCCAATTAGTTTAAATCATATTCTTCCAGCTTTATATTTCTTATGGCTATTTAAATACATGCTGAGCATGAGTTATGAGTCAAAAGAAAGGTCTAATTCAAGGTTGAGTCTGATTTATTTTTATTTTGAATTAATGAATGCATGTGAGGTTGAGGATGGGGTTTATACCTCCACACTAAGGACTCTTGCAACAAGACAGGATCTGGTGTGAGACAAACAGTAGCAAATGCAAAATATATAAATAGATGAATATATAAAACAGCCCAAAAGTAGGCAGTGTTATGTAGGCAGGAGAGCAGGAGCATAGTAGGGATGTGTGGCTACTGTGAGGCTGTAAATACCAAAGGGACAAATGATAAACTGTGACTAGCTCTGACAGGTGGATGAGAGAGTGAGGGAGGAGGAAAAGATAATATCGCAGCATACTGTGACGCCATGTTGTTTTTGTGCCAAACAGGTGTTTTGCCAGGCACAAGCGCCTCAGCCATCTATGTTCCTATGGAGCAAAACAGCATCCCAGCTGAAAGCCATCCATATGGAGCACAAGGTAAATCTCACTTTGTGGCTTTCAAGACTCAGTTTGAAGCTCTTTTTATTGAAAATAAAGTTTTCTCACAAGAATCTGAAGACACTGTGTCACAAAAATGAAAGTTGAGATGTCCTTTAAATGCTCAAATCTAAGTCAGTTTCTTTTTGTACACCACAGTGATGTACCAGATGGTGGTCAGTGGTAAAACCTTTGATGCACATCTTCAGCTGATGGCCAAAGTTCAGGTCCAAGTTCAGGACCGGGTCCAGCTCATTTCATGCAGTGATGATGGTCAGATCATTATTGTCTTCTGCCAAACTGGTCCACACACTGGGACAGACATTAATGCAGCCATGACTTATGTAACAGGTGAGAATTTTATTTTCTTTTTTTGCCCACTTTTCAATTTGCAAATCAGTTTATAGTTTGGGTGTTCAGATTTTTTCGTACAGCTCATTGTCACTACTTCCTACACATACTGTACCTTGAAATTTAAAGTTCTCCACCCTGACTATGTTGCTCTCCCTCTCCTTGTTTGCTCTCTACAGATGATGCACCTGTCATTCTGGTGCTAATGCACCACACACACAAGGTCAAGCACACCATGCCAATGAAGCCTTGGTCTGATTACTCAAATATTGTGCTGTATGTCAGTGTTTTCTACCATGAGGCAGCGCATGGATTACTGAGGTGTCGAGAGAATACAGTCGCTGTCTCTCAGATAAAAGACAAATTCCTGGAATTCAGTATTCTGAGACATAAATTGAATGGTGAATATAATAGGAATGATGATATTCCTGGTGACGTTAATGACAAGGGATCTCATATTGATGGTGCTGGCAGTGAGTTTGGCGTCAGATTGTTTAGCAGTGGCAGCAGCAGCAGTAGTAGTAGTACCAGTAGTAGTAATAGTGAAAGTAAAAGTATTTGGGAAGGTGGTGAGTAAAAGGACCAGCCCTGCTTTTGGCAACAGTGGTTCTTACTTTTTGCAAGACAAAAGAGGAACTTGTGTTACTTCCTTTGTTTAGTCAAGTTATTGTCAAATACAGATACTTTCAACTTTCTATCCATGTTTTGTTTGTTGATTTGTGATTGAATCACCAACATACTGTATACGTTTTTTTAGTGTACTTTTTATGTTTGTTACTGAAAAAGTTATGTTCCTATTTGTTTGACTGTTATTTCACATATTCTGACTTTAGCTAAACATTCAGCTTGTTGTGAGAATAAATGCTTGCAAAAACATTCATTTTTATTTTGTTTATATATCAAAAGTGGTGTTTGTGTAATCTGATTAAAAAAAACAAAAAAAACATTATATCTGACTGGGAGTATCATCTTTTAATTGTTGCTGTTAGCAAAGTTTACTTAAAATCAGACTCAGACATTGTCATTTTTTTCACCAGGAACAGAGATGAGGCTGAGTTTGGAAGCAATGACATAAAATGACGTTTTGGTGCAAGATGATGGAGGATCCATCACTGTCCCAATTCTGCCTTTTTGCCGCACTTGCAACCTGCACACTCCAACCTTAATGTGCACTTCTTCCAAGTGCGCACTTCATACTGGACCGTGGGGTTTAGGGTGGGTGGGACATGGCCCACAAGGGCTGAACAGTCCACGCGCCCTCCACTACGCGGTTTGGGACGGCTGTTATATGGCGGAGCCTCCGCGGGAACGCGCAAACGGAGGGGTGTGGGGTTGCTGGCAGGGGTAGTAGTGTTTAGGGTCCGCTTTGGGATTGGGCCTACATCTCCCTCCAATGAGCGTTTGAAGCGGCTGTTACGTCACTACCACGTGAGAGAGCGGCTCCTTTCGGTTTCTGTTTACTGAAAAGGTGAGTTAAGATGTTATGATGACTCGAGGCGAGAAGATCCGTATTTCAAACAAGCTATTGTGATGTTCTTGAGAAGCCCAGACTTCTACTCCCTTTGTAGTAAAAGATATTATACTAATTTCCCTTTCTTATTTAAGTTTATTTGACGGGTGATAGTAGGTGTCAACTCATACAGTTTAGTGGGTTTATCGACAGGGCTTTAACAAAACATTGCGATCCAGCACAGATAAGACAAGTGTTATACTGCATTATTAGAAAAAAACAGACTTGTTTAAAAAGAAGAAGACAAAGGTCTGCCGTTTTCTTGTCGCTCTCAGCCGACATGTCGGATTTACTGGAGGAAATACTGCGTATTAACCAGGATGCCGCCCTTGCACTGGAACGTAAGTGGCAAATAAAATGACAAACCTCTGTTCCTGTCTGAACAAGCCCGTGCGAGTAGCTGTTCTTTTAAGTGAAATTGCGCAGTTTTGCTCGTTTTTTTTTTTTCGTTTTAATGAACCTCTGATTACACAGAAGCAGAAATCTGCACTGATTCGGAGATCCTGACCCTGTCTCAAGAAGATCTACATGAGCTGTTTCCTGGAGTTAATAAGCTTAAACTGAGAGAGACCATCTTTGGAATAATACAGAAACGGGTGAGTTAATTCTAGTAGAATTATAAACAGGACTGGGTTGGAATGATATGAAAAGATGGATGAATGGGTAGACAGTCAAAGAAAACAGAAAAAGAAAATAGAGGAAGAAAGAAAAGGAGTCTCGTAAATGTATTCATAAGATCCCTCTTTGTTTGTTTGTTTCAGAAGCTGATAGATATGTCCTCAAAGGACCTGAAACCATTCCTCCCAGATGGAAATTTCAGGGGTATAGAATTGATTCCAGTTATTTATGTTTAGATAAATAAATAAGGCATATTTTTTCGCAATGGACTGAAGTAAATGAAGCAACATTGCTGGCCAGTTAAGCGTTGAAAACACTTTAGACTTCACTATTTCATTGTTTATGGAGTTTCTTACAAACTTCTTTCCATCTAGATGATCTTTCCAGGAGTAAAACCTTGGCAGACCACCTCCCCATCCTGAAAGCCTGGAAGGATGAAGTGGAAAAGTTGCAAAGTTTCCTTGAAGCTCATATTAAAGCGGTGGAGAACCTCACTGATGCTCAGCCAGGCCAGAAACGCGACAGAGGTTGTTATAAAGAAAACAAGGCTTTTACAAATAATCGCATTCAACAACAAAGACAGAAGAGATATACTGCATTATAAGAAAAATAGTGTTGATTATTCTGAATAATGAAGGTTTCTCTTGCTTACTGCAGGGGAAGCGTGCGCTTTACTGGAGGAGATACACAGGGTCAACCCGGAAGCTGCCCATGTACTGAGAGGTGAGTGGCATTTAATGTTGACTAGATGACAGACTGGTGTGGTTCTAGTGGGGGGAAAACCCCAAAACAAAACAATGTTTTTATTTAATGTGGGCTCAGTTATAAAAAGCACAGAAAAATGTTATAATGTCCCTTTTAAGTGGCTGGTCTTGCTTGCGTTATTATTCTGAAAGACCTCTCTGATTCCTCAGGAGCAGAAATCTGCACTAATTCACAGATCCAGTTGTTGTGTCGGGAAGATCTTCAGGAGTTGTTTCCTGGAGTTCAGAAACTTAACCTGAGAAGGACCATCGTCGAAATAATACACAAACAGGTGAGGAGATAAACAGGACAAGATGGAGGAAAACAATGTAAAATGAAAAAAGAGAAATCTATATAAAATGAATTGAATGAAAAATAATTCATTTATCCTTCCCAGATGTTTATACCATTATATATAATTACTTATATTACTGTATGTAATGTAAAGAAACTTACAAATGCACAGTATGTCATATTTCTAATTATGTACACTTTTTTTTGTTTATTTCAGAAGGCAACTAATGTGTTCCCAAAAGAACAGAAACCATTCTACCCAGAGGGAGCTCTCTGGGGTATGTACTGGTGACTTTAACTTTTTTAGAAATATGTAATAAGTTATATTCTTTACCTTTTTCATTGTGGATCTAATCTGAATTAAGTATTTTTGTCACTCACTATATATAGATTTCACTTTACACTTGTTCGAGCAGTTTCTAACACACAGCTTTCCGTCCAGATGCTCATTCCAGCAGCAAGACCTTAGCAGACCACTCTTCCATCCTGAAAGTCTGGAAGGATGAAGTGGAAAAGTTGCAAAGTTTCCTTGAAGCTCATATTAAGATGGTGGAGAATGCCGCTGAAGCCCAGCCGGACCAGGGAGCTGGCAGAGGTTGTTATGAAGTTTTACTTACAATAATGTATAAAGCTGTGGAGGAGTACTTCAGTGACAGGAGGCCATGTAGTCGAGATGTCACAGGGACTTCTCGATAAAGCTTTTACCAAGCATTTAGATCAAACGACAGAAAAGGCAACAAAGTTAAACTACATTATGAGAAAAGATAGTATTGACTATTTTGGATATAAAAGGTCTGCCTTTCTTGCTTTCTGCCAACATGTCTGCAGGGGAAACGTGTGCTTTACTAGAGGAGATAAACAGGATCGACCCGGAAGCTGCCAATGAACTGAGACGTGAGTGACGAGATGACAGACCGGTGTGGTTCCGTGCCACACATAAAAAAAACAAACATGTTTTTTAGGGGGCTATTTAAACGTGGGCTTAATGATTAAAAAGCACAGATGATTGTTACAGTATAATGTCTTTTCTAAGTGACATCAAGCCAGTTTTGCTTGTGTTATTATTCTAATAGACCTCTTTGATTCCTCAGGAGCAGAAATCTGCACCAATTCACAGATCCAGTTGTTGTCTCGAAGAGATCTGCAGGACTTGTTTCCTGGAGTTGAAAGATTCAAAGTGAGAAGAACCATCTCTGGAATGATAAACAAACATGTGAGGACTTAAACAGAACTAGATGAACTGATTGAAACAAATCTATGTAATGAAATGAAAAATACTTTATTTCCCTATAATGCCAACATGAACTTGCAAATGTTTGTTTCAGAAGCCAACTTTTGTATTACAAAAAGAGCCAAAACAGTTCTTTCCTGATGAGATGTGGGGTATGTGAAGGCCACACTGTAGTTACTTTGAAATATTTTGACTCATTTAAGTGTTTCAAACACCTAATATAGACTACTTTTCATCCAGTTGATCTTTCCAGCAGTAAGACCTTGGTAGACCACCTCCCCATCCTAAAGGCCTGGAAGGATGAAATGGAAAAGTGGCGCAGTTTCCTTGAAGCTCATATTAAAGTGGTGGAGAACACCATCAAAGCCCAGCCAGACCAGGGAGCTGGCAGAGGTTGTAATGAAGTTTTACCGTATTTTAACTGCTGTAGAGGAGTACTTCAGCTGACACGGACAGGATTCCCTGTAGATGATCTATGTTGCTTACACACAGCCAACTGGTTGGGATGCAGTTTTCTGAGTATCCCTTGAAATCCAAGAAAGGAACCTGATAGCCAAAAAGAGGAAGAACCAAATAAATACTGTAGTTGTCAGAGAATTTAGCTTCTTCTGATTTTATTATGATTTCATCTTGTAAGAGCCACTATATGGAAATGACATCTTTCATCGATGTCACTGCTGGGAAACATTTGAGTTGAGTTTGCTTATGTTGCTGCTTTATCTGACAGATTCTCTTTCAAGTTACTTCTCTTCATTTTGGGGGTGGACGTTACGTGATGGACAAACTGGAGTCCCTCCACAGGAAGAATTTGGTAAATCTGACTCTGAGTGGGGATGACTGCAAACTAATTGCCCTTTGGGGGTTAATTAAGTTTTCTAACTGAACTTTTTTTCCTTTACAATTTCATGATGAATAATTTTTATGAATTTCTTATCAGAATAATATTCCCTTTTGAAATGATTTAGAAATTCACAGATTTGCCACTTTTAAAGTCGACTTTTACACTGAAATATTTTGGTTAATAAAAGGCTTCCTACAATTTTATGTGGTAGGGAATAAAAAGACGAAGAGACCCTCCAGTGTTTCACAGCTGTGCCGTCGTCCAGAGAAAGTGAAAGGTAAAATTCAACTTTCTCCATTCAACACTTTCACAGTGATCTAAAACTCATTTATCAATGTTTATTACTGCAGCTATGATGTTTATTTGATTGAACATGTGGACAGTGATCCTAAGAGCTTTACATTTGAAAACGTTTAGCCTTTCATCTAGGACTTCTTCAGGTCTAAACTGACTGGTGAGAACTTCCAGTCTGATCAGCTGTTGTTTGGCCATTCACACTTAAGAAAAAAAATAGAAAATAATAAAAAAAAAAAAATCCTACCAACCCACAGGTTGGGTTCGTCAATGACACAGGTGGGTCAATTAATGACCCTCAAGTGTAAATGGCCAAACAACAGCTTATACCTCTTAAAGGCTTGAAAAATGTCAAAAACTTAATAAATAAAGAGGATAGTCTTTTTTTTTTTTTTTTTTTTTTCTTTTGGTGGTTTATGTAAACAGCTGTGACAAAACATCCATATACTGAAAATAAGCTCTTCCCGAGAGATAATGCCAAATTCAGATTTTTAAAATAGCACCTGTGATAACTTTGTTTCTGAAAACTTGATGAAAAAGTGGCGTTTAGTGTTAGCATTACATTTTGATTAGAACACACCACAATTATACGAACATTTTGCTCAGCTGATTCATTTATTTTAGAAAATTGATTTAAAATTTTATTAGTCTATTAAAAAAGAAAACACTTCTTATTGTCTTTTTTTATTTGAATTGTAACTTTTCAGAGTGTATAAATTCATATATCCAGGGGTGCACACACATCCAGTCCTCAAAAGCTTTTATCCTGCAACCTTTGAGAGCCTCCCTTCTCCAACACACCTGAATCAAATAAATGGCTCGTTACCTGGCCTCTGCAGAGCTGACTGACATGTACATGAGGTAATTCAGTCATTTGATTCAGGTGTGTTGGTGAAGGGGAACCCTAAAAGTCTCAGGATAGTTGCTTTTGAGGACTGGATGTGTGCATCCCTGAATATATCATAAATCAGTCTCACTTTTATTCTTTTTAAATACAGAAAAACTAAAGTACAAGATGGTGGTCAAAGGTAAAACATTTAATGCCCACGATCAGCTGATGGAAGATGTGAAGCGTTCCACTCAGGAGTTTGAATTTGTCGAAGTTGATGGGAGCCCAAACAGTGAGGAATCACAGATCAACATTGTCTTCTGTCCTATTGTCTCTCGTGTTGGGACAGATGTTAGTGAAGCAATGAAGGCAGTTCCAGGTAAGAGAAACACTTTTTCTGACCATCCATCCATGATGAAATCATGTCATCTGTTTCCTGTCAAATGTGTCAGTTTTCACATTTATGAGTTTAGGAATATGGCAATGATATAGAGTTTTGATTAAGGTAATTTACTGTAACTACATAATTGAATATTATGTACTAGTCCTCCTCAAAATTATTCATACCTTACAATTGAAGAAAATGCTAAATTCACAATAGTAATTTATACAACAAGAAGCTTTAAAAAAGTAAATAAAAATTAAAATATCAATTTAGTGAAATGAAATACTGCTTTTGAAATTTAGATAAAAAGAATGATTAAAAAAAAAAAAGAAAACAAACAAAGCTGTCCCAGACAAATTAGAGCACCTTGCTTGTGAACAGTGGATTAAAATACTGGTCAACAGATGCAGACGCCTGATTGGACATTACAGAAAACACTTGATTACAGTATTGCTCAAAAAATTTTAGTAATGGACCCCCATCCTCCTTGTTTACTTTTTTTGGTTTGTTTGTTTGTTTATATTTCTGTTAAACCACAATTCAAAATCGATGTCATGATTTTCATAAAATTTTTATTTATTATTACTTTTTTCAATTTCAACTTGCTTCACTGACAACTTATTGTTTTCCTTATTTAATTGGAGGGCATGATTAATTTTGAGGAGGCTGTATAGGCTGTGTATATCAGAGTTATCCAGTGTTGGTCCTTAAAGACTGCCATCCTGCAGATTTTAGATGCTCCAACACACCTGATCCAAATGAAACTGATCCCCTCAACAGTTTGTTGTAAACTTATACCCAAACCTGTTAATGAGCTATAATTTAATTCAGGTGTGTTGGAAGTTAGAAGCATCTAAAACCTCCAGGACATGGCCACCAAGGACCAAAACTGGACATCCTTGGTTTTTTTGGTTGAAGAAATCCTGATCATTTCAAGCCAAATCTCTCTCCTGTTCTCCCCCCTCCTTCTTTCATTCTCTCCAGATAATAAGCCTGTCATTCTGGTCTCGATGCATCACGCTTATGAACCCAGACACGTGCCCTCTGTGAAAACCTGGGATAATAATGATAAGATTTTACTGCATGTCAATGTTTTCTACCACGAGACAAAGAGTGGATTAATAAGTTGCCCCCAAAATAAGAACGCTGTGTCTGAGATACAACACAAGATTATTGAAATGCAGAGAGATAAGTAGCAGCACTGCTTCTAGTGCTGCTGGTTGTATCAACAATGGATTTCATGATTGAAATTAACACAGTCATCTTTCTTTCATTATTATGTGAATGTTGTCAGTCTTAATGCTGATAATGGTGATGATGGCATCATGTCAATAAATAAAAGATGTATGCATTGTGCCAAAAGCATCATTAAGACAAGATTCAATCCACAACAGCAAGTAAAATGCTATCATTTTGTTTCATTGTGCTTGTTCAAGTTTCCACAACATAATAAGAAGCATTAGTGCATCCGGCTGCTTAGCACATTGTGTAATAAATAATTATTAAATGCACATTTGATTGTACAAAGTACCTAAACAAGATTGAATAAGGTGCATGCTTTAATGTATATGTCTGAGTAGAAGTCAACTGATACAACGTATTATTGGGAAAAAAATTTGGACATAAATTTGTCAGTTATTTGTTAACTCCTTTTGTTTCCTGGACACACCTGTATGAAGTTAGACACCAATGATGATCAGAGTGGCAAGAGTGCATTCTATGGTTAACGGACATGATCAAAATGAAAGCGTATAAAGTTCAGTCTTTTTTTTTGTTTTCAGTAGATTGTTTCAACTGATACAAATATGTAATCTCCATGTTCAACAGGGAATGTAGAACTGATTTCACTGTTTTATTCCATGTTTTCAAAACAAAATTTAGTAAATGCTGAATGATGTTAACCTTTGCTTGGTGAGATTAATTGTAATTACAGTATATTTTGCTGTCAGTTTCTATTTACAATGAAAGACTTGATTTTTTTCCCTTCTTTCTTTTTTCCTTTCTTTTTTTCTTCTTTTTTTCTCTTCTTTCTTCTATTTTACTTGTCCTGTCCAGCAATAGCAAGCAGAATGGATATCCGATTGCTTTATTGTGTTGAACAGTTTTGCTTTACCAAGGGGAGCTTTATGAACACAAGGCTCCCCTTGATATCCTGTTTATTCATTTTATTTCTTTAATTAAACATTTGTCTATAACAGCATTCCATTTCATACTGCTGGGCTTGACAAGGGAGAAATAAAAGTTAACAGAGGTAATGATAGAAAGTGGAACAGAGAGAAAGGAGTGAGGAAGGGGAAGAGAGAGAGAGGAGAGAAAACATGAATCCACTTACACAGTTCACTGGTACATCTGTACAGAAATCCCTAAACAACATTCCAAGGTCTTTGTCGGAAAACAAAACAAGCAATCCCCTACAGGAGGACCTGCAGGTGGCTTGAGTATCCTCAGATCATACAAACACACGTAGAACTATGCAGAGAAGAGGTACAACCTAGTCAGCTCATCGGGAAGCAGCGTCACAGTGTCAACATGCATAATAAAGGGTGCTCCGTGGTGATACAGTCATGCAGATGCAGCCTCGTCTCTGCAAGGAGGAGGAAGCCCGCAAAGCTCAGGACCCAGGCCCCCAGCAGCCACCCAGAGGCCCAGATCAGGTTTCCATGTTTCCCTGCTCTGACACACCTGATTCAAATTTTTAAGTCACTGTTCAGAACTTCATTGGGTTTTGGATTCATTTGATTTGTATCAGGGAAACAAAGAAAACTTGCAGGACTGCGGCTTGAGGACCAGGACTCTCCACCACTGTAGAGCAGTGTTTCCCAATCCTGGTCCTAAAGGACCCCTGCCCTGCAGGTTTTCAAGATATTCATGCTTTAACACACCTGACTCAGATGAAAGGCTCGTTAGCAGGCTTGCAAAGAACTTGATTAGCAGTTCAGTTGATCAGAATCAGGTGTGGTGGAATTGGAAACCTGGATTACATGCGGGGCAAGGGTCCCTGAGGACCAGGATTGGGAAACCCTGCTGTAGAGAATGGCACTGGTCACTACAGACTCATAAAATACCTTGCCTGTCATCTGACATGTGGAAGGACTATTAATGTGAACTTCAGTTTGTATTTGATTAGTTTTTTTTTCCTGCAATGTAGTGGTAGAAATCCTCAAAGACTTGGCAGTGGGGATCTGAATGAACTCTTGTCCATCGGTCCAAATGCCTAGGGATTTTATTTTGAATAGAAAAATGCATTTTATTTTGAAAATCTAAACCGGAAATTTGGTAGTGTTTACAAAATGCTACATCCGCTTGATCCTATCAATTAGCGGGCATGCTTAAATTTTTACCTGCTTGTCACTAGCCTGGGCAGTTTTACATGAGAGACCACTGCGGTTATACTTTATAGACAAAAATACACAACAAGTCAACGCTAAATGTTACTTTAGCTAGTTTCGCTAATCATTAACACAAGTCCTCAGAGCTAGCTGTTAGCAGTGTAACAGATGTTCTGTAGCTGGCACTTGGATTCATTTCAACAGGTGTTAGCTTTAGAGAGGAAAAATTATTAACGTGGGAGTTTCTTATTCCTAACTGTCCTGAAGGGACCTGCAGGGCACGTTTTCTACCCCCGAGAGGTTAGTCTGCTCCAGTTAGCTGACATGTCGGACCTCGGCAGCTTTTAACTTCGCTCTTTGCGTTATCTAAAGTCTCCACTTTCTTGTGTCATGATCTTCGGCCGCGTCCTTTTTAGCTCCCGGTTGCAGTGTTCAAAACTACTGTGTTTTCAGAGGATAAATTCAGTGCCGTTTTGTAAACTATATTCTTCATCTACTAGTTCTAATCCCAAAGTCAGAGCCTTTCAGTCACTCGCACATTGGTTTGGACTTCAGGTAATTAAAGTTGTCTGAAGTTCAAAAAGCTTATTGTGGCACCAGTTTGTCCAAGTAACATCTTTTACTCATATACACGATGTGTTTTTTAGGCAACAGCTCAGCCCTGTTCCTATCTGCCAACAGTGAGTGTCATGCAACCATCCTGCATCTCCTATGGAAAAGAGACCAATGCAGTGGCCTCTGATGATGAAGATGATGATGGAGAGGGTGGTGGTGAAAATCTGGTTGGACAGGAGAGCAGAATGCAACAGGAAGAGATGATAATCTCAGGCCAGATGGATGCAGACAGTATGGCCTATGAAGGCGCCACAGACACTGGGACCTCCATGGTGTCTCGTGAGTATAAGTGAGATAATGATGGGGTTTGACATTATTCAGTAACAGCAGAGCCTGTTCCTGAATATGCTATAAAAACAGCTGCGCCCAATGATTTAAAATCTGGGTACCAACTAGTAAAGCTGCTGTTGTAATAAAAAAAAATCCACTTGCACTAACAACAGCAAAGTTCACAGTGGAGACTGGTAGCCTTTGACACTGGTCAGCATGATGAGTTAAGAGAGTTTAGTCTCTCATAGCTCTATCAAAAAAATGTGGATGCAATTGTATAGTTAAATTTATTGCCCTACCTGTTTCAGACAGCCAAGTGCCCCTAAACAGCTCATAATGTAAAGTATGAATGCAACAATATAAGTTATGCATGCAAGCCACACTAAGCCTCATCAGCATGCTTGACATTAGGGGTGTCATTCCTTAATTGCATGGTGTAATTTAATTTAATTTCCACATAACTACGGCAGTAGCCTTCACCTGGTGATGTGCGTATGTCTACGGATTTTTATGTAATTTAATTTTACACCATGATAGCAGCGTAGGATGTAATATTAGTATCTTTATAAAATAAACAAGGCTATAACAGGTGTATAATCAAATGGAAATGCCTGGATTGTGCAGTGAGGTCTTGAAAAATCACATTAGCTCAAATGATGCACAAAATTTAGTTGCCATGTCATGTATCAAGAGATGTCATCTTTCATTCAACAAGCAGCAAAGTGTTTTTATACTGTAGCTGTGGAGCTTTCTGGTAACTTGACAACAATCACTCAGATTACTGTGTATTTTCTATTAAGCTTTTCAGAGTTTTTTTTTTTTTTTTTTTTTTTTTTGCTTTTAAACCAATCTGCCTGCCACTTCTTATACAGTATAGGAGTACATTATGCATTTTCTTTATATCTGTGTTTATACTGTATATAAACAGTAAGCTATTATTTGTTCATTTACAGCATCTCCCAAAGGATCAAATGAGAAAATATCAAAGAGCAAAATGAGGAGGGAGAAGAAGAAGTTGATGAAGAAAAAGCTCAAGTCAGCTGAAGCTTCTGCCAGTTTAATGTCAGAGCTCCCGTTTGCACTGACCAGTCCCACCACATGGAAAGAGCTGGGATGTATGTTTGCTCTCACTGATATTTTCTGATTGATATTTGATCAATATCTCATTACTTGTAAAGGGAGGGTCTTCTACCTGCAATCAAGTGGTTTGCTGATTGACTTCAGTGACTTCAGTTTTGGTAAGATGATGTTTTTTTAATGATGCTTTTGCCTTTCCCATTTAGTCCCCAACCCAGACTCAACAAAGAGGAAGAGGAAGCGAGGAGACAGCGGAGGCCGGGTGGACAGTGAGGAAGATGGCGACAAGAAGAAAAAAAAAAGAAAGAGAGCCAAAGACCAAACTATTTTGTGTCCATCCCCATCACCAACACTCAGGTAAGGAAAGGTTGTGTCAGAAACTCAGTTTTCTTCTTGTGCATAATTGCCTGTGTGGATTTAAAGCAAAACTGAAAAATGGAGTACCATTTTTTTATTATTATTATTTTACACTACATAGGGAGTGAAAAAATGTCTGTTTTGATCAGCTGTGTATTTGATCTTTTGATCTTGTAGGAGAGAATTAAACATCTTCTAAGCTATTAAAAGAGTGCTGATTTAGCCCTTAATCTACTGATGCCTTATAAGATGTTTAGCTGTTGAAGTTCCCTCAGTTTTCCAATTTATTCAAGCTGTTTACCTCACCTTCTTTCCTCTATCAGTAATGTCCGAGTACGTGTATATGAGTGAGTAGGTTCTCTGCTGACTGCTGCCTGTAATAGCATGTGCATTTCTCTAATGACAGATAAGCTCAGCTGTGACTGAGGTCCAAGAGGCAGTGCTTCAGCTGGAGCCCCGATTAGCCAAAGCCATGATCCCTGTCCCAACTCTTCACATCACACTATTAGTCACTCATCTCGCCCATCAGGAACAAGTTGATCTGTGAGTCCAGTTGAACGCTTGTTAAAATGATGGAAATGATGGATGTCAATGTGATCATCAAAACACTAAATGAGGAAATAAGTTATTGAAAAGTTGCGTTCCATCGCTTCAAAAGTGCTTCACAGATCAGTGTCAAGCTGCCCTGAAGCTGCCATTTTGTGTCTCACCTTATTTAGAAACTTCATGCTGGTTTTTCATTCAGTCTAATTGACAGTCTGTCTATATGTGCTCTAATGTTACACTCCAAAATGTTTGAAATGACCTCTGACTCTTTAACCATGATGACCTGCAACAGAAATTCCCGGTTGAGTAACCCAAAGCTTTTAATAAAGTTGATTACAATTTTTTTTGTTACAAGACACAAGCAACTGGAGACATACAGAGACCGTTTACACGACTAGAATAGTGACTCATCTTTACTGGAAAAGACATTTAATTTATTTTATGCAGACTTTTTTGTGTCAGCCTTTTCCATTTTTCAGAGATACTGTATACCAGTCCTAAAGACCACAGGGATATGCAGTTCTTACAAAAGGTGTAGAAAACTATAAACCGTTTATTTGCCTTAAATAATCTAAAGAAAGTGCATTATACAGAAATTACAATTTAAAACATAATATCCTGTACTTGATCGAAAGTGAATAAAATCAGCAAAACGGAACAAAAGTGATTAAAAGTGGTCAAAAATGATACACCTTATACCACACCACCCAGCATCATTTACCAAAACTATAAAGAGGCTGTTGGGCTATCCGGCAAGACATAAGTAGCCTACCAGTCAAGAAGGTTTGTCTAAACTACAAACCTCTGTTTCCATAAAAATAGTAATCCATTACTCACTGATTTAGGATAAGCAAGAATAAGCCTTTGGGCATCAGCCTATTTCTTTTTCAGTTGCTGTCTAATAAATTTTATTGTTAAAAAAAAAAAAAAAATATATATATATATATATATATATATATATATATACGGTATGTATTCTTTTGTTTGATTTTAAACCAAAATTAAAAATTCACTCATTCATTTGCCACATCACATATTGGATATCAACAGACTAGCCATTTTAAATGTACACCACAGCCCCCCCCCCCCCAAAAAAACAAAAAACAAAAAAAAAACAAGAGGATGTTACTGTTGAAGGAGAGGAAAAAATAGAGAAAGGGACAGAGGAAGAGCTAGGAGATGATGGATGAAGCCGCCATCCATCAGGAGGCATCTCATTGAGGAGGAAAAAGTTTTGTTGTGCTTCTTTAAATTGAAATATCTTATTAAAAGATGCACTGATTGATTGTTTAAAAGTAGAATTGTTGTAAGATATTGTTGAAATGCAACCTCAGCACATCAACTGTAGCACAAACACACAGATTATGTGACATCATGGCAGAGAAATGGAGAGATAGCAGAGGGATTACCTTACTGCTGTTACTAAGTGCAGTGTAAGCAGGTACATTGTCTTTTTTTTGTCCAACTGTAGACAAAAAAAGACACAAAAGAAGTGTGAGCATACACCCAATACTGAGAATGTGTTATTATAGGGTAGCAAAGATGCTGCAATACCAACTTTTAGCAAAATATATTGTTAGCATTGTAGCATAATCGCCTTAGTCATATTTTAAGGGGGTATAGGCAATGATGCAAAATAACTCAGCAGTGTTAGAAGAGTGGAAATATACCATATATATTACTATTATACTTCAATTATACTATAAAGCTACCAAATTGTATCAACATTTAAGTTGCTTTTTCTTTGAAATAAGCCCATAAGTATAATCAAATGAACCTGAAGTCTGTTTATGATTTTTTCAATTCATTTAAAAATTCTAATGATATATTTTTATATATGTTATCCCTCTTAAGTTAATTTTTCTATTATTTTGATTAATTATATTGAAATTACCAGAGGAAACCAGTGCTTACAATGTGTTAAACTCCAACTAGTTATTTTACTTTCAGGCAAAATGAAATAAACTTTCCATATTGTGTCCTAATACAAACTGAACATGTCAGATTTCAGTTGATCCAACTTAGTCTGGCTCTACGTAAGCCACGTCACATCACCATACTCCTGCATAATCTACATCCAGAAGATTTTGTCTTCTCTAATCTCTAGATTCTCTTATTATGTAATATGACAAGGAAAGAGAGGGGGATTAAGTCAGGAACTGAGTGTGTGTGCTGTGAATATTCACATGTATATACATCCTTTTCAGGGCAGCAGCCGTGCTGGCTCAGGCCGAGCCGTCAGTGGCTGAGCTGCTGGGTGGGCGGGATCTGGTGCTGCCCTTCTCAGGGATCAGTCATTTCAGGAAGGAGGTGGTGTTTGTTGGACTGGCTACCGGACAGCACAGACACACACTGGACAGCCTGGCAGGTCAGTTGCTGTTACCTGCACTTCTCTGTCAGTCACTTTGGTTTACAGGCTGGAAATATTGAATTATGTCTTTTTTCATGATGATTTTCTTCTGGGCATTACCCTAGTGGGGTCTTAATTGTTTAATTGAGTGTAAAGGTGATAGAACAGTTGGGTTTCTGTGCCTTTTGGAGGTATGGCTGTAGCTGGGGTCAGCTGAGGAATCTTGCAGCTATTACTTAAACACTGTAGTTGGTGAATGCTTCCTGGTTTGGTGGCTGTGGGAAGCAACTAATTAGACAGTTTTAGGTTGTTGGGCGGTATATTACATAATGTTACTATTCTGACACTTATTCAAAAGCAGTGATTTGTCAAAACATTGTTTTTGCAATGGAGTGAGCAAGAGATCAATGTCAGAATGCATTTTAGCATTTTTTATCAGCTAAACACTAAAAACATGCAATGCAATGATGTACTTTTATGTAAGATTTTCATTACTGACTTGCCAAATTTCTATACTGCTTTGTCATCCAGTGTGTGACCACATCAGTTTGCAGTTTGCATGATCCTTTTCCCTTTCTTAGTTTTCAAAAGAGAAATGTTTTAGCTTTGCATGTGTATGCCTGTCTACTTCCAGCAATTCCATGTGGGGAATCGTGCGCAGAAGCAGTGGATGTGTGGTTTTGTGTTGTATCTGTACCAACATTTATAAGAGGATTCCAGTGTCGTTGCTCTTGCAATACCAACACACACATCCATCGAGAATAAGCTTACAATTTTGTTAATGCTGTCCATTTCAACTCTAGCATTTCAGCGGAGCATGCATGTGTTTCTTAGACACGCTCGTACGTGCGTGCATGCAACAGGGAGAATACTTGGTAACGTACATTTTGCACAAGGTTTTATCTCTAGTTGGCTGTTTGAAGCTACTGTAGCTGTAGAGTTGACACTGCTTAAATTTTAGCAAATGCTACTTCACATATCATCATTGTTGCAAATCTGAGAAAAATCTAGAAGGAAATATTTTATCAAGGCACGATAAAACTAGCCTGAATGACAAAACAATCTTTTAGAGTTTAGTTTCATATGCAGACTTTTAAGGAAGTTTGGTTGTCTGCTTATTCTGTTGGATCTTAAAATCATTACTTGGAATTGCATGTTTTGTTTTGTTGCTGTTGTAGACCATATGTTAACTCAGCTTAGCACATGATGATGGTGATGTGCTTATTTTCTCACACTGAGACATGTAAGCAGACATATTACGCCATTATGTTGGGCCTCACAGAAAATCTCTTTGTAAAAGAAAGCATATTTAGAAGTCTAAAGGAATCCGTTATGAGAAAACTATTAGCAAACTTTATCTTATACGATGTTACAAGTGTTAGTATTGCCATTGCTACATTTATTTGAATGTAAAACTTTGAACAACCACCAAAAGTCCTGCAACAAGATTGTTGAGTCATATGGACTTGTAAAACCTTACATTTGGACCATCTAACTACAGTAGATCTGGTCAGTTGTTAGTTGTTTTTTTAGGCTGCCTTAATATCCTGAGCATGAAAAATTAATCAGCATGAATAATAAATAGTGACTGCAACAAACAAACAAACAAAGGAAGGATACAGCAGGACGTGGGACCTTCTTGTCTTCTTGTCTGCTCTCTCCACCACTTTTATTGATTAAATGCTAACCTTTCTTTCCCTGCAGAGTTCCTCTTCTAAAAATACCCCTGTAGCTTTCCACTAAACCTAATCAGATGCTGTGTGTATATCTGTCCTTGCTGGTGGTGTTGTTTATGCCCCAGTTCATTTATCAGTCTTGTTGTTGATCAGTAAAATATAATTTAGCATAAATTAAATAGGAACTAGAGTTGTATGAGCTACATACTCATGGTATTACGGATTTAAATCCATGATATGTTGTCTGTGTAGATGTTTGTTTTGTATTATGTCAACTCTCTTGTCATTTTGACTCTGAGCTAAATTTTAACAGCCTCATTAAAAAAGTGACCAAATCAGCTTTTTAAACACCTGAAAAATATAGAAATAGAAAAGCACTCGGAGAGCGCAGACCTCCGCCAAGCAGCTCAACTCCCTTATTTTTGTGTGTTCTGGATCATAGTTTCTGGAAGTTTCTCTGGATCCGGATCAAATTTCGAAACAATATCAAACTCATTGAGATCCTTTCTTGTAATTTTTTACCAAACACTCGGGCCATTTGTATGGAGTTATATGCAAAAATTTCTAAATTTGGCCTATCTCACATTGATAAAGAATCCTTAAAAAAAACTCCTGGATCCAGAAGGTGATCCGGATCACCACCAAAATGTAATGGGTTCGTCCTTGGACTGAGGCACACAGCTGGTGAAAATTTCAGGTCAGTCTGTCCAGAACTTTTTCCGTAAAGTTGCTGACAGACAGATAAACCAACGCTCCCAGAAACATAAACTTCTTTGCAGAGGTAATAATCAACATTATTCAGAAAGGTTTGTTCACGCATTTGTTTTCAGTAGACTTAACTACAGTGATTTTGACAGGTCTCTAAAAAGACAACTTATCCAGAATGCTGCACAAGTCCTCAAAAGACTGGAGAAAAAAAGGAAAATATCACTTTTTTCCTCAAATTTTTAAAAAATTTTCTTTAAAAAAAAAAAATATTTGATCAAGGCTCTGAACTACGGATGCACCATATTAAATTTTTTGGCTGATATGTTGATATTTTACTACGCGTTTGGCCAATAACCGATACCGATATTAAAGCTGGAAATGATTGAATTTCATTGAATTGAATTGAATTTCCCTTCTGGGATAAATAAAGTATTTTTAATTTTATTTAATTTCATTTAATTTAATTTCATTGCTTGTGCAAAATTAGAAAAATACTTCCGCTGCAGCTACTGTAGATCCTGTTGTTACCAGAGTGGTCAGAATGCCACACAGTGGCCTTATGTTGTTCCCATACCCCACAGATTAAAAAAAAAAAAAAAAAAAAACAGCATTCCACAGGTTTGTTACCAAACAGCACCTGTTGTATATTGGTTGATTATATCGGTTAATATCCAGCTGATATCAGCAATATCGATATTCACTTTTAAAACCAATGTCAGCCAATACTGATATGGGGCCGATAATATTGTGCATCTCTTCTCTTTATGGTTTTGGTCCAAAATGTACATGTGATCTGCTGATGCCATACAGTATGTACTACTGAGACTTTTAAGATCATCTGGGCCAAGTTTGCTTTCCATCCTCGAGAGTTAAACTAAACAAGGAGAATCAGCATTAAGTTTTTATGCTTCTAATATCTGAAACAAACTACCAGAAATTTACAGTCTGCTCTTAACCATACCTCTTTATTTTCCATTGCTTTTAATCAAGGTAATGATCACGTAAGGTAGTAATGATAATGCTCCTTCTTCAACGTGTTATAGTGCTTTAATACGCTCCTTCCGTTGTCCTGTACATAAAATATGCTAAATAGATAAACCTGCCTTACTTTGTTTTAGTCATCAGAGCTGTTTATATAAAGGTAAACTCATTTGTTTTGCCCCCCTCCCCCCCCCCCCCCCCCCCATATCTTTTACTTGAATCAAATTTTATGTTTGAATTTAGTGACTGAATCATACAGTATAAGTAGGAGTTTTAAGCTAAACTGTAGTATCTGTGTGCTGCAGGGTTGTTGAGGAGGCGTTTTGAGGAGCAGGGTCTTCTGCAAGGGGACTGCCGGGGCTTTGAACCCCACCTCACCATTATGAAGCTATCCAGAGCATCAAAACTGCGATCTCAGGTATGCACATGCACACACAACTAGTTTTGATAAAAGCTGTTAGTGCTGTGTGTGAAAGGGTTGACTGATTTTCAAAACATTAGACCAGGTGAAAAGGATATTGATCTATATATTTTTTTAATATCATTCGAAGGTTAAGAGAAAGTTTTGAAGTTCCTGCATGGTTTAATATATCTGTTTCATTACATCTTTTCTTGTTTTATTAATCATAAATGTGTCAAATTTCTGAATTTGACGTTTATGTGTCTCTTAATTCACTGACTTTACCAGAATTACCAAAGCTGCAGTGTTGCTCTTTTCTTTTTAGACATCTTTTTTTTAAACATTTCTAACAATGCATCTGTCAATTTTTAGATATCAAATTATTGCCCGTCGCAAATATCAGTGGAAATTATGGATATTTTTGGCAAGAGAGAAGACTAAAGTTAGCTAAGGGAAGAGGAAGGTGTCTTAGGAGGGTAGAAATAAAAATATGGAGTGAGTGAATAGAATTAAATCAAGATGTGTATAAGATGGTGGAAGAGGACAAGGAAGGCCAACTAAGGAGATATGAGCAGGATATGAGAGACAGAGGAAGGATGGCATTTATCTTTTTCCTTCTGACACTTGATTGAACCTCATCCTGCCTGGCGCCTCATTTCTATGTTTATTTAGAGGATGTACAGTATGTGATGCACTCACTAAAGACTGAATTTCCCTTTTGTTTCTGTCAGGGTATAAAGCGTGTGGACCCGGCACTTTACTCCGACTATACGAACAAGTAGGTTCTTGCTTTTTTATTTCATGTCAAGTACTTGGAAACAACTACATAGGTTCTTTGTTAGGGGTTTAGTTTTCATCAAGTTTAGGCCTATCATAGTGCTGCGTTCTAAATGATGTTTTTAAGAAGGATATGTTGTTCTATTTTCTCATGTCTAACTCTAGATCTGGAGATTGATGCGAAAATATATTTATATGTTTAACTGAGTATGACAATATTAAGATTAGATTACCCAGCCACTCTGAACTGGATAAGCGTTATAGAAAATGACTGACTGATGACTGATTTAGATGAATTATTTTCCATTTTAATTTGTACTGCAAGTTTTACTTAAACAGCATTGGATTTCCTAATGTTTTTACTCCAGTACTGCAGATTTTTAGAGGGAAATTTACACATATATGATGTATGTATTTAGAGTTGATTGCCTTTTAGTTTGTACACGTTGCTATCATGCGACTACAGTAACTGGCTGCTGCCTTTTACAAGCTGCGTAGACATCTTTTCTCTGTCTCTAAGTGCCTTTGTTTCTTGGTTTCTCTTCTCTTAGACTCTTTGGAAACCAGATGGTGGAGCGGGTGGATCTGTGTTCTATGCTGAAAAAGAAGCAACAAGATGGATATTACCACACAGAGACTTCACTACAGCTGAGTTAGTACACGCATGCATATTTTTATTTAGCCTTATTCAGTTGTGTGTCTGGCTATGGCCAGCAGAGGGCGCAGTCGGCTCATATACAGGCTACTGGGTCTCCCTAATATGTTGGACTTATTACCAGAGGGGAACATTTTTTTATTTGTTATATTTTGATCTAAGCAGTGAGGCTGGATGGTATATGAGCCTTGGAAAGTGAACACTGCTGCTGAAATGATGCACTGATTTCTTGAGTAGATTTTCTCTACACCATTTAACCTCATGTGGTCAGCAGAAGTTAAATGAGAAGTTAAATGGGCAAACTGGCCCAGTCCAGAGCCATGGGGATACTGAAGTGCTAATTTCCATTTTAGACTCTTCTGGCCAGTTGCTCTTTACCGCCCTGCCAGTTCTTAGCAAACTTGGCTGCCCTGTATAATTGAAGCTCAACTTTCCTTTTAAAGGGAGTATTTTAAAAGCCTTTCAGGTTTTGCAGTTGTTCTTTTACATGTATTTATTTCAAAATAATGTTAGATTTGTCTGAGATCTTGGTGTGGAGTTTGTAAGACAGTTGTGGGAAAGTGGCAACTGTCCAATACTTATTGTTTAAACTGTCTTAAAAACTTGATGTGTGGTTTATAGTAAAATGTTGCCAAGTGCAACCGTTGAGTGTATTTGTTTTTTGTTTTTTTTGGTTTGGCAGTAACAGAGAATTTTACAGAAGGAGAGCAGACTTCTGGGGGATTACTTTCTATCACTTCTGTTTGTCCATGGACAAAACACATTTCTACACTTTCTTATTGAGCTGCCACTTCTGCCACAGAGGATTTCATCCTCTACTGCAATGGAGAAATGTGAACTCTCTGCTATAAATGTGGAGATTTCTGATTGTTTACACGCAAGATGACAGCAAATGCATCATGCCTGGTTCCTCATGACTGAGGGAATTATATTTAAGTTCAAGGAGAAAGTTTTGTCTTTTTTTTCTGTTTGCATTGTTGCAGTAACTTTCATGTATTTTGTGACTTGAACTGCTCCCAAGATAAGCTTGTGTGATGTGTCCTTGTATTCAAATCAGTCCCCTGATGATTACAAACCACACAAGCTGACAGAAAAACCCAACGTTATGTGCAAACTGTTTCTAAAAAATCTTTGAGTTTTTGCCATAATGACTTAAATGAGCACCTCATGGTTTGCAGAAATGGCTTTTGCAAAGACTTATTTTTAGAAAGGGTAAATTGGTTTCTCAGTGGGATGAAAACACTGTGATCTGCAGAGATAAATTTGCAAAAACAAACCAAATCCATAGGAGAAACAGAAGAAATGCTTGTATTTTGCCTTCCAGGATCACCAGCAGCTACAGATGATAAGAAATTATACTGAATTTAATCATCACATTGTTACCATGGTATTCACACACACTATTACAAGCTAATATGCATGATAACTGTATATGATGGACTGATGGAGACTCCTTGATCTGACTGTCAAGTACACTAATTACTGTGTGTGTGTGTGTGTGGGGGGGGGGGGGGGGGGTGTATGAGTGTGAGAGAGCTGTCAGTTTTAGTGGAACTAGGCTGCCAGTGTGTTTGGTGGATGACTGTTTTCTTTGAGAAACAAAGAGCGACAGGTGTGTGTGGGAGTGAGAGACGGAGCAGAGGGGTGTTTACCTTGCACGTCTCATCATCAGAAAGCTTGTGTTTGTGTCAAGTGTTTTCTCAAAACAGTGCATGCATATTTAAAACTGAGCATTGCATCCGTTTCTCCGATATTATAGCGCATTGTCTGCAGTGTTACAGAGTGGAGCGCTTGAATACAGAGATAATGCCTGCTGTGTAAAGAGAAGAGGTAGGAATGGAAAGAACTTGGTGTCTGTGTACCTTACACTTTCAGGTTACATAAGCATTTAAACTAAGGGTGTTTATAAAGCTGCCAAGTGAATTAACTGGATAGGATCAGATAAATTGGGTTGTACAGAGACATTAAAATGTGTGGAGCAAGAAGTGTTTCTTTTTTAGAAAATACAACCATCATTCATGTAATTGTTTGGTTGAATATTTTTTTAAATACCTGGATTTGCTATTTATTAATTTATCTCTATAAAACAATTTTCCCTTTCTTTCTTTTTTTATTCCTCCTAAAAAAATTAAAGCACAATCCTGCTCAGTATAATGCTATGCCAGTTTGGTATCATTAGTAATCTTTGGTGGATATTGTTTAATATTTTAAATAGAAGCTTTATGATGCACCATTTTTTAGCCTAATGCTTCATTCTTTTTCAGTATTTGTTAGATTTTGGATGGTTTGTGAACGTTTAGTTCAGTGTAATACTGAAAATGTACTTGAAGACACATCAGAAATGTAGTTACTATTGGAGCCATATGCAAGTTACAGATTTGTTTATCTGCAGAGGTTTGTATCTTTCCTTTAAAATAGAATTCAGTAAATCTTAATGAAAGGGAGATATATTTGTAGATGGAATCAAAGTGTAATTCAGTGCAGCCTGAAATATCATATAATTTCTTTAACAATAAGGCTTTAATATGCATGGCATCATCTTGTTTTATGTTTCATTGTTAAACTTCTTCTCATTCATCCATTTCCACCGTCTGCATCTCTGAGGGATCAGACTGTGGCCTCACACATTAAACAGTTAGGCAACCCTGTAGTGTCAACAGCATGTCTCTCTTGCACTCTTTGTGTGTGTTCATCTTCCACATCTTTTTCATCAGATTTCATCAGATATTTTTGCACGTTAGATTTGCGTTGTGCCTGTCAGAGAGCTCACTGATTCGCTGTTGAGTGTAGAAGATAAGTGCATGAGATGGAGATGGCAGTGATGACGGAAAGTAAACGGTTTGCTTCACTGTACATGTCTCACTCAGTCTTTTCCCATTTGTCATCCTCATTTCTCCAAACATCAACGGTGCTCATGGACTGAAAATAGACATTCACCGACACTCCACGTCTGACCAATAGCTGATTGTTGGCTCAGTGTAGAAGAAGCCCACCATTCAGGTCAAACTACTTTAGGAGAATGCTCGTTTCCACGACGTGCATCTGAGATCTTTTTGTTTTAGTTCACTGATTTTACATCTTGTGATACAAGTTAAGGCTAGCAACTTTTACTACCTCCTCTTTTTGTCAGCAACACTCAGATTTACTGAAACTCCTTCACTTGAGCCAAAAACTGAAACAGAGGGTTTATGTTCTTATCAAGTAACAACCACAGCTTCCCCCCATTGTTTGACAGTTTGAAATCTTTACAATGCAACCAAAGTGCACCACTTTAGCACACTGTAGCCCGGTCATATAGACCTAGACATATTTTTAGGTAATAGTTGGATGCAACACTAGCACATTTTGTGGAATTACCAAATCAGTGTTAATATAAGCCAAACAAACTAAGTGGAATTCAAACAAAGAAGCAAATCTAGCTAAGTTGTGGCAGCCAGATTTTGTCTGCATGGCATGTCCTCCGGTTCATATCATAATTAAACAGGGAAGAATGCAGCTTGGAAATCATCGCAGCTGATGATTGCTGTAACTGTAACTCCCTGCTGAGCAGTCATAATACTACACACTGTAGTCATTTTTCAGTCTGTCATCCTATAAAATCTACTTCATCTTGCTATGATTTTGCAGATATTATCTTGCAGTCTGCACACACCAGCTGTGATATTAAATAACATGCCTGTCACAAAGCAGCTTATAGGGAACTTATAGAATGGCCACAATAGAACGTTCTGTCTTAAGGTGGACATCTTCCAAAGCTTGTTATAGTTTTAATCTGTCGCAGTTTTCCATGGTTTTCTCACCTCTTAAATGGACCAACAATAGATAACAGCTTGTTTAAAGCAACAGCAGGACAGATTTGGCCAAAAATGAGGGAGAAATGTTCAGCATAATGAACTACCTATTTCTAAAAGTGTCCCTTTTTTGCTATTGTTATTTTAAATTGCTGCCAGAGCAAAAGTGAGAAAACACATTCATCATTCTGAAAATTTCTTGGTTGAAAAGAGGCCAGCATCCACACCAGAGCTTTAAATATCTGTAGTCTGAGGCCAAAAACACATGATGAGCAGTATGTGGCATCGCTCTCTCCATAGGAGAGCAGTTATTCAGCCAGAACACTGCAGCACTATGGCTCAGTGGAGATAGTCATACAGTAGAGATGAAAAAGTGACACTTCAATCGCAATCCAACATATTTAACCGGGAAATCGCTTTATGTGAATTAGTTTGTAACTTTATGTGAAACTGTAACCCCTCTGGAAGCTCTGACTTACGTAGGATGACCTTACAAATATTTTCTGAAAACTTGGGTCCAGAAATGATTTTTCTTATTCTAAAACCAAAACATTAGTAAATTAGGGATGGGGATATGGAAAAAAAAATGTAACAAAATAATTTCTTATATATAGAAAGAGAAAAAAAAAAAAAAAAAATATAAAAAATATATAATATATGAAAAAAATAACAAAAAAAAAAAGAAACAAATAAATAAACAAATAAGTACAAAAAAAAAAAAACAAAAAAAAAAAAAAAAAAAAAGAAAAAAAAAAAAAAAAAAAAAAGAAAAAAAAAAAAATAAGGGAATTTGGATTCCTAGTCAGACTATTGCACTCTATGGGGCTGTTTAAATTGCACCAGTGACTGTCGTATAACCTGGTTTCTTGACAGATTTAACCTTCTCCACATCCCCTATGTCTCACAGGAGATTTTTTTGGGGGGGGGGGGGGGGGAGTACATCACAGTGGTCAGTCTGAGTGTATATGCTAATCCTGTAATCCACAGTAAAACATCCCCCACAGCATCCTTTGACATCCTCTAAAAATTGTGTGTTTCTATGATGTGATGTTAGAGGAAGCCAAAATACACCGAGTACCAGAAGAAAGAAGGAAGGACGGACAAGAAGGAAGCTGAGGTTATCATCCTTTCCACCTTTTTTGACAACACTTGTGGCAACCGTGTCCACACCATGCATTGTTTAGGCAGCAAATTATTCATTCTTTGTCAAATACAAAGACAGGAAAAGAAGATAAGAAGACAGAACTAGGAGACTGAGGAGCTTCCTCACCATCGGAATCTTTTTATTGTCTTTCCACTCTGTGGGAATGCGACTGTAATGTAAGCAAAGCGGCTGAGGTGACTGAAAGTGTATGCCTTGTGAGCCTGATGTATGTATGTGCTGATAAGGAAAGTCATCACTGTCACGTCACTGCAGAAGGTACTTGTTTCGGAAATGTGAGGAATGTATAAACAGTTTTATTTTCACTTGGCCTGAAAAATTGTTTTTCCGAGGAGATACAGTTTTCAAGTGTGATGGGTAGCTAAACAGCACAAGCAGGAATGAAATTCCTAAATATATTGGATAAAATACATTTCATGTTTGCCTTCTGTTTTTGCACCATCAGATGGTCAGTGTAACATTTCTAGTTAAGGTGATACTGTCTCAGGGGAGTGAGGAGTTCAGCTTTGCACCCAGAAACATGGAGTAGAAGTGCATGGTAACTGAAATCCATAGACTTGACTACACGCTAGTAGAAATCCAGAGCACTGCAGCAGTGTACACAGGCGTATGAAGGTGGTTTGTTGCTCTATGACATTTTGATATTTTACAAAGATGAAGTCATATTTGTACAGAATGTGCAAAATAATTTTTTTCCCGTGCTAAAACAAACCTTGATGACACAGTTTAGCCATGCAAGTAGGCTAATTTATCTTTTGAAGAATATTGAATCTAAAATGCAAAACATTTGAAAGATGAAAATTGAAGAGATAAATAAATGGCTCGCACAAAAACCTGCATCAGATGGGGATTTTACAAAATGCTGCTCATTTGCATTTTCTACTTATCATTTTTGGGACAAAGGAGCTTCTTTTTTTTTCTTACTGCCAGCAGCAGTGTTTAGCTCCCTCTTTCATCTGCAAATGAAGCAACTTGTGGGTGCATAGAGAAATTAAAACAGTAACCAGCCAGCTTTGAATATACTGAAGGATCCAAATGTTAATGTGTTGAAGCAGCACTTATGGAAATGTTGGCGCATTCCTGCTGGCTCTATTTTCTTACTGTATGTTTAATTTTATCGAATGGACTCCTCTTTTTCCATTCCCTTTGTCCCCACTGTTTAAGTAACACAGCTTATAAATGTATGATTTATTTCAAGAGACTTAAGTCTTTTAACCGTTGCGTAGCATACATCCATCTTCATACAACAATAGCAAAACTTAACTTGTACATCTTTATTATAGATTTGAAATACTAGACAAAATATTTACAGATCTAAACATGCAAATTATACTATGAAAGATCTTAATTAAATTACTACCTCACTGAAACATTTTGGATGTGAATGCTCTTCAGTTGAAGAAAGTTAAGTAAAAAAAAAAAAAAACCTTGTTTCTTAATGTTTGCTGAGGACAGCATTTAATCATAAATCACTTGCTCAGTTTTAAAACCTGAAAACTGACATGCATTGTGATCATAGAAACTCACCAGTAACAATGACATGTCTGGTGTGGACTATATTCGCATGAAATTAAAAAACTAAAATTAAGAGAAACACTTGAAAGAGAAAAAAAAAATGGAGAAGCCTGCATTCTGGCATGGATGTGCTCAAACCCAGTCAGTGCTGTTCATTTAAAGGAGATGGACAGATTGTTCGGTTTCTGTTGTAATTTCATTGATCAGGGAGACAAGACATACTGCTCCAAATGCTGCCTTTTAAAAAAAAGATTTTGTCTCTACCAAGGTAGCATAGGTCCCTTTTCTTTTGGGATGGTGGTCTTCTAATTCTTCAGCTTGGGCTTAGCCTTGGGTTGGTGAGTGACTTCAGTCCTTTCATTTTGAAAAGAAAAGGGATACCCTACTACTAGAAGTGCTTGTGTGTAAAATAAAGGGGAACTCCTAAGGAAAGAAATTGAGCCTCTGTTTATCTCATTCTAAACGGTCACTTTTCCTTCTGTTGTTAGCAGGGCTGCAACAATTAGTAGATTAATCGTGATAATGTCGACTGTCAAAATAGTTGGTGACTAATTTCATAATCGACTAATCATTTATTGTTTTAAGGTTTGTTTTTTCTCTCAAATTGCCACTTAACCTTCTGCTGCCTTTCTGTCCTTGACACGTGTGTGTAGTCGTAGCTGTAGAGGTCAGCTTTTCTTGAATTGTGTATTGACATACTCACACACTACCAGTGAAAAATTTGGACACGTTTTTACTTTAGATTAATAAGAAGGGCCAAATTTGTACTGTAAATATGCTACAATTTTTTTATGATCTGATTAGTCGACTAATCGTCATCAATTATCAAAATAATCGACGAATCACCAAAGCCCTAGTTGTTAGTTTGAGAACTTAAAAAAAATGTTTCATTATCGAATATAAATACAGTGAAGAGGAAAAGAAAAGGTGTTCACTTTTAGACACTGGACTGTAGAAGTGCCTTTCTGAGTCACTAACTGTTTTCACATGTGCATTGCAGCCCTGACATTTGCCAGACGTGTTGGTAATGGAGCAGGTAATTGTCCGAAGAGTTTGCGAGTGATTTAGCGAGTTGATGGTATTCCTGTCATGCAACTAATGTAAATCCAGAGAAGGAAGAATATTCGATAATGAAGAGGCCGCTGAACTGGATGCAAGATCAGAATCTGGAATCTTTGTCATTAACAGCAGCTCAGGTGCAGCCCGGCACAGAAACCAAAGTATTTCTGGTAGTGACAGCAAATCTGAGATGGACGATTTACTGCTTTGGTCCTCACGTATGAAAGTGCACCTCCCGCAAAATTTCAACACATGGTTCTAGAGATCATGTGTGAAACTGGATGTGGTCTCTTGGCCAAGTGACAGCAAGAATTTATGGCTGACTGCTGAGTTTGATGCTGTGACCATCTGCAGTCTGATCCTGGCAATACACATTAAACAAGACATCTTGGTTGGAGCTGATGCTCACAGACATTACTTTCCAGATATAGACAAAAAAAAGCCCCCCCCCCCCAAAAAAAAAAAAAAAGATGCTATCTTATGTTGGTAAATAAAACTATAATGTACCATCTGCAACAGACAATAAGTGCTTGGTAATTTGACCTAAGTATACACAGAAGGTCCCTCGATTGAAATGAGAAAGGACAGATAGGAGACAGCGGTGAGATAGAGAGGAAGGAGAATATAAAACAACAGTGACCGGAAGGAAGGACAAGTCGGAGAGATTGAAAAGGTTAGTGCAAGAAATGAGATTAAACATTAATGATAAATGAGTGTGCAAAGAGAAAAGAAAGAGGGGAATGGAGAATGGGCTTGCAAAAGCAACAGTATTTAACAGATAATGAGAGAGGATTGCCAGACAGATGGCGAGAGAGAAGAGTCTGAGTTGAAGGTGACATTAAACAAACGTATGAGCTTGAGTTTAGATGCAAACGAAGGGTGGCTGGCGTTGGACTAAGGGGAGGGGGGAGGGGGGAGGGGGGGGGGTGGACTAATGGCAGAGTTGCAGTTGATAGACGAAGATCGGGTTTGGATTTGGAAGAGGAGATTGTTCTTTTGGATTTTTGCAAAGAATGTATGTGTAACAATCAAAGGGAGAAAAAAAATCTTTTATATAAAACTGATACAAGTGAGAGAGCATCAAGAAATATATTAATTTTCTTTTTAAGATCTCACATTCAGCAATTTTTTCTATCGCTTGTATTCATTTTCCGAACAGGGGCCGTTCTGTGTGGAGTTTTCATGTTCTCCTGTGCATGTGTTTGTTCTGTTCAGGGTACTCCAGTTTCCTCCCACCATCCAAAGACATGCATGGTTAATTGGTCTCTCTAAATTCCCCCGAGGAGTGAGTGTGAGTGGTTGTCTGTCTCTCTATGTTTGCCCTACAATGTACTGGCAACCTGTCCAGGACAAGAAGTAGGGTGTAAAACATTTACTATAAACTAAGAGAAAAAAAATCCCCAAGTCATGGTGCATGATGCATCAGAGATGCATCAAGAACCTCAGCAGTTTTAATTCCAAAGAAAATTCACATAAGTCATACTCACACCAACAAGTGGCTCACTGGTGAGTTTGCCCATCAATGTAAATGAGCACTACTGAAGCTTGAATGTGTGTGGAAAAACAATACCTACACATATAAGATTTACTAAATCAGTTCAGCACCAGGGAATGATACTGTATAACAAAGCCTGCAGCTGAAAAACAGCAGCAATGTACATGGTTCACTTGAACATCTCTACAACAAAATAGCCCATTTGATTTTAAGTTAAATCACTACTGAAACATGCAGTGCACATATGGTATCTTTTTCCACCTCATATGGATTAGGAGCTCTTGAAGCGTGATGGAGAAAAATGCTGCTAAGCGGTTAACAAACCTTTACTCTCAATAATCAAAGAGTGTCAGTAATCTCTAAGGCACAAATTTTTGCCTTAGAGATTACTGACAAAGGGTGTCATCCCCTCAGAAGGCAACATTTAGACATCAGAACACCTTTTCTGATCCTTAAAGGGGAGTTAATTCCTAATCATTATTCAAAGTAGATAATTATAGGAAATACGACTGAGGAATTGAAAGAAGCACTAAGATGCAGACTGCAGTTTAATATATGGGCGTGAAAAATGGCCCTTCAAGCAAATAAGAACACAGTGGTACTACATCTAATCGTATGTGTAGGTGAATGCTGACAATTAGATCTGCTGTTCTATGAAGCTACATCTATTTAAATGCCCATTTGCCATCATCTGAAGTCTGTTTAAAAAGAAGGAACTACTACTTCTACTGAAAATGCTAAAATGCCTGGCATGTCACACCCATACTTAAAATGACCTTACCCATAACATTAACACAAGTTTATGCATTTTTTTGTAGTACATCATTGCATCGCTTATTTTATATTTGCATAAGAGCATTTCCTTTAGACAATTTTTATATTTTAAGTGCATTTAAGTATTGTGATAAACAGGCTGCATCATTAGGGTTTTTATCTGCTTCGCACATTTGTTTCACTCTCTTTCGTGTGCATCACCTACCTTGTGACGGTCTAGGTTTTGAGGCACTATGAGTTTGTACGCAGCAGAACAAAGGGAATACTGTTGCAGTTTTTCCTTTTGACATCTGTCTCCCTCTATTGTGAGGCTCAAATGAAAAAGTACTTCAAAAGGCACTCCAACATGTTCTCACAGACTTGCAAATGGAAGCATGACATGCGGATCCCAGGAAGTAAAAAGATGTTTGTTGATGAGGTTCATCCATAAATCACATGTTGTTTGTAAAAGCTCCTCTAAGACATGATTAAGAGTTTGGGAAAATGACAATAGCCAGATTTGCCTAACATTGAAATTGATTGTCAGAGTGTATGCTGGCATGATTTGTGTGTTGATTAACACATTTCTACAGTGTAATTGACTCAATAAAAGTCAGGCCTCTTTAGTGAGAATGCTAAAGCCCAACAAATGCTAATCATCAAAGCCTTGAGTTTGTGCTTGTGTGTGAAGTAAGTGATTGTGCAGAAATCCGCAGCTGCGAGCTGAATGCTGCAGTTGAAGACAGTGATACAGTGTCGGCCGACACAGCAGAGCTTAGTGAACAATGCTCTGCCATGTTTGTGTCTTTATTTGCTGCAACATTTCTTTTTACCTCTTGTTTGTAATGCACTCTTAAAAGCACATCTTTACTCTGCAGCATTAACAAGGTCATTCTTGATTGCCCACGTGCAGCTGCATCCTGCAACTGGTGAAGAGTCATTGCCTAATTAAGGTCTAATTAGCAAAGCTGCCAAAGGGAGCTGTAGAAAGGGTTTCAACAAAAGCCTTATTGTTGAGAAGTTGTATGGCTAATCACCTCGCTACCTACATTCTCTGTGAAATATGGAGCTATACATCTCAATAAAATGCCATAAACAAGACACATATGAGTAATTATTTAAGCATTTATCATTTTACCAATTCAGACAGTTATTGTTGTAAAAATGGCCATGCACTCTTTCAGCTGAAAGAGCATGTGTCCAGGCTGAAAAGTCATTTTGTCTTATGATTATGGCTGCTTTTTGCTGTAGGGAATGAGATATTTAAGCCCCTATTAGTGATGAAGTGCAAGTTGGTGTATAAAGCTGAACTGATGCCTGCATGTATGTGGACAAGGTTAAATCGTCCTGATTGTTTTCCACTCACGACTGCCACGATGATTCAACTACATAACAATAAAATCTAAAGTCCAGTAGCTTGTTTTGACTCTTTCATTAGTGTCACCCATTTTTATAAATGGAGGAAGCTAAACATTTTATATAATTTCCCTAGAATGAAGCCTTCAGTGTAGTGTTGTTCCAAGCACCCACTGTGAATTTGAGGTCAGTACATTCGTTTGCAGTGCTATGGCTGTGATGAAAGATGAAAGTCTTTTTTTGTTACGACAGCATACATTACATCATGTATGATCATGACAACAAACAAACTACCCTCCTTTTGTGAATATTAAGCTGAACATGTTGGCGTACTGCTGGATGAAGTATAAATGTAAACCAATGCATGGTAATGCAAATTAAGGCAGGGTGCTACCAGTCAGGAATAGTAATTTGTGGTCTAATACACATATTAACGTGTGATACTATTCATTCAGATTGGGCTGCAAATTATCGTTAAAGATCGTGTCTCAATTCCACATACATGCAATCTCAGTTCTACCCACAAATTCTGAAACACTTAATCATGAGCTTCACAAATAAGTTTCCATTCTTCCCAGATTTTTCAAGTGCCCTAAATGCAACACTGCCGTTGCCTCCCCACCCCTAACCAATGTTAAAGAACTACAACTATGCAGCCAAAGAAATGCTAACAAAGCTTTGGAAACACAGCTTTTTTTGAATTCTTTTGAATAGGTTGTTTTGTTTGTTTTGTTAAAGTTTTGGAATAAAGGGGGAAAAAACGTTAGAGATGGTTAATTTTAAGCAAAAAAATCACGATTCACATTTTTACCAGAATCGTGCAGCCCTAATTCAGATGCACATTTTCTTGATGATTCTCCATCTAGTGTTGGAAGACAAAATTATCTGGATGCTGAATCACCCTCCACATTAGTGTTATGCAGAAAAATGTACATAAACCATTATGAATCTTCAGACTGGGATTCCTCATTAACCAGCAGAGTGAGAATGACCTTATCAAAGCCTGAATTAAATGTAAAGATTAGAGTGAGAGTTCATCAGCATTAACATGAATTGAACTTCCCATAGTGTTTAATTCTTATTGGACATGAGTCAAAACATTCACTTTGTAGTGTCAGACCCAATTACAATTCCCAGCTCCCTGAGCAGAAACCTTTAACTGCAGGCGCACCCGCTGAGACCTCTTTCTTCCAAGAAGCTATACACCCTCCTCACTCTGGAGTCTATCAGCAGCTGAGCAGGTGTGAACCTGAAAGCTGCAGTTCCAGATGGTATTCCCATTATTGTGCTCAAGCTTTATGCAACAGAGGTGTCTTGCATTTTTTTTTCTCAGTCTTATGAGAATCTTACAGGATAGCCTCCAACCTTCCTGCCGGCTGCACCCACATCAAAATCAAAGAAATAGAAAATCCTCATCTTGCCAGGTGTTGGTATGCTAGGATATGCTCCCTTCCCCATTCTTTCTGAAATCGCCTGGTAGCGTTGCCTCAGTCTTTCTTGATAGTTTCATTTGGTTCTTCAGCACAATCAATCACCACCTGTTAACGAATCTCTTCTACCTAGATCTTTAATTTGCTGAACAAACCACAGTCTATGGAGAAAACAAATGTTCTATACAGGTATGACTGTATCTGTCAGCCTTTACCTTAAACAACAATATTATTTGCAACTACAGAATTTTGTGGTTTACTTTAAGTCAGCATATTCAGAAATTTTTCTTGATTTGAAGATACAAAAAGATTGTTTATCAAACTGCAGATATTTTTGAAGACTGTTGCTGTTTACAATTGTGAGAATAGTGACAGTTCCAGATTCCCTCCAACAGCACGTCCTATGTAGATTGATCAACACACCTCTTAAGAAATGTATTCTTGGTGCTTTTAAGCTTCATCCATCTTTGTAATCCTGCTTTTAAGGCCCCAGTAAAAACATTACACCAACTGATCTTTAAGAGGAGCAGTCTTTTTCTTAAACCAGGTTTTGTCTGTCTTTATTTATAGGACAGCTGTACAGCCCACACATCCATGCTCATCTCTTTAACTGAAACGCCCACGTAACTTCAAGATCACTATCCATAATGTGTGCTGCTTTTTTTTTTTTTTGACTGTTTGTTGCTGCTGCTAAGAGATGGGAATTTCTAGTATCTTGATATTTAAAGACCACAAACTCATCTCTTATGCAACGTCAATAAAGGGTTTCATTTTTTTCACTAAACATCACAAACAAAACAGCTGCAGTGTGTACCCCTTATATTTGATATGTCAAATGTCAATCATTAGAAAAAAAAATCCCAAATACTTTCTCCCTAGTCACCAAATCTGAACAATTTACAAAGATAGCAATCCAAGCGGCCAGGTTCGTAGACCTACTGTGTGAGCACCACACTTCTTTTTATTATTTATCTGCAGCAATTTCTGAATGACTGCAATATGCATGATGATATGAACTCAGTTTAAACGAGAATCGATGCCAATGCCACGTTAGCATTTTCCCTCCTAACCATTGCTTCAGCGTAACTACATCCAGATTAGCGGTGAAAAGAATTTTAATGGAATATTGTTTTTCCTTTTGGGGATATTTAAATGTCCTAGATTACAAATGCGGAGCTCATTAATAACACAGATATAAGCAGCAGCGGCTGCAGCTGCCGAGGAGGTTCAACAATCATATTCATGCGACTGTGATAAGAGGAGGAGGAGCTTAGAAACCCCCTCCCCCGACACACACACATGGACAGCAGTGTCTGCTGTCTCCTTGCATGTACCTCTCCCTTCTCCTCTTCCATGCTCATGCCACACTCTTAAGCGTGCTCACTATCTTTCATACACATACATTTACTCAAGCGTGCGTACACACTACTCCCACCTCCTCTGTCCTCATCCAGCTAAACACACATGCACTTTTCTTACTCATGCACACCCCTCCTCCGCTTTCCCCACTTCAAACACACAATAAAAATACTCTTTTTGCCTTATTGTCTCCTACACACACACACCTCTCTCTCTCTCCTTCAGCTCTCCCATTCTTTCTCTTTCCTCCCTCTTGCACTCTTTCTCTCCCTCCCTCTTTCTGATGCACACACCCCTCCTCCCTGTGTCAGTGCAAAGTAGAGCAAGAGCAAGGAACCACTCGTTCATTTCCCCCCCCCCCCCAGCATCTGCTATCTTGCTCTGGCTTCTTCGGGCTGCACAGAGGGGAAGGGAGGGCTTTTTTCTGTTGCCTCCATCTTCGCTGGGTTTGTGTTGCACTTTGAGGGGGGGAGAAGCAGAGCTACAGTGGGCAGTACAGGAAAAGATAAAGACTGGGAGAGACAAGGGAAGAAGCAGGACACTCGCTCTGTCTGTCTGCCTTACAACAACGGGGCTGAGGAAAAAGAGGGGTTGCAACAGGGAGAGGGGAAAAGGAGGAGAAGGAAAGAGGCGCCATGGGTCAGCTGTGCTGCTTCCCTTTCTCCCAAGCAGAGGAGAAAATCAGTAAGTGTCTTCTGCTCCCGTCTCCATGCGTGGGTGTGTGTTGTTGAAGAAGCCAGTTGGGCTGATATTCTCAATGGTGTTGTCTGTCCGGGAAACTGCATGCATGCATTGTTGAAATATAGTGCTCAGCATGTGCCTGTGTGCATTTCATTGTGTCAGCTGGCCACATGTGTGCACACAGCAACATAACATGTTCGTATGTGACTTGCGGATGGACAAGGAGTGCTTGTGAAAGAGTGTGTCCATGTAAATCCATTTGTGTGCTGTCTGTTTCTGTATGCATGAATATAATAATTCAGCCTGCATAATTAAACATAATGTTTATTTTTATTATTATTATTATTATTATTACTGTGTAGTGGTTTTGTTTGGCCATATTACAGCCTCACTTGGTACAAGTTACTGATCATTTTCCCGAGAGTCCTCCCATTGTAAATCTCAACCTTTGGAACTGAATCTAATTCCTGTTTTTAAACCTCATTGACTGGATTGAGTCATGTTTCAAATGATAAGAAATAACAGGTTTGCTGTTGAAGTTTGCTGCAAATTGAAATACATACTTAGATTTGGTGTTTCTCTAACAGCACATTCAAGTCTGTAAACTTTGCCTTCTCTTGGGGTATTTTTCATCCAAGCTTAATTGCTTGTTCTCAGTTCTTTTCTTCGCAGCCTCTGCTGATGTGTTACAGGTTTTTTTTTTTTTCTAACTTCCACCAACTGTTGATCAGCAGAGTGGTGTGAAAGCAGCAGCAGGTTGATGATTGCACATGTGCCTTTGTGCCCAAAAGTCAAACTTAATAGAGATTTTCTCTTTTAAATCATTTTTCCATTACACTGTCCAAAAGCAGAAACCCCACATGGTGTTTTTGTGACAGGACATAGACCAAAGGCACTGACTGAAGGAGAACCTAACCAGAGATATGGCAAAGTTAGTGTTCTCAGTTTTGTGCGATTTTGTTGTTTTCTTTGTGAACAAACCCACCCTACTGTAATACTTAATAGCATGTTGGAATAAACACTTCACCAGGAGCTCATATGACGTTGCCATAAGGCCACTCACCTGTAGGCCAAAGATCACCTCTGACATTAAAAAAGAGCTCCGTTTTTGGCGATGTTTATTACGTTTTTAGCAATGTGTCAAAATTCATTCAGTTAAATCTGTTGATCTAAAGCCTGAATATCCAGATGTTTCATTTTTTTTATTTGATACTTTTAAGTGCTGGAAACAAATTGCCTCCATATTCAGAGACAAATTCTAAGTGTACACTGCAAAGAATATAGCTGGAAAACAACAGTAAAATACAAGGAGCACAAACAGTAATTCTCTGTATTTTATTGCTATTTTGCAAAAACTCTACTTTTATTTGTTTTACCAGTATACATTTGTGCAAAGTAAAATGCCATTAAGTGTTATACAGCAAACAGTATCCGCTGACATTTTAACATTTATTTATAAAGGGTCATAAATGAATGGAATCAGAAAATGTAGACCAGTTTTTATGGGAACATATTAAAAGCTATTCAGCCATTAAAGAGCACCAGGCTAAATTGTGTAGTAAAGAGGAAGCATTAGCACTATGTTTTCAATCCAGCATCCTCATTAATGTTACTAAACTTTATGCAGCAACATTAATCTTTATTACTTTATAGCTTATGTCCGTGTGGCAGCAGATAAGTCTTCCAAGAATCATGTTTGCTCAGCAAGTTATTTCTGCTTTTTAATCCTAAATTTCCTTGAGAACATCCAGTTGCTCTCTGTGCTCATGTAATCAGGGTGGGTGTGGTCTGTTTGTCAGGAAATACTGTTTTCTGCTGATAAATTACAGTAGTCTGCTGTTATTTGTTCAGTGATAAAATCAAGTAAATTTACATACAAGAGACATAAATTTCACAAAACGTCACTGTCATCCTGAAATATACGGTCAATTTACAGCAACAGTGCACACAACAGTGACTGGTCAAGGCTTTTGTATCACCACTGAGTTAAATATTGTACACAGCAGGGGAATTGGTAGTAAATTTACAAGATTATATACATGTCTAAACATGGCAAAGCCAGATTCAGCTTGACATCAAAGAAAATTTCTCTCCTCGTTCATGAATGAGAAAATAACCCTCAAGTGTTGAGCTCTGCAAAACGTTTGCTAAGTGAAGGTCTCAAACACCCGCCTGACATAGGATTAAAAGAAGAACTTATCAAATGAAGGAGGGGATTTAAAAATAACTTGTAGATGGCTGTGGGGATGCAATCCTTAAGTGTATGATCACGGGGCACAGATTGGTCTGATATCTGCACAGCAAGGCAACCACAAACTTCTTCTGATAGTTGTTTGAACACCAGCGTTATCCAACACGTTATCCAACATCTGGCGTCAAATAAAAATGAAAATGAATATAAAGTCAAAGTAAAGGCTTAAATTTCCCCTAAATGACAGCAATAATGAAGGAGAAACTGCTGCTTGTCATGAATTAAATAAGCTCCAGAGGATAATTAGTGGTGCAGCTTGTGGTTTGATTACAGCTTCCTCTCGTCTTGTTCTCGGGCAGCTGAAGTGTGAGGCAGCTTATTAGAATGCACTTAGTTTTGGTGCCACTATAGGATGTTTAAGTGTTGTATTGTCTCCTGGGGGAAGTTCAGCTATTTACACAAGTTTGTTTTAAATAACTTTTTTTTTGTTGTTGTTGTTAAATAGAGTAATGATAAGTTAGGATGTTTGTTGTTTGAAACATGCTTCATTTAGCATTTGCCTTGGTTAATTGAGCTATTTTCCATAGTTCTCATGACATTATGGAGACTAAATTGGATTGCTAACTTTTTTTTGTCCGAGTTCATTCCAGAGCAAGAAGCCTAATTTGATCTTATTAAGATGAAAATAAAAAGAAAGGGCTTTATATGCCTGCAAGAAAAGTTTTGTTGAAACAAACTGGATATACTGCAGTGGTTTTCAGCTTTTTTTTTGTAAAGTAGATAGAAGGTATCTTATAGATTTAGTCTGCACTAACCTCTAGGTTGGATTAATGATTAAACAGAGTAACAAAGCAATAAAATGAGCCAGTGATTTACATGTTTGTGTTTGCACCTTGTACATCAGATCCTGCTGAGCATCAAGTCATAAACGTAGACTTTGACACTGGCTGAAAAGGCAATTCTGAAAATAGGTTCTCAGTGTGTAGGAGCATGTTTGCTCTTCTGTAGCACTGTGCTGTTTAAGAGAAATACTCAACTGGGTTGTGTGCACTCTTTCTGCTTCCCTCTCTTTCCCTTCCCTCCCGTTCTCCTCTCTGTGCCCCTCTCTCTTTCCCCCGCTTGCAGCTGCATTGCTATAAACAGTCGAGCCACTGTGCCCTACTTCTGAGCGGAGAGAGATGGAGAGGGAAGGGGAAAGGGTGAGGCAGGGATTGAAGACTAATGAGGGGAAAAGGAGGGAATGGGCTTAAAGAGAAATGGTGTTATTGAAACAAAAGCAGAGGCGATTGGAGAGAGGCAGACAAACAGTGTGGAGTGAGTGTGCGTATGTATACTGCAGGTCAGATGCTCCCCCTGTGATGTGGTGACATCCTCCCTCGTGAGCGCAGCAAGACACGTGCATGCATGGATGTTGGTGTGTGTTTGCACTGTATTTGTGTGTGAACTCCACCATGACGAATGACAAGCTGTCACATAGTGGTGGTTGCAGCCACTGCAGGTGATAAGCATCAGAATCCAGGCGCACAGCAAACTGTGTGTAGACACATGTAAATAAATGGCATCAGGTCATTTAGGTGTTTTATATGGCATTCTGGTTTGTATTTAAAGTCAGTGCATTAGTTGCAGTGAGGGCTGTTAGGCTCAGGTATCTCCGGGATGATATGTTTGTTCTTTACTAAATCAATTCAGTGTGTGCACAAAGAAACAACCACAGGACAGGATAGTTATCTTGATCCTTCGCTCCGCTCAGCATAAATCTGATTGTTTCCAGATCTCCAGTGTTGCTGCGTCTCAGCTTCACTTTCCAGAAAATTTATACAAATGTTTTTTTTTTTTGTTTTTTTGGTTTTTCAGACCTGCACTAACAATCCTGACAAATTGTAACCCCTCCCCCAACTCAACTAAAACATGGCTCTCGCGCTATTTTAAAGATTTTAAGCAACTTCTGTCAAACACATTGATCATTTTTCTAAATAAGTCTGTGACTTTATAATCCAGGAACTCTGTTAGATTAGGCAGGGCAAAATAAGAGAAATGGCTTTTTAAAAGTTATCGTTGAGTTTTTATGCAAGGCTTTTTCAACAGGTCAAAAAATGGCCTCACTCAATGGAGGTGAAGAAGCCTCTGCCTGAAGCTGACCAGTTCCTATTCTTTTTTGTTTTTTTTTATTTCTCTTTTTTGTTTTTTGTTTTTTTAAGTATTTTTCAGTCTCTAATGTCCAATCATCAAATGAAAAAGCAAGAAAGTGGAAAGAGAGAAGGGATGAAATGCGGCAAAGACCCTAGGTTGGGTCTAGGACTGGAGCCAGATGAATAAGTTTTTTTCAGCCTCCATGGAGCATCAAACCAACCATCCATGCTTTGCAGCACCATGACACTCAATTTGTTATGCAGGGTGTGTAGTGATGTCCATTATGTTGCATAGCTTCTGCAACACTCCTCTTATTTTTTGTCTCTGAATCTGTTGTCTTAGCAGATTGTTGCAAATTAAATTCTGCACTCAAGCAAAATTCTCTAAAATTTGAGCAAAATTTTGTATGAAACACTAAAAGACCTAAAGCTCCTATGAGAACTTCATAGAGGGATGAATAGTGAAAGCTCTCAAGATGCAGCGCATGACTCTGACTTACAAGCCTCTCAAACTTTTATGATAGCATCACCTCAGGGTGAAATTTTGTTAACGCACTGAAAACCCAAAGCTCTTTACATGCATAAAACGGAGCACATGAATGGGTAAATAGATGAAGAATAGTGACCAGGGGCTTTTCTTTTGTTAACACGTTGTCCGTCCACCTCCCTCTTGTGAACATAGAAACCTTTTTTTTTCTTTATATTGGGTACAAATATTCACTTGCAATGAAAGAAGAATTGATAAGATTCAGGTTTTTTTCAGGAATGCCTGGAGGGATTTTCATTTTATATGGTGGTTAATTTGATTTGGACTTGAAAATAAACTTCTTTCAGTTTGATTGTCCAGGTCGACACCAGTGTGACCGCAATAAATAATGTGTTTAGTTGCAGCTAAGAGCTGATTTACTGATAGGATCAACAATCTGATCTCTTGGTTTATGCATAAAACTAAGAGGCTGTGGTATCGGAGTCAATAATTAAATTTCATTTTAATGCAGATGATATTTTCTGATTAATTAAATGATAAATATATCATTTCTCTTTCAATTTGTAGTTTGTGTTCATCTGATAAAATCTCAGAACTTGAATATTCCTACACTGTTATGTATTGGAAAATAATAATCCTAAAAAAAAAAACAAAAAAACACCTACAACAACAAATCAGCTAATCAAGGACATAATTCAATCATGTAATAGTGTTAGTCATTATCCAGATTTGATTAGGTCTTCTGAAACGTAAAACGTGTTTTTCAAGGTTTCCTATGAAGTATCCAACCAATCAAGTGACAATATAATCACATGGTCATTAGATCCTTTTATCATACTGCTGCTTTAAGAGTTCATTCATGTGGACTGAAGAATTGTCTCATAATTTTTTATATGTAATGATTGATTTACCCTCCTCTCCTTTCTTGTTAAACTCTGCAGGTTGTGTGTTCCCTGTAGTGATTACAATTTAGAACTGCAATTACTTAGATTGTGCATTGTGATTGGATGGTGTTGCATACAAACAAAACTACATCCTTTTTATTATATCATTGCTTTGGGTTTCAATAAAGGCTATTTTACCCCTCGTGGAGTGACACAGCTTGCTTGAAGCACTCGATAAAAGCCTCTGTGTCCAGTTTGCCTCAGCTTGAGCTGCTCACTTGCATTAACTGTACAACAGCAGCTCAGAAATGACTTTGATCAGAGATTTCTTTTTGTAAGGCTTTGCAAATAAATTGATCAAAGATATTTGTATTTTTTGCTGTACTGGTAAACACCTGTGAGGATGAAAGGGAGAAAGTGTATAACCCTGGTGAAGAAATAGATGTGGAGGGGCACACAGTGAGCGGAAGGGATGCATGTTGCGCTGTATAACTCAGCCTTTTCTTCTTTCATTCAGTCTCCTGCGCCAAGTTTTCTTGTCAGTCTCAAGGCCTCTTAGTGTTAACTCCTTCATGTGGCATTACCATGCTGTCAACGGAAGTAGTAACACTCAAATATTCACATTATTTGTTTGGGCTTTTTAAGATTTGTTTGGTTTTATGTAAGCTGGCAGGGACAGCTCAGCAGCCCGGGTCACTGAACAGAAAAAAAGGACTAACTTATTTTACCCCAAGTCCAGTCCTCATGAAGAGGACGGAGTTAGAGCAAGGTTTGAATTACAGTGCAGCTCGCCCTAAAGGAATAATGCTCTTAGTTTCTATCAGATGAAGACAGAAACTCAGTGTCTGTTGTTGTTTTAAGGTTCAATCAATAAGAGATATCCAGAGCTTTGTCTCTGCTGTTTGATTGTGTTTGATTGGATCAGAGCCAGTGTCTCTGGCTGAGACATTGTTTAAATGACACATATGTTACACCAGGCACCCTCTCCTCTCTTAGAGATTTATAGCACATTCTAAGGCTGTAATAGATAATATTCATTTAATTGACTACTTATAAAACGTTTCATTCATTGCAACCACCATTCACGGCTTGTAATGATATAAGTCAGCTAACAATGTGATATTTACTGTTGACACACTAGACAAGAGGTTTGACCAATCAAAGTAGGGCTTTTTTTTTTTTTTTTTTTTGTTAAGCTGGATGTCCATTCACATTACAAAGACAGGGCTGTTTATTTGATCTTCAGTCACGCAGGGCTGACAGGCATCACAGTTGCCCAGCTGCACAACCCTTATATCTGCTTCCCTCTGCAAACCTGTATGCTAAGCATTAAAAGATCCTGTGCCAGAAGTTAGTCTGAAATTAAAGAAAGCAGTGATATTACATTTATACACCTGCTTCTGCAGTTGTTTTGTCCTATTAAAATTCATATTCTCTAAAATATATATTATGTTATGAAGTTTTAATCATACAAAAATCTTTAAAAACCTTAAAAAGGTTTAAATGTGACTCTAGACTTTGTAAATGTAAAAGCTAATGTGGTCCCATCTCACTCTGATACCACTGATGACACTGGTCGTCTGTGTCTCCTGATTCAAGTAACCTCTGCTGTGCAGTTCTTATACTGGATTAATTTTGCCATTCACGTTTCAACCAGAGAGCGACATGATGAAAAAGCTAAATTATACAGGATTGGATGTAAGTGGAAGTAAAAAATTTGTTAGAAAGGCACCATTACAGCAGCGCATAGACCTGCAAGGCTTAGAGAGAAAACACATGATGTCTTAGACGTTGACAGAAATACCCCGCTTATATGTGTGCCTTTGCCAGGATAAACATCAGACTTTATGATTAGTTTAGTCGCAAAACCCAGGTGTTACTGTATGAGGTCAGATTAATAATTTATAAAAAACTGCCTGGAAATTGGAGACTGCAGTTCTTTCTTTTGGTACTTTTGCTGGAAAACTGCAATTTCTCTAAATAGACTTTTCTCTAAATCCTTTTCTATCATTGTTTCACATCTTTGGAGAGGAAGACAAATCTGATTTTATTTAGTCCACTAAACAAATGCAAGTTTTTCCACATAGAACGTACATGCTGACCGTTGTCATGGAAACTCTGCAAATTCAAAGCTGAAATCCTCCAGCCATCCAGCCATGTTGTCCATGATTGTATGTCTTATAGAAAATTTAAAGTCAGCAGAAAACTTGAGGGTCAAAACTTTATTATTACCAGAAAGGTCTCTAAATTTCTCACCAGCTGATCTGATTCAGTTATTCAGCTCCAGTTGTGATGGCTTTTTAGCATGCGTCATCATGCTCTCAATTAAGCAGACAAAATGAAAATGAGCCGTCTCTGTTGGCTGTTCTTTCTGTTTTCATGAGTTTCCTCATTTCACAGTATATGAGCGTACACTAGTCAGCCTCCTCCTAAGCTTTCATCATCTTCATCATTTTGTTCAGAATCCACGAGGGTGAAAATAGGGCTTTGATGGCATTCACTGTATCAGTGGAGGGATTTATTGGGTGGCAAAATGCCACCGGTACTCTGGTTTAGAGGAACAGACTCGCACACCCCTGATCGCTCAATAAATTCCAGCCCATTGTTTTTGCTGGAGATGGTCAGAAATATGATTATTTTCTTCTGTTTAAAAGTTTTTCCAAATAGTGAAATATATTAGGAGACATCCAGACCTGAGGGCTTTATTTGTTGTCTCTACCTTCTCTGAATAATTTTCTGTAATGCGTTGCAGTTTTCTGGTGCAGTTACAGCTTTAGTGCTGTCAAAGACCACTTGAGGACAACAGCAGGCACCACAAGCCTATAAACTATTATCATGATGAATTAGCACCACTCAGGCTTATTGATCCGTCTTACAACTGTAGCCAAATGTGTAATTAAGTGGATTGATCCCAACGGAGCGTGAAGTGTTCTTTTTTTTTTTTTTTCCCCCCTTTAATTTAGTATTTTGACAAGTTGTAGAGAGGAAGTGCGTTTTGTCATCCACAGCCATCTATCCTGCCTTTTAACAACACCAGTCTATGAACACATTATTATCATCAGAGGAACATGAAATGTCCAGAATAAAGTGTAAACATAAAAGTGTTAAAGTCCAGTTCCTGCAGGCAGTATCTAGTCTGAAAGTCTCTGGTATTTCCTCAGGAAACTCCTCCAGCATCAGAGCTTTCTACGCCAGCCTACCTCCCAGCTCTGCAGCCTCTGTATACCCTGGCTGTAGTCTTCTTTTCCCCTTCTTCAGGATCTGTTTTCTATTATTTCCTCTTTTCTTCCCTTCTTTACTGTCAGATATTGCTACTCCAGTCCCCTGGCTCATTGCTTCTCCTCTCATTTGAACCTCCATTTTGGATGTCCCTGCATTATAAAGATAAAACCATAAATACTCATCTCCCTCCTGTCATCTATTGTACGTAAGTTTTCCTCCGTTGTTGATCTTTTTTCCTCCTTTTCATCTACCCCTTGCTCCCTTCTTTTTTTCCTCTTGCACCACATATGCTGCATTCATGTTCTGTGTAAACCCCCCCTACTGAAGCTTCAGCTGTGGTGGAGTAAAAAGAAATTAGTCATACTGCAGATTATGAGGTAGGATGTAAACCTTATCAACCAGGCTGATGAATCCAATGAATTTGATTAAGTCCTTAATGGGATTATTATGGGTTCTTTTTATGCTGCATGAAGATTTAAACTGCTTGTGTGTTGTTAACATCACCAGTAACTACCATCAGCTGCAGCAAAACATTTTCCAATGGTAGTAGCCAACTGTTGTAAAGTGCTCACTCCTTTATAGAAAAAGAGCTGAAAGTGGTTTGTTAGACATTTTGGCAGACTTCAGCAGAGTTTGAGCTCTAATCCAAACAGAAAGTGGACTCCATCAGTCATCCGGAGCAAGGAGCTGCCGAAGAACGAGATGAAAGAAGAGCGTAAGGGAGTTTGAGGTAATGGTGTTCATAGATTGCGGAATAGCACAACATCAATCAGAGCAGGTCTGTGCCCAGAAGACGACGGAGGAGCGGGGCCTGTGAGAAAGCCCAGATCATCGTTTGACTACGCAGGCTGGTAGCTCGCTGACATCATCATCTGAGCACAGACAACCTTTTATAACTTTCACTTGTCTGAGAGGCTTTGAACCAGGCGCTAATTAGAGAGATATAGTTGAAAGGTATAAGGGGGGAAATAGAACTGATGCCAAGGCTGAGTTTTAGGGGGTTAAAATTTCTCATGTTTATGCTTTGGCTGAGTTATTGCGGTCGCCCTCTAAAAGGATGGTTACATGGATGCAACTTCTACAGTATTGTGCAAATGCCTCAAGCCACTGCTTTTTACTTGAGATATCGCCAAGAAGATTGAAAATAGGTGCAGTGATTTTAATTAAAAGAAAACACAAAACAGGGTTTGTGCAGGTTTAATGGGTGTTAAGGTCAATATCTGGTATGAGCAGTTACATTATTTGTCATAAATAGTCTTCAGGAATAATAGCTCTCCAGGCTTCTTGACAGACTTTTTAGAGATCCTGTTTGAATGATTGCTGCCTTTTGGTCAATTCTTTGTCAAGATGATCCCATGTTGCTTTAATAATGCTGATGTCTCTGCTCTGGGGAGGAATGATCACTCCATAAGGTCTCCTGCCCCCCCCCCCCCCCCCCCCAAAAAAAAGGTGCAGTGTGTGAGAACTACTGGCATCTGCTGATTAGTAATGAGCTCAAATGGCAAGCAAAGTTGTGAATGGACGGTGGTCGTCAGTGGCCAAAGACAAACATGTTTTCATCTGTGAGTGTGTGTATTGGCCTCAGGTGCAGTGATGTCTGCACTACAGGTAACTGCATCATAACTGTGTTCAAGTATACTGTTTTCTTTAATTTCTTTAATATTTTGAAATTTAGATACCAGGTTTCTCATCAGTATCGTGTATAATGCATTACTACTATCCTATATACATTCAGTATGCTGGAGTTGACTTTCCAACGGTATGTTCCTCAAACAAGTCAGCAACTCACATTAAAGACGCCACTTAATTAAAAGTCAGAGCGTTACGTTCAAATGTTCTATAGGGAAGTTCCCATGCATATAAAACAGCACAGCTGAAGTGCTGACTTCACCACATTATGTTTTCACAAAAAAGGAAATCTTTGGTCTGTTAGTAAAGGAAGGGGGGACCTGTCAAGTGAAAGAAGAGTCACGATAGTCGACGGAGAAGTCAAATGTGTGAGACGGGAGATTTTTAAGAAACAAGACAGCGAAACAGGCCAAAAACCAATGGAAGCCAGCGCTGCCTCTTTTTCTTGTTTAAAGTTGAAGTGCCTGCCTGGTTCTCTGTCACCATGACAACACTGCCAGCAAAAAGGTAGACTGAACAAGTGGAAAAATGTTTAGATAAAGAGTGAGAGGTTAGAGAAAGTATAGATGGATAGAGGAGGTAGGGGGCAGAGACTGAAAGGAGGGTGTAACCATGTGAAAAAAGGTGTGTAAGATGTTCAGCACGTGTATAGGTGTATGAGATAAACTGAATGAGTGAGCTCCATGTGTCTGTCATCCTTGTTGCAGTGGAATCGGTTTATCCTCAGTGTGAAGGCTTATCTGTATGTATGTGTGTAGAAAACGGGTACAGTGGGCGGCTTTAGTGCAATCATAAAGGCCTTCATTTTGCCAGGTCAAGATTGAATACGCAGATAAAAGGACTCACTGGCAAACAGGCAGCCCTATCAGAGATACAGACAGAACGGACTTTTGACAGGTCTAGCTACACGGAGGCAAGCATCATTTTCTGGATACTCTTAAACTAAAAAGGAACTGAGCTGAACAAAGGAGGAAAAGCAAAAGGAGAGATTTGAGCTGCATCATAATAAAACACTTTTCCTCTGGCTTTCCAGCCTTGCAGCAACCCCAAAAAGATGCACGTGCACCCTATTTTTACTCTGCAGCCTTTAACAGGATGACTTTTTGTCTAGAGAGTGCTTTCTTTACAGTTTTTGCTCTTTCCTCTTTATTCCTCCTGTAGCCCAGGGGTCCGGACGTGATCTTTAAAATACTGCTGTGTAGCTCCAGAAGTATCTCCCTTGAGTTTCGAGACAAAGAAGCTTTTGCAACTGTTCCCATAATGCACTAAAATAACTCTTGCATGCAGACCCAAGCAAGTCTTGTTTTTCTTTTTGTTCTTATTTAATATTCGATGTCTGTGCTTGTGTTTCAGATTTGGTTCAAAGTCCGATTCATGCCAAGCGTTCAAGTATGTGCCCTCATATCAATTAATCGGAGTGTGAAAATTTAAAAATCATATTACCTGTGATTACAGGTTAAGATCCTAATAAAATCAGAAAATCAAGGTGATTAATGGTTCAATTACCTTTTCCAACTTTTAAATGAGCTTGAAATCAGTGAACAAAGATCTTGTAAATGTTTTCCCAAACAATCTGAATTGTCTTATCAAATATTTCAATAATTTTGCCATTATCCAGTCGCATCAGATTTGAACTCTGACTCACATCATTTAAATCAATTAACCCAGCTGGAAGCAGCTGGGCAGGAAGTTATTAAGGAGACTGTCCATTAACTGTGCAGCCTGGGTTAATGCCTTTGCTTTCAAAGGCGTTCCTCTCTATTTCTTTGACTCTTTATTTGTTGGTTCTGCCCTCTTTAACAATCCTTATAAGACAGAAAAAAAACTTTGTCTGCAGCTCTGTAAATGTTGCCCACAACACATATTTGATGTTGGCTTATGAGGGTTTTATTGCAGGCATTTGTTTGTGTGAACCACTCAAACTTCCCTCTACCACACAATGAGTGGTATGGAAATTAAGTATGCATCATGCAAACATGCTTGAGGCTTTGGGAAACTGATTGACTTGTAATGAGTTCAACATGTGCACATGCTGCACTGTGAAATCTATGAGAAGGGGCTTGTGATGCAGACAAATCTACAGCAGTATAAACCCACAGATTCCTTTACACTGCTTAAATAAACTGCTTTTACTGTAGTTTATTTAAGATTATTGGCTTCACATATCTTCCTGACAGCATGGGAAGAAAAAAAAACAGCTGTATGCATCTTGGGTTTATTGTCAATGAGCCACAAGCTGTCACCCACTTAGAAAGATGTAAAGCAAAGTAAAGAGTCTGGTTGTTGGACAGAAAATATATCTGCGTCAGCATTGAGTGATTTCTTTTGGCCGCATAGCCTGGGAGCCAATCAGCGGTAATGAGCAGATGTTTGTGGCAGAGCAGAAAAGCAAGCACAGAAATCCGTCTACAATTTACAAAGTAAGGCTGATTTAGGATCAGTTCAGTCAGCTGGGGGGAAAATGCATGCACAAAAACAACAGAAGTGTGAGTCAGTCAAACAGAGAGGCAGGTCACCGGTAATCAAATAACATGTCAGTACAACAGCAGCGGTGCTTCTCAGAAAGTATAACTCAATAAAACACAAGTAAGTACAACAGAACACCATGTAAGGTTGAAGCCAGCTGAATAAACACTTTGGAAAGTGGAGCTGACTCATGCACGTGGTGAAGATAAATGGATGAGCGAGGTATGTGCGTACGCCGGCTGGTCTGATGAATGCTCTGTTCTGTTTGGCTTGCTGTTACCAGGCTGAAGATTTGGCATAAACAGCCCAAATGCACAGATGCACAATGCTGCTGTCGACAGAACATGCTGGGAGTGGGATGACACACTGCCATGACATTCATTTAATAGACTGTTACATTACTTTAATGGCGTGCAAAGTACATCCAACAATCACGTGCCATCGTGTTTATTATTCATCAGTGCGTTGATTTAAGAGTCTTCTTCACCTTAAAGGATCCCTGTGGTACGTCCGACCTGTAGTCATGCTGTGAAGATGTTTTCTTTAATTGAAACCCAAGATTTTCACTCTGTTCCAACTTTTTTGTTGACAAGAGAACGCCGCAGGACAACTTTGTAATGGAAATAAGAAATATGTCATCCTCAGGATTGTCAGATATTTTTGAGAATATTTGTGTAACAAAACAATTCTCGTAATAGTTATGAGAAATTCGATTGGATCACCCAGGAGTGACCATGACAGGGAATTAAGCAGGCCTGAACTACACCTCCCACTCAGTCGCTGAGAGAGCAGAGGAACATGAAAAAGATATGTAGCGAGTTAAATCAAGGCCGCATTCTTGGGAACACAATTGTCCTCTGATGCTGTTTTGCAAGCTAACAGAAAAATATATCTGTTATTTATTTTGTGTATAACTTTAGATAACGAGATAGTTAAACTAGGATGAGAATCTGAACAATGGGATGTATCACTTAACAGCTATTTTGTTTTTGTTGCAATAACATCCACCCTGGCAATGTCACACACCCTAAGTGTGTGTTGCAATATTAACTTCTTTGCTCTGCTATGTGGCAGCCTCTTCACTTGGTTAGTGTTATTTCTTTGCAGTCTAAAACAGGACAAGAACGTGAACTTTGATCTGGCTTTCCAACAAAGAGCCGCTAAACAGTCCCAGAAGGTTTTGTTTTTTGGCTCTACTCATTTTCGTTTGAGATGCTGCTGTTCTGTTATACTGTATATTCATTGTTATATACTTTGCCTTGAAGGATGAAGATTAATATGCAAAGAAAGAGGGTAAAAAACAAAGTTCAATAGAAAACTGAAAAACACAGAGTTTGCCTTAAACGCTAAAAAGAACGAGATTTCAATGAATGGTACATTCTCCTGAGGATTTGCCTGGCTGCTGCAGACCTTGTCATCCTCTGTCGGTCTCACTCCTCCTACTGCATGTTCTGTCTCTTTCTATAACGGATAATAAAGCACCACTCTGCTCTGGGATGAAACAAAGCTATGGGCCCGGTGGGATTTTGTGGTATTGAAGAGTAGCTCGGGGATCTTCTGCCTGGCCGTGGTAATCAAATGATGACGTGGTTATTATACAGTAGTGTGTTTTAGAGCCACTGCAGTAATCTGTGTGTGTGTGTGTGTGCGTGTTTGCGTGTGTGTGTGTCTGTGTTTGACAAACCGGATGGTTGAGTGATTTTTTTTTTTTTTATTACTCTCTCTTTCTGAATGGCTTAGCATTGGCTGTCCATCTTCCAGCCTGTCTGCCAGCCTAACAGTATTTCTACATGAATTATTGACTTTGTGTCCATCTCGCCGTTTCTCCTCACTGGTCCTCTGTCTGTCTGACTCTCATTCTATCTCACTGTCTGCATGTCTGCCATTTTGTCTGCAATGTGATGAAGAGCTTTGGCTGTTAAATAGATTCTGTTTCTCATCACTACAAGACGTTGATTGAAACCAATATTCATAGAGTAGCTGAGAGATGTCTGTTATGATCATCTCTGGATCTGCCACATCGTTGCTTCTGTTTTGGCGTCCAGCCTTTTGTTGCTGGATTCAGGGGTATAAAATCTATGCATGTACTTGTGTATAAGATTAATATTTCATTTCACTTTGGACATGTTGGAAAAAATCAACACCCTCACAGCATTAGAAGCCTCATAGACTAGTTGCGGTTAAATCTACCATACATGGAGCTAATGTCAGTGAAGCTGAGATTTGCTCTTACTCTTTTGTGTGATCGGCTGAAAAAAAACGTGTAAGGTGTAAAACTAATAAAGAAATAAGGAGTTTTATTTTAGGTTTATATCTATATATTCGCACTACAGTCACAACTTTGAAAATGAAGCTCTGGGGCCGTATTTATCAAGTTTCTTAGAGCGCCATTTTAGTCCTAAGTGCCGAGAATTTATGGAATTTAGTCCTACTCTCAAACTTAAGAATAAAAGTTATTTATCAACTCTCTCAAGTCTAAGAATCACTCCTACTCCTCCAAATATTTAGGAGACCTCCAGAGGTAGGAGTTGCCACTAGACGATGGCATTGACGCAAGAGAGATGTGTGCAGATGTTCTTGGAGCTGAAGGACATTTTGAATTGATGACATACGGCTGATCAGATGGTATTGTTTGGACAGAGCGGGTATAAATTATGTTATGGATTTGATAAGGGATGTTATTTCACTGGTAACCACATGCAGCAGAGCTTTCATGCAGGAAGTACAAGCCTTTATGCTTTATATCTCCATAACAGGAAAAATCAGTAAAGCGTAGCCAGAGGATGTTCTCACGTCACTACACATTATTAAATCGTGGTCACGAGATAACCAAGCCGTAGCCATGCGTTCCAAATGCGTAGAAATGACATGAATAACTCATGGCGAGTTCGTTACTGTCAAGAACTTGCACTATGTCCACATGTTGTTGTCCAAAACAAACTCCTCTGGCTGAAATAGCCCATTTTGGGATTTTTCATATATAAATATATACACTACTCACAAAAAGTTAAGGATATTTGGCTTTGTGAATGATGTCAGAATGAATCTAAAATCCACTACAACCTTTCCTGGTGAAATGAATAAACTTTCTCTAAACTTTTCAATGCACATATACAATCTTTAAAGGTTAAATATTTATTCTGCATCATTCTGTTCTCCAAAAACAGAAAGTTGAATATCCCTAACTTTTTGTGAGTTGTGTGTGTGTGTATATATATATATTCGGGATTACACACACATACAGAGTATATATATATATATATATATATATATATATATATATATATATATATATATATATATATATCTATATGTGACAGGTAAACATCCCGAATCAGTCTGATTCCAACGTTGAGGCTTGTAAATGATCAAACATTACAATTAAGAAGGATAAACACTTTTTTGGCATGGTGTGTAAATGCCAAAAAATGTTTCCATTACACTTTTGTGATCCTTTTCAACAACATGTCTGAAAAACCTCCTCATGATGGCGTAAAAACTATTCAGCAATGTTTGTGAGTCTTTTTTGATTTGGGTGTTTTTAATTACCAGGGTTTTTTTTTTTTTATTATTGGTTCTGTATTTAAGTTTTGCACAATTCTGGGGGGTAATGGAAATGCAGTTACTGTAGCTGATGATTTAGGGCCTTCACAGCAATCAATAAATGGTTCCGTTTAGAGATTGGTCCATTCAGCAGACTTAGATGTGTCTTTATCTAAGATTCCATTTATGGCACCTTGTGCTGTTTGAACCCCCGTTCTGAGACTGACACTTAAGATTCAGTCCTACACTTTGCTTAAAGGTAGAGTCTGAAGTCCCTCCAGCGTTTCTGTTTGCAAACAGCATTCAAACTTTGCGCTCCTCCCTCTCAGGCTAATGGCCGCCTCGTTCTAGCTAGCCTATTCAACTTCAAGCTTCTCCTTCAGAGCTCAGAAGCGGCTACAAGCCAAACTATTATTAACCCTGGTTTTCCAAAGTGCATTATCTGAAGCTCTTACCTTTTCTTCGGTGCATATACGGTGTTTTCTTTCTTTCTTTCTTTCTTTCTTTCCTTTTCCTTCGAGAGTTTGAGTGACTGGCGTCTGCTCCAATCATGAGCTTATTTCCACACAGCGTCATGCTCTTAGCTCTGTCATTGGCTGCTGATATAAACAGAAATCTCCACCCAGAAACGTCCCAAACACACCAAAACCATGCAAAAGAGTGAATTATAGGCAGGGGGAGAGAGAGTTGCATTCAAACGCACCACGGCACGGGAGCTGAGTCCCAAAGGCGGAGTTTGAGACGGATTTTACTTGCTCAAGTCTAACGTTTATTTTTTAGGGGGGAACTCCGGACTATACCTTTAAAGTGTGAGTGAGACACTTGATAAATAACTTTTAAAAGCAGCTTGTGGCAACTCTTAATAGGCAGTGTGTTATAAACCCCACTCTGTGATGGTAAACGAGGACAGTGTGGTCCCAGACTGTGGAGCTATGGCATCACCCCTGGTTACAGTCTTATTGTGGCATCTCTGCATTGAGATAGTCTGCAGTGACGACAAGCTTTGTTTTTTCCGGTGAGGAATATGCCGTCCCACATAGGGCTGGACGATAATTCATTTTCGATATATATCGATCGATAGAGGTTTTTTCAATAGGAAAAAAAGAGGGTCAATAAAAGTTTGATATAGTAACACAGTTTTCCGCTGTATCCTATCAGGTAGCATGATACTACAGTCACTCCTTCCGCCAAACCAATCACAAACGCAGACTCAGGCAAAGGCTGAATTGGAATTCAGTGTTAGTGTGATCTTTATTATAAGTAGGTCATTCAGCAAAAGCTTAAAGGGGATGTTCGTTTTTTTTTTTTCTCAATCTGGACCTATTTTCTTGCATGAAATACATTCATATAATAACCCTGATAGTTTTGGTCAAGAAGAACTTGAATTCTTTCGGGTAGTATTTCGACCCACTCGAGATCAGCGTCAAATATAATGTCTATAAATAAGGACAAATCATGACAAAAAAATACTCTTGAAATGGCCAGGGCTGCACCTGTAAATGGCTTTTAATTTGATAATGGCTTTTTTTTTTTTTTTTTTTTTATAAATATTGATATCGATCGATACAGATTTTTTTTTTCATCGATAATCTTTTTTTCTATATCGTCCAGCCCTAGTCCCACACCATCATACTTCCTCCACCAAAAGGTGTTACAGTATTGGGAGGTTTTGATGGCCCCAAACCACTCGGGGGTGTCACGGTTTTCCAAATCCTCGATTTGGTTTGATTTTTTATTTAAGAGATTTGATTTGATTCTTTTCTTTCTTTCCTCTTCTGGCAACACAGTGGCCTATGCCAATTTTAGACTAGTCTAGTCTAAGATCATTGTTTTTAGTCATTCAATTTTTCAACAAACATGAACAAATAAATAAAAAATGTAGCTACAATAATAAAATAGGTCCGTAATGGCATGAAGTCTTCAAGCGTTTGAAAGAAACAAATTATATTGTGCTTTTACCAGCACTGAAAATGCCAGCACTCTGAACAACATTTTTTGGGGGACAAAACTTTCAACAAACACAATGGGAACACACATGCGGGCACACCCACTTGGATTGAAAGTATTATTTAGGGTACATCATTTTGATTCATGGACATGATGGTGATGGAAGTAGAATGCTAACTATAAAGTTAAATCAATTATCTTAAAAGCCTTATGGCCGAGTCACATCAGGTCCATGCGAGCTGCGTCCTGGGGATCGTTGATCCTCTCTTTGATTTCGATGCTAAGACCATGATGTAATTTTGATCAATTAAAAAAAAACATTTGCCACAAAGGCAGCAGATATTTTTCTTTGCAGGTGGGTGGATTATTGATCTGTGTTTGCACCTGTTAGCTGGCATTTGTCCATAGTGACATCACTGGGTGATAACAGTATTAATTGTGTATTTAAGTGCTACACTCAGCCAAGGAAGAGCAAAGAAGTTAGTTTTTCTCTCATAATTTACTGAAGGAAGATAGTGGAGTTGTATGAATAGAAATGGAAGGAGTTTGTGTCCTATTTGTATCTTTTTTATATATTATTTATACCTGGCAAGTGATTTTGCTAGTGATTTATATGATGTACAGGATTAGATAAAATTATAGATATGACATTTTAAGTAACATATAGATTAATGAATGTTGGGTTTGCTCTTTGTTGCCTCATTACATCAATGAATAGAACCATGTGCACAGTTTTGGACATCAGCTCAGGAAATTTGAACTGGTCTCTCAAACACAGCCTGTTCCAGCCAGTTCAGAGATGATGGCAGAGGAAGCAGTTCCTTCACAGCTCCAAACCACGCCACAGACGACGTGGTTATTTAAAGAGCTGGTGGGTTTCCAAGTGTGAATCAGTGCATTATTGTCCTTGAAGACGACCCCACCATAGGGAAACAGCCAAAACCAGCAAATACTCCTTAAAAATAACAATATAATGCAGTGCTATTACAGGACCAAAAGAATTCCAACATCAGTTGCTCAAACCATCACAAAATGGTTTATTTTTGGGATCTTCCATATATACTCATATTTGACTAGAGAAAAACATGAAGGATGATATTTTAGTTGTCTTTTTTTAGAGAAGCTGGTGTTTTTCTACTGGCACTCTTCTTGTGTGTGTGTTGGTTTTTTTGTTCCCCTATTTTGTGTTCAGCATTTAGTGAAGGAAATACAAGGTGTGTTTCAGCAGCAGCTTTTCCATGGTACTAGGGTGAAAGATATATTGTTTCGTTCTATTCGAGATATGGACATTAAGATATTAATATCGCAAAGCAACGATATAAAAGATATTGATTTCCCCTGCGCTTGTCCTGCATATAAAGCTCTGGAAGTCAAAACAAAACTGCCTTTCCACCAAAGTGCTTGGTTTTCAACGAACCCGTAGTCATATCGTATCATATCGATATTGAGATGTCTGGCATGAACATCGAGATATGAAATTTTGTCCATATCGTTCAGCCCTAATGGTAACTAGCTCAACTGAGCTCAAAACTAACTGGTATTGACACTGAGTTTTCAAGTTGTGAGTCTAACTCTGCATTAGTGGCAGCAGGTGTAGGATTTCTTGACACAATAAGTTTTAACTCTCGCTGAGTTGTGTTCTCTTCTGAGTTGGCTCTCTTTAGCTTTTTTCCTTCATATTTATATATTATATTGTATATTATTGTATTAGTTCTTTGAAACGGTCTTGAGCAAAGGTACTCAACTTTCTGAAAGCTGTTCAAAGTTTTTCTCTGGACATTTGCTGATTTTTTTTTTACTCATGTTCAGTCCGGTCCTGGTATCTAACCATCACCACAAGAATGTGTTGGGGTTTTTGTCTGCTGATTTACTTATCACTAATCTATAAATTGTTCAAGCGTAAAAAAAAAAAAAAAAAGGTACTGTTTTTAATTGGACATATTCATCATGGTGTTTAGTGTGTCCTTAAAATATAAAAGAAAACTGGTCAAGTGGAGAAAACTCGTGACAGACAGAACTACAACAAATGAACAAGATCTGATGTCCTCAATAAATAAAAGAATAAATCCAGGAGAGACTTTACACTGGGCCTGGCAGATGCATCTGGCCTTTCAGTTGATCCATCTACTGTTCACTGAGGCCTTCGGGAATAGTTTCCACTCAAGTGGCACGAAGCCAACAGGTCTGACGGAGTCAGGAATCCTCCGTCAGACCTGTTGCTTTAACATCCACTAAAGCAGGGATCACCAATCCTGGTCCTGAAGGGCCGGTATCCTGTAGGTATTCCATGTCTCACTGCTTCAACACACCTGATTCAAATCAATGAATAATTAACAGAGTTGTGCAGGGAGACTTGGAAAGCCTGCAGGATACCAGCCCTCTGGGACCAGGATTGGTGATCACTGCATTAAAGAGTTTTAGGTTGTCCTTCTAAAAGTGGTTGGACTATTTCTGAAAACTACTTTAAAAAAAAATTCCAACACACCTAGAGGAGGGATCCTTAATCCTTTTCCTTAAGGACCAGTGTCCTGCAGTTTTAGAAGTTTCCCTGCTGCAACACACCTGACTCAGACTCCAGCCCTGCGCAGTCTCCTAATTACCTGTTGATATGAGTCAGGTGTTGCAGCTGGGGAAACTCTAAAACCTGCAGTACGCTGACCTTTAAGGATCAGGACTGAAGAGTCCTGCCTTTGAGGGTTCAGATTGTGTTAAAGAGTTAAAGTTTACACATCAAGTATTGGCTTTCCAGCTCATTGCATTTGTTCAAACTATCTCCATTTATGTTTATGTATGTTTCAGTGAACAGCTTTATGGGAAAATATAAAGAAATGAGGGGGTTTGTGAGAATTTTCAGTTGTAGGGTTTTGTTTTGTTTTGTTTTTTAAGATAAGATTTGTATACCACTGGATTCCTTACGTCCAAAAATTGGCATCAGTGTAGGGTTTGAAGTATCCCCAGTCTTCTACTTTATCTTACATCCAACATCTGTGCATACTGTGTTATAGGGATGTCAAGCAATTAAAAGTGTCATTGTTGGTATAGTTATTTGCATTTAATTACAAGTCACACCTACCTCACCACTGCAAGTATGGTCTGTGTATTGCCTCTATTTTTAAAATTCCAGTACTTTGCCTTCCATAAGTCTTCACATCATATTTAATGATAATTAATACTGTTTCGGAGGCTAATTGCAGCAAAAACTGCAGCAGTTAGTTTGGTTCTTACTTTGGTTTCAGTCAAATTGCTGTTGTCCTCTACTTCTTCGTAAGTGTGGTGGTTGGCTGATGACTTTATGGTGCTTTAATTTAATTAACCATAAAGAACTCTGAATGAGAAATCTGCATAGTTTCCATTTCCTATAAAGCTGAAAACATGCATAAGTATCTGCATTTATGAGGGTGTTTATGCATCAGCTTGACTGAAATATATAATTTTATGGTTCTTCTTTTACCTAGGTGGGCGTCGCCGGTCTGAACCCGATGAGGCGGAGTTACTAAAGGTCAGCAAGCGATTGGTAGAGGATGCCATCAATCGTGCCTTGCAACAGTACAAACAGGAAACACTTCAAAATGGGGGTGGGCCGAATGCAGCAACGGTGCAATCCCCTGGAAACACAGAGGAGACTCCCACAAAGACGGACAATACAGCTAACTCCTCCACAGACAACAGGAAGTGACATCGACTGACGGAGGCCCGCAGACTGAAAAACCAGCAGCCCAGAAAACATCAGCCAGGCCTGGCTAACCAGGAGAGAAGTCAGTAAGACCTGGGCACAAAGCCTGAACCTTGCTAACAAACCTAGCCAAACCAAAAGCTAGCCACCCATGCTGGTGACTTCCCACTTGAGCTAGCTGGACAGAGTGCTAGCTAAATAGAAAATGTAGCCTCAGATCAATGCTAAATGACCGTCCCATCAGGCTAGCAAGCTAAACATGCTAGGTGACTCACTGACTGCTGTTTAACACCAAATAGCAACAGTTTCATCCCTCGTTCTTCACTCAGCTGGGGTCTGCCCAGAAAACGTGTGAAGCACTCCTCTAAAGATAGACATGCACATGTAGGCTTCACTGTGATCTGACACTCAGAAACTGCCCTTTTAGAAGAAAATTACTATATTTTGTAGACAGTTTGGTTTCTGATCACCTGCACTTAAAAGAACTTGATAAATCTTTAATGTCTATTTGAATATTTCAGGTGAAGAAAGTATTTGGCCCTTATTTGAGCACTTTTGTCTACAAAAATCCGTTTTTTCCACATAGATACACAGATGTTCACATTTGTGGCTGAGGATGTAATGTCACCCGAGTCCTGGTTGTGAGTGGCTGGATTCTTCAAACTTAAGTGAAAGGTGGTTCAGTATGTTGGACTTTTTGGTCTGTGCAAGCTTTTGTTAAACTGTTTGTATTTGAGCGTCTACTTCAGGACATGGCTCGTCTTTAAGCTTCCAGGATTTTAGCTCCCGTTTCATGTCTGTCTGCGATTTCCAAACATTTGCTGGTTACAGAAACAGATGTCTCCCTCACCCAAGCTGAGCTTTAAGTGTCATATAACAGTGTTGCATTAACCAAGTGTGTTCTCCTGAGGCAGCACCAAGACAATCATCAAGTTAAGATGGAAACAAAACTGGACTTCTTCATTGAATCCACACACACCTCATCAGTCTGACATCAATGACTGATCTTCACATATAACACTAACTTTACTCAAGTTGTCAGGTGGATTGGAGGCAGTCAATTGGGGAAGCTAAGAAATAACCTAACAATACAGTCCACTATGAGTTGCCACATCTGTGCAACATTCATAGCAGATCCTCGCTCACCACCTGTATGTTTGTACATGGATTTGCTTTTTTCTTGCATTGTCTTCAAGCTATATACGTACTACCATTGATTTCATTTGTTTGTCTTGTGTGTGTGAAATGAATTTTTGAAGATCAGAAACAGATTATTTATTATATATCTTTCATTTATATGCATTCACACACTGCAGTGCTGAATTCTATAAGACACTCTGGCTTTTTGAGCCTCAGTGTTTTTGTTAATGCTGATGTGTGGAGGGTTTTTTTCTGTAGTTGTGTGTAAGCAGGTAAAGCCAAGCAGTGATTCAGATGGCAGTGCTGAGGCCAAGGGGGTTAACTCAGACAATCACTGCTGTCGGCTGAAAACCCTCCAGCTTTTTAAGTTGAGCGTCTTCCCTCCTAAACTCTAACATTGTGGCTTAACAGCTTATAAAACCCATCCATACCATTCTGATATAGTTGTGCAAATTAAAGGAGAACACTGGAGATGAGTTTTTCAACTGAAAGGTAATGATACAGCTACTATACAGACGGTTATTCAGTTATTTTTAACTATTCATTTGCTTTGTTGTTTGACTACAGTTATGTCCATGTAGAAAAATGTTATATGAAAAATATTATTTGATTTTGTGGGAATTTTTGAAGATCTAAAAGCACAAAGTTTTAAATTTCAGTTTTTAATAGTTTTTAGTTTTAAATTTTATGCAGCAGGAAATCATACAAATGCTGTGGAATCAGCTTACTTTTGTTTAAAGTGGCCTTTAGTCACAAAAACAAATTCATGTGATTCTAGTTTTCTCGTTAAGTGCTTAACCTGTCAGTGCGTAGGTGACATTTTTAGCCGGTGTGGGCGACAAAGGCTCCCTTTGCTGTGGGATTTGCCAAAACCCTTAAATGTCATCCTGCTGCTGAGGAGTTGGATTCCTGAGTTAAATGCAAAATGATTTTCAGATGTTTTAAGATTGCTTTGCTGAAGTGCAAATAGCTGTGAGCTGGAAAATGCACTCCCATCCCTGGAAACCCACCTAAGCACCATCACTTCGGGCTCATTGAAACATCAATAACGCAGGTGGATTCTCTCTTAAGGTGGACTTTGAAGACTTTTCGGTTTGATCTTTTATTGTCACCAGATCCTTAATCTCCTTGAAAAAAAAAAAATCCCCTTTAATACGCCAATTGTCTTGTTGACCTGTGTGGTTAATCTGTTCATCTGTCTCCGGAGGTGTGTGTGTGTGTGTGTGTGTTTGCACAGTGTCCATGGGATGTTTGATCAGTGGCTCCCTTGAGAAACTCCTGTCTGTATCAATCTTGGCGAGATTCGGAGCCTGTTAAAAAATGAGCTTTCTTTGTTGGGCCTTCCATGTGTCCATGTGTGTGTTAGACTGTGTGGGTGTGTTCTTTGTACTGTGTACTGTATATCTTGTTCTGCCATATTTGAACAATAAAACAGGATATGAGATTCTAAAGCAATATCCTTCTTTCTGTGTCTCCTGGTGTCAGTGGAGTGTGCATGAAGCTCCATGGTGGCTACAGATTGTGTTTGGATGCAATACTGAGACAAATGGCTTCAACAGCGGCACACACTGCAAAAGAACTGGCTTCCAGCCCATAAACAGTACCGCTGGGATGAAATAAACACTACTGCATGGTCCCCCAGGTTAATGTCACATACATTTCTTGACAAATAAACATTTTATTATAGAATTTTAGAGGAAAAGAACCCATCACATTAGCATGACCAGGATTATTAATCAATAGCCTTCCGCTAAAAATATTGTTGCTATTTTTCTCAGGTTTTCAAGCATCTCAACCAAATGACCAATGCTTGATTTTGAAGTTGAAATCTAACTAATTTTAAACCTATATTTACACTGAGTAGACCTACACAAGTGTGACCTCCAGTATACTTCTACTGAAACACATAAAAGCATAAAATATGTATTACTATAATAAATTAAAAATAGGGGGATAAAGCTGCTGTATGATCAACCCAAGTGATAACGAGTAGTATGCTTTTAATATGTTGACTAATGCAAATGTATATAGATATTTTTCATGCATGCTTAAATTTAAAAGAATTCCTGTCTTTGCTGGCTTGTTTGAGTTATGTGAAGTTCCCGGAAGCAGTTTCATCTGCAGCAGAGAGCTCTCAGTTTGGAGAATCAGTGAGGAGTTAAGAAGGAAACTTAGCTGGCAGACCTGGAGAGCTGAGCAACTTTGTGAGATCTAAAACAATTCAAACCTTGAGGATTTTATAGTGGTTTAAGCCAGAGTTAAATGTTGGGTTATGATACCACATCACTCCTGCAATGAACTGTTGTTGACTTTATTGATGTCTTCCCAACTATTGTCACATTTCACTGCATATCCAGTTGCTGGTGTTCATTAGCTGAATATGTTAGAAGTTATGTAAGAGTTTATGGGTGGCTTCCTGCTTTTCCTAATATTAAAAAGAGTGCGTGCTTCTCTAGGCTTTTTGGTTATTGTACCATCTCTTGGGAGCACAAAGGCAGACTTGCTAAGCTGATTACCAATAACATTTTTCTGCTATCTTGCTTGATTCGATTCAGAGCAAAACAGACATTTGAAATTGATGGGGAAAAAAAGGCAGCAGCTGGTTACATAACCTGATCTGTTGCAAGAGTGAAGTGTTGTAAAAATCTACAATATTGAATAATATTTTGCTCAAACCACATTGAAACTTTCAATTTGAGCTGAAGACCTGAGATGTTCAGAGCAAACTTAGTTTGAAGAAACAAACTGAGTGCTCATACTTCTTCCAACTGAGCGTGTTCCTTACAACAAACCAAAATGTCCCTTTGGGTGCACAGACAACTGAAAACATGAGAAAATGAAAGAACATCCAGGAGGAAGAATTGATGACTAATCAGCATGCCGATGCAACTGCTCATAAACCGGTGAGTTACTCCAATTCTGGATTTCCAGTTCTCCTTGAATGCAGCATAATTGCAACTTGAGCGGTGATCTAATCATCCAGAATACTTGAAAATACAGTGTGCATGTGTGCATCTAGGCTGGGAGTTTCTACCTAGTAGCTGGTCTTACAGAATATAAAGCTCCAGTTCTCCCTCGTGTCGCTGAGGAAAGAGTGAATCAAAGAGTCTGATGTCTTATATGTAAGTAATGTCGTGACTTTAACAGTGTGTAGGCAGCAGTGGGATTTGACATCGCTTCACATTCAAAAACAAAAGAGCAGACAACAAACAAGTTGACAGTGATGATGCAGCATTAGTGTCCTGCAGTATGAAGCACAGTCAAAGTGAGATTCCTGACATTTTACACACATCAATGCTCTTCCTCTTCCCTTTCCTGACATTTAAAGCAGAAAGCAGAGAGCGCGGCCTTGAATCTGGTGAGATGGTAAGTAAACATACACATCACTAAAGGACTGTGTGTGTCTTCATGCTCTCATATCAAGACCACCTTGCACAGAAATGAAATATGAGTGTTGGCTCAGTGAAACGGGGTCATCAGGGTGTTACCGGGTGTAAAACCCTCCAAGCTTTTGCATTTCACAGCTTCCCTCATAACATAAGAATCTGTTGAATCACACTGAGCAATGTAGCATGGCGGGTTCTGGGATTTAGTCATCAGCTGACCTGTACGGTGATGTTGTACAGTGTGATTCATTAAACTTGCAGAGAGCTGACAGCTTGCCAAATGTGACTCTCACATCATTCATGTGACATGTAAGTTTGCAGAAGCAGGTATTTTTGCTCATTTGGGGCATTGACAAACCAAATACTTTAGCTCTTGTTGGAGTATATTTCAGACAGGAGGCATTCAACCCGTTTTGGGGCTGCAACATTGGTTTGGGGAAATCTATATTTTAAATTTGCATGTTTTTTCTCCATTTAATGTCTTTTCTATGTACTCTCTTAGCTGTTATTGTTGTAAAACATCATTTTATCCCTAAAGAAAATATCCGTAGAGCAACAATGCAACTTGTATGGATATAATACCTGCTGTGTTCCATCCAAAATAGAAATCATTAATGGCGCTCGTGCTGAATATTCATGAAGCGTGTCAAAGGACCACCTGTGTTACTTCCTCAGAGACAGCTACGACTTTGAATACTTAAGTGGAAATAAAAAAGGAATATCTCAGATGTTCTTGTCCATTTAACCTTAGACATTTTTTTATTAGAAGGGCTTCTAGACAATATGAGCAGCTTTTTATTACCTTTAACCAATGTTAGGTGTCAAGCTACGACCTTACTTTTGTTTTAGTGTTCTCCCACGAGATCATCTACAAATGAGGAAGTCGGACTCCTCCAGGCTGGAAAGATACCTGATCATGCAGGTTGTTTTCTGAGTAGTTTAAAAGTCACCATCCATTCTGGGATGTAGATGCACTGCAGGACATGAGTTACCAAGACACCTGTGGGGAAATCACAAAAAAAAAAAAAATCAATAAATAGATGTTTTGAATCAGCATTTCATGCCATGCAGACTTTTTGCATATCTTAATTATTTTAAAGAGAATTTTTTGTTTATATCAGCAAACAATGAAAAAAAAAAAATTGGTTATGTTTCTAGTCTTGGTTCTAAACTGGTCAGCCTTTAGATCCGTCACCATTAAAAGAAAATGTTATGCAAAAATACAAAACAAAGAGGCTCCAAATTGTCTTTTTAATTATCAAGCAAGAATGAGCTGTACTGCATCCCAACTTTGATGGAAGCAAAAACTCTTTAAAACCTCTCTTAAACGAGGAACAAAGCAGAACCTTGGTCCATGAAGCTGTTTGGTAATGTTGGTTTCTTCAGTGTGTTGCTGCCAAAGCTGATGTGCAGCTCTCTGAAGCCCACGGGCTTCTTTTCTGCTTTGAAAAGACAAAACATTTTCCTTGCTTCAACTCTATTTCAGTTTTACTTTATGGCTCCTTAGTGAAGGCACGACTTTCTAAGGGGGAATTGGGGGGGGATCACTTTACAGATTTTTTGCTTCAGATCTTGGCATCAGTCTGAAGCTACAAGTTTGCAATGCTGAAAATGAAAATAGAAAGCATGTCACTAAAACTGGGGGCTGAAAGCTGGCAATTATCACAATCATTTAAGAAACTGAAGAGCATGGAGAGGGACGGGGAGAGAGAGTAATTATTCGTGGTGGGGAGCATAACTGTGAGGTGACACAAACATGATTGGAATATGAACAAGCTAACCCTCCTCCTCTCACAAAGATACACTCAGTCTGTTTGGAAGGGTGATGCTGCATCTTTCTGTTGAACAGCAAGAAAAGCAGAAATGACAGCGTTGTACATTTATATGTTTACTTTCCTGCATGTTGCTCAGTTGTTCAGCTGACAGCTCATTAGCCTTTCTGACAGATTGTGTTATAGCACATTAAACCCCTTAAAATTCACACTATGACAAAAAAGCAAGAGAAAAAAAACATTCTGTAATAAATAATAAGGGCCGTCATCCAGCTGGTTTTAGGTGTGTCACTGCCCTAACACACCTGATTCAAATTAAATACATCTCCTCAACAGCTTGTTGGTCATTTCTGCTCATTTCTACTTGTGTGTAGGAACATTAAAACCTGCAGGACAGCAGCTCTCCAGGACTGGATAAATCTGACCAAAACAGTGTCTCAAAATCTGGTTGTTGTTGTTTTTGACCACAAAATGGCAGCAGAAACAAAATGCAGAAAAAACACTGACACATCAACTTTTTCACACAGGCTGTAGAAGACTAAACTTAACTTCTCTATGTAATTATAAAACTTTGTTCAGGTAATGGGGGAAACGTTTTTCTGCAGACCGTTTTGTAACTTTTTAGTTCATGTCATTGTTACCATGACTTGTTATTTTGGTTAACTGGTCAGCAGCCTACAAGAATACTGATATCCAAGCAATCATCATTTTCTTAAAGGTTTTTCCAATGGCTTGCTTTAGCTTAGAGTATAAAGCATCTGTTTTTTAATGAAATGCAAGTAAAATATTAAGAGATGCATGCTCATTTTTTAGACATGGAGTTGCCTGATGGATAAAATATCAACAAAAAACACTGTTCTAAAAAAATATCTGACTTATTATTGTATATAAAGTGAACATTGTTAAAAATCAAGGTTTTTACCATTTGGGATGCTTATTTGTGGTTATTGTGGCTGTAAGAGATGTGCTCTGCTTAATAAACAGAGAGAAAGCAACAGAAAAAAGGAAGCAATGGATTTATTGATGGTTCGGGTTCACACATTTTGCACACATCTTTGAGTCTACGTTAATAACAGCTCCAATTTACAGCCTCCCTAGCTGTCTGCAGATAATTGATCTGTGAGCATCATGTGAAGGTCTGCTACTGACCCGGCATGTCTCTGAGAGCTTTGGTGTGAGTCTGTGTGTGTGGGTGTGTAAATCAGCTGCAGAAAAATAGTGACATTTAAGCAGTAAAACAAGATGATTCTGAGAAAATTAATGTGTGATTCTCATAAATAAGAATATACTGTTTTAAGCTTTGTTTGATTTGGGTTCATTTTATCTGAGGCATTCGCCACATTTTACCCATATGAGAAAACGAGTATATGGTTACCTCAAACAAGCCTAGAAGTCAAACTCAACCCACAGTCAGCACATCAGCTGATCTCATTGTCAGCCTACATCAAGTGATAGATCAGCTGATACCCTTTCAGGCATTCAATTGACAATTTTCATACAGAACACCATATTCAAGCTGCTTTAGTTTCTTCCCTGCCAGCCAGTTTGCAATCCACCTCAGTCCCGCCGCCTCCTTTTCAAGCTGTGTCCAACTTAATCAATGTCACCTCTATTGTTGTTGATGCTGCTCTCCTCTGTACCCTAGAGGAAGTCTATGCTGCTGCTCTCACTGTCACAGCCCATTCACATAAACACGTGAAAACACTTGGGAATCCCACTGCTATACACCACTTACTGCAAATGGAAATAAAAATGGTCTTGGGCTTAAAGAGGCTCAAGGAATCTTAACTTACAAACATTTCCTTCCACACAGCAAGCATCTGCATCCATCAGCTCCTGTCTAAATGTTGATCGTGGAGAAGCAACATCCAAAGCCACATATGAATGCGCCCATAATGAAATGTTTACCGGAGCGCAGGCTTTTAAACACACACACACTCGCTCACCAGCTGCACTTAGGCTCCAACAGACGTGACCCTCTTCTGAGTAAACAAATAGCTCAATCTGTGGAATATGTTCAAGCGCTTTCAGGCTGGGAGATGCTCTGCATGCAAAACAGCTCAAATCTGCAGAAGTTTTCATTCCAAGTGTTTGTTTTTTTAACTTGTTTGTGCTTTCCAGTCACACAGTAACCTTGCTCATTTCTGTTATGGAGAAGCTTCTCTTTGTCCTTTGGCAGCTTTCACCCAGCAGCAGCAGCAGATGAGCGATGGGACCCCCTCTCCCCTCCTGTAATCAGTGATGATGAGTGTGTGAGTCTTGTCAAATCTCTTCATCGTCAGAAGAATTACCATCTGGTTACACACACCTACACACACACTGCTGAGCAGGTGGGACTCCATCAAAATGAATTTAAAATGATTTACAGTCATTGAAATTAATCATCAGCTCTTCTTGCTCCCAACCCCCCACTAAGTATTTTGCTTTTGAGATGATTTTCCTCATCTCCTGCGCAACTGATTACAGCTCTGGCCTTTGTGTCGGCCAGTTAGAAAAATGGCTCTTGGATGCCTTCCCTGGAATATTTTTCCTTTGTATGTATGATTAGGAAAACTTACTGTGAGACGGGTAGATTTCTTCTGCAGCATCAGTGTGCTGATAACATGACTAAGCATGTGTCCAGTAGGATTCAGCTATTTTAAAAATGCAGGCCAATACTGCTGTTAAAAATGAGAACTCGGCTGGTAGCCAACACCCGTTCCTTCTGGCATTCATTTTCTCTTTACTGCCATGAAAAGAATGAAGAATGTTGATTGTTTTTAGCTTGTTAAAGCACAACCAAACATAATTAAATGTAAATCAGTTCAGTCACTGCGACGCAGTCAGGACACACCAAAGAACACACGCCACTGCCAGCAGCTGATGTTACCCTTTAATGCTCAACAAGTTGGATATCAGCTGATTCTATTGTTAGGCTGATATGTCTTCATGCTTTGGAAAGCGTCAGCTCTAATCATCTGATCAGCAATCATCCAACAATTTTATCCTTCATCCAGCTTGAAAGTGCATTTGTATTAAAGATAATAGATGTCAGCTGTCAGTATTTGTGCTGTCCAACTGAATCAGGGATGGTGAAAGAGATTCTAACATGTTAATTCTAAGTGTGGGCCTTTATTAAAAGTTAGGTGGAGACATTTTATTCTGTGAACAATCAAGCTTTCATGGTTCATTTAAACTTCTTCTGTCATGATCTATCTTAATGATTTCCCTTAGTACTGTATTGCTGAAAATATCGAAACATTAAAGCTCATTTGGTTTGATTTTATACAAATTCTCCAGGAGAAGTTGGTTTAAAATCCTCTACAGTGACAAACATGATTGTGTTTGTGAAAGTGGAATGAGCTAAAATACACCAACAGAAATCAAATTATATTTGAGCAACTTCAAACATTTCAGACTTGTTGAAACGTGCATAAATGTGTGTAAATGTGTGTGTGCTTATGTGTTCAATGCCGGTCAAATGTACGTGTACAGTAAAGATAATTCCCAAGGTTCTGACCTTTTGATTCATCGGCCTCACTAAGCTGACTCATTCGTCAAGTGTTGAGCCATGAAACAGCAGTCCAATGCCCACCCAGTCGTAAAGCAAAACCTAATCTATGACGCAGTTTTCACTCTTTAATCACAAACATGTTGACAAATATTGAGAAATAGTCACAAAATTGCAGCTGCACCACATTTAAAAGATGAGTAATTCTCATCAACGGCACACAAAAATCTCATTTAGGTTGTTTTTTTAATTAACTGAACTTAAGTTTAAGGATCTTAAATAAACCTCCATATTAAGATTTCTCTCGTTTCTTCCTTCTGATAAATTAATCTCATTTAAGCTCTGACAGACAGTCCAGGATTTATTTAGTGCTCACACTAAAAGAGGAAAAGATGTAGAGACTTTGCTAACAATGACAGATGGCAGGATTGCCGTCTTGGCCATCACAGTAACTTAAATAACTGCTTCTTCTGTGTCTTTTTTCATTCAGATCCGACGTGGAACAGGTGAGATTTTCTTTGGTCTGTGTCAGGAAAGATGAGAATCAACACCCGGCCCCAAGGACAACACCTACTGCTGTCACCTCTGTCCATCCATCACCCCTCTCGTCGTCGTTTCACCTCTATTCTTCCCTTACCTCCCCTCCTCCTCCTCCTCCTCCTCCTCCTCCTCCTCCTCTCCCTCATCTCTCTGCTCCCTGCCAAAAGAAATAAGATTAATCAGACGAGAGACAGACTGATAGGGTGAGGAGATCATGGCACTCAATGATTTACCTCAAGTTAGAGAGGCAAACAAACACCAGATGCATACCCTCCCTCCTTCCCGACCAGTTACATCCAGTTACCATGGCAACCCCAGATGAGGAAATGAGAGATGACTGCTCTGTGACTGTGCATGTGTGTTTAGCTCAGAGCTTCCCATTTAACATTAAATGAATTTAAAGACTTAAGTATTTGTGACGGCTGTTTGGGGATCATAAGGACACTTGAATAAGTGTGTTTGTGTGCGTTTGCCCTTTTTCTTGTCTGCTTGAGAATCAAAGAAACAAAAAGGCCAGTGATGCAATCTTTCTACACAAGGGTACCTTTGACAAGCCATTTTAGAGTGCAGTTGAAATATTTGAAGAGAAAGTAACATGTAAACGCCTGACTTATTATAAATGTCTGCTTTCTACTCTTGTAATGAGCTGATATCTCATTGTGGATCCTTTGGACACAGCGTATCTAATCCAAAAATCTAGCAAACTGCGGTTATTTTTGAAGCTGTTCAAAGAGCTGTTCAAAGCTGTTTCTCCACATAATATTTCATTCCTCAGGTTGCATTCTAAGTAATGATCAATAGGTTAATAATTCACCCTAAAACCTCCACAATAACAAGAGAGTGAGACAGTGCTTCCAAGCCAAAGGCCTTCAGAAAGCCTACCAATCGGATGAAAATGGATTTTTAGCTACAGGGGGCTATAAAGAGACTGGAATTAAAGCACCATGTTTGAGAAAGTGGATGAACTGAGTGGCTGCATAAAGAGCCACTCTAAGATGAATATGGACTTTTTTTTCCGCCTTTAAAGCAAAGCTCCACTAGGGGAGTCCCAGAATGAAAGTCTAGTACTGGATAAGTGCACCGTCTGTCACTGCAGTCCATCAAATAGCTGCCAGAACGTATCACATAAACTGCAAATGCCAATGTTGTAGCAGCAGCCGATGAAAAATCAGAGGATTGACAAAGCCATTTGGTTTTATCCTCATGGGAACATTAGTGACCCCATTACAATCCAGCCTGCAGTAGGATATTTCAGTTGGGACCACAGTGGTGGGCCGGATGTTGCAGCAGTGTTATCATCTCTAGATCACTAGTTACTATCATGATGCACGCATTTATTCTTGCATATTGGCTTTGAAATTCAGAACTTAATTAAATGTACATTATTGGAAGGAACGCAGTCCTTACCTGATTTTAAAATTAAGTCAAGGTGATCAACATTTTGTATATCTCATTCACTGTTATATCATTATCTGACAAATATAAGCCAAAATGGACAAATAATAACCAGTGGAGAGTAGCAACTCCTTTATCATCTATTCTCCTTTATCTGTGAGGGATCAGTGAACTCTGTTTAGTATACAGCCATGTGAAGAGACGGAGAATGACTTCTTTCTCGTACAACCTTTCAGAGGCTAAAGCAGCACATAAATCCGTTTTGTGCCAGACAGTATTTTATTCTCACTTTCATACTTGCTTAGTGAGGTCTTGCTTTGCTATAATGCACAAGTGAGATACAGCTGCAATGAGTTAAAGCACCACAAGTGCACAAGATTGCAGTCAAAGAAATCTACAGTATAATTCAGGAAAATGATGATGAAATGGATGTTCTTACATTTTCTGAACTTGGCTGATTTAAGTATTTTTATAAGGGGTGTACAATATTTGCTTTTTTTGTCCAACTCTTAATTTCTGATATCTGATATCAACTGATAGAGATTATGCAGACAGCCGTGAGGTTGTTTCTCTCATATTTTGAGAGATTCTATATTCTGCTCTGAGAAGAAAGATCCCAAAATAGCCTTAACTCAGCTAGAGGAGTTCATTTGGACATCTGACCACTAGCAGGTATTAGCCAACATGTTGCTAATTACATTGCTTCTGACAACTTGGTAACAACTTAAAACCAGACATATTATAAGCACCTTCAAAGCAAATCAGTCTGTAGCAGCAGCTGTTGCACCATAGTCACATGACTCTAAAAGGAATGCTGGGATATGAAGTTCTTCCAGAATGACAGGGACTTTTACACATGCTGGACTGCTGCTAATGGGACAACGAGATCTTGCAAGATTGCGTTAGTAAAACAATAAAAACTGATACTGACATTCTCCAATATAAACGAAATCTCACAAGATTTCATTAGTAAAAATTGTGGTCCAAAACAACCTATACTGCTATTTTCTGATAACACATTTAAATGCCAATATCGGCTGATAATATCGGACATCGCAAATTTTAATAATAGTTTATCTGGCATTTGGACTGAATCGAACAACAAAAGCAAGATAGATGGGGAAGTTGTGTGTTTCTGTCTAGTTTAACGCTTCAGTTGCTGCTGCTTTGGGCATAAGAAGGAGTTGGACTGTGGGTCTAGAATCGATGTGAAATGACAGATGAATGTTGTCTACGAGCCCATCTTCAGCTTATAGTCCCTATGGACTGCATGCTGAATTTAAACCAGAGCTTCCTACACAATGATAGCGCTCAAACAGAACCATACACATGTGGAACAAAAGCTTTACTCAACCATACTGCAATATCAGATTCAAACTCCTTGTGCAGCCACTTCCCACAGGCTTACATGTTGCCACATTACATTTGGGAGCAGAGTTTAATGGGTGAGCAACAGGCCCAACAGCACCATGCCCTGACCTACATGTCAGCCTCACGGAGAGCTCATGTGACGACTCAAGCATGCACATACACATGGAGCAAAGAACGGAATTAAACGTACAGAGTGCATGGCATTACTAGTGATCCAATTAAGTCACAGCTGACCTGGTATACATGAAACTTCTAAGATCAAGGTGTGTGTCTGGAATCAGCATTACTCGATTTGAAGCCAGTCTCTTCTTAAGCCACAAACCAGCATGAATTACTTGAATTTGCACCATCATCACAACGAAACTCTCAAGAGATTTTTGAGTCTCTGATGTTTTTTCTTTTCTTTTTGTAAATATTTGATCTGAATCAGTGTTTTCCAGTGTTTCCTCAATGGGATCTTCCGCAGGGGCTGTACCAGCAGCGGGGTTGCTGCTGCAGTGATCACCCTTCTCTGGGTGGCTAGTGGGTTCCTGCACTGTATCCTGATGGTTGTGGTGTGTGACCCGGCTGCGATGAGTGGTTGTAAATAAGGCTTATTTTGAAACGATGTGGATTTATTTTAATTCTGTTGTGTTTTTAATGTGTGAAGCACTTTGCACTACTGATTGGTTTGAAAGGTGCTATATAAATAAAATTTGATTTGATTTTTTAAAATTTATTTTATGGATCCCCATTAGCTTACGTCATCGCGAAAGCCAATCTTCCTGGGGTCCTACACAAATAAAAACATCACATAAAAGTTCAACAATTACACAATTATGCAGCACTTGTAATTTGATAAGAGAGACCTTGCATAAAAACGTATTAAATTAAGTTACAGCTGACCTGGTATCTATATAATACAAGAGGTTAAGTAGGAATAATTGATTATCCTCTGATGTCATTGTCTTCTGTCTGTACAGACAAGTGTCTCATCAGCTCTTAAATACTATGCTGTGGGAAATAAGGGTGTCTGTCAATCACAACACTGAATTCCCTTTGTGATTATAAATGATCTCTTACTGTCCATACTAATTGCTGTTAGTGTTTTACAGAAGATGTATTTATCCGGTGTATAGCCGATCCTTTTTGCAGCTTGGACATTTTTTGCCTCATCATGCACAGAATGTATCCATCTTGGCTCCATGTCAGGGACCAAGCAGTAAGGCAAACGGACACAGAAAGTAACTTCAAAAATGCGGGTTTATTGACCCAAAAACTGAACAAACTCCAAAAGAATAAATCAGCCGGCCTACAAAAGAGGTCAACTAAAAATAACAATACGCAAATATATCATAACAAACAAAGCAAACTTTACTAAGGAAAACTGACCTAAACAATGACACATGAGGGTAACTTATATAGTGGTTTGGCCAAACCAAATAACACACACAGGGGAAAACAAAAGGGCTAACAATAACTAAAGTAAAGATGCAAACTAACTAAACCTAAAATAACCCCCAATAGTCTAGTGGCACATGGTAGGGCCTGACGAGCCGGCGCCCAGATATAAGCCTCCTCAGCCCATTGCCACGCCTTTGCTCACTCAGGAAAGAGCTTCGCCCCCACCACGGTAACTCAAACAAAGAAACAAATGTTAACAGCAAATACTCTCCATTGTTGGTATGTGTGCACGCCATAAAGGCAATGCAAAGTAAAAGTTTGTGAACATTAGGATATGTGAATACTGCAAAAATAAACATTACCACTGTGGGGCTGGAGCCCCCACCCTCCAAATCAATGTAAAGTTCATGAAACCCCTCTTTTAAAAACAATACCTATAAGTTCTGTATCTTTGCAGGTAAATATCTCTATCTCCAAGGTGTCTTTGTATGCCTCTGAAAGAGGCCTGCTATAGCTGATTGTGCTGAAAGTCAGGCAGCCAGTGATAAACACACAATGTTGACTCTCATATCTCATTTGTCCGATGCATCCTTGCTGTGTAAGGCAGGATAGAGAGGAGTTGGATGAGGATGGAGACTCCATCTGTAGCCAGAACCCTCTAGCTAGCAGTTGAGTCTGCTCCTTTTGTTGTAAAGGGCTGCTTGTGATGTTGACAGTCTTATTGTGATCATCACCATACCATTCTCTATGTAAAACTTAAACTCTGTTTCTCAATATTGTCCTGCCTTATAGTTTCCTTCATTTTATTGTTATTCTTTTACGGCAAATTAGCAAATAACCCAGGTTTAAGAGATTAGGGAAGGCATTAGGTCAAACTGATATCAGTGGAATAGAATACAGTTTATATTGAATCTCAGGTCAAGAGGAGAGGGACTGCTGTAGGGAGCGGGTTGAAATAAGGATCGGATATAAAAGGCTTGATCTAATTGGTATAAATTCTATTCTGTAATAAGATTTTATGAATAATGGTGTTACCATCACTGGTAGATATCTGTTTAACTAATTGGTTGCTGCATGTTTGGGATTACAGAGGGAAAAAAGCAGCCAGGAACAAACTAACCTTACTTTGGAATTTTCTTGGGCAAAAAATGTGTGGAATCAGAGTTACTCAGTAGTTTCCACTAGTCACACAATGTGCAGGAAAAAAAAGAGAGAAAAAAGCTGAATCGCCTACATCATTCTGGCTTAAGCAGAAAGTTTCCTAAAATAATCTTAAGAAGCAAAATTATAGCAAGAGACGCATTTTAGCTTGTTACATCCGTTTATTCAGGATCAGTTACTCAATCTTTCCAAGACTTCTTTTTTTCTGAGGTAATCTTGACTGACAAAAGTCTGCATCCAAAATGGAAAGGATGTGGACGATCAAGAGCCAACATTCCTGCCGTACATCCAAGGTTTCCATGACAACAAGAAGTTCCAAGCCAGATAAGGACAGCTGATAACATTATTAGAGAGAAAATAGTGGCACTGCAGATTAACAGAGATGCCTTTTAATCTCTTCCCTAAAATTTCTTTCCCGAAATTCAGGAAAAAATGAGAAACAAAGTAATTGAGGTCTATCTGTCTGGAAAAGGTCCCAAAGCAATTTCTAAAGCTTTGGGGCTCCAGCGAACCACAATGAGAGCCATTATCCACAAATGGTGAAAACATGGAACAGTGGTGAACCTTTCCAGGAGTGACCGGCCGACCAAAATTACCCCAAGAGCACAGCAACGACTCATCCAAGAGGTCACAAAAGACCCCAAAACAACATCCAAAGAACTTCAGGCCTCACTTGCCTCAATGGGCTCTATGCACAGCTCCATACTTCCTGAACTTAAGGTAGCTTCTTTGTTTCCTGTCTTTCATTACTGGACGAACTAATTAACCCAGGTGTGTCTGATCTCAGTAACTGGCCAGACACACCTGGATTAATCAGTTCGTCCAGTAATGAAAGACAGGAAGCAGAGGAGCTACCTGAAGTTCAGGAAGTAGTGGAGTCATGCATAGAGCCCATTAAGGTCAGTGTTCATGACTCCACCATAAGAAAGAGACTGGGCAAAAATGGCCTGCATGGCAGAGTTCCAAGACCAAAACCACTGCTGCGCAAAAAGAACATAAAGGCTCGTCCCAGTTTGGCCAGAAAGCATCTTGATGATCTCCAAGACTTTTGGGAAAATACTCTGTGGACTGACGAGACAAAAGTCTAACTTTTTGGAAGGTGTAGGTCCCATTACATCTGGTATAAAAGTAACACAGCATTTCAGAAAAGGAATATCGTACCAAAAGTAAAATATGGTGGTTTTAGTGTGATGGTCTGGGGCTGTTTTGCTGCTTCAGGACCTGTAAGACTTGCGGTGGTAAATGGAACCCTGAATTCTGCTGTCTACCAAAAATCCTGAAGGAGAATGTCCGGCCATCTGTTCATGACCTCAAGCTGAAGCGCACTTGGGTTCTGCAGCAGATCCAAAACACACCAGCAAGTCCACCTCTGAATGGCTTAAGAACAACAAAATGAAGACTTTGGAGTGGCCTAGTCAACGTTCTGACCTGAATCCCATTGAGATCCTGTGGCATGACCTTAAAAAGGCGGTTCATGCTGCAAAACCCTCCAATGTGGCTGAATTACAACAATTCTGCAAAGATGAGTGGGCCAAAATTCCTCCACAGCGCTGTAGAAGACTCATTGCCAGTTATCACAAACGCTTGATTGCATTTGTTGCTGCTAAGGGCAATCACTTTTTCATGCAGGGCCATTTAAGTTTGGATTTCTTTCCTCCCTTACTAATAAAAATCTTAATTTAAAAACTGCATTTTCTGTTTACTTGTGTGTTCTTTGTCTCACATTTAAATTTGTTTGATGATCTGAAACATTTAAGTGTGACTAACATGCAAAAAAGTAAGAAATTAGGATGGAGACAAACACTTTCACACAGCTGTACGTTTCATTTCGTCATGGATGGCACGCTAAATATTTTTTCCCCCATAGCAGCATGGCTGACATGGTTGAATGTGTAAAGGTTTCAGTTTATTTAATAGCAATTAAGTTCTTTCTCCTATGCAGTATAATAAGTCCTTACTTTAATCACCAACATTGACTATCTCAGGGTACTTCACATAGGAAGGCAGCCATCACATACAGTTGCAATCAAAATTACTCAACCCCCACTGTAAACAACAAACAAATCAAGCCAGAATGTTTTAAATATCTCAATACAACTAGTTCTACGTGCAGTTTCTCCTAATTCTATAGGCCTGAAAAGTTTATCGTTCCACAGAACAAAATCTCAAAACCTCTTTGGCTGATTTATACAGTGTTGAGCAAATTGTCGCTGACTTTTCTTGTGCTTTTATCACAGTTGTGACGTCGTCTTGGAATCCGGTGCATGGAGCTCTTCGGTGTTCAGTGTACACTTCACTCTAAACACTGAAACTTCAGTGCCTGATGCCACTAAATCTTGCTGCAGGTCTTTCACAGTGAGTCAAAGTTTGTTGACCACTTGCTTCAGACTACACTTGATTTCAAAATATGTGCTCTCACAATGACTTCTATTCAGGGGTTGAATAATTTTGAGACAGCAGTGGTCATTAAAAAAAAAAAAAAAAATAAAGTAACATTTAGTGCTAAATTAGAAGAAACCACTTGTAACAGTTAAGTTATCTGAAATATTCTTGTTTGATTTGTTTACTGCAAAAGATTGCTTATTTGTATATTTCGCCAAAAAACATCATTTGCAGTGGGGTCGAAAAATTTTGATAACTATATTTGAAAAAGGAGAGCTACCACAACCAACAATTTGAACCAAAGAGTTTAAACTAGTAAAAAAAAAAAAAAAAAAGAATAAAGCTGAAAACAACCCTCCTTTAGATGATAAGAAGTCCAACTGCTGATATGTTTAACCAGAGACGGTCATTTGAAGGTTTTTGACTGAAAGATCAAAGTTTTAACTCTTCCAACACAAAGTCATGTAAAAGTATGATTTGATCTGCTGACATCATAACTATATCTCATTGATTCCAAGTCAAACATCTCATTGCCAATTGTCAAATGGCTAAAAAAAGAAACAAGAAAAATGTGTTCTAGGCTCAAAGCCACACCACTTTAATGCGAATCTGTTTCTGTATTCTACTCCTGCAATGATCAGAGATTGAAAAAGAAAAAAGGTCCATAAAAGTTCTGAGTATGAGGAGTGGGTGAGTTGACATAAATGCTGGACTCCCCCTGCTGGTGTCAGGTAACAGGTTTTATGATACATTTAATATGATACAGAGGGTTTGTCCAGCGCTCTTCCAATCAAAGCCGGCAAGGTGATGACCTGCTTGAGTGCAACTCACCTCATAGAAGAGGTATTTTTCTGCAGAAAGACATACACAGATAAACTGACCTGACAGTTTGGTATTCTCACCCTGTCCAACAACAAGCTGCAGAATAAAAACGTGGCACTTTTTAAAATACAAATCCAAGAGAAAACAAAAAAAACAAAAAACAAATTAATGAAACAAAGATCATAGATCTTGATTTGTGCATTTAACCATTTCAAAAGGTTAAAAGGTAACCGAGAAGAAACTCAGACCTGTGAAGACAGTTTACATAAAAACTCCAAACACAGTTCATTTCTGTCTGTTTTTTTTTGGGGTAACAAACGTTTAGTACCCTGTTATTTTATAAAAAACAATGATGTACAATAGAAAAATGTATACAAAACATAAAAAGATACCACAACAGCAACAAGAAACGCTTTGACCTTCCTGACAGAATCACTAAGCTGCTAATTATCTTACATCTGCTTGCTCTGTTAATTCAATCATTTTGATAGAAAATATCTTTTGAGGAAAGATTCTCAAAAAAAAGAAAATATCACTTCCTCTGAATTCTGTCAAACGTTTCATTTAGTTTGTAGACATTAAACCTTTTTTTACATTCTGCAACAACTTCATGCAGCTTTATAATCTACTGATGCTCATAGAAGACATAATTACAAAATTTCAAGTCAAGATGGCGACGACTCAAAGATAAATCTGTGTTTCAGTCCACCAACATGATTTTAACTGTTGCATTTGTTCATGAAAGTCCATCTACAAAGGTGTATGTGTGTGCTGTGAGGAGGAGGGAGACCCGGTCGCGTTGGAGGAGAGTGAGGAGGGAGGAGGCTGCGGGGTGCTGGAGGAGGATGAGGAGGATGAGGCAGAGGATGCGGAGGCAACAGCATTGGCAACTGATATCAAGTTGTCTGTTATGCTGCTGTGTGTGATGAATCGCAGACGCAGCTTCATGGCCGGACGCAGAGTCATGATAATTTTCTCCACCTGAGCGGAAAAAGAGGGGGGAAAAATGCAGCAATGTTCAGATATACACTGACTATTAGATGAGCTAGAATTAGTGATAAAATTGTAATTATTTTTTAAAAAAATTCTTTAGTTCAACTCATTTTGACCCTGAAATAAAAATCAGGTTGCATAAATGTGTGCTCAAAAACAGCTTTGTCTTTTTTTTTTTCTTGGAGCATCTATTTAAAAGTACAGTTATCCAAACCCTCCCAGGACAAAGAGGAGCCACAGTCGAATCTTCTCTTTTTTAAGTCTGGTGTCAGAGCTCGTGGGGGACTGACTCAAACTAAACTAGTTAAAAATGAAAAGAAGAAATCCCGTTTCAAGGAACTAGTTCCAGCTGCCGAGGTATTCAAAATCCAGCTGATGCATAACAAGTCATTTTCTATTTATTCAATTTCTTTTTCCCATGCAATATGATGAATGAAATAAAAACTAAATTAAATAGCAATCAATCACTAAAGGGGAAAAAATTATTTCATTTAAATAATTAATTAAATCCTGATATTCAAATGAAGCACTTTAAAACAACATAGCAGCTGACCAAAAAGCTGTAACAATACATCCAACACAAAGTAATACAATACAAATCTAAATACAAATTGAAAGAAAAAAAGAATTAAAACACAGAAGACAACTCCCATTTGATTGAAAGCCAAGGAGTAAAAGCTTGTTTTTAACCAAGTTTTAAAACAAGAGAAGGAACCCATCTAACATGCAGAGGGAGCTCATTCCATATTTTAGGCACCAAAACTGAAAAGGCTCCATCTCCTTTGGACTTATTAAATGTCTTTGTGACAGTTGAAAGCTTCTGGTCAAGCTGATCTAAGCGCATGAGATGGCATGTACTGTCGGGATGAAGCAGCTTAAACAAATTAAAAAGGAGCGAGACCATTAAGAGACTTAAAAACACATAAGAATCTCATTATACAGAAGCTGAGAACGGCCATGTAAAGTTTGTTTTCTCGAAATAACAAAATAAAATAGTATATACATTAGTTAATTGTATTGGTTGTTATTGGGTGTGTTTGTGGTGTACTGGGAGCAGTGCTGGTTTCCAGTCAAACTGCTGGAGGAGTACAGAGCTGCTCTGTACTGGGATGCCTCAGTACAGTCATGCATCTGATGTCAGATGCAGGAACATCCATCACTGATCAATGCATCTGACTTTACCTCTAGTAAGTCTGACAAAGGCTAAAATAACGAGGTGTTCACCAATCACTCATCAACAGAATTACTTCTTTTTTATCAGCTTTACACACAGAAAAAGTTTTGTTTATAACTGATTAATATACAAAGCTTTAAACATTTTTTTTAAATAAATAAATAAACTTTTATTACACAAAAAACCTCCGCATTTCACAATGCTTCAGGTCAAAATGCCTTTTTTAAATTGGGGAGTACCATGAAGCTTAACGGGTAAACTCACTAGGATCTCATTGACAAAAGGTGCAGTGTTTATGTGCTTCTCCATTAAGAACCAAACTGATGACTGCATAAAAAAACACTGTTAAACTTAGTATAAAATATTCAGACGACCAAAACAACATGACAATCAAAATCCCAACTGGCATACCTGCCAGGATCCATGATTAACAAGCTTTTGTTTGCTCAAATTTAAAAACGTCAACTTTGTTGACCCCCCGTTTATAATTGTTATATAATTGCAAAGACCACTAAAGCTATTGTGCATAACATCCGATGTGACAGAAGCTGCCAAATTAAGTAGGAAAAAAGGACAACCAAGCCGTCGGTGTGACCTCTTACACTTTGTTTCTGTTAAAATTAGATTTAAAAGCTTGACAATAGCAAAAGACATTTAATTAGTCTGAGTCTTACAAAGAAATATATATTAAACAAATGTTGATAATAGCATTCAGAGCTGGTTTTGTGATTAACAGCATAGCAACAACAGGCATCCGCTTCCCTCCATAAACCTGAAGTCACAGAATCAAACCAGAGCCAATTCACACATCTAACGATGTCACACCTCCTTCTGATTCCTCCTCTGCTACATTTTTCCAAAATTCCTGTCTACTACAAGCTCACCTGGTCCTTCACGCTGTCTCCAGTGTACATGTATTTAATGTGATAGAGGAAATCACAGATTGGGTCCATGTAGCTGAGATGTTGGCTGTGTTGGTCGACAGCCTGCAACATCTCATAAAAGGCCACACCAATCTAAAATGCAAACAACAAGTGCAAGAAATGTGTAAAGGATTCAAAAAGACATCACTAAAATTACAAATTGTTCTTCAGACGCTGTTATAATGGCTCATGCTTGCAAACATACCTCCAGCATGCATCGTGTCCTTTCTTGCTGGAAGCGCTGCAGAAACGGCCCCACCAGGTGATACACGTAAAGTAACTGGAACTCCGTCTGGACGATGGGCTTCAACGTCTCTGACAAGAATCTATCAAACACACACATAAGTGCTCAATGTCACGAGAATCCTAAAAGGACTTTCCAGCCATAGATGAATGAGACTTAGAGCCCCCTACTTGGGAATCAGAGACAGCTGCCCGATGGATGAGTGATGCCAGACGGCGTGTGCCAACGCTAGAACGTAGCTGCAGTTCATCTCACTGTAGCTTTGGTGGCAGGCCGTGAAATCCAGCAAGGCGAAGGGATAACCCGCCCACTCCGTCTCTGACGTCAGCGCCGGAGAGCTGATCACAGATACGATGCGATCATGGAGGACGATCCAGTAGGGTTCCTGAGACAGAGGAGCAGAGGTCATCACAATGAGCAAAGCACATGTTGCTTTAATGTTGTTTGATCTTTTAAAACATTTTCTTACAGGAAGTGCAGTGATCACAAGTCCAATGGCATTCATCCAAGCCGTGATGTTCTCTCTGGGGACCAGAGGTTGACTAAAAGGGGAATAAAAGGTCAATATTGTTTAAAAAAAGTCATTCTTTTAATCTGAAAATAACCACAACAGCCAAGAAGACAAGGTGATGCAGGACATTTCTCCAAAATCAAAGAGTCCACAGATGACTTCCTGGTTTAATTATTTATATATTTACCTCTTCAGGACAACATTGAGCAAAGCATTGCCAACATCTTTTCCCGGCACGGCCAGAGCCATCAGCTCCACGCAGGTGACGTGCAGGGCGTGAGCTGCAGGATTGGGGAACTCGTTAAACCTCCAGTCACAGTTCGGGAAGGGACCAGGAGATTTTCCTGCCATCGGTGGAGGCAAGTTAAGGAGGGAACAGATTTCTGAAGGAGGAAACAAGTTTTGACAGGAGGCACGGGTGTCATTTAACCCCACTTTAATTAATTTCTGGGAGCATACAAGTCTCTTAAATAGATTTTATCTGGTTTCCAATAACTTCTCTACTGTAACAACTCCGTTAGGGGACATAAAATTAGCTCAGATGGACTTTTAATTATCACCACTCTTTAAAGCTACTAAGGGAGACAGACTATTCAGAGCAACACAAATACAATACCGAGATACTCTAGAGAGATCTATTTATTACTCGACTTCAGTCTGATGTCATTATGATGATAAATGCTTCCACTGACAGGATTAAACAAGGATATTGTCCACAAGGCGTCCAATCAGCTTGCAGTAGTAGGTGTCATCTGGGATCCATATGTTATCCTCTCTGGGGTTCATGCCACACTTCAAGTAAGTTTCACTCAAACACCAACCTGGAGTACGGTTGTCCTAAAAAACAGCAACATCAGTATAAACACTGCTGACAAAAATCTTTTTTTTTTTTTTACTATCTGTTCGCTGCTTGCCTTCAGTGAAGACATGATGGCGTGCACCAGTTTCCTCTTCAGGTTGGTTCTGTCTCTCAGATGGCGTTCGTAGTAGTGAAGTGTGTTGTACAGGTATGTCACTGGGCGGTCTGCAATCACATACAGGGGTAAAATGGCCGATACACACAATAAAGATGCTTCTGTCTCCATCAAAACCAAACATCTACAGATTAACTCACCGTGGAACTTGTACAGTCCTCCCAGATGATCCAGCAGCGTTTCCAGAGATTTGGAGACGGGGAGAAGCTCCAGGAAGCGGTGGATGACGATGTCAAAGACGGGCAGGAAGCGCAGACACACGTTGCCAAAGTAGATTGGCAGGTATTGAGACTGTAGCTGCATGGGAGGGTTGACTTGGTCTGCAAGGCCCTCAAAGTACAACTTTTCTGGATATTTCTGATCAAAGGAAAAACCAAGAGTTATTTACAATCCAATGCGCTCTCATGTTAACATGACTTCTGCTTTATGTCTTTTTCCTCTGTGTGCACCTTGTGGTAGTTCATGTGTTTGTTGTGCCAGTCACTCTGCAGCCAGTGCTCGGGGGCGTTCTCCTTCACAAAATCACTGACTCTGTTCCTGAAGTCGTTTGGCTTCAGCAGAAGGAGCTGAATTATGAAGTAGCAAACCTGGGCCTCGTTCCCCTCGTGGCTGCGCATTGCCTGGGGACAGAACAACAACAGCTGGACAAATCACACCTCACACATCTACAGGAGTGGAGAATTAGTTCAGTGTTTAATATCTTTGTGCTGCAACACATAACCCTAAAATGCCTGCGTGTCCTCACCAGACATAAAATGAGTCTATCCAACGTGACGATGTTGTATTTCCAGACCATGTCATTGAGTATTTCAATGCACTTGTTCAGCTGTTGTCCCCCAGCAGACGTTGAGAACTCGTAGACCAGAAAGTCTGCAAATGTGCGGACGTGAGCCACCAGTGCACGAGCTCCAATACGTTCCAAGACCCTAAGCCACAAACAAATTACGAAAAATAAATAAATAAGAAAATCAATTGTCAGTTAATGTATCAGCCCATGATTATGACAGCATTCTCCCTCTGGATCAATTACATGTTGTTTGGGGACTCAAGGATGTCCTCCATCGGCCTAATTAATGTGAATTTAAACAGGCTTTAACCTAGTTGGGTTGATGCATCATTAAACACACTTCATTAAAATAATCTCAGTGGTGTCCACTGAGCTTAGCCAGCTTGTTTTCTTCTCTTAATATATTAGTCCATAAACTTGTATTTGCTTTAAAAATCATATCTATTTATTTGATCATCATCAAAAAGGCTTAAAAAACGATTTAAAGTAAATGTAGACCTAAAGCCTATCTGGTTTATGTGGTCCGTCTCCAGCAGCATCTTCCACAGCAGACACAGGAACAGTGGAGGGGAGCCCTGCATGGAAAAGTGGGTGATGATGTCATTCTCATTGGCCATTGACTTCCACTTCCTGTACTCCTCTTCCACATTCTTCTTCAGGTTAAAACGAGACTCCTGGGGAACGTTGTTCTGCTTGAAGAATGCCTGAATCAAAGACAGATTTATTACAAAACTAAATATTTCAAATTAAATTAAAATGTTTAGGAATCACTTTTTCCATTTGTACATTATGCACATGCAGGACTTCGTATTCATACCTGTAGAGGAGCTGGGAAGCAGGACAGTGTGTGTGAGGCCCAGTTGTGAGGCGTGAAGTTCATGATGGTCTGGAGGATGTCTTTACACCAAGTGCCTTGGATGGAGTCGGATCCTGTGAAAAAATCTGCACAAAGTGGGTAACGTGACAGCATGAAAAACAAGGACAGACGCGTCAATCAATCACTACAACTAAATCTGTAGAACAGGCAGAGAATCTAGACTGGGATGTACCGGTGACGTGCGTGGCTCTGGCCAGGGTGAGGATCAAGGCGCGGTTCAGTTCCTCAGATTCAGCAGACAGAACTGTTTTCGGATCACTGAGGAAGCGGGTGAACTGAGGCTGCACTTCTGAACTCCCCAAAGCTGTGATCAACCGCAGAGCTGTGCTCTCAACACTGAGGGAGGAAACAAAAATCCAGTTTTTACAACAAAGTTACGCATATATACATGTTTTTTTTTGTTTTTAAAATCAGGCTACATGCAGGAAGTAGCCCATCACATTCAGTGCACTTCTACCAAACATTACACAGCAATTACTGCTCTGAGGGAAAACTGCAGATTACTACATCAGATCAAAATTAAAAAATCCCTGCAGGCTGTGATGGACCACAATTACTGCTAAGCATGACTTTCTGCAAAAAAAAAAAAAAAAAAAAAAAAAAGAAAGAAAGAAAAAAAAAATCTATTATACGTCTTAATAGCAGTGGGAATTGGGCGGCAGTTTCAGAATCTCAACACGACACGCTTCAGTGAGTAAACCTGCTGTTTTACTGCTTGCTCTGGAGATGCATCACTCTTTCAGCTCCAAGAAAAGAAAAATAAACAAACTAAGCTAAAAAAGCTTGCTTGTATGATTGTGTTTTTGATCTCTGCCGATGGGTGCTGCTGTCAATAAATATCCACACCTACCAAAGAGTCTTCAAACTCAGGACTGAAGTCTTGCTGTAACCTTTCCACTGTAAAAATGCCACAAAAACCACTAACACCAGACTTTTGCCTTTTAATAGGAAAGAGACTTAAGGTAGCAACTAGATGATAAGACAGACAATCAAACAAGTGATGTTTTGGAATATAAATAATTGAATGAATAAAAAAAAATATCAATTGAAAATAAATACATAGAAACAGAGAAAAAAAAACCCCAAATGAATAAAATCAAATAAAAATAAAATTAAAGTCCTAAAAAAAAAAGCCTGCCAAACAGCTGTAAGTAATCATGTACTGAGTTACAGTAAATATGAAGAGTACAGGTGAAAATGTGTGTCCATTTTACCAGAGATGCAGCTGGTTCTGGTTGGTCTGTGGTACGGCAGCCAGGCTGTGCAGATGACTCAGTAGCTGGACTCTGTAGTGCGGCTGGATGTGGTGCATCCTGTAGCTGAACATCTCCAGCAATGTGTGAAGGATTCCCCATGCGTGAGACTTAAACACGTTTGGCAACAACTGGCCTGCACAGACAGAACACGACTCATTATTCAGTGTTAATTCTGGGAAACAGACACAAGATTCAAGTCTCGTCAAAAATGCAAATAAGTGGGCAAAAATAATGGCTGAATAAAAATAGCAAAACCTACACAAAATCATTAGCCATAAAAAAAATAACCGTCTCTAGTCTTAATAACATAACTGGGAGGAAAAGTGCTGCCTCATTTACTGGTGCTGAAATGAGGAAGTTAATTAACACAACAGATAATACAAACATTTCCAATAATAACACTGTATTAATAAAAATAATTTAAAAAAAAAAAAAAAAAAAAAAAAAAAAAAAAAGAAAAAAAAAAAAAGGGGGAAAAAAAATTCAGGAAAAAAAAAAAAAAAAAAAAAAAAAAAAAAAAAAAAAAAAGAAAAAAGAGGGGAGAAAAAAAAAAAGGGAAGGGGGAAAGGAGGAGATAAACGAGAAAATGGGTGGTTAGAAAGAGGTGGTGGGTGGGGGGAGATAGAAAAAAATTTTTTAATTTTTTATAAAAAAATAATAAAATAGGTAATTTTTTTAAATTTTTTAAATAAAATTTTTTAATTTTTTTTTTTTATAAAAAATTTATATTTATTTTTAATTTTTTTCAGAAATGATTAATTAGAGTGCTTCATTGAAGGATTCGTAAACAAGAAGTTCATTCATCAAATGTCCCTATTTTGTTGTATTTGTTGTTCTTTCTTGTGCTGCTTGATTATCTGTGCTTCTAAAGAAAAAAAGTGAGATGTGTATGATGCGTGTGCTGAATACTAATGAAGCAGTTACATAGCTTTTGTTTTTCAAAGAGTGAAAATACCCATTCTTAAAATGAGGTGAAACAAACTCACTGATGAATCCCTTGATGCCAAGTGACTCAATTTCCATGTAGACCAGCAGCCTGCTGTACGTTTCCACCAGTGCAGGGGCCAGAGCAATGCTGGACTTGGCGTGAGCCAACTTGATCACACGTGTGGCGATGCTGTGGATCAAACTGGAGACAAAAGGGTAGAAGAAATCAGCTGCAATTAAATGTATTTTAGAAAAAAAAACACAATGATTTTCAATTAAGAGAATCTTCTTAATGACAGCATTTGCCATAAATTTACCTCATTTTTGCATGTACAGTCAGTGAATCCAGCAGATTCATGGGCAGCGGTGTTACTGATCCCGATGCCATGCAGCTGGTGCCGGGCAGGTTGATCCTCATTGACCCATTTCCATAAATGGTCTCTACCAGGACACCCATTGGCAGAGTAAAGCACTCAGAGTTGGTGCTGTAGGCGTTGCAGAGCAGGGCGATTTTATAATCGGTCATGCCCAGGGTCTTATTACGCAGTGACTGCTGGAGAAACCTAAGACAGATAAAGGATGGAGGCAGAAAGAAAGACAAAAAGGAAGATGAATGGTTTTGAATAACTTGCTGCTGATTCAATGCCAAGTTTAAGACAGTTACATAAAATGCATGAAGTAAGTTATGCTTGCCCAATGCTCAAGCTCCTCATCTAGCTACTTGAATATTGGATGATGAGCAGAGTGCTCTGATTTGCATAAAATGTGTGAACTTTGTGTTTTATTATACTAAAGAAACATACTCGTGGTGTAGTTTCAGAGAGTGTGGTATGGGTATCTGTAGCTTGGAGTTGTCGTTCTGAGCTTTGCGGTTCAGGTGGATCCAGATGCAGGTCATGGCGAAGGAATGGGTGGACTGGGGCTTGTTGATGTCAGGAACTGGAATGCACTGAAAAAGGAAACAAAGACAGCTGTTACACACTACAGTAGAATATATATATATATATATATATATATATATATATATATATATATATATATATATATATATATACACTGTATACATACACAAACACACAAATAAATGAAAGACAGCACTTATTTGACCAAGCTTAACTTATGAGATATGCAAGCGGCAAGCATGATAATGACAACAAGACATCGCAATCATTTCTTGGAGGATGTGTACCTCTTTCTCTGGATAAAGCAGGTCAAACAGCTTCATGACTGGCAAGAAGTCTGCTAAGGCGTTCTTCTGAATGCTCCCTGATATGAACTGCAGCAGGACCCACATCAGGTGATCTCTTCCTTTAATAAGGCCTCTACCTGCAAGCTAAAAAGAAAGGAGGGAGGGGGTAGACAAAGAGTGACTACACGTTTTCCTCCTTTAAATCCTATGTTTTATTTACCTTTTACCCCACAGTTCCCATAATTAGAACAAAAGACTAATGCATTAACTTATCCGATGTGTCGTACACTCACCTGCAACTTCAGTTCTTATATCTGTTCAAAATCCCATAAAAAACTTTACTCAGTTAGCCAATCAAGTGGCAGAAACTGTGTACAGGCTTAAAAAGACCAGCTTGACTGTTTCAGGATCTGTGGATCATCTAGGATTTTCTGGGGTTTACAAATAATAGACATAAAAAAAAAAAAAAAAAAACAAACAAAAAAAAAAACCTGACTCACCACAAAACCTTTACAGATTTTCTCAGTGACGTACCCTTATTGATGGCTAATTCAGCATCCATCCTGCATTCTTCCTGCGCTGTGAGCGCTCCAGCCAGAAAAAGAAAGTCCTGCATTGACTCTTATCTTATGCCCTGCTCTGTTCCTCTATTTCTTGACTTTACAAGTCAAGAACGCAGGGTTTTAAGGTTAGAAAGTTGTGTGGATCTGCTTTAAAGGCTTAATATGTCCTTGTCTTTTGCATTTTGTTTCTGCTGCCATCTTGTTGCCAAAACTACTAGAATTTTGAGACACTACTTACAGTAGATCAGGTATGTCCAGTCCTTTTTAGGTTTTAGCCATTTCCTGCTTCAGCACACCTGACTTTGGGTCACTGGGTGCATCTTAAGGTGGCAGGAACATTATTTTGGTTACTATGAACAATGTTTTTGACTGTTGACATTTGTTTCAGAACCTCCTGATCATCTAGAATTTTCTGAGGTTTACAAATAATAGTCAACATAAGAAAATGTTTAACTGAGTTGCATTTTTTTTGGAATAAAAATGTTTTGTTGAAAGCAGAATTCAGCAGATGAGCAACAGCAAAAGAAGAGTCTTGATCAGGCTGGTTGGCATCTTTTAAGGGGACATTTTGCAAGACAGACTTCAGGCCTGTTTGAAGCACCCCAATGCAAAATTGCAACCAGTGAATTTTATAATAATATGAAGAAACTGTGCAATGATCTCACAAGCAAGGATAAAGTTTTAGGGTTTTTTTTCAATGTTTGTTATAACCTGAGACAAACAATGAAGGCACCTAACACAAATAAGCAAAGACCAAATCAAAATGTGGCTGATGATTTTATATGATTGATGAAAAGTAATTAAATATCTCAGTTGCTTTGATTTTTGTCACTGCCTCATCTGCATTTCTACGATCAGACTTTGCCAGATTTGTATTAAAAAGAAATTGCATATACATTTTTAGTAATCCTCCCACCAACAGGAGCATTTGCGTGTTAAACTGATCACCAACCCTTGATGCTTCATCTCCATGTTTCCCCTTACCTTCTGATGTAATGACAGCACCATGTGAGGGAAGCTTGCAAACTGAAACAACACAAAGAATATAAGCTGGGAGGAGAGGTGCTGCCACAGCAACTGGCTAGTTCCTCCAACGTCTGCATCAAAATGCTCCTCGGTCTCAGAGCGCTCCATGGCGTAAACAACCAGGTCAACCAGCTGCTCCTCCAGCACCGGGCAACGCTGTTTTTGCTGGGAGGGGGGGGAGGGGAGTGTTAAAGGATAAAGAAAATAGTGGACAAGAGGGAGAGGAGGTTAAACAGAAAGAAAAGAAGGCAGAAAGAAAAATCACATCATTACTATATATTCAAAGATTCATGTTGACATGCTCCAGCTTTTTTAACATACTGACATCAAATGTCTTTTTATAACCCTTGCATGCAGGACTGTGTCTCCTTCCTGCCTGTGTCATCTAGCATAAACCTACTACATCAAATTAGAGCTTGATGAGTGTTGTGTGAATATAAATATTAGGAGTGTTTGATCAATTTCTAAAAATGCTGAAGGAGGATTGGGAGTTCAAAATTCTGCACCTCTAAATGAACCTGTGCTCATTTAGAGGAACAGGAAAATAGGACTAACACAAGTCAGTAGGTTTCAGCTTAGTCTAATGAAGACTGATGTGTTATTCCATCAGTAAATTACAACAGAATACACGATAACTGTTCAAAAACAAACAAAAAATCAAGGGTGGTGGTGTGAGGTCAACTAGTGAAGGAAGGACGGAAGAGGAAGGGAAGGGGAACTACAGTTAAGGAGGAGAGACAGGCAGGTGGACAGTCACGTTTTCTTCCAAACCAAAGCTGTTCCAGTGCTGGTTGCTGGCTGACAGCCAGAACCTGACTTAAAACCAGTTCTTTCTGTTTCAACTCTGACTGCAGCACCAAAAAAAAAATGGTCCAACACAGGCATCAACTCTTGGCTGGGCCAGGGCCAAGAACCACTTAGATCAGGAGCTGGGAAGGGTTAAAGGAGACCAACCAGATCAGTTAAGTAGTTGTGACTGCCTTGGCCAAAACCCAGTCAAGTTTTAAGTTCACTTAATTCAAGAGCGCAATTAAAAAAAATTGAGGTTAAAAAAAAAAAAAAAAAAGGTTATGGAGTGAAAGCAGCAGTGGAAGAAAATGAGATCAGCGTTTCCTTTCATTTCCATGCTTTTAAATATTTCATATCTACTGTGTCAGCTGGAGTTTAAAGATCCTTCTGGAGCAGCAAGCATAAATCCCATTAGCATCACAAGGACCAGTTAGCATTTGGAAATGAAGGCACTGAAGGGAGTACTGATAAACCCCAACTGTTGTTAAAACAGCATTTAAAAACTAGACTGGGGATGTTTACACATGAATTTGAAGGGAAACAAGTCAAACACACTAATCTGTTACTGTTTTTGATAAAATAAGCAAGGACAGTCATATATGAAGTGGAAAAGACATTTAAAGTGGCATAATGACTGGATCTGTTGTGGCAATGGAAAACCAAACCAGTGCATATGTGGAACAAACTGAGAACTGGTTTTAGCATCAGTCTTGAACCAGCACTGTAACTGCTTTAGGCAAAAGAGGGATCAAAGTCTTGCTTCTTTTAAATCTTTAACTTTTCCCTTAATGAAAGCTTTTGGAAATGTTTGATATTTATGTTTATGCATTTCAGTTCATATTTAGGAGATACATCCTTTGTGCTCATGTCTTTTGGTGTGTTCACACATCATTGACAGATTAGGAGTAAAAATGTTGGCATTATAAATTTTTAAATCACACTTGAAAAAGGGTTTACATGCAGTTGGGGCATAGCTTAGCAAGGAATTGAACAACACAACACAGCACAAAGAAGTACAGGACATCACTGGGAAGCACAGCACAGACAGCAAACCAAACCAAAAGGTGCAGCATGTTCCTGCATGCAGACTGGCAGGTCTGGGGAGGAGAGGTAGTGGTGTGAATGGGAGGGAGAAGAGGAGCCGTGAGGCTGACCGTCACTTTTTCACATATTTCTTTGAACCGGCCGTTCATAAAAAATCTCTTCCGCTGCACCCAAACACACATGCTTACAAAGAGAAACAGAGGGCAACAAAGGGACAGAGAAAAAGAGAAAGAGAGAAGTATCCGCAGTCCATAAAGAGACCAGCCACTGTTTACCAAATACCTAGAAACCAGCAATAACGCCGCACCACTGGCCAGTTTATAATGCCATCACCTCTGATTACTGCAGCCATTTGGCATAGAATGTTTCCTATTCATTCACATCCATAACCAACCAGCAGAGGGCAGTATTCATGCAGTCTGCCTGCCATTGCTAGCCAAATTCTAATCCAGTTTTAAAAGAGAAAAGTAGCAACATTCAGCATTGCAGTCAAACACAGGCAAATGTGTGATTAAATGCTGGAAAAAACCTGAGTATTTCTTATTAAATCTGGCCTTCAGTTAATTACAAAACATCTAAACACAACAGGGCTTTGTGCCCTTCACAGCCTTGATCCCCCATCCTGTTATTCTCACGTTAAAATTGAAAAAAAGAGAAACTTTCAATCCTCATCAATCATCTTTGAATGTCATGTGTCTCAAAGCGGCTCTTTAAAGCACGACTTTACATCAATGAAAAGCCTCAAACAACTTTTTTATTGGACATCTTTTAACAGATGCAGATGACTCAGCAAAGGTCAGAATTCACTCAGACATCCAGCCAATCAGACACAGCCATTCCCTGACCTGGGCAAAACAGTCATCACACGTGACAACAAAAACATCCAACTTGATGATATCCCTGAAGAGTGGGTGGCAGGAGCTTTCTGATGTGTTGTAGCAACAAATCAAGTTGATTCATTCAGAGAGACTAAATCACTTCATCAATAAACTTAATTTTTACTTAAAATTCAATAACTATACAATGATAAATTAAACTGCATCCTCTCTGACTGGGAACACCATCAGCTGCAGTCTCTGTCTGGTTTCCTACATCGCCACCACAATAAGGGCTGTATAAGTTAATAAAAATGAAAACAAAGAATATCGCCGCCCAGTTAATCAAGCCAAGACTGCAGGGAGGTTTTGCCCAGATCAGCACAACAAAAAGCAGCCGCGGCAGGTTTGACACAGAAGAAACTTGTTAACAACAGACGAGCACCAGACTACATCCACACATGCAGAGCAGCAGGACCTGAAATGTCAACAGCAGGGTCTCAAATCAAAAATACTTTATGTCAGCTGGTTAGCTGGAGCTAAACACTCTCTTATGATGCTGGGAGAGCACACGCATCTCCATCAATCCTATGTTGTAAAAGAAAATCTTAAACCAATAACTAGTATTAGTTAGAAGCTTTGGCCAAAATGCAGTAAAATGAACCAAACAAATAAACCCTAACACAAATGAGCTCCCTGACTCTGTAAACAACAGCTGAGCAGCTGTGCTGCTTCCTATCTTTGAGGATTAATGGTTGCCAGTCAACTGGCAAATTTACAATTTATTCATTAAATAGGCATATAGTAAATATTCAGTAATTTATTCTTTTTTACACTCATTAAGCTGAATTAAAAGCAGCACTAATGTAGCATGCAAAGCCAACTAACATGACAGGAAACTATATACTTGCACACCTCTTAATTAGTTGAACAAATCATCCATACTTATTGTTTTCATCAATCTATACCTGCTCTTGCACATCATATTTGTCTTCCTGGTTATCTGTGTGCACTACCTGCCCATTATTCATTCAAACCCATCTGTTTTTGTCCACTCATGACATCATTATGTAGCCCTGCTGTGTCCATCTCAAGCTCTGTAGCATCACTCCTTTGCTCTGTTTTCTTTCCTTCTTTCGCCAGCTTCCCATTTCTAGCACATTAGCGTGCCTAAAAGTCTATCTTCCAGTTGGCTGGTTAGTTGGCAGGTCGTGTGACCAGGAAGAGGAACAACGACATACCTGGGCAATGTTCAGAGTCTAGAGAGCGCATGGCAGAGAGACAAACAAACACAACACACAACCAGAGGACAAAATAGAGAGAAAGGGGAAAGAAACAAAGAAAGAGAGAGAAACAAATAGAGAGGGAGGGGAAAAAGGAGAGACAGAAAGAGAAAGTGGTGACTAAGGAGCTACAGTAGGTTGTTCACTGTCAGTTCAGCACAGTTAGCATCAGCTCAGCCAATTCAGGCATAAAAGCCAGATTCTTAGTTATTTGTTTATGGTGAAAATCTTAAAGAAAAATCCATAAACAGCGCTGATTATGACTTTGTGTTAAACTGTTAGGATTTAGTGATAGCTGCGCTCATATGAGCGGGGCTGAGCTGAAACTGCATGAACCCAACAGGGAATACTGACATCAGTGCATTATGGGTCAAGCTCACAGCACTGCATTACATGGCCTTTTACAGCTGTGTTACAAGGATTACAAGGGAAACAAGGGCGAAGGCAGGTGTCAAGGGAAAAGGAATCACGAAGGATGAGAAAAGAGAAAAAGAAAACAAAAATGGAAACAAGTTTAAAAATTTTAAATGAGCCAAAAAATAATCTGAGACAAAAAAAGAAAGATTATTAAGAATTGGAGGTAAAAAAAAAAAAAAAGAAAAAGAAAAACAACCTAACAAAAATAAAAAAGGAGGAGCAGGTAATGGAGACAGAAAGGAGACACTGGTATGTCCAGGGGCAGGAAAGGTGAGATCAGGTGGAGGGGCTGGAAGCATGGGAACAGAAGAAGCTGTTTTACCTGTTTGTTGAGTCCTAACATGTTGCACACCATCTCTCTGGAGTACGGCTGCTCGAGCACATAGCGGAGTAAGACTGTCTGCGGCTCAAACAGGTCCTACACACAGTTAGACAAGAGTCAGGACTTGTGTGAATGTGTAAGAATATGTAAGATGTATATACAGTAAATCTGGAATACAAGTAGATGTTACCTTGTCAAAAGGAAGCATCCCCCTCAGGGGGAAGCGGAGCGTTGTGGGGTCCAATTTCCAGGAGTTACAGATGGCTCCGCTGTTATTCACTACTGGTAAGAGGCTACATCGTCCTGCAGGCACACACATTCAGACAAGATATGACCTGGGGTCAGTAACAACCAAGTGTTTTCCTCTACTACGTATGCACATGCTAAAAAATATTTGCAAAGTAAACTCAGAAATTTCACCACTATGAACAATAAACCCACCAAAATGTCATGAAAACATTCAGTCAGTATATGAAAATTAATGAGCCCTTTCTGTTTGAATTTTGTGATTTCACTAAATGGGGGTTTAAAAATCAAGATGAAATTGGCCATCTAAGTAATAAACTCACTTTAAAAACAACACTACATGCTCTACAGCGGATGCTCTGATGTTGTCGCATAACCATCAGATTTCAGTGTCAAGTCAACAGCTGATCTCTGTAGAAGTCAACTGCACAAGTATATTTAGGACTTGATTATCCTAATTATTTCAGTGAAATAATTAGGGGGGGGGGGGGGGGTGTTCATTTCTATCATTAGTTCATAGACTGTTAAAATCAAAGGGTGATCATCACCTATTAGAACACAATATTCTAATAGGATGACATTTTTCTCCCCCAAGAAATCTATTTCAGACATTAAAGTGGATATTTTACTTTTGTGTGTATTTATGACAGCGAACTCCTTCAATATCATGGCAGAGACCCTCTCCTTTGCTGGCATTTCTTTCATTCCATCTAATTTTGCCGATCTGGGACACTTCACTGTGGCAACCTGCAGGGAGAGTCTGCAGACATAAGCTGATGGCTACGTTTACATGGACGGTAATAGAGTGATATTAACTATAAACTATATAAACAGTTAAACTATGTTCAGTAATCTTTGTTGCATTTATATGCATGGAAACACCTTCATTAAAGTGTAATATCCTACCAGTTTCTATGTTGTTATTCAAAGTGCATGCCTTGGTTTCTGGTCAGAGCAATTAAAGCTCAGATTAAGAAGATGGGATGAGTAAATACTGTACCTGAGCGATGCTTTTTATTTTTAAGTATAAAGATTTAATGAAGGATTTAAAAATAGGAAGTGAGGCTAACAGGAGGTTATGTGTGCATGAGTCATCAATCACAATGTGCTTCACAGTTTTTATAAAAGATTATTCTTTAGTGAATATGCAACTTGCCATTATTGAAATATTCAATATTCAATACTCAGAATGTGGTGTATAGTTAAAAGTAAACATAGTCGATGAGAACATGCAGATGTGAAAACAATAAAGACATAAAAAAACAGTTCAAATGGTTGCATACATGGCTGTGCCTCATATATATTCAGGCTCTGTCAACATGAGAAAGACTTCCCTATAAAGTGTGCCAATGTGTCAAATCCCTGTGGGCTTGTGTTAAAGTGTGAGCCTGTTTACATGTGGTTTATAAAGTAAACACTGCCAGACAATTTGATAAATAAGCTTTTACTCATATGATTTATAGATTTACTTTGTGAATGGGCCCACCCTGCTTTTTACTTCCTGCAGGTGTTTAAACACCACCGCCACCCAACCTTTTTTCAAACAAGCTGGGGAAGAAGAGTCTGAATACTTTGTATGCAAAAGGTAAGTAAAAATAGCAACTCGGTCCAATTCAACAGGTGATATCGGCCCTAAAATTGGGACATCTCATCTTATAACTTTTACAAATGTGTAGAAGTTGCACTGCAGAGTTTACTCATCAGTTATTCTGTAAAAATATTCAGAGCAGTTTTCTTGAATGTTTTTCAGAGTCTGATCTTTGATGCTGAATTGAAGCACTTGAAAAGGAAGAAATATGTTTATGAATGCTTCAGCATGAAAAATAGAAACAAGACAGCTTTATTTAAACTGAATAAATACACTGCCTGGCCAAAAAAAAAGGTCATTCCCTCTAATACTTTGTTGGACTGCCTTTAGCTTTGATTACGGCACGCATTCGCTGTGGCATTGTTTCGATAAGCTTCTGCAATGTCAAAAGATTTATTTCCATCCAGTGTTGCATTAATTTTTCACCAAGATCTTGCATTGATGATGGTAGAGTCTGACCGCTGCGCAAAGCCCTCTCTAGCACATCCCAAAGATTCTCAATGGGGTTGAGGTCTGGACTCTGTGGTGGCCAATCCATGTGTGAAAATGATGTCTGATGATCCCTGAACCAGTCTTTCACAATTTGAGCCCGATGAATTCTGGTATTGTCATCTTGAATATTGCCATACCATCAAGGACGAAAATGGATAGAATAACCTGGTCATTCAGTATATTCAGGTATCAGCTGACCTCATTCTTTGAGCACAAACTGTTGCTGAACCTAGACCTGACCAACTGCAGCAACCCCAGATCATAACACCGCCCCCACAGGCTTGTACAGTAGGCACTAGGCATGATGCTGCATCACTTCATCTGCCTTTCAAGCCACATTTCTTCCTTGAAGATGATGGGTCCCCACTATCCTTCCAGTTTTTAATAATGTGTTGGACAGTTCTTAACCCAATTTTAGTAGTTTCTGCATCTCTTTAGATGTTTTCTCTGCTTGATGCATGCCAATGATTTGACCCTTCTCAGACAGACTAACATCTTTTCCACGACCACGGGATGTGTCTTTCGACATGGTTGTTAAGGAAATGAGAAGCAAGTCATTGCACCAGTTGGGGTTAAATAACTTGTTGCCAGCTGAAAGATAATCGCCCATGCAGTAATTATCCAATAGGAGGCTCGTACCTATTTGCTTGGTTAAATCCAGGTGGCGACTTTTTTTTTGACCAGGCAGTGTATATAAGCAAAAAAAAAAAAAAAAACTTAGTCATAGCCATAGTCTGTTACTATATCTTGTAACTTTCTAGTGTATAGTGTTTCCTCTACATTCATTTAGGAGGGGTGGGCCACCATTCCTAAATCCCGACTGCAGCTCCTTCAAATTTCTCTCTCTCTTTTAAAAAATTTTCATAAATATAAGATACAAGATATCTGAAACACTCCCAGTGTGAGTTGATGCGCTGCGCAGGTCAAATCGCAACCGCAGCCAGAATGTGGTGCACTAGGGCCTGATGTTAATCAGCCATTAGGCTTTGAAGATATAAAATTTATAAAGTGGATTCAGTTCACCATTAAATCAAACCACCTGCACTTCCAAAATCAGCTTCTCCAGACGAGATAATGCCAAATGGGCTCTATGCACGACGTTTCCTGAACTTAAGGCAGCTCTTTTGTTTCCTGTCTTTCATTACCGGATGACCTGATTAATCCAGGTCTGTCTGGCCAGTTGATGAGGTCAGGCACACCTGGATTAATCAGTTCGTCCAGTAATAAAAGACAGGAAACAAAGGAGCAGCCTTAAGTTCAGGAAGTAGTGGAGCTGTCCATAGAGCCCATTGGAATTTTTAAACAGACTAGAGGCAGGAATTATGAAAGAATAAATATGCATGTCCAGTTTTTTAATGCTAACGAGTGATGAAGTGTTAAAAAACAAAAAGAACGAGCCCACCCACGTCTCTCTCCGTTGCCTTAAAAAGGCTGTGTGCTGCATAATGTGCTGTGATTCGGTGGGCAAATTTCCCACGCTGTCCTGTGGATGTGACGTCAATTGACGCTGCATACGCGTCCCCGACAGTTTTGATACAGGAAGGAGACGGTCACGGTAAATTCAAACACTGTAAGGGATAGTTATGGATTCTTCTGCCGTCAACAAACGAGCCAGATCAACTGAAAGACACTAAAAAGTGGCACTACGAAGAAAATGGCTTTGTAAGCATAGTAAACAACGTTTTTGCTTCAGTTTGTGCGCGCTCCCGTGCCAGCTTGGCTGGTAGCTGCAGGTACCCGCAGCACAAGTTGCGTCACTCACGAGTCTCATTTCTTAATCCTGTCTCTAGTCCCTTTAATATAATTTAGCCGTTTAGATAATTAACGGGTTAATTTCACAGATTAAATCAGCACATTTATTTTGACAGGCCCAATTCATTATCTATTCCATTTGTTGTACAGTGATCTGGCAACCTCTGAAATGATTGTGGGACCCCCAGTTTTGTGGAGGAAACACTGAGTGAATTTACACGTCTTACCACATATTGAGTTGATTCTAGCTGTTGGTCTGAAGCTGTCCACAAAATCCGATATCAAACTGCCTAAAAGCTGCAAATGAGAGAGAAATGATATAGATTAAAAATTGATGAAAAACATTGTGAGAGAAAGAATGTTAGAGACAGTTACAAAGTCATACATGCATATGTGCAGACAGCAACACACACATACCCAATGTGCAAGTTGTCCCTCTGGATACAGCTTTCTGATTTCTGTGACAGCAAAGTAGGCTGGCAGGAGACAAGCATTTCTGTCCAGGATATATTCCACCACCTGACACAAAACCAAACAAAGAAATAAAAACAACTCACAGATCCCGTGGTTTTATTACAAGGCATCCAAAGCCCACATCCTCGTTATAAAAGTATGAGTAAATCCATTTAATTAGTAAATGTAAATTGATGAGTACCTCTCTGGCAGACAGAAGCTGCTGCACTATAGCTGAGCTGACAAAGGTGGGAATGGTTTGTATTTTATCCAGAACAGCTTTCAGCAAATCACGAACACCCTGAAAGGCAGTTTTCAAAACATGTGGTGATTCAAGACTTCAGTTTCAGCAAATATTCCTCTACAAATCTAAAATGAAGATGATAGGTCAGAGCAATCACCCCATTTACAAAGAGAAAAAATGCAACTTATCTGAATTAGTACTTTTGAGGTTTCACACTGATAACAAATTTACATATGCACAAGTGAGGCCAACATACATCAACTTCTAACTGAAAGTAGTAGCAGGTTTTAGGAAAAATGCTCATAACAGCATCTGCTGTTGCCACATGACCAGTGACAAAGCTGCACAGGTTACTAAAACCATTTTTGTCATTGAACTTAAGAAAAACTTCTAGCTGTGAGTGCATCTGTGTTAGAGACCTTGTAGTCCACCCCTCCGATGATTTTGCGGATCAGCTTGAAAGTTAAGGCCCACAGCTGAGTCCTTTCCCACTCCAAACTGTCTGAACTTATCAGAGCAACGCACACCATCCTAAAAATGAAAAAAAAATCAGGAGGAGGATCAAGACCCATGAACGACAAATGTTTAATCAATCTGCATCAGCTTTAAAACAGTATGTGAGCATGCATTAATACACCTGGAACATAAATTAACACAAATATGAGCAATTGTGGTTTGCAAAACACAAAAAGATAAACTCAAAAAAAAAAAAAATCTTATTGCAGGGTAAGAGCAGCCCGTAATAGTGTAGTTGAACTGATCATTTAATTTGATGTATGTAATCCCTGATGAGTAAGTGTGTGGACCTTGGTGGGAGCAGACTGGTCTCCACAGCCATTGCTAGACAGTCATACAGAAAGGAGATCCTTTTGGGACTGTGCTGACTGTGTATGAATCGCACGATCCATTGAACACACTGTTCGTGAGAATCCTGCAGAAAGGTGATGAGAAAAATGTAAAAACAACCAAAGAACTTGCTCAATAATGTTTTTGGTGAACATTTATGCATCTGTGAGAGTGTAGAAACCTGTGGCAGCGTTCCCCAGTATTGTCTGAAGGCTCCCAGACAACTGATCAGCTTATTCCTTTCATCCTCTGGAGTGTCCATAAACATACTAAAAACATAATTCACATGAATAACATCACTTATTTAAGTAATTTGGCACCTTTTCTAACTTATTAATATTTACTTATTGGTATAATTGTGAATTAGGAGCCAACTCACCCCGCAAAGGCCTCTTCTATCATCTCAGTTTTCTATGAAATAGAAGGAAAATGGGGTTCATTGTGGGAAGGGACATCCTCTATCAAGGTAAATCTTTAGAATCACAAATTTGAGCATATTTATAAAGCTAGTTATATTGCAAAGGTGTTGCAAAATTGTATTTATTTATAGGACATGTCCAATTTATATGAATTGATTTTGGTTATTTATGGACACGAAACAAAATCAAAACCTAGCCTACAAAGTTGTAATATGAATATGTGCACCAATGCTTCTTTCGTACATTTACAGACGTTTAATTGGTGTGCACAATTGATCAAGGTCACCAATTTACAAAGACTGTAGCTAGTAAACGCAGCGAATATCACTTTTAAAAAAAAGAAAAAGAAAAAAAGGCTAGCTTAATCTGAAATGCTAATTCGTGTTAGCTCATCTGTACATCACTTTGCAAAGATGCAAGTTACCACAACATCCTCAAAGATGCTCTGCAGCTGCGTTTCCATCGAAAGTGCCATGCTTGCAAGTCCGGAAATCTATTGTTTACCCAAACATCACACAAACAAACACAGGTTGCCCCTCTAGGAGAGCGCAGACAATAATAGTAGCACGCTAAATGCTAACTGTCGCCCGCTGCCGCCACTGGCCGCGCACCTGCCAAATTAGTCCGGACGGACACTCGAGGCACACGATTAATTGTTCCGCTACTCATAATTTGTAACCTTTACACCTCCTTGTGCTATTAACCTATTATAATGTTAAATACATGTGGTGTGTGACTCTTTTGGTTGTTCAACATAATGCTTATAGAGTATGGTTGAGGTTTTGTTTTACTGCCTGCCCGTTTGCTACATGGCTTTTGCTGTTTAGAGATACTGTAGATACAATGCAAAACTGTGTAATACGGAAGAGGATTAGGGCCACTAGAGAAAAAAAGAAAAATTCTGAGAAAAAAGTCAGAATTCTGACTTAAATCTCAGAATTCTGACTTTAATCTCAGAATTCTGAGAAAAAAGTCAGAATTCTGACTATAATCTCAGAATTCTGAGAAAAAAGTCAGAATTCTGACTTTAATCTCAGAATTCTGACTTTTTTCTCAGAATTCTGAGATTAAAGTCAGAATTCTGAGATTAAAGTCAGAATTCTGACTTTTTTCTCAGAATTTTTTTTTTTTTCTAGTGGCCCTAATCCTCTTCCGTAGTGTAATGAATAGACTAGCTGCTCTAATGCTGCGTTCCATTTGAACTCGGAAGTCGGAAATTCCCAGTTCCGAGTAGGAAGTTTCAACTGGAACGCCCCCCTGAAGTCGGATTTCCCACTCGGAAAGTCGGACAACTCTCGCAGCTCCGAGTTCAGATTTAAAGATGGCCGCGCCCTGTGTTAGCAGTCTTAGAAGCTTCTGTAGTGTTACATTTATTTACACTTCTTACTTATGTTTTGTTGCATAAATCAATCGTACACGTAGTATTGGTTTATACAGATGTAGGGGTTTATACTGCTGTAGTGTAATTCACATTTTTCATGTGGTATACGTGAACTACAACGCCAGCTGTGCCAACAACGGCTAATAACAATAGCCTTAGCAAACACGTTGTTTTGCTAGGTTGCTAACTGGTTTTCCGACCAGTGAGCTGGAACGCAAATTGGTCGGGTGTGACGTCACCCCCAGTTCCCACTTCCCAGTTCCGAGGAAAATAGAACGCAGCATAATGTCCTGTACAATGTTTTGCATTTTACACGACATTTTGCTAATTTAAAAATGCTCAACTGGACAAACAAAATCTTATTTAAACAGGACAGTACAAGAAACGCTCATCATGTTCTTCTGGTCGTGTAAGATTATGTCAGCCACATTATCATTAAAGCTAAGCACTGACCACTTAACAGGTAAACACAAGTATGTGTGCATCCCTAAAAAAATAAAAATTGAAAAAAGGCTTGTGAAGTGAAAGTGTTTTGTTCTTTCTCAACAGGTTATTTACTTTATTTATGGCGGGGCAACATTCAGACAGCGGAAATTAAAAGAGCTCTCGCTGCCAAGAGAAATATCATTGACACCACTTCACACCTGAGATACACCTGCTCAGGTGTTATGTGCACAAACAAGCGAGGTCACATTCCTTCCTCAAACACGGAAACCTGTTGCGATGCCGTAAATCATTGATGTTTTACTGCTCCAGATAGTCTGTGACTTTGTAGCGCTTTGACTTCAGTCCGTAATTTCTTTGATTAGGCTATGAGTGTTATGTATTTGTAGTAGATTTATTCTCTCTCGCGTGGGGGAAAAAAGTCGGGCCATTGGAGAGAGGGGCGCCCTGCTGGTCGGCCAGTGGGGGAGCTGGGAAACGGCTGGTTTCTGGTGAAAACATGACCGCTCCATACAGAAATGTGGACTCTGATTACTTTCATTAACCTCCTGGGTTTCTGCAGCGCAGGTATGATTCTATCATAAGAACATTGGTATGACTGTTTTTTATATATCCTCCTGGAGACATTTCACTTGAGTTGCCTACAGTACTTGAAGTTATTTTGTTTCCAAAAACAACAACTTTAGAATAGGAAACCTCGTTTGCAAGATAAACGTTGCATGTCTACAGTCAGACAAGATTTATTAAAGCTTTCAGTGATTTAAATGGAGAAGATCAGATTTCCTTTTGTTTGTTTGTTATGTTCAAGTGCTTTTCAGTTTATCCAAATTAAATAGACTGTCAGAAAAATTGTATTTTAAAGTTGTGGTAACATAGCCATTACATTATTACAGGGTAAAATTAACATGGCAAGAAAAAAAAGTCTGTCACATATTTAAAAGATTCACTGTTACAGATGTGCTGAAAAATAACTGACTCTTACAATATTATTACTCACACATGACAGAGAAACACTTCAGGTTTAGTCAGTTTTGAAAGTAAAGTTTCATTTATACTTTTGAGATGGTTTTTAGCTTGGTTTAATCTGCAAAATTTGAAAAGCACTATATAAATCGGATTTATCATTATTATTAGTAAACCAAGGGAATAGCAATGGTCAAAATTCAGAAAACTCATACCTGAGCTCAAATTTATCTCATTGCATTGATTTGATTATGGCTCAAAGAGAGAGAGAGAGAGAGAGAGAGAGAGAGACACAGAGAGAGATGAGGTAGATAGAAACAGCAGATCTGCACAAATTACTTCAGCATTTATCAGTGTATTTCATAACTATAAACTTAAGCTCAGTTAGCCATGATTTTTTCCCCTCAGCTTATAAATTGTTTTCCCATGCTTGTCTGTCTGTTTATAGGCGCTCCTGACGATTGTCAGCTTTGTTTTTCTTGAGGATGTTGCGGTGGATTTTCTGTTTCCTTAAAGGTTCAGCAGTTGTCCCCTTTTTCTTCTCCACTCTCTTTATTTCTATTTTGTTTATTCTCTTCTCTCCTTTGCCCTCACCCCCTTGTCAAGTCTAGCATTAACATGTAAATTCAGCAATCAACTAATTTTAAAATAAAGCATAATATTTGAATATCAAGAGGCGCAAACCCATAAACCCCACTTGGTGAAGCAAATTATTTCTTCACAACACAGCAGCCAAACCAACATTCTGTTGGTTTGCTGGAAAGGACAATTAAAAAAAAAAGAAAGAAAAGAAGAGGAAGAAAAAAAGAGGAAACCTCAGTTTGCCAAGCGTTTTTTCACAAAACTGCATGTGTTTTTCAGATTTTGAATGTTCAAATCTTCATTTCTTAAAGTAATTCTAAACTAAAGCTGTCAGGTGAATGTTGTGTAATAAACCAAACAAATCCTGTGATGTAACTGTGGTGGAGATGAAGCTTCAGACATTTGCAAAAACAAGTGCAAGTATCCATATTTATTTGTCATTGTTATGCAACAATGATCACTAATAATGATTATGTTGGAATTCAGTTGATGATTTTGGCGAGACCCCAGGAAGAGATGCTCCCGTGGAAGGTCAGTAGCTAATGACATAGAACAAAACCTAATAAAATCAAACAAATCTAATAAAATAAGGCAAAATAATAACACTAAAAATGAAGGCAGGGCAGAGTTTTGTGCAAGACCCAATAATGAAAGCTGAATTAGAATTTTATGGGTGAAATTAGCTGCCTTTGAAGTAGAATATGGGTAAGTCAAGGTTTGCTTTTAAAGCTCTTGAAAACTCCATGCTTTCATCAACACATATCCCATAAACAGCTTACTCCCCTTTCTCTATACATTTTATGTACTTCTCTTTTAAAACTTTAGTGAATTTTTATTGTTTTTATGCTTTAAATGGGTCACAATGAAATTTAAAGAATCAAATTGCAGATAGTTTTACAAGATTCTGTATTGTGTAACACAGAAGAAAAGAAACCCTGGGAAATTACCGCAACAGGTTTTTGTTTTGTGCTTGAGTTCAATGGGGCTGTAAATTGAAGAGGAAGTATGAAGCTCGGACAGCCCACTTCCCAGACTGACACAAGGGGAAAGCATCACGGAGTCATTATGTAACCAGATATTCATGTTTATGTCAATGAAAAACTTAGGTTAATGATAAACATGTACTTCATATCTGTCACTGCATGTAATGTTTCCCTCTCCAGTTTCCACCACCCCTCCAAGTCCCACCAATGTCGGCTTCACCTCTGTAAATCTAAGAAATGTGCTGCACTGGTTCCCTGGAACTGGCACACCAGATGATGCACACTTTACAGTGGAGTATGCCATGTAAGTCAGGATTCATATCAGAAACAAAATGAATAAAATGTGCAATAATGTGTGCAAGAAAAATACTTCAGATCACGGCAAATATGAAATATAGCTGTGAACTGTGTCGTTCACAGCTACGGGGACAGCATTGAGGGCAACAAAGGGAGACGGGTGCACTGGAGGGCTGTGCGGCAGTGCACGGATATCACTCGGACCTGGTGCGATCTGACCACTGAGACGTGGGACGTGGAACACGGGTACCATGCACGAGTTCGTGCCACAGGGCGGAGATTGTCCTCCAAATGGGCTGTGACACGAAGGTTTGATCCAAAGTCAGACAGTAAGTAAGACACACACAGGCTAGTTTAAGCTTTTCATTTAGTTATAAAAAGAAAGGATAACAGGTTTTTCTCTGCCCCTTTAGCTACTTTTGGCCCCCCACTGGTTTCTTTGGAAATAGAAAACAACAGCGTCATCATCACTTTAATGGGACCAATGAGATATCCAGCAAACAACCACACCCCACAACTTTCCATGGCAGCAGTTTATCCCCACATGAGTTACAACCTCTCCATCCACAACCGCCACCGCAACCAGATAGTGAGTAAAGCTATAGGCTAAAGCACGCTTAAACTCCTGGAGTGCCAACTAATCTGAGCACCTGCATGTTTGTAGCATCATTTTCCAGTGGCCACCAGTCCGTACAGATACCAGCTGTTGGATTACAGCACAGAATATTGCTTCTCTGCTAAGCCCAGATTCCTCTCCATGCCGGTGCGTTGCCAGGCCTCAGCATGGCACTGCATCACCACACCTCAAGGTACATACCTAGCATATGTGTTTGTGAAAGTGAAACTTAAGCTGCCAGGTAGACGAGTCGAAAGGAATGTGACTAAACATGATACAGAAGCTGTGGAGTGATCGATGTTGCTTGTGCCAAGAAAATGACATTATATCACACAACCTGTATCAGGTTCTCCCAGATTTGATTTAATGAGTGTTATGTGACTCCAAACCTCTGTTTCCCCTCCAGACCCTATGATTGAGCATCTACAGAAGGTGGTTGTGGGTATTGTTGTTCCATCCTTGTGCATTTGTATAATTATGGTGGTTGGCTACTTTCTCTATAACTACCTCACTGGGAGAGGACAGAAGAGCCCGTTCATACTGGTAATGCAAATACTCTCTTATACAGATAATTGGTCAGAGTTAAAACAGTTTTAAAAACTAATGCTCATACGTTTCAATCTCTTCCCTCTCTAGAAACAACCCTCCTTTCACCCGCCACCTCTCACGCTCCCTCCTGATAATCTTAACCTTTTCCTAATCAGCATCATTAGAGATGAAAAACCATCCGACCCTCCATGTTCTGAGCCCCAGCCAGGCGCTGCAAATCCTCCATCCAGCTACTCGCCGCAGAGATATGGGGCACCCATACAGCCTGAGGAACCCGGGGATGATCTTTCTGTTGACTATGGGGCTGTCGTTATGGCTCCTGTTGTTAACAAAGGAGAAGGAGGAGAAATGGGACATGGTGAAGGTGGGAATAGTCTGATGGGTGATAAGCAGAAAAGTGCAGATAATGGCAACAGAAGGGACAACAATGATGAAGATGGCATTCATGCTCCTCAGGGAAAGCCCTGCCTCTCGCAGAGTAAGACCGACACATGCAAACAAACGCAGAGAGAGCTGAGCACTCTTCAGGTGCGCCCATGGGCTCATGTAAAACCAGCTTTACCGACTCAAACTCAGGCACAATTACAGCATCACCAATCTGTTACAGCTGAGCTCAACATTAGGGAGGAAGGCGGGGCGTTTCCAGGTTTATTTATAAGAAAAATCCCACAAACCAACCTCTTTAATGTCCTTCCTACCTCCCAAACACAAAGAGATGTGGAAGGAGAGGTAGCTGGAAAGATAGAAGTAGGAGAGGAGGGAAGAAGTGAGAATGTTCCCCTGCTCTCTGCTTATGCCTCCCAGAACGCTGTGTGTCATCCCGGCCAGCCTGATGGCTTATCAGATGACTACGCTCTTCTGGAAGCAGCCGCGGCACAAGACACAGAAGATCATTTTGTTGATGAAGAGGAGGAAGAGGGAACTATCTGTGTTAACTGGGACCCTGAGACCAGAAGGCTAGTGCTGCCAGAGATGGAGATGCAGTTGAAGAGAGAAGAGGAAATGAATGGGATGCATTCAGACAGCAGGAGAGAGGAGAGGATAGCAGGGGGAAATGAGACGCATACGAGCAGGGTTGAGCTGCAGTTGGAAAGTGTGTTTGTCAGGCAAACCTCCGAGGAAGAGGAAGAAGCACAGAGAGTGCTGGAAAGAGGTGGGGATGCAGGGTGGGAAGTGGATGATGTTTTGACAGAGTGGGGCTTGGTGATACCAATAGATCAGTGAAAGATCGTCATTATTTTATCCCAGATCTTTTGATCACAGCAGATCAGTTTCATATAGGTTTTGTATGTGATATTACTTTTAAAGCTGCATTCAGACTACATTTTAAATAAAATATTATGTTTCCCTTTATTTTTTCACGTGAGTATGCTCTCTAAGTGACCCTGCAGTTGACTGTTGGTATGTTTTTATCCATATTTACTTCATATTTTACACATCAATAGTAGTTACGGTTTGTTTGGGCCATTTTATGGCCGTGAAAACATTTTATACTGCTCTTTGTGAGGTGCTTTAAATAGAGTACTTATCTTTATGTTTTGGTGTTAGATTTGTTTAGAGTATAATAACATTTATCTGCATTTTGGGTTGCATTTCTGTACACTCAGAAATGTTAATGATCTGAGGAGAATAACTGCTTGCATATGATTAAGATAAACATGTAGCACTTTATTCCTTTTGCCAATATACTAGATTAGCATCATTTACGAGTGTAGGTCCCTAAAGCATGTGGTTGGTTTTGTTTCTTGTCAATCAAGTACATTTTATTGTTTCATTTTTAATTTTTCTTTTTTGTTTCCTCTTCAAACTTTGTATACATATTTGTGTCTTCAGTATTTACAGGATTGACAGATTGTCTTCTCATATTTCTGGTGTTGTGTAATGTTTGGCTTGTTCTGACATTCACAAGACGTTTGCAAGTGAAGGTATTTTATGTTGTTGCGTTTACAAGTTGTTGAACTTTGTGTGCCAAATTGACCTCCATTTTCCACCACATGTGAAGCCTAATTGAAATGATCTGTAAATACTTAAACTTGTACTTTTGACTCATTTATTGTAATTCAAAAGAATGCTTATTGTAGGTTAAATAACCAATATGTATCAATGAAGGAAAACATCTGTTAATTTAGTTCCTCTTCCTATCTCTGTTTATTACAACACTGTGATGTGGGAAAGATGTTATGAACATTTATGTATTCTTTGCACAATGTCTCTTGATGTTATCTCAGGATTTTTTAGTGAGTTGTCGTTAATGGTCTTAAGCTGTAACACTTTCTGTTGGTCACAGGAAGTGGAATTACACTCAACAGGCACTTTGAGTTTCCTGTTATTAAAACAACTCACGTTGAGGGTAAATGTAGTTTATCTCTGAAATATTTCGCACATATTTGTTCTTATAGTTTTTCAGTAGATTTGCACAACAAAATTACCTAAAGGAAATTAAAGGTATATGTCACATCTCTTTCTCAGTCCCATCTTTTTTTCTTTTTGCAGCTTTTGCATGGGGAGAATGTACCGCTTTAAAATGTGGACTTACTCAAGGAAATACATGCTTTGAGAGACTGATCTTTGAACTGCACTGTTAATTTTTATTCCTGACAACAGCTTCTAAAATGAGACAGGAGCGTAGACAGAAACCTCTGCTGGACAAGTGCAGAGACACTCATCGAAACATTTATGGAAAAGGCCATAAAGACATTTGTTGTCCCAATGTGTCACCAGTTCAAAAAGAAAAAAAAGTATCTCATGAAGTATTTCAGTGCAAGTATTTTCTGTTTTTGTTCACAGTAGTTTACAGTATTTAAAGGTGCATTTCAAATTTCATTGCCAGTATGGAGAGGTCAAAATGAGGTAAAATGTAATCTCTCCTGGAGATAATCGTCATTATTCTAGTAGCAATGTTTTGGATCAGTAGAAACTAGAAAGATATTTAGGAAATTATTTGCATATCCAGCTAAAGTAAGTAAATAAGTAACGTTTATTCATTACAGCAAGGGCCGGATCTATCTCATTGCACACGTTTGAACAGGTATAAACTGTACTATTGGTTGTACAACAGCACCTTTAAGGGTAATACCCCAGAGACAATCCTTTACCCCACAACTAGGTATTAATTTCCTGAAAGTAGCTACATCGTTCAACAGACATTTTCAGCCACACGGCGATGACAGAGATGATTGAAGAGAGTAGCCTACAACAATAGTACCTTTAATAGTACCTCAATAACAATCCTATCCTGATATTTAGACTGGGAATCAACTTATTTTCAACCACAAAATCAGTGTCTAGTGTTCAGTAGGTATTTCTCCTTCTTCATTTACTCTTAAACCTTTACCCTCACCTCTGTTCTCTTTTTCCTCTGTTCCTTCCTCTAAAAAAATTAATAAACTGGAAAATGCCCCCCTAAAAAAACAAACAAACAAACAAACAAAAAAAGAAAACAAAAAACTATGGTTTATGCTCAATCCTTTTCTCTTTTCTCAATTGTAAAAGACATACTGATAGTCAATCGTCAACAGCTCCTGTTGATTATTCTCAACCATCAGGTGGCGCTGTTTGGCTAAACAGCAGCTCCTCTCCGTCTGCTGTCATCCAACATGGCGTCGCTCGAGCGGGCTTCAGCTGCGGCTCCTGCATCACTGGGCGGGGACCTGTAGTGGGTCGGGCTGCCAGCCGTTGGGCACTTCCGGCGGGGTCAGGTTTCCTTCAACTCGGCATTTAAATTGAGCTGCAGGACCTCAGCTGCAGCCACATTGAGCACTCTGCTGTGACAGAAAATAACCCTCAGCGCCAGCTACAGAGTCTGCTCTTATTTTTGGTTGGAAAACGGCAGAAATAATTGTCGACGCTGGAGAGGTTTGAGTTGTTTTTTGGGGGGTAGAAGAGCGGGAGAGGCTGAACAATAACGGGGGTTGCACTGTGACAGCAGCTCGGTGCATCATTTCTGGGATTCCTCTGCTAGCTTTTGGACGATATTGAATAGCGGTAACGTGATGATGTGCCTGGGCAAAATGGTATAAGCGTGGTATAAGAGTTTGTTTACTTAAAAAAAATAGTAAACAAAAACAAACTCATTGAATTCAGTGTTTTGCAGCTGTGTAGCATTATTGGCCTGGACTTGAGAGGACTAATGGACTCGATGATGAAAGTGCGTTTGTATGATCAGGTTTGAAATCTGATAAGTAGATATGACCTTTTGATTAATTTGTTTCGGGGTTTTTGTTTTGTTTTGTTTTAGTTGTAAACATCAGCGCAGCCTCAATATTAGAATAATTTGTTTTAGTATAACATCAGGCATCTATTAAAAACAACTGCAGTCACCACCCATTCACAACAGCAGGACAGAGACTGATAATTCACTGTCTTAGGACAAATATATGTTTATATTCAAGATCTGAAAGATTACAATTTTGGATAACTTGCTTTTAGAGTCTAGCTTTTTTTAAAAGATATTTTTTAAACTCAAATGAATATAACCTGAAGAGTAACAGGTTTATACGTTTTCACCACATAAGCGAGGATATCTCATTTTGTGTTGCTTAATACAAGCATCTGTTTTCCTCAGGAAGTAAAGCAAACTTGCAGGTCAAAAAATCAGAAGAAGCTGACACAAGTGTGCAGCTGATTACCAAGTTGCATTTGTAACACGTTAGTGGCTAAACTAGTAAAAAAGCACTCAGCGACAATGTTCAGCTGGCTTGGAACCGATGACAGGAGGAAGAAGGAGCCCGAAGTCTTTCAGACTGTCAGTGATGGACTGAAGAAACTCTACAAAACCAAACTCCTGCCTCTGGAGGAGAGCTACAAGTTCCATGAGTTCCACTCTCCAGCCCTGGAGGATGCTGACTTCGACAACAAACCAATGGTTTTACTGGTGGGACAGTACTCCACTGGCAAGACTAGCTTCATACGGTGAGAAAGCTGCACCTGCACACATCTTTCATGGAAGTAGCTGCACATATAGGTGGGCATCACACATGCAAACATGAGGCAGGAGTCACCAGAAAGAGCGGGAGAAGTTTGACACACCCAAACTGACTTTTCCAGCAGTTTGACAGCAAAACTCAGGAAGAGGGGTTTATTACTGCAAACCAAATTGGGCTAAACCACTAATGGCATAGAAAGTCATTCAAAAAGATTAACAAACAATAGAGTCAGCCATACTGTGAACAGCCACACCCCTTTAAGCTTTATTGAGTCCATAAAAAAGTTTATTTGACAGATACCGCAACACCCCCACATACAGTACTTAGATTTGGAGGCATCGCTGCATGGCACAGCAGACCTCCCTCATGAGATATGAGTCTTAATGCTCATGTAAGTTATAGAAAATGACAGATGAACGTTACTTGTTTCAGAAAAATGTAGTGTTTTAGAGCCAAACCGACGATTGATGTTTTGCTTTTTGCTGATGGACAGCTGTTTGTGGCTTGTAGCTCCTGAAGAAACTTTAGTCCCAGACAGCATAGCTCTGATGAAATGTCACGCAGAGCTGTGATGCCCTGAGGTGCGGGAAGTCATGGGCACCCTGTGATCTCTCCAACCCCCAAAAATGTTTAACTTGAGATGTTTTCTAACCCCTTTTATTTAAACTTATAAAGCTTGTTATTTTAAGTAGCTCCTACCATTACAGAAAATAAATAAATAAAAGCCTTTGCCCAGTGCCCCCCCCCCCCCCCCCCCCCAAATGTTTTTGCAAACATTTACAGTTTTGTTGTCTCTATTTTCAGTATGTTTTTGCTGCATAAGGTTACTTTATACGTTTGTTTGATCTGTGGTTTAAACCAGCTACAATGTGACTTTATTTAAAGTTATTTGGACAAGTGCAGCAGTTACATAACGTACACAAACAAAGAGAGCACAGATTCCTGTCTAAGCTGATGCACTGCCATTGATCGCTACTTTGCTTTACCTCATCAGCATTGTGTGTGTTCAATTAAAGCACATGACCTGAAGTATCCACAGAACTGGTGTGTGTGACAGTGAGAAATATTAGCAGCTGGGTGCTGAGCCTTTTCTGAGCTGCAGGTCGGCTGTCTACATCATTGCACATACACTTGCAGGGAAAATGGCAGGTAATTAGTGGGTTAAGCCTTTGAAAGCCACAGAGAGGATGCTGTTAGTGACTTCCTGCTGTAAGACATGCAGACATCCCTGCTCTCTCATCTTCTTCCTTTGGGTCTGTTTCTGTGACACTCTCTTTTCCTGTCTTCCACTGATGACAACACCCCAGTCAGCTGCCTGGCCCCACAACACCAACACTGCAACAGTGAGATGCAGAATGAACAAACTCCTTAGTAACACTTGGTCAGAGCTCCTGCAATCTCACTCTTACAGTTTTTACAATAGTTAATGACGTGACGGAGTTGCCAATTTTAGCTTATTTATTTTTCTGATCTTACTTTAGTTATGAAAGAGTTCATTTTCTGCATTGTCAGGAGGTCATCCTAAGATGTGCCTGACCATGCTGATGGGGAGTAATACAGTCTATCCGCCTTCAGTTATTCATAGATCAGCAACCTCAGTTTTGGGCTGAATTTATTGATTTATCCTTTTGGCCTCAGAAAAGTAGTTTTTAACAGAATATTAGTTTTCCTTAACGGTGACTGAGCAGTGGATGCTTTCATGTTTTAAACCTCACAAGATGTGCCTTTTCCAGCTGTGGATTTTCAGTTTAATCTCCTTGTTGAGCAAGATGGATGCGCAGGCTGACCTGTGCATGAGCTGCACATTCATACTGTGTGGTTGCAAGCATACAGTCCTGGAGATGGACAGTGCATATGCGTTGCACAACCTTACAGATATGAGGGCTCACACTACATAGACGTGTGCACAGAGATGGCTCTGCCAGGCACCTCTAGATCTCTGGCAAGGTGAATGTTTGGGGAGGCGATCTATAAAGGAACCAGCTTTACATCTGGTCGCACTTAAAAACTGTGCACATCCCAACTCACACTTGAAAGATGTGAGCTTGTTAACCTTAAATCTTTTGCCTAAATTTCTTCTTATGGTGCGTGTTGACATTGTTGAGATAGAGCAACTCCACAAAAACACACTCATCCTTCTTCACAACATGTGTGAAGTCAATGAACATCTGAAGCTTCAACTCATCATGCCTGAAATATATGAGGTGTTAGTCAGCTGTGTTGCCACAGCAACGGTCATTGCTGTCAGAAGTTAAGAGTTAAGCATAATCTGTTTTGCAGCAACACATGCTCACAATACTTTCTCCCTCCTTTTTCAGTCTTAAGTGTAGAAAATATAACAGTCTTGTGTCCAAAACCTTTTTAAATTGGATTATTTTTTAGTTCTTTGGTAGTGGTAGTTTAAAATCAGCTGTCTCAGACCCTCGTTAGCCTCCCTTATTACACACAGGTTGATGAGAGATATGGGATCATGCAGTGCTTTGCTGCATGATATGCTTTGATCTTATCAGTGTTAGTTTTTTAAAGGAGTTTTGATATCTTAGGTATTGTACAATATGTTTCTCTGTGTAACTAATTGTATTTATTCTGCCATGTTGGCCAGCCATGCTCACACTGTAAAAGAGATCATTTTCATCTGCATGGTAAAACAAAGAAGAAATTAAATAAGTAAGAGGAAGAGAATACAAGTTCCTTATGGTAAAAACTTTGGTAATGTTAGGTTGGATTGTTAAGGAACAAATGGGGGCTGATGGTTTGAAACTGTAGCTACTGTAGCTTTAGAGTTGCTTAAGGCTGGAGGTTCTCTTTACCAGTACCTCTTAAAATCATTTAGTATATTAGCTTTGAAGGTCGAATGGAAAATTTTCCTTGAGTTTCTGTATTGAAACCAATTTTACAAATCACAAATTGGCCTCAAGATTGTCTACAGTATAAGGCCATCTGCAGTCAGTCCCGATGGTCTATCAAAGCTCTTTATATAAGTAGATGTGAGGTCTTCAGTGTGAAAAAGCGTATGACAGAAAGAATCTTAAGTGTCCAAGAAAAGCTCAGTGATCTCCTGATGAAAAGAAAGTTGATCAGAGGGAAAAAGTTCAAGCAAACAAAAAGAAATGAGTAAATGGTGAGTAGAAATGTCTGAAGGATGTGTTACTGTAGTTGGGAATAACTGCCTCTGCAGGATGAAGGAACAAAAGATTTCTGCTTTGCAAATTGCATAAAGATCTATATTGATGAATGACAAAAGAAAAAAAAAATACAGAATTTGAACACATGATACAAAATTTATGTTTTCATTTTAAACAGTTTGAACAGCACAGAGGAAAATGTAAAATGTCTATCGTATTTGTGTATTATGGAAGCCCATTTCCGCCACTCTGATGAAAAAAAATAACATGCTGTATCTCATAATTATGACTTAGCTATCTCATAATTATGAGATACTATCTCATAATTATGACTTAGCTATCTCATTATTATGAGATACTATCTCATAATTATGACTTAGCTATCTCATTATTATGAGATACTATCTCATTATTATAAGATAGTATCTCATTATTATGAGATAGTATCTCATAATTATGAGATAGTATCTCATTATTATGAGATAGTATCTCATAATTATGAGATAGTATCTCAAAATAATGAGATAGCTAAGTCATGGCGATTAAGTGCATTTTGTGTCTTTGCTTCTATTTCATGTTTTTAATCAGATGTTTGAGGGCCAAATGTTCCATATTACAGTTTCCAATCATTAATATTACATGGTTCTCACTCTATTGTTGCAAATCAATGCAGAAGTGTGCCAGCGAGGCTGTAACGACTTTTCAGACTTTACGCACGGAGTTACATAGTTATTAATCCTAAATGCTGCATCCTGTCTCACACCGCTGGCATGACTCGGCTCAGGAGCAACTGGCAAAATCTCGATCGATCTGCCATTTGCTTCTTTGGAATGTCCCTTTTGCCAGGAATCCCAGCATGGTCAGCACCTGGAGGGAGTGTATGACTCCTTGCTTTAGTTTCCCATCATAGCCTGTAAAAGTGTTGCCAGCCATTACGTTGAAGGCGAAGCACCGCACATTTCCACAGTCATTTCACTCTAATACATCTCAACTTCACCGACAATAATCGTACACTATGCTTTTGTTAAGATTAACCCTTTGTACTGGGACCTGTGGTGCTTGTAAACTACGAAGGCTAAAGTACTGTAATCATAGCCCACATAAACTCCTCAGTCTCCCAAAGTCCTAAGGCCAGGCTATCTCATAATTATGAGATAGCTAAGTCATAATTATGAGATAGTATCTCATAATAATGAGATAGCTAAGTCATAATTATGAGATAGTATCTCATAATAATGAGATAGCTAAGTCATAATTATGAGATAGTATCTCATAATAATGAGATAGCTAAGTCATAATTATGAGATACTATCTCATAATAATAACATAAAAAAACGATAATAACAAAAAAAATAACATGCTGTATCTCATAATTATGACTTGCTATCTCATAATAATGAGATAGCTAAGTCATAATTATGAGATACTATCTCATAATAATGAGATACTATCTCATAATAATGAGATAGCTAAGTCATAATTATGAGATACTATCTCATAATAATGAGATACTATCTCATAATTATGAGATAGCTAAGTCATAATTATGAGATACAGCATGTTATTTTTTTTCATCAGAGTGGCGGAAATGGGCTTCCATAGTGTATTGTTGTTTACAGTTGGAGAAAAAAAACTTTGAGGGTGTGAAACTTCATTTAGCTGATGCGAGTCCTCTATATTTTTCTGACCCAATCACTGAGCTTTCCTTCAAAAGGCTTCATGCATGAAGCTCCCTGGTTCACAAGGTTTGTTCTCAGGTTAATTAGGTTTATTTTGGAGCACGTAGATGGCAGCTGTCGAGCCTGTGATCATGTTAAATTCCCCTTAATCTTCATCCCGGCAGCATCAAATTCAAGACAGACCTGTCTTTTTTTAAATTTTATTTATTTTTTTGTTTTAATTGAATTTAACCACTCTGAACGCTTTCTTTTTAACAGGAAAAGATGAAGCATTATTTAGAAACTAAGTAAAGTTGCATTCATGTGTGTGTCTGCTGCAGCACTTAAATGAACGGAGGGACTTAGTTTGCTCTTATGATCAGAGAAAGTATAATCTTCACAGACATGGATAATTAAAAAAACAGTTACACCTCTTAAAATTTATTTAAGCCTCATTATGTCATACAATACCCTCCACACTAGGGATGGGCGATATATTATTGTGTGTGATATACCATCAAAGAGATTCCCCATGATAATAATTTGTCATCTCAAGATAAAAACAAATTTATTTAAATTGATCCGCTTGCATTTACAGTTATTTATATGGTTATTTTTTTCTGTTTGCACCGTTTGAATAAATGTCAAATTTGTTTATTTTTATTTCAAAACTTGTTTGGTTGATGTCACTACAGTTGTGTTATACAGGTGTACTACTTGAACTTAATTGATGTAGTTTAGTGGGTTCTAGTATTATTTTAGGGCTCAAGACAGAATGTAGTGATAGATTTATAATACAAACAAAAATGATTATTTTTTTTATTGACAATTATCATCACCATAATGAAAACCAGAAATTTATCATGATATATTTTTTAGTCCATATCGCCCATCCCTACTCCACACTATTGTTCTTTGTGTGTCCGATAGCATCTTCTTGGAAGATTATTCTCACACACCAAAAGGGCTTTATATACAGTTGATTTGAATTACATGGTATTAAGCTGATCAAACCTATCTCATCTCTTATCCTGTGTTTTTTTTTATACTTTCTCACCTACAGCTACCTGTTGGAGCAGGATTTTCCTGGAATGCGGATCGGCCCTGAGCCCACCACGGATTCTTTCATTGCAGTGATGCATGGTGACACAGAAGGGGTCATCCCCGGCAATGCTTTGGTGGTTGATCCCAAGAAGCCCTTCAGAAAGCTGAATGCATTTGGAAATGCATTCCTTAACAGGTAGAAACTTGGACCCCCGAAACATATGAATAAACATGAGCAAAATGCTGGTTGAAAGGCACTTATGGCAGATGTCGTTGGGCATTTTTTGAGGTGTGTGTACATTGCAGACAAAATGGTACACCGATGTGAAATATGTAAACCAAGAGGGACAGACTTAGGAGTAGAGGGGAGAAGAAAGAGCAAAGAGAGTACTAGTGAGAATCCACACCAGCGCTCCACATTCCTGTGTGATTGAATTTCCCTCTGCTCACTGGTCAGGCTTTTCTCTGTAAATGGCTGGCTGTGAGTGTGTGTGGCAGTGAGCAAGCAAGACAGCCAGTCATCTTTGCACTGTCATCCTCCTGGAAAAACGAAACGGCCTCCAACTCTTTACTCTTGCAGCAGAGTCCTCGCTGTTAGGCTCCTCCAGCGCTGAAAGGAGACCGAAGAAACGCTGACTGTCAGTGAGGATGAGGGGGTGTGTGTGTGTGTGTGTGTGTGTGTGTGTAACAGCGAAGATGACCGCTAACCTGTTCATATTTATTCAGCTGGAGAAACACATGAAGAGCAGCTGAGATAGAGAAGAAAGAGGGGAAAGGGTACAGGAGGTAGAGGTCTGCTGTGGGATGATGTTTGTTGTTAAAACATTTTAACACTTCTGTCCATGACAGTGTCTCTCTCTCTCTCTTCTCTTCTGTGTGTGTGTGTTTGTGTGTGTGTGTATGCTGTAGGTTTGTGTGTGCCCAGCTTCCTAACCCTGTACTGGAAAGCATCAGTGTGATTGATACACCAGGGATTCTGTCTGGAGAGAAACAGAGAATCAGTCGAGGTAAAACATATACTCATGACTCGCACACTTATTTTCCTCCGTTTGTGCTGGTGTGTGTCAGTGTTAGTTCAATGGGCCCATTCAGCTGCAGCTCCTCAGTCCCACTGAACTCTGAAATACAATGTCAGCATTTCCCTTGGACATTTGTGTGTGTGTCTGTGTGTTTATTTTAGCTTTTCCCAACAGGAGGATTATGCTGCATTCATTTCAAAGAGCAGGAAGCAGTGACAAAAAGATGAGCTTGAATCAGCTCTCTAAACACACACATGCACATGCACACAGCTTGATTTTGACATTTTTCATGTTGCCATCCGGTACCAACTTTTAAAACCTGGAAAACACAGTGATGCGGTCCTTTTTTCTGCTTGTGAGCTCTTTGTAAAATGTCAACAAACAGAGATGCAAATGAAAAGAGATCAGTGCAGAGCTTGTGTGTAGTTGAATGGTTAGCCCACATAGTCTGTCACAAATGTGTTGTATGCTATATAACCCCTACTATCACTTCATGTCTGTCTTCATATCTAATGCTGACTCTGAAAAAACATCTTAAATACCAAGAAAAACAGGAGTTCCATGTGTTTTAGATTTGGAGATTACACTTTTCTTAGTCCCTGTTGAACACAAGAACCATAAAATCATCTAACGGACCAATTACATTTTACTGTATTTACATGCCAGAGAGTCTTGTAGTGGTGCAACCACATCATGTTTTGATAGCCCCAGTTTACTGACAAAAACAGAAGACATAAAAAGTTTTTTTTTGCAACAGCTTCATTTGTCATCTGCTTACATGTTTTTCAGTACATTTAAAGGTAAAAAAGATGGCAAAAGAGCGCGTACTACTGTGCAATAACTCTTAAATATGAAATTATTTGAATTTGTGACATCTTAAGAATGCTCTCCTCTTCTTATTGACACCTGAAAGACTTAAAAAAAAATGGAAACGACAATGAAGAATCAAAGAAAGGTGCTCATAGACACCACAAACCTTCTCAGAAGAACAAAGATGTTTAAATTTCATATAGATGTACAAGGATATAAAAGGATCAAGTTTTCCTACCGTTTACCAAATTCTGTAAAGAAACTAAACTAAACTTAAATTATATGTTCTTGCTCTGAAAAGCAGGTAGGCTAACGCTTCACTCTTTTCAACATACAACTTCTTTGCAGTCAAAGGTTTGACAGTGTGAAGGGCACCAACATTTAGACACCATCACAACAAAAAGAAAGCATCACACGATTAATTTTCGGATCAAATAGGATCTAGCATGTTTTACATGAACCTCCTCAGATTAACAACAATGATCTTAACAGCATGGAGGTGGGAGTGTTATGATGTGTCTGGATGATTGCAAAACAAATAGCAAAATTAAGAATTTACCAAAATACTGACTGTCAAGAAGACCCAGTATTCAGCCATTTGAAAAATATTTCAGCATCTTCATGATTTTTTTTTTTTTTTTTTTTTTTTTTTAAACACAATGTGGAAATCACTCGAGTTCATGAAGGGGAATTGAGTAAAAAGTACAATCTGGGCCAATATGTGGCCTTGGTGGTATTTTGTAGAGACAGGCAGAGCATCACCAGCTTTCCAGCAGCTGAGAAGACTTTTACTGTCTGGTCTCATTTTCAACAGATGTCTTCTCCTACTTTATATTGCTATTACCAGAGCACTGTGTATTTGATTGTTAAATGATGATTCTGATCTTTGCCTTAGTCAAGTTTAGCAGAAAATTATGATGATGGGTTTTAGAGATTCTAAAACAGCCATTTTAACATGAATAACCCTCAACGAATGCTTGAGACTCCCTGGATAATGTATCTGGCCTCTGTTGTTAACATAGAATTCCATACTGCCAGGTTGAATACAGTTAAGGAGTCTACTTTGGAAATGTGGGAGTCAATCCTCTGGGGTTGAAGACCTCTGGAAACTCACCGTGTATTGAGTTTCTTTATCTTTTAGGTTATGTGAGATGTTTAGTTTTCTGTTGCACACTCCATTGGTCAACGAGTTTGGTTTCTGTTATTCACCACCTTGTCCCAAACTGTGTTCTTTGGAGAGGGAAGCAGATCATCTCTAGAGAAATTTGTGCCCTAATTGTATCCCACACGCTGAGGAGGATTAAATCTGTCTCATAGACTGTTTATACTAAAAACATTGATGTTTTCACTTTGCGTAATCGTTCCTGGTCACCTCTTACAACTAAGCTCAACTCGTTCAAGGGCTAAAACGGAGAATATCCGACTTATTTTTAATGATATCTTTTCGCTATATTCTATACAAATGAACATGTAGAGCAGAGATCTCAGCTGTGGTGTAAACTAGAACGAAGACTCAACAAAATGAAGAGTTGTGTTAGAAACTTTCCCACGGGCTGACATGTTGTTGGCATGGCTGGCATTCCTAAAGCTATATGCTGGCATCACCATACCAACCACCAACATTGACAAAAGAGCTTGAATGCTTAAAGAAAGTCATAATTTACCAGCTTTTTTTTTTTGTTGACCTCTTTAAATGTCTTCCAAAGATGGGCTGTTTGTCTTCTTTGTGTGACTCTCTTACCATTATTTATTCTTTGTTGGAAAATGAAATCCTCAATTCTCGCTGGTTTGGTTTCTTTCACCGAATAAAGCACAACCTAATTGACTCTTGGTATTGGTAATATAGATTGACTTTACAGTGAATCAGTGAATGCATCAATCAGATAATAATAATTGAGTTTTGGTGTATAAGTGCTCTATTGAGGAATTCTTGCATGTTCTAGCAGCTCCTTCTACATTAAAAATGTTTTTGTGGTCAGACTGTAGATATCTGCAGTCAGGAGGTTGTGTTTTTTATTTTAGTGATAAGGAAGAAAAACTACACAATTTGCAAATAAATTCAATAAATATGACATAAATTGACATCATAATTGTACATGCTCCTGTTTTTCTTCGGCTTCCATGTAATGATCTTTGTCCTGTATTCCAAACTCTGGCATTATTTGCTTCTTCACAACAGTTTAATGAGATTCATGAGCTACTCTTATGCAGCTAAGCTCTGGTCAGTGAGTTCAGCACATTACTTCATAGTATGGGTGGGTCTGCTTGGATCTGGATGAATTTTCCTCAAAATTTAAATGTGGAAAATTGTTTATCATTAGTGTTTTTGTCTCCACTCCCTAGTTGAGAAACAACTGAGAATGCTTAGTTTGTGAACGCCAAACAGTTGTTTATAGATACTGTTGATGTGTGCAAGTGTTTCAGTTGAAATACGCACAGATGCACACATCTGCACTGGTTTGTCTTTTTTTTATGTTTTCCCGTTGTCTAACCAAATAACTTGATACAAACACACATGCACCCACACACATGCAACCTCCAGCACAGCTGTGTTTGCTTTGCTTGTCTCCTCAGTTTTGTTTACACCCCCCCCCCCACCCCCCATTATGTATAAACATATCATTTGCATTTACATCTGTACGTTATGTTGCATTCTTTTCTGTTACCACTTTTTTTTTTTTTTTGCTCCATCGTGTTGCATCTTTTTTATCACTGTATGCATTTATTTGTGTGTTTGTGTGTATGTGTGCAGATGAGACGTTGTCAGGCTATAGCTGCCTACATAGATGTCCTTATGGAGGTATTGTAGATTACAGATCTGGGAATAAACCAGCTGGAAAAAAAAAAACCTTGATATCTTGATTTTGAAGTATTTGTGGGCCATTACAGGTTCTTCACCAGTCTTTTCACATGGCTTTGTGGGGGAAAGAAGTTCTCTTTAGCCTCTTGTTTGCTAATTAAGCTTTAGTTTGAGATGCTGTTGGGTTAGGTTTTTTTTGGTTTGTTTGGGGTTTTTGGACTGGGGGTCCCTTTTCACCTAAGTTTTAATACTCAACAATAATTTCCAGTGAATACTCATCAGATTGTTGCCGACAGTTGTTTTAATCTTTACCTTCTTGATTTTCATAGTTAAACCTTGAGTTCAGCATCATCTTCAGGCACATTCAGCTTTAGTTTCAGCCAAACTTGTTGCTTATAGCAATGAGCTTCCATCTTTACTGTAGCCATGTGTCTAAAGGCACAGTGTGAAATAAAAAAAAAAAAAAAAAAAAGTCAACAGCAGAAAAATGTAATATATAATCCAAAACTGTGTTTCTGTGTATGTGTAATCGCTTCACTTGATTAGCTGTTTATTTTCTGAGAATGAGTCATTTATATCTACTCTCTGGGGGGCACATACATGGAAGCTGCCATATTTGTGCCGCCATTTTTACTACGGTGTCCTTAAATGGACAAAACAATGTGAGTGAAGCTAGAACCCTCTGAACTTTAAAACTGCTGTACCAGCTTTGGTTAATGGGAGTTAGAGATCTGTTTGGAATATGTAATGCTTTAAAAGACATTAAAACTAGTTACAGTGCAGTCATCGCTACACCTGAGACCACTGGATCCACTCACAGATGAAAACATCTTTATGTCTGAGAGAATTTTGGCCACTAACTGCCAATATCTTCCAAATATCCATCTTTACCAGTAGATGTCAGTAATTCTTACATACTGTACCTTTAAGACTTTACGGCATAAGACAAATTGTAGGATTATTTGGTTCTTGTCTTCTGCGGTAAAAAAATGTAGTTTTTTCCACAGCATGTGAGAAGTTTACAGGGTGAAGAACAGACCCCTTTACATTCAAAATATCAAGGTATCTGCTGTAAATGTTTAATTAACACTGCAGTTTTCTGAGGCAGCAACGTGTCTCCTTTCAGCTGTGTTTATGCTGATCCTGAACACAAAGCTAAAGTCAGTTTCCATGTGTTACATACTTCTTGCTATCACTGCTGATGTTCTGCTCACATACCAGTGAGGAACTCAACAATAGTCATTTGTTAAGATGAGGGTTTGTTTGTAAAGCTCTTGAAGCATTGAAGCAACGTTTTCCTGTATTATAAGTTTGTTAAACATTCATAATAATTACTGATAATTATTAACTCTTCCTTGATTTGAAGGAGCAGCGGTGCAATGAGTATGTGATTGAGAGGATTTTTGTCAAAGCTATGTATTTAGAATTAGATTAACAACAAGACCATTCAGGTGTTTCATAAACATAGCTTTAAAAATCCTGGTTTTGCATGAAGCGAACACCTAATCCCAGCTGACTGGTTCTGCTCTGGTTTTTATACGTTGATGGTGGTTAATAGCTTAACTCACCGACTCTGTGTCTGCTCGATGTCCTTCAGTGTTGACTGGACATTTCAGCTCACTAATCCTCCGTACTGCCCTTTTGTTCTTTGTTCTCCTCTCATATCCTGTGGAATTCCTCCAGGTAAGCGTGAGTTTTGTCCTTGAGTCAGAAAGTCAAAGGAGCAGGGATGCAGACACAGATTCATTTATTGTTATTGGAGATGTTAGCTCATTTTAGCATTGATAATTCCCCTCTCTCCTGACTCTACAAGTCTAAACCTCTCATTAATTTTGGAAAATATATTTAAGAATTGGAGTCCTTTTGTTTGGAGTTTCCCCCTTATTATTTAGGCCACTTTGTGTAACCGTGGAACCTCAGTCTTTATGAGTAAACACATTCTTCTCTATCAGCATGTTGCAATATTGACTTCATTCTTGCTGCCTCCTCTGTGACCTGCAGTCACTGTAATGGCATTCTCTTGGGAATATTGCTTCATCACTTCTTGATGTTACCCTTCTTTATACATCCATCCATTTTCCATAACTCCATAATCCAACTCAGGGACACATGGAGGGCTGGACTCTAACATAGCTGCCACCAGGCGAGAGGCAGAAGTTGACAAGCATAGGCTGAAAGTTCAACATTGAACCCTCCTGTTTAATCTTATATATTCTGTTCACCACTAGTTTTATTTCTTATTTTTGTCCTTTCCCCCGCTCCTTCCTCCGCCTTTTCTCCTCTTCTCAGGCTATGACTTTGCAGCTGTCCTGGAGTGGTTTGCAGAGCGAGTGGACAGGATCATATTACTGTTCGACGCCCACAAACTGGACATCTCTGATGAGTTCTCAGAGGTGATAAAGGCCCTGAAGAACCATGAAGATAAGATCAGGTAATGTAAGATTCCTACATTTTCAGACTAAAGCAAGATAGTTAAGACATCAATACTTGTGCTGCTGTGTTTACTGGTGTATTGAACGTAATTCCCATGTTAACATGAAGAGCTAGTTAGGACTTTACTCTGCCGGTTTTTTCAGAGTTGTGCTGAACAAGGCAGACCAGATAGAGACCCAGCAGCTGATGAGAGTTTATGGTGCTTTGATGTGGTCACTGGGGAAAATAGTCAACACCCCTGAGGTACAGTGAATTATACACACATATACAACATGAGTGTCTTTTTGTATTTGTAGAAAAATTTCATAACCTTACATTTTGATTTTTTTTGTAATACTGTATATCATTTTTTTGCACTCAGCATCCACAGTTGTGACAGATTTAAGAGCTACATATTAACACCTTTTTTTTTTTTTTAACCTAGGAAGACATGTTTTTAATTTCGTCCAAGCCTTTATTGTGTTTGTCTCTTGTACAGGTGATCCGTGTTTATATTGGCTCATTTTGGTCCCACCCGTTGTTGATTCCTGACAACAGAAAGCTGTTTGAAGCAGAGGAGCAGGACTTATTTAAGGACATTCAGTCCCTACCAAGAAATGCGGCGCTTAGAAAACTCAACGATCTGATCAAGAGGGCGAGACTCGCCAAGGTGAGGCTGACTGATGAGGTGAAGATCGGGGAAACATAATGTTTCTGTAATCTGCAGTATTTAAAGTGCTGATGTGAGGATGAGTTGGAACAATGAGGCCTACTGCTGTCATCTGTAAATGAAAGCATCATGTGCGTGTTTCCTGTTTATTCTCCATCACTGGTACAGCTGTTAACCTTGACAACCAAACCTTATCACTGTCACAGAACCAATAGAGCAGGACAAATGTCGTATTTCTGCTCTGAGTGAATTATTTCCCATTTCCTCTCTGGACAGGAAGTCAGGTATGGGTGGCGACAGCCCGCCTGCTTTTGTAGTTTGAGGAAACATAGAGGATATACACTGCACACACTCAAACACAAACAGATTTATTGAACTTAGAGTTGAGAGAAGTTTTCCTGTTTGACAGATGATGGGGTGGGTGTGTGTTTCAAGGACACAGGGTGGGCCAGGGGGACACGCATGCATCAACATGGCAACAAAACAAATATGTCTTTCCAGATTTTATGCTTTGTCCTTCTTTTTGTTTTTGCTTTCATTTTCTATATACAAAAAATATTCTTAATATCAGTGGACAAAAAGAGCAAACATACAGAATATATTATTTACTCAGTAAATGATACATTTTGTGTGTTCGCTCTTTTTGTGATATAACTGTTATATTACAAGTATTTATGTTATAAACACTTGCACAATTAGCAGTGTAAAATTTTACTCACTTAAAATTTTAAAAGTTACTTAGTTATTGAATGACTATTCTAGTTAACGCAGTGTTAAGTGTCACAAAGGCTCAGTGGTTACAAAAGCATGATGCATATGATGTTAGATTTAGCATATTTGTCACAAGTTCAAAAATGAAAACGGATGGCTAAAGGGAATATGACAACTACAAAAAAAAATTAATAATAATAATGTGAAGGTTTTCTTACTCTTTGTTATCCCTTAATGAATTTCTAATTATTTTAGTTTTACCCAGTTAAAACGTGGTTCATATCAGTGACTGTTGTTCAGCATCTTTTTATTTATGTATTCATAAATAAATGCATCACCTCCACCAAAAGCTGTGCCTAAATGCATTGTATGTTCCCCAGGTCATCCATCCTTGTGAGCTCAGATTGCCTGAAGTTTACACATTTCAGTTTTTTGGACATAAAAAAATGTGCGCAGAGGGACAGGCAGAAGAAATGAAGAAATCTGGACAGGTTAAAGCTGAAAGGACAAATTCAGATCCAGATTCAAATTTAGATCAAAAACATTTTCATCATGCTGAACTGATAATTACATGAAAGTATGCAACATAGCTTGTTACATAATAACTAGGGCAGTTAAAAAAAAATTAATCCTATTGCCAAACAAGAAGTTTTTTTCTTAATTAGTGCAGAAATCACATTAAATTTTATTTTACAACTTAAAGGCTAAAACCAAGCCAGAAGTCTGGGAGTAGTCTCGGACTTGGACTTGAATTTCAGCTTCACGTTAATATAGTTGTGAAGTCAGCCTGTGAGGACTATATCAGCATCATTCTGGACTAAACTGCCACCATCTGAAGGACTTCAGGGAGACATGTAAGGACAGGGTTTCAGTAGTCTAGTCTACTAAAGATAAATGCAGAATTCCTGGTGAGACACCTTTAATCCTAAATGTGTTCTAGAAGTGATAAAAGTAATGTGATTAATCAGGATTAATTTTTTGACAGCCCTAAATAATAACTAAATCTGAACAGAAAGTCTGCCAGTCCCTGACACTTTAAAAAGGAAGATTTTTAAAGCTTTATAAAGAAGAGTTACGAAGAAAGCTCTTCAGTGTAAAGAGATGCACATGTTTCTCATCTTCTGTTGTCTGTGACAAAGTACCTGCTTAGAACGTATTTCCTGCTTCCACATTCGAGTAAAGTTAAATTACCACTTGTAAAGACAAGCAGCCTACGGTTCAGGCCCAAATACCTGAAATTTAAAGAGACCTGCTTGAATTTTCTCTTTGAAGTGGATGACTGCATGCATGCCTTTTACTCACCATTTACAGGTTCATGCCTATATCATCAGCTCTCTGAAGAAAGAGATGCCCTCAGTGTTTGGCAAGGAGAACAAAAAGAAAGAGCTGATCGCCAGTCTTGGAGATATTTACAAACGCATTGAAAGAGAACATCAGATATCACCTGGAGATTTTCCTAATCTGAAGAAGATGCAGGTAAACGGGAAAGACTAAAGATATTTAGATTCAGAGATAAAGTTTAGATTATAAGATAAACTTGTGTTTCTTTGTTTAGGACCAACTTCAAGCGCAAGATCTCACCAAGTTCCAGCCTCTAAAACCTAAACTCTTGGAGGCAGTCGATGACATGCTAGCCAGTGACATCGCTAGCTTAATGGTCCTGGTCCGCCAAGAGGAAACCCAGCGACCAAACCCAGTGGTGAAGGGTGGCGCGTTCGATGGCACTTTGGATGGCCCATTTGGACACGGGTACGGAGAAGGAGCTGGGGAGGGCATCGACGAGGCCGAGTGGGTCGTTGCACGCGACAAACCTGCCTACGATGAGATTTTCTACACGTTGTCTCCCGTCAATGGGAAAGTGACGGGAGCCAACGCGAAGAAGGAGATGGTGAAGTCAAAACTGCCCAATACAGTGCTGGGAAAGATCTGGAAGCTGGCAGATATCGATAAAGACGGGATGCTCGATGATGAGGAATTTGCTTTGGCCAACCACCTGATTAAGGTGAAACTGGAGGGACACGAACTGCCGTCAGACCTGCCTGCACATCTTATCCCCCCTACCAAGAGGAAAATCCCTGAATAAATGTTAGATTAGCTCATCACCTGCCCCTAAAGCCTGTAAGTAGCCCCACCCCCAACTCCTGAGAAACAAAATGGAAACCATTCAATCAAAATTGGATATTTCCACCTCTCACTACATGCTATTCCTGTCATCCGCTTATCTGTAGTCGTAATTTTAGCAACTACTGCAGAAAATTACATTCAAATAAAAACTAATAAATTTGAGTGACTTTCAGCGTAATTGCTGGGAAGTTTGCAGATTGAAATTTGCCTCATAATTAGCTCTTAAGATGGAGTTTTAGTAGCATAGAAGTAGATTAATAGATCTTCATGCAACATTATCAGAAACAGCTCCGTGTTTTCAGACTAGATGTGAAAGTAGGACAGATTTTAATGAGCTCTATGAAGCTGTTGGGATATAAATTAAAAAAACACACTGGAATACAAACAATAATAGTTTATCTAAACTACTTCATGTGAACATAAAAACAAAAGGAAAGGGAAAAAAATGCTAATCTTTGTTACAGCATGTGGACTTTATGAATAAACTCAAATGGAGCTGTAGTATTTCAGGTCCTCTTATCTTTTGCCTCCTGGAACGACTGAGCAATCTGGCGTTTGTTTAAGCGCAACTTATTAAACAACTACGAGGATTTCCTGGAAAGCAGCTTGGGAAACAAATTCAGCAACAACACACATGCAGCAGAAAGAAGGAAAATCTGGTTGCAGGACTTGTATCCAGTTATGATATTTTTATTCTAATAGTGATGCACTGTTGTTTGTATTTGTGTGTCTGGAGTTTGACATTGCCACGATCTTACTGTGGAGCCCATGCATTGAAGAACGGCAGGTGATTCGGGTCTTTTTATGATTTATAAACCAATTTTAAATCTCATTAACATGTAATGATACTGTGATTATTAAAACATAATGTATTATGGGTATTGTCTGGACATAAACTTTGAATGTTGAATTTGCAGATGTTCATGGTTCTGTGTCGGTGTGTCCCGGCTTCTATGTGTACACATTTGAACACATATATCAGTGTTATTATTTGTAACATGTATGTATTCACTTGTAATCATTACACAAGCTACTAAGCTGAGCGTATTCACATTTGCTGTTAAATGAGAAGTCATTAATTTCTGAAAGTATAACTAGTATTTTAGTATAACTTTATGCAAGTCCAAAGTTTAAAAGAACAGCAGCTCAATAGTTCATGCTAAAAGATTTGGCTTTCCATTTCATGTATTTAAATATAGAGCCATGATAACATGATTCCTTTTAACAATATTTGAACATGTCAGCAATATGCCAGTATGTGAGAATATTTACTTCACATTTGGACTATGTTGTGGTTTTATACCAGTTCTCTAGAGTCTGCAATGAGATAAAAGACTCCCCTAACTAAGAGACTGGGTACCAACATGGAAAGATGTAAGAGTGTTTTCAGTATTGTGGCTACAGATGTGAAATCTTTCCAGTTCATGGCCACTTTGTCTCCTCCTGGTGTGTTTCTGTGCTGTTACTGTGAATCTAATGTACATACAAAAACTGACTGCATTCCAAGAATACAGATTAGGAAATCACTCTGCGTGCTGTACACATTACTTGCTCATATTTCATTAGTCGAGTGAGGCAATTTAAAATGTGGAAAAGATGCTTGTTGAATGTGGATTGCAAAACTAAGTTGTTCTCACATGTTTGGAGGTTGCAACATGAAATTACTGGGGAACACATTGAGTGGAAACACTGGTGTTACGGTGGCTTGTCATAATGAGATGGTAATTCATCGCTGAAATCTGTACTTCATTGCTTTTCTGTCGGCATAAAGCGTCCAAAAATGTATTAAAATTCATATATTCAGCTGTCTGAGCGTTGACTTTGTTTTGCATTTAGAGTTCAGAATAAGCATGTCAGCTCATTTAACAAAGCGAACATGTGTTTTATGTTTACAGATGCAGTAGAGATGATCTTCTCATGGAGGATGTCCAGATATATATGTGAAGTTTGATTTTTGTGGAAATCTGTTTATTTTTTCATTATATAATAACAGGATATCTTCAGCAAGAAGGAAATGGAAATTTTGATTATTAATAATTTTGCTATTAGTCTATCTATTGTAAAAGCTAATAGATTCACACAGACAACTGTGTGGTTGAAATGGAAAAAAAGTCCAGTGTGTGGATAATAATAGAGTTTATCAGCAGGAAAACATGAAATCGGAGGCTGTGCATCCTTGAGTAAAGACCCTGATTTACACTTGACAGAAAGTCAAATGCACTTTCCCTCCCAATGCTTTAAAGGTTTTGCTTAAAGATTCATTAAATGTTTTGTTTAGCTCCAACAATGACAAATGATGTGCTAGACATTCTGTGGTATGGGAAATGAAATTCCTTCATGGTATTTCTCAAGGGGCTCCCTCTTATCTTCAGTTCAATTTAGGGGAGTCTTCTTTCTGTGTAACATGAAGGAGATAGTAAGTTAGTTAGTCATCCTGCTTGAACTACATGAGGTCAGGTTTCAGTTTTATACGCAGGGTCTCTAACATAAACCATGAAATTACACGTGTTGCAGACAGCAGGAAACAGATCATGTGACTATTGCCTGAAACCAGAAACATTTCTGTATCATCTAGGGACCTCTGCATGTATGCATATGTGCGGGGCAGGAAGTCAAAGCATCCCTTTGCACTGTGACTTACAGACCCTATAAAACATAAACAAAAACATGCACAGACCAGATGAAGATGCAGCAATCTGTTGTCTCACACAGGATGTTCTGTTCTTGTCCACTATTTCCTGTCTAACCCATCTACCCACCCTCTAGACCACTTACAAACAGGCGCATCCTCTATCGTATAATATCAGCACCATTACATTTTATTTACTAGTCACATCATAAGAAACCTGAGTTGATCAAATCATCATCAGCAGATTTGCATGTGTGACATAAATAATGGAAAACAAGGAATCACAGCACTGTTATACAGGCATGGTGGTGTGTGTCTGAATGTGAGCTCATTGTTCAGGAAATGTGCATGGATAACAGCTAAAATTAAGAAAGGCATAGGAAACATAAATTCTTTAACTATTTTAAGAGGAGTATTTTTGTCTTTCCTGGAAAATAAGGACAGCTGCAGCGGGATGATGAACAAGAGACCAGAGCAAAACTGGAGAAGCACGAGAGTCGGTGACAGATGAAATGTGCTTTAGCTGCTCTTTAATCTTTTCAGAAGGAAAACACTTGCTTATCTTGAAATGTTTTGTTAGTTGTAATAAATGTGGCTCATCTGTCAACAGGAATGCGTGAACATCAGTGTGTGTGTGTGTTTTGTGTGGACAATGTGAGTGTTTGGTGGAAACGTACACATGAGGAACACACTCATAGATCCGGCATTTCAGAACATTGGGTGGAGATGATGCTGGCTCTCTCACAGAAACGCAAACACACATCTACTAGCTGGCCACGTAATTTAATATCGGTTAGTATCTTTTAACTTTAGAACTACCACAATTTTGTAGTTTCAACAAGTAGTAGGAAACATTTCTCAGAGATTTTGCTCCTTATTGATATAACATCACACAAATGATGCAGATTTCTTAGCTGTGCATCCATGATGAGAATCCTCTGTTCAACCACATCCCAAAACTCTGTGCAATTGAAATCTGGTGACAGTGGAGGCCATTGAAGTACACTGAACTCACTGTGTTCAACAAACTAATCGACATGATCTTGTCATGGTGCAGTGTCCTATTGGAAACAGGATGTGCACAATGTGGTCATAAAGTAAGGGACATGGTCAGATTGACACTCTGGAAGGTTGTGGCATTTCAATTCTGCTCAAGTGCAACTTGTTTTGATCATGTCTACTTCTCTAAATGCACAGAGATGCTGCCACCTGATTAAACATGACTCAGTTACCATAAAGGCAGAAAAGTTGCAAAGTAACTAATTGGGTCATATCGTTTTCTAATAGCAATGCAAATTGATGTGAGGTACAATTAAGTTAAAGTTTTTATCAATCCGTCATCAGATTGTCAAATGAATCACATGACAGCTGACTTGTCATTTCTTGGTTAGGCAACTGTAGCTTGTGTATGTGTCCATTCTGCTTTGCATCACTGATGACGCTGCTGTTTCAATAAACTGTGCTGCAAATCTGCAAAGTATAGAACTAAATTAAACACAAAAACAGAACAAAACACAGAAGCTTGAACCCTAAACATAACATTTTTAGAAATTCATTTATTTATTTATTTAATTATTTATTTATTTGGTTTTTGTTGTTGTCAGTGATGCATAATATAAGAAAAGCATACAAATGTAATAACACTGTTTAATATTGCAGAATAACGATATGACTTGGAATATAAAGTAATTCATTAATATATGGTGTAATCTCGGGTCTGCACTTGTCGTAATCCTTTTACATAATCCCATTTGTAATCTAAATGCAATATTGTGATAATAATTTTCTTTTCTTTTTTTGCAGACCTATGATCAGGTTTTGCATTTCAAGGCTAGCAAAAATAAAAGAATTATAATGCTTCATTTATTGCAACTTAAGATGCATAAACTGCTTGAAAAGGCATTACAAGTGTTTTAAGATTATTTGATAACTGCACTTGAATGCCCTATATTAAAATAACTTCAGGAAATCCACATCCCTTGTAGATTGGTACATAGACAGCTTCAGAAACATATGCCTTGTTTTTTCCAGTTATTCCACTCTAGTCCTCTCTGAGCCAACTTGGATGACAATTTTATGCAGTCTCATCAGCAGTTTTTGTCTTTTTTTTGTTTTTAAAGCTACATCCACTTAGTTTTACAGTGCATGCACAGTTGGTGGCCTTGTAGTGTGATATGTCTGCACGCCACCACAGTTTAATAAACAAACTGGAGAATCACATCAAGTTCAAGGGTACACAGATGTTCACACAAACTCCTCCTGAACATCCCATAAAATCTAGATCAGAGTTGTTCAATTTGGTCCTATGAGGGTCACAATCCAGCAGGTTTTCCATGTCTCCGTGCTCCTACAGATGTTAATGAGTGACTGTGCAGAGCTTGTTTGGCTGTTGGATCTATTTCATTTGAGTCAGGTGTGTTAGAGCAGGGAGACATGGAAAACCTGCCAGATTGCGGCTCTTGTAAGACCTAATTGAGTAACCCAGCTCTAGATGGCAAGCCAGAGATGTTTCCAGTCCTGTGCCCAGTGGTCATCAGTGGTATTGAACTCAAAAGCTTGATATCTGATTCCAGAGAACTGGGTCCATCTTTTATTGGGACGTCCATTTAAAAAGTGTCCCGTTCTTTCATGAAAAAAGTAACATAAAATATCCTGCATGTCACCACAGTGTAATTATCTGAATTCTCTTTTGCTGAGTTGTGTTATGATCTATAGATTTCCGCAATCAGATTCCAGGTATTACTGGTTAGTGCTTCTCTTTTTACCAAGCATGATCACTCCCAGCCCTTAAAGCACCAGTATGGTGATAGCTGAATATGAAAGGCCTGCATCGATGGTCTCTCAGCATCAAACAAATGTTTAGTATGTTTTTGTTTGAAAAACTAAACCAAATCTGGATTTTTTTAAAGGTACATTGCACAAGATTATTAGTAATACCAGTATTTTATGATGGAGTTCAAACAGTATTCAGCCCAGCCTATGCCCTCATAAAAAAAAACCACCTTATACTTCAAGAGGGGACTATTTAGATGCAGATTGGGTGTTGGATGACTTCTAATCTGTAGTTGTGTTTGATAAAGGTGCATAAAGATAGTTGCTGTTATGTCCATATTATACAAGAATTATATAATTAATAGTTACACGGTGCTGTCAGCTGCTTTTTTTATGTGTCAACAAGATTTACATGGAGCGTGGAAAGTTCCCACTTTCCCCTCAGTTCCATCCCCACTGTGTAAATTCCCCAATCAGCCAACAGGAGCCACTAGAGCTGTGACAGAGACAAGATCTGCCACATTTCAGTGTTGGCAAGCAAAGATAGTTTCGTTTGTTAGTGCAGCAAACCACCACAGGCGCCCCATCCTCCTTCATCCACCACGCTTGACTTTACTGACTCATCCTCTTGTGACTGATGGGAATTCATGAGTGTGTCCTTGAGGGTGGAGTGGTCACAAGGTTGGCTGAGTGGTGACACCTTACTGCTAATTGCCCTTTGTCTCCATGGCGACACAAAGTGTGAGAGGTGAGCCTCTGCAAAAAAAAACAATAAGTGAAGTGAAAGAGCAGAGATAGGATGTGTTCAAACTTACAATTAGTGTGTTACAATTTCCACTATTCTCTCATGGAACCAGCTCCCAGTTTGGGTTCGGGAGGCAGAAACCATCTCTACATTTACAATAAGGCCTTACAGATTGTGGTGGTTAGCCATCCTTTTGTCACGTTGCGATAGGCTTACCAGGGAACGTCCCATGGTGCACTCAGTACTTCTTTCCATTTTTGTCTCTCTTCACTTTATTTTCTATAGACAAATATATGAGAATATTGACGTCACTCACTTGTGTTCTCTCTTAGCAGGTAGCCCTGGCTAAAAGTAATATGCTTGTTCCCTCTGACCTCTTTCTATACAAATAAAGCTAAATTGAATTAAACATAAAGGTTTTATACAGTTAAATTTATTCAAGCAATTTTCAAATCTTTTCCTTTGATTTTTTTTACTTAAAAAAGGCTAAAAACACGTCTTTTATCTGAGATAATGCTGCAGGTTAGGTTGTGGTCGAATTATGATGCTTCTTACAGTACATGTATGTGGGATGATGATGATATGAAAAACATTTAATGTTCTTAGAAGTGATTTCAGGTCATGTGTTTGTCTTGTTCGTGTGTTTTTTTTGTGTGTGTACTGTTATTGTGTGTTTTTAAAAATGATCCCAAATCCTGGTGACCATTCCTTGAACCTCTTCCTGGCTTTTACAGGGGGTCATGAACGAGGTCAACATCCTGTGAAAATGCACATGCAAACACAAACACGTATTTAAGATGGATTAATTCAGCCCATCTTCTATTTAGGAACTCATCCTGATGAAGTGACGTCTCCTCACACCTGTCAGTTCCAGTCGGTTTTTGTCCAGTTTTAATTGCTCTTCAGTCTCATAAGCATTTCATTTGTGTCACTTGGTATCACTTATCAGTCTCCCTGAATGGAGATATCTCTGGGAAAGAGAACAGCACAATATTTCACATTCTTTTGAACTTCTTTGTGGTATGTTTTATTTTGATATTTCCTCCTGTGGTTCACAATTTCTACTGCTGGCAATTAGGGAAAAGGAAGCAGCTCTCTGGGAATATGAGAAAAATGTCAGAGCTCTTCATTAATTATGATAATATCTTACTTCCTCTTCCTGGTGCAGGGGAATCAACATAAAACAGTACAGACAGTCGTGGAAGGTAGTTTGATCCCCTTTTGTTCTCATTGTCCTTTATATATTCCTCATTTATATGCACATATGTGCACGCAAAGTTTTCATCATAGTTACATAAGCAATGACAGGATGAGTAATTCTCCAGTACGTTATCTGGGAATGTTTTCAGGGAGACGGCCTCAGCTGGAGACAGTATGACTCCTTCCATTTTTAATGCATAGTTAAGTAAAATGGTCTTTTGTAGTTGTATACAGCTAGTTTTGATTTAGAACAACCAGGAAGACGTTTTATCTCCAAGTTGTCTATCTGTTAAGATCTTGTAAAAGAAAATGAGGTAATTAAAATCCATATACAGTATACTGTATGTAGATTTTAACTATAAAAAGGCTATAAGCATTATTGTTGAATTTAACTGTAAACAGACTGAAAGGTGATGACAGTTTCATGTCCAAACAGATGATATTTCTTTTGTAGAAACACTTTAACAGCCATAATTCAATAGCATGAGTCAACAAGAGAGGGGAGATGGGGATGAAATTTCACATTAAGCCTTTAAGCTGAACTGGTGACATTCGTTTTGGATGACATGCCTTAGAAATAGTGATATTTGTACATGTCTCCTGTACAATATAGGCTAAAATAAAATGAAAACTATTCCATCTCAGAGGGAATTGGCAATAGATCTGTGAAAGGCTTTATTGCTGTCATTTAATGTCCAAGAAAAAATGCACAAAGTATATTTAATGTAATTTACATTTAGCCAACAGTTTACATTCAGACATGCAAACGGCAATTTAATCAGATGTTTGTACCATCCACAGCCTGAAGAGTTATTTCGTTGTTTTTTTTTATATAGTCTACAACTCTTAAATAAGAAAGCTGAATCAATTAAAAGTATATTGAGTAATTTCATTTATAAAACAGAATTAGAAATCATGACTATCTACTGGCAACAGCAACGTTTTATTTTACATTTAAGAACACTTTTTTGGTTTATGCCGTCTATTGAAAATGCTTGTATGACTTTAATGTTCTATTTTGTTGTCTACATTTGGAATGGGGGAGCATTTTCCTGCTACCAAAGGAGTCACCACAGGAAACTTAGAGAACACCGTATCACTTGATGAATGAGCATCACTTATCTGAACTTGTCAAAAGGCGAGAGGAGAGGGTGGATGTTGTTTTCTAAAAAACAGGATGAGATCTTCGAAAATAGACTTAAATATCTTCAATGATTAGATAAACCCTGTGAACTCACATACCTGTATGTGTCTGCATTTTTAAATAAGATAATTCAATTAAATGCTGACAAAAAAAACTCATTCATTGGCTTTATGTGCAAGTATCTGAGATACTGTGGTGTCTCTCTTTCATTTGATTAAAAAAAACAAAACAATAAGCAATATATTTCCAATAATAAATGAATAAAGCAATTAGTTAAGAAAAAGGGGGGAAAGTCTCTCCATCTCTCTCTGCTGCCACCCAGTGTTCACTTGGATATTTCTGTAATAACATTCTTATTCATTGTTGTTAATAGAAAATAATCCATTTTTATTGCCATTCTCTGAACACGGAGCACTCTAATGCTGAAGTTGTGAATTATTTCTTAAATGTAAAAGAAAAATCGTATTGTAAACACGTGCACCTGTGTTGTGTTGTTGTTTGGTGCTAAATCTTTGATAGCATGCTGAGGTTAAACCGTTTTCTTCAGGTGTTTAACTGACCACCACCACTCCAGTGAAGAGGTGGTACTCATCTTCAGACATGGTGTTTTTGACTCTTAAAGTGTTTCATGTTTGTGTCCATCACTTTGTTTCAACCTCTGTTGTGTTGAAGTGCTCTACATATTAAGCTTAGTTGAGTTGTGTTAAGCTTTTTAAATTCAAATGTAAACTTGACTGATGGACACAAAATTGAATTTGATTTGAAATTAAGACCGTTCAGAGATGTATATGCTTTGTTCTCTACTGGGACAAGTTTTGCTTTTTTGCCTTTGTACCATGAAATGGAAATCTAAATTAAGCTTTTTCAATTCCACTTTCAACAGTAATAGATATTCTAATATTTAGAACAATATAATATTAAATAATTGATTTATTTGAAATGTTTTCACAAATTTTTCAAGAACACATTGGACACATTTTTTCTCTTTCTCTATGTTATCCCACTAAATCAACAGTAAGATATTGCATGATAACAGCATAAACAGGTTTTTGGTAACCCGACTGCTGCCTGTTTCTTCTCTACACATTTAGCTGCTTTATGGTGCGATTCAAACCAAAAGGAAATGTAAAACTAGGATTCACATTTTTCCACGGTCTTTACTTGTTTGGATTGTAAATGCCAAGGCCAAATGCTGTAAATTCTACATTTCTATAGACTTGGTTTGTAAAATCTGTTTTTCTAAATTGTGCAAACTCTTCTCAGGTGAGCAGAATAAGAAAGGGTGCTTAAGGTTAGAAGGTACAATGGGTAAGTTTGTGGTCTGAATTTGCTGATCTGTGATACTGGCAAGTACCGCTCTCCCCTTCCCACTAACCCCTGAGCAGACTTTCCGTTTCACACTTTCCATGAAACCTCAGCTCACTCAATGATGATGCGATTTATTTCCTATGATTCCTCCCAGTGTCAGGGTTAGTACGAGACTATAATTTCATACATTCTGAAAACTTTATTAGTATCAATTGCATCTGTTTTTGGGAAAACGCAAAAGCATGAATCTATTTTGTTTATTTATTTTGTTTCATTTTATTTTTCGCAAGGTTTGGGGCCTTTTTCAGAGAACCAGGTCTCAGACTTGTACATTATATTAACAACATTATCTCTGTTTTTTATTGTACATACATACATAATTAGCATCTTCAAGATTATTTTACTTGGCCAGTTTTCATTCAATTATGTGTGTGTGTGCATGTGTGTGTGCATGCATATTGCATTGTACCCCTGCCTCTTTTGCAAACCACAGGTTTCTGTTTGAGTTTGCAGATGGTGGATTTTAGCTGAAGTCAGCTTCTGGGTTTTTTCTCTTTTCTTTTTTTTTTCTGTGTTAAACTTTGTCTTGACTCTCTGTCTTCACACCCATTAATATCTTTATAAAGCCTTTTGGGTTGACGCTGTCAACTTGATACATATTTATATATATATATATTGTGGCTTTATTCTTAATTTACAAAAAAAAAAAAAAAAGCTAATTCTGTAGGACAAATATCTACTCAGCAATTACCTGGGCGTGTTTCGTCAATAGGGTGAAATGACTTTTGATATAAATATGAGGAAGTTGTTGTGGATAGATAATATGCTTTTCTTAGTTTACTGTACATCTTATAAGGTGGGATTGGTGCAATAATAATTATCTCTTATTGATGATATTGCTTTATACCCCTATGAAACAAAATGCAAACCTTAATAATTAAAATAAGTTATCAGGTTGAAAGATATTTGCCATTCTGAACTGAGGAGCTGCTTTCAACTAATTTGATTCACATGTTTGTTCTTTATCTTGAAGAAACTAGAAATCATTTATCAAGAGATTTTTGTTGGGTATGATTAAATAGGTGAAGGGGTCATTAACTGAGTTCTGTAGGCTGAGTTTGTTCCTTTTTTCATATTAATGCTACACAGTGGGTCGTGCACTTTACATAATGGGTTACACATATATTTCAAATGCTTTCAAAAAGAAGGTCAAGTAAGTTAAAATTTATACATAATATATAATTAAGATAAGTATGCTTAATGATAGACACAAAGTCAGAGTCAGAATATCTTACCGATTCAGTAACTAATGTTAATCCTAGCGCTGACAGATGTTAAACAGCTGTGGTGAGTTTATCTCCTTGTACTGTCCTTCACACTCATGGTGCCAATTTTAACATTTAAGCTGAGCAGAATTTTTCAACAATTTTGAATAAATGTGAACATAACTAAGGCAGTAAAACACATACAGTAACTAAAATTCATAGGAGAAGAATCATAAAAGGTTCAATTTCTGCTGCATTTGCATATCACATGAGCCTTTGTGGTCCAGATGTTGGGTTTGAAAATAGACCCACCCTCACTAACGGAAACATATCCAACTGTGAGTTAAAAAAAACAACAAAAAAAACCCCAAACAGTATTAAAGTATTAAAGTGTTTTACTCAATGCTTAGGTTCACTAAAAGAACCCAAAATGGGTTACACATTTCACAACCAAGCAGTTGGGTTGATGAAATAACCCAGCATCTTTTAGTGTGTGAAGACTTTATCTGGATCACATGGCATATTTTTTGGTTAAAGACTTACTGTAAAATTATTTGGATTTTTTATTTTGTATTTTATAACACAAGAGAAGAATGACAAGTGTGTCACGTATGGCCCGAACTCTTTAGAGATCCGGAGCTGCATGGTGGTGTGGTGGTTAGCACCATGGCCTCACAGCAGGAAGCTTCGCGCCTGAGGCCAAGGTGTGAACCAAAACCTTATTTATAAAGTAATTTCCTAAAGAGTTTTACAAATTGTTTAATATAACAGCAGAGAATTAAAATCAAGTAAAACAACTTGAGACAACAACATGAAACATAAAGAAATTCCTGGGCCTCATTCTGTTCACTAAATAAACATAATCAGAAAGTTAGAAAGACTTTCTGACAAAATCAACCATATCTACAACAGCCATAACAATAGAAGCAATAAAAGGAAGTGTGCTTGTAGTGCCACTCCCCAAAAAGTTAGAAAGTTATGGATAGCACAGACAAAGAGGACAAAATGTTATGCGGGCCAGCAGCAATAAAATAACAGCCTGTATTTATCAGACAATATCAGCAGAGCTCAGAATAAGTAAAGGTTTAAAGGTGCAGCATGTAGCATTTCATATGTTTACTGTGTTTGGGATAAGAACGCCTGAAGAAGACAGTGCAGATGTACACAGTTATGTACCTGTAGTGCCAGCAACGCTTCACCTCAGGCCTCTTGCAGATGAAAACCTGTTTATGTCTGGATGAATTTTGGCTACTGACAGACACCATCCCTTCACAACTGTGTCTGGCATTTGAACTGATTTCTATGTCCATCTTTACCACCAGAACTACTTTTAGTAGTTCTTCCACACAGTACATTTGATGATGGATTTGAATGTACCAAGAGATGCCTGAGTGTAGCGGTGGGACTCTAATGGAAAAAGACCAATCTCCTTTTGACAAAAAATTTGATCTGACTCGGGATGGACAGTCGCGGGCCAAAACTAAAATTTGGTGTTTCAGTGTACGAAATCCAATATGCTTAGCCTATAGCATAATTGTCAAAAATGAAACCTCATAAAAAAGTAATGTGGAAAATGAATAACCTTATTTTTTACTGCTTGAAATGACTAAATACTCTAATAGGCCTTCAAAAACATTTGGTAAAACATAAATTCAAACCTCCATGAGACCAAAAATATATCACAAAGATTATAGTCCTTTGAAAAAAGCAACTTTCTGCTTGAATATTAGGCATACTACTTTAATTTCTGTGAAAAAAAGTAAAATTTTCTGGAATACTTTTCCACTTTCTCTTGTCAGTGTGTCACTGTTTTTCATGAACTATCTCTGACATTTGACAATCTTCTCATTGATTCTCTGGTCATGGGCTTCCAGATCTGAACAACAGGGCCCCTCCTTTCCAACAACAATGCAATGGTCATTTGTGGTCAAAAGGGGAAGTGCAACAATGATAAATATCAAAATAACTTTTCACATTGCTCAGAAAATCAAAATTTTGAAAAGAATGACAAATGTAGCGGGAATGGACAGCCCTGGTTAAGAGGGTTGTTGCGGTTTGCACAACAAACAGAACGAGATGCTACATATGACAATACAGCTGTTTCTTTTTGCCACAGAGGTGTTCAAAGGTTGTAAATTTAAAGATGGGTTGACAAAGAGTGGGGTAGGAGTCTCTTTGTGTGTTTTTTTTTTTTTTTTTTTTAATACATGGATCTGTGGAGAGAGATTCAGGACTTTGTTGATGCTGTTTTAAGAGTATTAAAACTAAACATGGACAGAAATGTTTTTATGGCTTACAGATTAGCCATGGGGATGTTCACAGTGTTGACCAAGAACCACATAATTCATTTCTCTGCCTCAACATTTCCTGTCGTCTCTGCTGTCAAATTCATCAATATTTCTTTCGTTATGTAATTACAAAAGTCAAATATTCATATCCGCAACTTTTCAAACCCCTAATATCAGTCATGTATTTAAGTTCTTTCTTCCAAAAATAAATGTCCTGTAATCACCATATATGAGAAACACTAAAGCTAAAGGCAAAAGTGCAATAGTCTATGTCAAATTGTCAGACATCAGAGATGTTCATAGATAGTGATTGTAAAGCAGAAAATAGACCATATGTGGCTACATGAGACCACAGAGCATCGATGGGTTTGAAAGATGATCTAAAATTACCCTCTACAATAAATTCATTTCTTAAATTTTTCAATTACATTGCAATGAAGCTGTCTAACAACTGCTTTAATTGGGCCAGTTTCTCATATCTTTAAATAATTCTGTTTACCAGTTCATTATTCAAAAAAATCAAACAAACCTACAAACAAATGTGTGATAGAGACGGGGGAAAGGAGCCTCACATCACAATGCATCTGCAGATTGCACAAATATGCAGATGCTGAAGCACAAATGCATCCAAACACACACACACTTTCACATACAGCGGTCGAGGTAAAGCAATGTGATGTATTCTGTTTCAAAGAATCTGGTTTCACCCACAGCAGCAACATGCGTCCCTCCTCCCCTCACTTTTTTCTTTCCCCTTTTGAGAAGCGTTGACCACATGACCGCAGGTTGTTTGCAGGCTTGTTTCAGGTTGTGATGTGTATTTTGTCATGGAACTTGTTTCACCACAGATGCACCTGAACACATTTAAGTAGCGTAATAAAAAGTGAGGGGCTGTGAGAGGAGCCAGCAGAGAGAAGAAAGACACCAAACTGAGACCAGCAAGCAGAAACAACAGAAGCAAACAAGATGATGATGATGATGAAGAACCCCATTGTTCTGGTGGCCTGCATCTTGCTTTTCTCCTCTTTCGCTGTCCTGGCATCTGACAGTAAGTTTATGTATATGCATTCTTTTTTTTCTCTTTTAAATAGACAAATTCCTCCTCTGTTTCTGTATCTGATCAAATCTTATTTAATGAAGTAGATTAAAAAAAAAAAAAAAAACAATTACTGTAGATAGTTTTTGGTTTTTTTGTTTTGTTTTGTTTTTTATGATGATTTTGTGTTAAATACCAGATTAACTTCTGTCTCTACTGTATTTTCAGACACCTTTGGTCCAGATAAGTGCTGTTTTAAGTTCTTCAGCAAACGTCTGCCTATCAAGAAGGTGGTGAGCTACACACACACAGACAATCTGTGTTCGATGGAGGGTGTGCTGTAAGTATCTCCTCTTTGAAAGTTTCAGCATAAGACCATCAGAATCAGATAGAAGTCAAACTGATCAGAGTAAAATCATTAAAAAACATAAAAATATAAATGATTAACACTTCATTTACCTCAAAAGGGAAACACTAACATTAAAAATGAGCTTTTTAGTTAACACGTTCATGGATGTTATCAATGATCATAATTATTCTATATAAGTAAACTAAAAGGTGTCATTATCATCTTTGTTTCAGTTTTAAAATGATGAGAGGTAATGAAATCTGCGCCGACCCAACTCAGCAGTGGGTGAAGAAGCTCATGGAGGCCTTTGACATCCAGACAAGAACAGTGACAAACTCCACCTCCAGCGCAACTGAGTGACCCAGTATACACTTACCAGTATACTTGATAAAGGATCTGAGCCAAGCCAAGTAGTGTAGATTTTTCCTCATACTGTCCGCCCCTAAAAGCAATGTTTTCTATATGGGTCAATGATAAATATAAAATAAATGCAGAAATAACTTATTTTTCTTTGTCTCTTTGTTTGTCTTGATGATATTGCAGTAAATCATGTATTTTTTTTCCCATAAAGTGGTAAAAGATAAAGATAAAACATGTGTTTACATGATATATAAAATTGACAGATATACAAAGCAGTTTCTTTTAGAAAAAACTAAGAATTAAATTGAGCAATGCCATCTCATTTACCATGGCAAAGCATCAAAGCTGCTGTGGTTTCTGGTTGATAAAACCACAGGAAAGTCTTATCTGTACTGTACCACAAAGGCTTAATTGTTGGGAAAGGAAAACATAGAAATTTAAACCAAACAAAGATTTAACTTTTTATGCAAAAAGGTAAATCCCACCTTCTAATATAAATTAAAAAAAAAAAATCTTTTAATCCTGTTTGAATAGCAATCATCTTTTACTGTATTTACAGTTCAGAGTGTCATGCGTCCATGTGGCCAGTAGGTGTCACTGTTTCTCCTCGCACACTCTCCAGATATTCTTTCATAGCTGTCTCCTGTCAGGTTCATATTGCTCCAAGTGGGCTGCAGCAATATGAAGAATTGATTAATCTCGTTTACAAGTGCTCGCTGAGCTTTTGTTACGAGGCTGTCAGCCCCTGAGAGAACGAGCTTGGATGACCGGTGTGCTGCTTGAAGCAGAATGAACCCACTGTCGGAAGATCAGTCAACATCTATTTGTGATGTTTAACCACCAGTGGTCCCATTTTATCTTTGATATTTCAAACAAACTGGCCTGAAAATCTTGTCCTGGCAGCAGAACATCATCTCAGCTGACGTCAGTGCAGTGACATCAAGCTCCAAGACTTTCTTTAAATAGTTTCAGACCCAGATATCTATTTTTATGTTCTGCCTCTTAATGCTACTTCATATGTAGGATTACATACTGTACAACTTGATATATTCACCCTGAAAGGGAGCTTTATTAACGCCAAGGGTGACCTACTGGAGGAGATGGTCTGATTAGACTTTGGAGGACCTGATGCATAGATTTACATAATAAGTAGGATGACAACAGGAGAGAGACTAAGTGGCCTGAGTACCTTTCCTTTCAACTGTGATCATATTTTGCAAAACACTAAGCAAATTAACTTAAAATTCAATTCAGTTCAGCTTTATTTGTACAGTACCAATTCATGACAAGGTTATTTCGAGGCACCCTTAAAGACATAGTCCAATATATGCAATTCACCATGGTCCAATTGTAATAATCATAATCCAATTAAAAACAAATCCATTATACAGATCCACATCATTTCAGCATAATAAAATAATAAGTTTATAGAAGGCAATTCATTAAAAAAAAAAAAATCCTAGCTAAGAAAACTAAAAGATTGCATCTTCATTTCATCCCCCCATTCTGTGCATGCATGGGGTAAGAGTGGAAAGAGAAAATTCCCCTAAAATAGGAGGGAAAACTCTCTTGTTTTAAACAAGAATCAGGAAGAGTTCATCTGCTTGACTAGCTGGGGATGGAGAGTACAGGAAAGGGGGGTCATAGACGAAAGAGACAGAAAAACACAAGTTAATTACAATGACAATGATAATGTTGTGTTTTTATTCATGGATACATAGAACAAGAGAGAAAGGTGGGATGTCCTCCAGCAGAAGCCTTTAGCAGCACAACCAAATGTTTTTATCAAAAAGGAAATTTCAAACCTAATCTTAAAGGCTAAATCCATTTTGGGGGCTGATTCCATAAAAGAGGGGCCTGATAGCTGAAGGACGACCTCCCATTCTTTTTTCAGAGACTCTAGGAACGACAAGACTGAGAGCAAAGTGCTGTGTGGAACTACGAGATTTTTACATACAGTGTGGCTTGGTTATGAAAAACTTTACATGTAAATGAAACAATTGTGAATTCTATCCTGGATTTAGTAAACCAATGAAGACAAGTGGAAATTGAAGACATACAGATGCGGGCATGAAAAACTTCCCCTTCCTGGGACAAATCGTTCAGCCAGTGATAGTGCAGTAATAGTGCACTATTACTGCACTATCACTGGCTGAACTTCTGGCAGATAAATGCGGAACTTTTTCATGCCTGCATCTGTATGATCTCTCCTGCCAGTCTTCATCAAACCCATAGCTATGGCATCTTAGATCAGCAGGAGGCTTTCAGGGTATTTTTAGGACAGCCCAATAATAAGACGTTGGCAGTAGTCCGATCTGCAAATAACAAGTGCATGAACTGCATCCTTCGACTAAGAGACAGGATGTTACTAATTTCAGCAGTATTATGAAGGTGAAAGAAGGCGGTTCTAGAAACCTGTGAGTCAAAGGGCAGATCCTGGTCAAAATAACTGCAAAGTTTTCAGTGTAAGCCAAACGAATGCATCAGGAGTAGCTTCATAGCTAGTGTCTCCTGAGGCACACAGGTTGAAAGACAACAACTTCAGTTATTTCTGAATTGAAAGAAGAAAATTCAGTCACACAGGCCTTTATGTCTTTAATACATCTTCATAATCTGACCAGCTGACTTTCTCATCAGACTTCATGTAGCTGAGTATCACCTGCATAGCAATAGAAATTTATACCATGCTGTCTGATTGCATCACCTAATAGAAGCATGTTCCATAAGTATGAGTCCAAGCACCGAAATCTTTACAAGCATGATTTACCCTGGAGGATGAAGACCGTGATAAGGGTGACTTAAAGCAGCCTGATGGGGTTCCTTTAATCCCAATGACATGTTCATATAACATGATGTTGTGATCGGTGGTATCAAATGCTGCACTGAGAGCCAACAGGATAAGTATAGACACCAGTCTGCTATCTGAGGCCATGAGGAAATCGTTGGTAACTCACCAGAGCTGTTTCTGTGCCATGAACAGCTACAGAGACAGGAATAGTAGAAAAGCAGGAGTTCTTCATATTAGAGGGCCTGTGACAGAATTGCTGTGTTAATAAATCTTATATTAGAGCAACTGCTCACAAGACATTTGTCATGTTGGACTCATAAGACCATGAAAGCAGTCTTGGAGGTGCCCTATTAAATTTACATATAACTGAGCTGCCTGACAGCCTGACCTACCTGTGGCAGAGGGAAATTGGAACACGGCAGAAGCAATCAACCTCAGGTTTCACAGCTGCAAGAGAATATTTATTAATATAGGGGCAAGAGGAAAAGTGCAAATGGATTTGTGTAAATATGCTGTTTTACAAATAAATATCATTGATCAAAATTAAATGCAAGCTCAGAAGCCTTATTAGAAGAACAAGTGAAGAGGAGCCACAGTTTAACGTGCTGCACTGCATTAATTTAAGAACCTTCTTTTCAAATTCAAAGCCCTTCACGGTAGGGCTCCCTGCTGCCTTAAAGATCGTATCATTTATTTTTCATTTACATTCCAGTTATTTGAATTAATGCGTTAACAAGTGATATTTTCAATGTTTTGTCAGCGTATGCACGAATGTTTATTTTTCTCTCTAAGTATTGTTTCTGGTTTTTGTTTGAAAAGTGCTCCATATATCAAATTTCACTAAATTGTTGCCCAAATTAATCTGGTTGTTTTGTTCGTTTTTTTATCTCCAATCAGCCACTGATTTGGATAAACAGTATGACTCTCGCAAACACACCTAGTCTGAGGCGTTTTATATCATGGATGCAGGCAAATCTATTTATAAACCATTCCCAAGTTGAAAATATGTGTTTTCATTTTCTTCCCCATTGTTTTATTTTCTCAACATAATCATCTGGCAACCCCCAGAAGGAATCTTAAGATACCCTCAGGTTGACAATATCTTCATTTTATGGCTGAGGAATTTTAAGTATTTCACTTTTTGCCAATTGAGTTCTAACTTCATAAACACTGAGGTCATGTCATATAAAAGTCACACAAAGACACTTGATTAATGAAAAGTCAAATATGTATGTAAGAAAATCCCAATTTTGATATATGACAAAACTGACCCAGCGTGTGCACCTTGATAAGTTATTGTCCCGTGGTTCTAATATACCATACACATCAGATGATGCTTAAAATGATTTGTGAGTTTTGCCCATGCTGAAAAATCTAAATGATTCTTACAGTATTTTTAATCTGACCCACATTATTTGAGAATATCAGGTAAATAGATACCACCATGGCACAATTTAGGATTTATAAGTCATTTGCTTCATCATTCACCCTAAAAAAGATGGACTAAATTAAGATTTCAAATTTAGATTAAAAAATAAATCTCAGCTTTAACCTCAAAGAAAGAAACAGAAATAATTCTTTATAGAACCCTGCAGCATTAACAAAAATGCTCCTTCCAAGGGGTCATGGCAGAGAGCAACATGTACAAATATGTATGAAAAAAGTGTTTATATAATATGATGATAACTGGAGCAAGAAAATACTAAGGCAGAGAACTTGGGTTGACAAAGCTTCAGAAAAGCTAAGGCTAAACATGTGTCTGTCTTTATAGAAATCCCTTCTGCTTCATCCTCACAATAAAAGAACGTTTGTTCATTAAAAGCCGAATACAAACCAATCCACTGTAATACATTTGAATGGAGAATTCATGTGGCGTGAACAAAGAAAAGCAGAAACAGAGAAACATAAAAGCCATCCGGAGTCAGTGAAGAGATGGAGATGAAAGGGGGAGGGAAAAGAGTTTGTGAGGGGTACAGTCGCCGTGGTGATCCAGTCAGAAGTGAGGAGCACAATGGAAGCGTGCACATGAGAACACACAGGCAGAACACACATGAGGACACATATGTATGAGTAACCAGTGTGTGATGTCAGCTTTTCCTGACAGATGAGATCAACATAAATTAGGTCCTGTGAGAACTCAAGAGTATGTGTGTTTGGAACAGAAAAGGGATGAAAAAACAGTCAAAAACATGGCTGAAGAGGAGCACACACACATTGACACACACACACATGCATAGAAACAACAATTAGACGATTAGTATCATGCTTGAGAAATTAGGCTGTAAATTACCTGCCTAATTGGAGTCATTTATCAATATGCAAACAGGTTCATTTCTGAGCTCCTCGTGCAACTCTCAGAGCCTAAATGTACTTTGAGATGATTACTGTATTACTCTTGCTGTCACGTTGTCATGGTAATAGGCATCACCACATACACTGCATGCCTGTGGCTGAACAATCCAATGGTGATTGAGTTCAGCTGTCCACATTTGTGCACTGTCCAACCCATGATAAGGCTGATTTGCATAACAATGAAAAAAAAGACGGAGTTGGACCACCTTGTGGAGCAGCCACAGTCTCACGCGTCCTTCAGAGATAAAAGGAAATTAAGAGTGGGGAGAGAAACAAAAATATGGGAAAGAGAGAAAGGAGAAGAGGCAAGAGAGACAGAGAGGACCAGAAACTAGAGATCGATATCTTCTGTATAATTACCCACAGCTTCTTGGGTTGCTAGGAAACGAAACAGAGATGAGAGAGGCAAAAAAGAAGAAGATGAGACGGACAGACTAATTCAAAGGCTGGGATTAATTTCAGGGTTGTGCTGATTTCCACTCTGCCTGTGCTGATTTTGTTTAAATTACAGCTCAAGATGACAGGTTGCAGAAGTGCTGAAAAAGAAGAAGAAGAAGAAGAAGAAGAAGAAGAAGAAGAAGAAGAAGAAGAAGAAGAAGAAGAAGAAGAAGAAGCAGAAGAAGAAGAAGAAGAACAAGTGGGGAAGCAAATCAAAGTCAGAGACAGAGAAGAGGCAGAGATGAGGAGACAGCAACATGCGACTCATATGTCGGAGAGTGGGTGCATGAATAATTACGGGGATATTGACATTGGCTGTCTCCTCTTCATTCTCAAATCTCCATGATTTCTGTCATCCATTGTCCTGATCACTGTGCATCCCTCATTCACCTCCCCGCCTCATTATTGGTCTCACCTTTTCATGTCTGACATCTTTTCTCTGTCTTTATCTTTAAGCATCTTACTGTGCTCTTGCTGTTTTCATCTCAGATCAAATTACATTAGCATCATCTCTAATAAAGTATTATTACAAGCAAGGGAAATTATTCTGTCTCCATCATTTCCTGCTTGCTTTTAGAAAATCTCTTGTGAATGGATGAATGTACGAAGCAGGCTAACAGCATCTCTACTTATCACCATTAGGCTGTAGCAAACATTTGCTAAGGTGCATTAACTTCACTGGCTCTGTTTAGACGATCCAAACAACAGCTTGTTGAATGTGACCTCATTGAAGTGCACCATTTGATTATTGTGCTATCCCTTTAAATGGAGGGGAAGAGAGGGAGGAGTAGTGGGAGAAGAGAGAGAGAGAGAGAGAGAGAGAGAGAGGAGATGTAGTTGGAGAAGGGGGGTTGTTGTGTTCACTTTCTCTTCTCTGAGGAGAGGTGCTTGGACTGAGCAGGATTTTACAGACAGAAAGAAAGAAAGAGAAAGAAAGAAAGAAAGAAAGAAAGAAAGAAAGAAAGAAAGAAAGAAAGAAAGAAAGAAAGAAAGAAAGAAAGAAAGAAAGAAAGAAAGAAAGAAAGAAAGAAGAAAAAGCTGCACATCTTTCCAGGATTTTTCTGAAGACACTCAAACAGTTTTAAGGAGGAACTCTCACTGTTTCAGCAACATCATGGACATGGAGTCAGCTGACTTATGATGAGGAGACATTCCACTTATTTCTAACAACTTAAAGGGATTTTAAGTGAAGAACATTTCTGAACTCTCCAAGTACAACTCCTGCTTCCACTAAGATTAATTCATGATAGCCCAAACTGTGTCTGAAGCAAATTTCAGCATACTTCATAGAACATCTTCAGGATTGGGGCTCTACAGCATCACTTTTACTACTTATTAAAATTCTTTCGGGGAAATTTAATATTTGCTGAAACATTCTGAACCTTTTTCCAAGTTAACTTTATTTTAATTAATTGGTCAATAGCCAATTTGAAATTTTTCTTTAAATTTAAACTACTTTCAGACAACTAATTGATGCTGTTATTCATGTTTAAAAGCCCGTGAGAGGATGCCAGCTGTTCAGAGGAATTGAACAACTTGCCATCTGTCATTTGTTTGCTTTCTATTTAATCTTTTTCTGGACTCGTTTTTTCTGCCTCTGAGCAGCTATTTTTAGTTTGAAGAAACAGGTGATTGAGAGGAGGGGCAAAAAGGAGGACAGATGGCACAAAAAGAAGGAGGAACAGATCAGGGTCGAGCTAAAACGGAAGACGCTTTAGGGGCTAAGGCCATGGTTGGGGGCACTATGGCAGGTGGAGGAGTAGTGGTGGAGGTCCGGGAGAAGAAGGGACCCCTGCGGGCTGCGATACCCACAATGCCTTTCCCTATGGCTGTCATCTGTCTCTTCCTGAACACCTTCATACCTGGACTTGGTAAGTTAGAAATCCCACTTTTTCTCTTCTCTCTGACTGTAATTCCCCCTGCCAAGATGAAAACTGTGGCGGATAAAACTAATCCTTGCTCTTTGTTGTCACTGAGATTATGTAAAACCTCTGAGCTGAACTTCATTAAACTTGTTAAAGAGGTGGAACATGTGAAAAGGAAGTCATTATTCAGGTTTTGTACAGGATCCAATGGCTTTTTTGAAACTGCAGAGGATAAGGCACTGTCTTTGAGGATGCATTCTCCAAGTAACCTTTCAGTTCTAAACCTTTGAGCGTGTTTACTCCTACTACTTCGTCTCACACAGACACCAGATCAGCAAAATCAGGAATGGAAACAAAGAAAAGAGAGAAGAAATCTGGCGGACCAGTGGATGAAAAAAGTTCACTATGATGTGTCAACAGTCATGGAAAACAAAATGATCACATTAAATTTAAAAATGTATAAATATGGTAATAAGATTTATTCCAAATTTTGTTAGTACAGCTGTGATTTTTCAAAAGAGAAATGGCAAAATACCGTTTTCACACTTTGTGCTGAAATAAGAGAATCCAGGTTTCCACAGCATGCACAGCAACCCTCGTCTGGAGGTGTTAATGCATTGCCACTAGAAATGACATTTTCTTGGGTGTAAAATAGGCATCCATGGTGTTGCTATTATGGGTTGCAGCATCATCACTGTATAACGCATCATCACCTCAGGTAGACCCATCATCACAGTTTATAGGCTGATTTGCGTCATCATCGTGGGCACACACCTCGACCCTGCCTGGTGCAATAAACACCATGAGTCTATTATCTCATGCTGAAGGTTTATTAGTTTCTAATTCTTGACTTCATCCCTAAATCAGGTTCGACTATGAAAATTCTTGGTCTGGGACACACCTAATAACTGTTGGACAAACCTTCCTGATGTCCCCAAAGGTTTCTGAAAAGCTGAACTGAGGCTTGGTGGGCGGTTCCCACTGTCACGTCTCATCACTCCAACAAAATACAAAAATGGGCAAAGAGGTGGAGCCGAGAGGGGGCTGTGAATGTGGAGGCAAATGATTGACACCCATCAAACTCTGAGCTATCTATAGCTAAGGGCTAACTGAGATAACTCTAACCCAGACCTAACAGGAGTGAGATAGGCTAAAGCTTAGGCACACTGTTAGCTGGTTCAAAACAGTGGATGTGCTACTCAGCTACAGTCTGAGACCTTCCCAGGAGCATGCAGAGAGCTAGCCACTTACCACCAGCACTAGCACTGACAGCCGCTCTGTCACCTGTCAATCAAATGGACATGCCAATAATCACGCACAATTTTAATATTATACATCTAAACAGTTAAGTTATAAGAAATATTCACTCCCGGTTGTCGGTTGTCAGTAAATTTGACCTGTTAAACCTAAAATGATTTTTTTGAATGTGATGGTAAACATGTTTATTTCATGTTTATTAGTCTGGGGATTGACTCCCTTTTGGGGCCAGCCCCTATACAGATGAGGGGGAAACTGCACATTTTTGACACTTCAGCATAAGCTCAACTTTTCATGACTGAAGATTAATCCTAATCATGATCCATTGTTATCCCTAATAACAGTTTTGATTCCTAAACCTAACCAGGTGAAGTTATTGCCCTAAGCCTACACTTTTCTTCATGTTGCTTTTATATAACCATAGGAAATAATTAATTTAATTCAATTAATTTAATTTCTTACTGAAAATCCATGGTTGCTGGTCTAAACCCAACCAGGAAGTGAGAAATGTATTTTGTAAATTGCTGTTGTCTATTGACAAAACATATATGGCTCTATTTAAAGTTACTCAAAGATTAATAGTTGAAAGCTCTGTTCTTCCCTGAAATGTTTGAAACAATATTTGGTAAAAGCAACCAATCAAAATGGCCGTTTCATAAGAAAGTTGTTGCAATGCATGCAAAACGACCCATATTCACAATGAGAATATGCACTGATAAAGCCAAGATAATAGTAGAATATCAAAACTGCCAATTGCACAAAGCAGATAAAGATTGTTCTCATAATTTATTTTCTATTTGATGCCAATAAAACAATAGAATGCTCATTTTAAAATAGTTTACGTTAAAGATTTTTCGCTCTTTATTGCAGTGTCTTTAAACGATCGTAAAATCATTAATACAAACTTTTTTTATATTAAAAATTCCACAGAACTGTAGGAACATTTAAATCATTACCACCTGAATGGCTTTTTAAGTGTTAATCAAACAAATTTGTCCAGTATATTCATCCACAGACAGTTGTAATGCTGATGTGAACCAGTTCTCATGGAGGAGTACCAATGTACCAACATATCTGTGCATCCTTGATAAAAAAAATCCACTTTATTTCCTCAATACTCTTGTGCGACTGCCTAAATTCTTGCTCATTTGGCTGGTTTGACAGGAATTTACAAACTGGATACAGTTCCATTGCTTTTTACAGTATATGTGGGTGGCTCTGGTGGCAAATGGTGAATCTTTTAATTGTGGTAAATCTGACTCACTGAGGTTGATTCACACATGCATGTTCTCTCTGAAATCCATCTGATTGTCTTACTGTGTGTCTTTGGTGAAGACAGGAACCAGATGCAGATTATTATCAACTGTTAGGCTGTTCCTGCCTGGTCTTTCGCCTTCCCCTAATTCCCAGTGCTTCATCCCCTCCTTATTAGATGTCTGTGTATGCGCCTCAAATCATGTAACATCTGATAGATAACAGCACACAAACGGATGCACGTAACCACTCAGGATGCAACGTTAACCTCATTGATATGTTGATCCTCAACTTATTCATTACATCGATAACAAAACTGGCTAGTTGCTGAAACTCAGGACATATAGTGTATTCAGTCACCATCAGGCATTTTAACACCAGTCTATACATACAGACATTCACTGAATTCAACTGAAAAGCTGCAACATGTGAAGTGATAGTGTAAAAAGGTCGTTTATTTATAGAAAAATAGAACCTCATCACTGTTACCACAGACTCAGAGAACACTGTACATGATGCATACATGGGTGTTTATTTGATTTTGGGGCTTTTTGTGTCCCTGATGAATTTAAAGAAATAACATAAATGTATATACTGTATGTTATACAAGGAATACAAGTCTCATGACATTTTTATTCCGTGTCATTAACAAAACAGCTTATAGTTTATATATATTTGAAAGATTTTTGTGCAAAAACTTCAAATTTATCTAAAAACGTTGCACAGCACTATCTAGCTAAAAGATTATTCATGCTAACTCTACCATTTTAGCACGGTTAGCTAAAAACTTTAAAATGTCATAACCACCACATGTCATTACCATCATGCTTGTGGTTATATTTCTATGGGGTATCTGACTAAAAGAACCATTTTTAAAATAAAATCTTAAATTAATGTATATCAACAAATGTAGATATTGAAGAAAGATGACAATTCAGGTAAGTTAGGTATGACAAGGTGTGTTAATTTTTAAGTGACATTTTATTTTTGAGAAAAAGAAAAAATCAGAAGTGCCCAAAATCAAGTAAACACCAATGAAAAAAAACTGATTCCCCTGAAAAAAAATGTAAAAGAAAAATAGATCATGCCATAGATAGGAGAGGGGAGAACATTCAATGTAAAGCTAAACATTGAAAGGAAACAGAGGAAAAAATATAGGGATAGATTTTTATTTATTTATTTTTAAGGTGAATATCCTATTTCAGAGGTTTTTTTTCCTGATGAAGGAATAATGAAACTGATGTCTCTATAACACTCACAACTGAGTCACCAAAAAACTGACAATTTTGTCGATTTTCTTTCTGGAGAGATATTATGTGTTTCTCCCCCTCATCTTGTTCCTCCTGTCCTTCTTTTTGTGTTATAAAGGTCATCTTTAAGATGGATTTTAAATCCTAAAATGTTTTCTTTATCTTTATCTCTGTCAATTTCAGCAACCTGTTCACTATAAACTTTCAACGATAGGTCTTGATTTATTGACCGCTTGAAATGTCAGAAAACATTGAAAAAGGGTCAGAAAACACATTAAATGTTTTTGCTTTTTCTATATTTGACAGAAATATTGGTTTAACCCATTCAGACCTGGCCTTTCTTTTAACATCTGTCTTGTATACCCGCACTGTGCATGAGGTCTGGGGTGTGTTCCACAAAATTGTGTCCCGGGCGTGTATCAAGGTAACACTTCACCTAACCTCAATGTGTCTGAGTGTGTTCAGACACACTCAGACACATGTGTGTATGTAATGGCTCGCCTTGACATTTCATTGAATAGCTGCAGCTAGTTGCCATGACAACAGCCGAGTGAAAAGTGTGTGCATGTGTGTTACAGCCGTTTGGCTCTAATTGACTGAGACTGAAAATAGTGCCTTGTTCTATTCAACCTGCAGCCAAAATAAAAATTGGGAATGTGTAATGGAATTTGGAGAAGAGCCAGAGCTGAGCATCATATCCTGGACGCACTCATGCACAGGTGTGTGGCGAAATCGGATTGGGATGTTGTGTGAAACAGCACCTGTCATGTGGGTATTGTTTTATGGAAACAACAAGCCAACATTTACAACACAGGCTCACTGAAAATGTGTTGGAGGACGTCTCACAATATTCTGTTTGAGTTGTAATTCATGAAAAATGTGGCGATGGCAGCTCGGCAGTTCTGAAGCAGGATGAAGCTGCTTTCCGAATGCTGCAAAAAATGCCTATAAAGATCCAAAAAGTTAATTGAATATTTTTGTTGGTTTAATTTGCACAAATACTTCATTGTCCACTGCAAAAACTCAAATCTTAACAAGTACATTTTTTAAATTCCTGATTAAAGTATCTCATCACACTCAAAATAAGACAAAATTACCAAGAGAAACACTTCAGTGTGAAAAGGGAACTTGTTTCAAGGCAATGCATCTTATTTCAAGAAATATTATCGAGAAAATTTTGCTTGTAAGCCAAATGATTCTGCCAACAGAACAAGCAAAATTTTCTTGATAATATTTCTTGAAATAAAATGCATTGCCTTAAAACAATATTTTTATCTCGCTCAAATGTTCCTCTTTAGGTAATTTTGAGTGTGCTGAGACATTTTAAATAGAAATGAGAAAAATGTACTTGGTAAGATTTGAGTTTTTGCAACAACTTTGGAAAGAATAAGATTAATTCTATAGGAAGCATCTGGTGTCACGGCCGGTCTATATGATAGCTTTAAAGGGATATTGTGTAAGTTCTCCTGTGTTTTATTCACAAAAACTGATTATTTGGTTCAAAAGTGTTTTTTCATTAATCAGTAATCACTCCCATCAACAAACTGAAGTGCTCCTCTAAGTTCTAAATTTGCCGTTCGTATTATTCATTTACACATCGAGCGGGGCGGCTCGGTGAAGGCTGCCATGTCGTATCGCCATGTTTTTGCGTTCGGGAGAAGCGTGACGGTAGGAAAACACAGAAACTCACCGGACAAGCCGGAGTTTTCAGCTCAGTTTGAGGTAATGCCTTTGAAAAGTCACCGCGCTGCAGAGGGGAGAGACTAGCGTGCAGTTCACGTGCAGTCGGGCAGACGGCCGTTTGTAACAAACCAGATGTCATTTTAATCGATGAAGCCGAGCGAAAGAAGGTAAAACATGGGTCAGGGAAAACAATACGACATCGCCATGACAACCGAACAGATGTGGACTGATGTCACTGTAACTGACGGACCACGTCTTCACATAGAGGCTGGTGATAACTTTACATGCATCGGCTGTCGTTGGTCTGCCCGGTTTCACGCGAATGCAGCATGAAAAGTACGAGGGAGCTGCTCCCGATTACACAGTGTCCCTTTAAATATACAGTCTCATAAGCTAAAGCTTCTCAGGGGGCTCTACTGAAGGATTTACTCCTCAAACGCAAAATGTCTTTTTCTCCCTTGGTGCAGAACTTTGACTCTGTCCACTCCAACAACGTCAGTGATTCATAGCGTTACAGGTCACTCAAATGTCACACATATTTAATGTCCTCCTCCCCTAAACGTGCCCATATGCTATATATGGCTTCACTATAATTACATTTAAAGTGTTTTCATGCCACTGACACAACTTAGAAGTTGGTCTCAATCTCATGTCTTGTAAAGGATCATCATTCATCTGCTTTATCCTCACACCCATCATTTGTTCATATGCAGATGTTGTGGCTTGTTAAATAGCATACTTGACAGTAACATTTGCTCTGATGTGGAAAAACTTTTGTGAAGCATATTTCTCTCTTGCTGTGTGCAGGGGTGGCACTTTACAGAATGTAATTATGAGTCACATTTCAGGGCATGAACTAACCACAGATGTAACCAGTTCAGTTTGAGGACTTGTTGCACTTTCACAGGTTTTGTACACCAAACATACAGTATTTTTTCATGTGGTGAAAAACAAATTTACAACCAGTAATGGAGTGTGAAAGGAGAAGATTGACACAGCTTGAGTTGCCAAATAAGTAATTTTGTTGGCAGATTAGGCTACATATCAGACCCCTTGAGTAATTTGCCCCTCATTATGTCATCTATGTTGTATTTATGCCCAAATACTGTACACACAATACTGATATTAACAGCTTTGTTTGCCATCTTTGTTATGATAATGTGCTATAGAAATCAATGTGACATTGACTGTAAACGCTCCACAGTATACTTTTCTTGCCTCGTGGTCTGCTTGCCAATTCAAAGTGTTAATGTTAGTGTTTCCAGTTGTGAGAATTCAGACAATCATATGAAGGTGTGAAAGTGCAACTAATGTGGCAGGCTTTGGCTTACTGAAGGATAAAAGATGACAAAGAGCTGCAACTAATATCTTGCATCTTTACATTTTCATTGCATTAATTCATACAGTACATGACCTGCAAACTGCACAGGGATTTCTCCATAAAAGACTGCTTCAGATTTTCTATTAAATCCAAAGGATGCTACAAACAGCTGGATGTCATTGTGACACAAAGAAGACAAAGAGGTCTTTATGTGCCTTAGAAGGAATAGAAACAATTTACACACATCTGACCTGGCAAAGATTAGAATGATGTGACTCACCAGCTGAGGAAACGGATATTCCAGTCCAGATATTCTTTCACTTGAACAGGAGTTCTTATCATTTTCCTCTTGTGAGTGTTAATTACATTGGCCAGATTTTTGCAGAGTTTGTTTATGGTAAAGACAATCAATTTGATGGAATTACAAATAATAACAACATACTGTAGCCTATATCTTTGTCCTACCCTGTTATGGCTGCCTGTAGTTCACTTAACACATCTAATATTATCTCAAACAAGTGTTTCCTATGAAAGCAAACCTTACATCTTACACATATGATCTCAAATATGAGATATATTCATGCCAGCAGCTCATTTAAACCAACGATCTCTATCACACACATTTTACCCTCACGTTAATCCACCCAGATGTTAGACCTTTACGGTAGATTACCACTACAATCTAACAAAGACAAGGTAAACAAGCTATTGTGCTTGGACAGAAGCTCTTAGCATGTCCTGTTCAGTGTAAACTTACTATAAAGTGGAAAAACACAACTGGCCTGTTCATCTGCTGTAATATTAGCAGAGAAGTAAAGTAATTTAACTCACTGAGAGACTGTGTGGGAGGCAGAGGTCACATGTTTGTGTCTGAGTGTGTGTGCACGTGTGTGAAACTGATGGCATGTGATAGTGGAGACACTGCATCAGCTTACTGAGTCATGGTGCCATCTTACCCCACCACTGTAAGTGTGCACGCTCATGTCCCTACACTAATATTAGTAATGTTCCTCTCTTACTTGGTCTCTTGTACACAGCAGTAGAAGGCAAACGGTATCGTTATTTTGCTTTTAGCTACAGCATCTTGTGATTAGTAATTGCATTAGTCTTATAACACTCATACCAAGAAATCCTCCTTGCAACAGCAAACAGATCCAGTAAACATATGATATGTCAGCTAGGTACCTTAGGCCATCCACTGGTAGTTTGACAGTCTGTGAAGGGCAGGATTAATTGAGAGCATGCAGTCAGTGAAGCTATAAATCACGAGTTTCCTCTTAACTGAAGACTTTCTGCTTGTTACAGTAAAATGGAATGTCTCGTATTATATGTCAACACATGTTAAATCTAGAAGAGGGATGGATGTAAAGTAAATGTCAGGGATATTTATGGGCTGCACATCATGAGCAAAAGCCTGTTTCTTTAGATTGCTGTCACTTAATGAGTCAACCAACCCATCTTTACTGCTCATGCTCATCAGAAAATACAAAGAGAAATCTTGAAGAATTTCTTACGCAAAGAGTCAGCATATGGGAGGGATTGAGTATGTTTGAGGCTTTGGAGTTTGATGGGGCTTAGAAAATAAAAGTGATGCCACCTTTTGCTGTTCAAGTAGTAAGCAACATCTACATTTTTAAGTTCCAACCTCACAGAGGGCTTTGATTTCTTTGTCTTCCTTTCCTGTGTTTCTCTCTCTTTATGTCTGCTTTTCTTTTCGTCTTTGACACTTTTACACTCCATCATTAACCTCCTACACTACCAGTGGGTGCCTTGTAGAGTTCTCTGTGTAATTATAGTAATAAGTCTGGTAGGTGCACATGCATAGACACATGCATGCACACTTTCACAAAGTCCTGCAATCAGCATACGAAGGATCCAAAAGCTTTTCACAGATGAGGGACTGTTAGAATAGATTCCTCTTGTAGAGGATTGGAATATTCATCAAAACTTAGCAGAGACCAGTTCAGAACAAGTCCAATACTAATCCATCTGCATATGTTTGTACATGAGAAGCTTAATAGTCTTCGATTTGTTCCAATCAATTTCATGCTGTTTAAAGTGCTTTTTTACTGCTTGACCAATTCAACTTCACCTGTGTTGTAGAACTGATATTACAAGAAGAAAAGAGCCCATACAATCACACACTTCCAACTTAGTTTTTCCAACAGACATCTGAGCTCAACTATTTTGTCAGTAAATTAAAGTGCACTTTAATCCATGTTTGAAAATTACATAGCAACACATTGTTAAAAAGAAGTCACTTTTAGCTTTAGAACTCCTGTTGGCCTTTTGGTACAGTGGCTCACAGGTGCAAATGCACTTCATATACAAAAAAACCCTGCAACACAGAGCATGCATGAATACAACTGCAAAAAGAAAATACAACTTGTTCTTGTTGTTTTTCTTGATACTGCATTTTCTTGTTGCAGTTTTTTTTTTTCATTTTTTCTGCATCTTCTTGTTACAGTTTGTTTTGTTTTTGCAACTTTTTCTTTTTTGCAGTTATTTTTATTCATGCTGCATCTTCTTTTGCAGTTGTTTTAGTTTTTGCAGCATTTTCTTTTTGCAGTTGTTTACATTTATGCTGCATTTTCTTGTTGCAGTTGTTTTTTTTAACTTTGATTCTTCTTTGTTGCATTTGTCTTGTTAATGCTGCATTTTCTTGCAGTTGTTTCCATTTATGCAGCATTTTCTTGGTTGCAGTTGTTTTTGCTTATGCAGCGTTTTCTCGTTGCAGTTGTTTTCATTTTGCTGCACTTTCTTTTTGCAGTTGTTTTCATTTATGCTGCATTTTCTCTGCATTCTCACCGTACTTTTCAATAAAAAAGTATGGTGGCCCACGGGAGCATTTTAATAAATTTTAGCTCACTTCTTTTTGTTGTAAGACATACAGCTTTGCCTTTTGATTTGCCCCTCTCAAAGTGTATTTCCAGGTCACATCAGGCAGCCTTCAATAAGCTTTATGATGATTATAATGTGTGGGGGCAATTCTACAAAATAACTAAACTCGGAGCATCAGTTAATAAGGGGTTTAAAAGTTTTATTCCTTGCAAGTAATGCGTGTTTCTATCATGCAGTGTTGGCTGTGTGTATTCAGGAAAGATTGTTGTTCTGTGGAGCATCATTTTAACACATGGATGAGGAAAATCACGTCATTTGACCCAATTTAAGAGCCAGAACATGTGAACCACACTGACAACTACACACTATCATCACAGTACAGACACCCTTGATGGCAATGCAGAAACACAATGTACAGATTCAAGAACAGAAGGTGGAAAATCACTCATCTCAAATTAAAATGAAAGTGCTTTGTTTTGGAAAAAAAAAACAGTCTAAATGGATGAAAATGTTCCTCACCGAATGTGTTACCAACACAAAATAGGTAATCTTTGACGTGTTACTGATCAAAATTAGAACTTGATCAATAAAGAGAATAATCATTAGGTGCATCCCTTGTGAACGTGCATGTCGAACATGTTGGCAGGCACCACCTGCTTCGTCCAACTGCTCGGCGAGGACAACACGTGTCTGGTACCTGCCAGAGTGAACAGAAGTTGGAAGTCATTCAGCAAAAGAAATGGAAGTTAGCAGACTGTAGGAATCCTATCTTGCTTGCTACCGCTCAGATGGAAGTGATGCCTAGCCATTCAGTTTGCTGTCAGTCATGGCTCATGTCTGGAGGTGGGCAGCAACACCAGCAGCCAGAGCATCTGCTCGTGGGTGTGGCCTCCACGACCTGAAAATTTCTCCGTCTGATTAAATCATGTCGACTCTACGTGGAATCTGAGTTTAGGCACTGTTGCTCTTTTGAGAGAGAAATGAGTTTGAAGGAAAAGAAGATGCAGTTCACTCTTAAAGTATTGTGCCTAAAGAATTAATATTCATTCAGGTTTGTTAGTCTTCTTGAGACAGACTGAGTTACATCCCTTTTTGAATGTCAGACCTCTGTATTTACTTCATCTTCAAATTCAAAGTGCAGTACAGTCTAGGAGATTTTAAAGAAAATGGTAAGGAACCAACTTGTATGAGTGTTTTTGGCCTTTTCTTCCTCCCAAGAAAGGAGATGCAGTTGGCAGCCTGGCTGTTCCTGTTCCTCCCTCCCTCCCTCCACCTGTTCATCTCGCTTTGGTATTTGAATTCCTTCAAAGTGACAAGAAATGGAGCAAGCAGAGAAAGAAGGGCCAAGGTTATGATGCACCCAACGCCCACCAAGCATTTCTTGCACCACAGTCTGTATTCACAGTATTCACTTCAGCATTTCCAAAAGAGAGAAAAAAAAAGCCTGCAGTGAGAATGTCCAGCTGGCAGGCAGAAAAATCAATTATTTTTAAGGTAAAGAGCATCCTAAGAAAAATGATTCACATTGACTGCCTGGCAAAAAGATCCTGAAGCGCAATGTGACTTTTTGAATAATATAAAAACAAAGGTAGTAACATCCCAACTGGTTTTCAGAGTTTTTAAATTCTGTGTCTTATTTCTGATGTGTTAGTTTTTTTATGCACAAGGAGGGCCTGAAAAGTTCCAAAGGCCCACTTTCAAGGAGTCAGTCTCCCGAGAGAAAACACTGCAACAAAACTGCCTGAAGTGTTGCATGAATTGGCTTGTTGTGTAAAATCTCATTGAATGACATTTGATATTAAATTTGATTTGGAAAGACCTTAATGAACATAACCAACTCTTTAGAAATCACAAATCATTCTGGATCCTGATTGGCTGTGGCTGAAGATTTAAGTAAAGTTGAAATATATAAAAATGTGGCCAATAAATGGTCCCACAATCCATCAGTTTACCATAATGTGTATTGTTTATTGTTAGGTGCCACAGAAGTGCTTTGTATTCTCTATAAGACTTAAATTTTTCAGGTGGAGTGTTTGATAAGATGGATGATTTCTTTTTTAGTCCAGAGGGCATGGTGCCCATGTTTTCCAGAAAGAAGAGCAGCGTTTCTGCAACATGTTCACAAGGCCTCCTCTTTGCATGATAGCGCTTTAACCTGCACTCATTTATGGTACGTTAAACAATAATGATGCAGTGATCTGCATGATGGCATCATGCCTATTTTAATGCTGTTTAGGAGCCTGAGTGATGATGAGAAACATTTCTGGAATTTTTTCATAATGTGAAGACAGTTTTTTTTTCTCGAAATAGCTGAACCTATTTCTGACAAACTACATCTCTGAAGTGCTCTTTTCCCACACCCAGTCACATCACAGACTAGTTCACAATTTACCTAATTAATTGAGACATGTTCCTTTTGATTGCATTTTGTTTTTTTCCAGGACCCTGTTTTGTATTTTGTTGCCTCAGCTCAGCTTGTTTGAGATGTTTTGCTCAAACTATATTCAAGTTTAGCTTTTTTTTTTTTTTTTTTACGGAATATTGAATTGTTTCTCTTTACTGATATGAGCTGGAACAGGCTCCAAACCAATAAACCTGAATTACAGGAGGAAAAATATTGATGGATGAAAAATAACCATTCTCACTTTCAGCATTTGTATTTCATGTTTGTGAAATGTGAAAGTTGTCGCTTGTTGTTTTATTTACATCTTACACAGCATTCTAACTTTTTTCAGTTGGGATTAAAATCATACCTGACAAATGGTTGTTGGATTGAAATGCAAACATATTTCAAGACCTTAGACTGCAGTGCCAACATAATTAGTGTAATTTATTTATAACTTTATATGGATGAATTGAATCAATCAAACTAAATCAGATAATAGTTTAGTTTGTGAATCACAGCATAATTAAACTAATAATGGGAATATTGCATCTAAAAAACAGCTAAAAATAGACTAACATAATCCATTAAGTAAATATGTAGAGTATTCGTCATATTTTGGTAGCCTATATAAAGTATTATATATTCAGAGTAAGTGCTGTCATTGAAACTTTGACTGATAAAATGATGTAATTGTTTTACTTTCTGTGTATCTGTGTGAGTGAGACACAAACACAGCGCATTCATCATATACAGAAGTGCCCAGGAAGGTCTCCAGATAACAGAATAATAAGTGATATTGAATTTAATTCAGGCAGATAAGGTCTGTCCAGAAACAATCCTGTTTGAGCTCAACAACAGCAGCAGACATTGAACATCTAGAGATATACAGGAAAATTAGAGAATTCAATCCTGACCTGAACCTGACTGAAATGCTGCGGTGAGAGCTGTGTACACGGAAAAAGTCAATCCCCATGATTGACTTTAGAAAAAAATTAAGTCAATATTTGCATTATTTTATCATGCAGTTTGAGCAAGAATATTTTTTGTCTCAACTACTATATTTTTGAGCACAAGGAATATTTTTCTGAGTGAAGTCAACTTGATTTTAGTATTCCTTGACTGATGTAATTGTTTGTGGAATCTGCCATATTTTAAGAATTTCAAACATCTATCTTCAAGTTCAGTTAGTTTCCTTGGCTATTATTTTATGGAACTTCAAATGAAGCTCAAAATTTCCCTAATTTTTGGATGGACTCGTGGAAGATTAGGCCCTCAAGATTTGAAGTTATTCTCTCAGCAGGCGGACAGCCTGCTACGGTCGAGATTCATTCTTTACTCAGAATTGGCCATTTATCTATAAAGGTTACTCACAGTGAAAAGCTGAAGGGATCACATATACTGTACACTTAACTCACAGTATAGAACGGAACAGGGGGCACCACATGGACAGCGCTGCTACGTGATCGCGTGACATCATTGCCATGCAACACCTTTAACTAAAGCACCGCACCACACGTGACAGAAACAAAAGGAGTCACCCCTGCTTTGTTTTTACACCAGGTCACGCGGGAAGTGATGGATTTTTCAACGAATCGACAGACTGTTTTGTATTAGCTCCACCTCTTTGGTCTGGATCAGTTAGACCAGTACCCCTACCGAAGGGTACCAAAAAAGTAGGCCGGGTCTGGTCGGATATGAGGGTACTCGTCCCAGTTTTTATCTGTGGAGACGCAAAAATACGTGGACCGATCCGGCCCGACCCAGACCCCCAGGTGGAAACGGGGCTTAAATGTACACTGCAGCGTGGGTGTTGTGACGAAGGATTCCAGTTTTACACGGTGACTGTACAATCCAGGCCGATTGCTGGTGTTTATTCAGGGGAAATCAGTAAAAACTTATGACCTGTTTAGGAGAGCTCTCCCTTCATCAATTAAAGAAATAAAAAATGCAAAAAGTGTCTGGCATAGTTTAAATTCACTTGATAAAGAAACTTATTAGTTCCATTTAAGGTCAAACTACAGTGACTGTCATGACCAGTTATGAGCATTCGTGAGTGATGTATGCAAAAATTGCAAAAAGGGTACATTACAGATCTCACAGAAATACTTAAAATAAATGGAACTGAACGAGTCCTCAAAAGTTTTTTACGTCCCCACAAAATTGAAATTACAACATACGCAATTACTTCATGTGCTGTTAGTTTCAAGTTGCTCATGCCTGCAGGATGACATACTTGCTCTCTAATATTAAAATCACACAAAACATTTCTTTTGTTTTTACAGCATAAAAACTGGAAAACTTGTAGCATCAAAGCAACTGCTTTGCTAACTTCATTTCTTCAAGTTAACTTCACTCAGAAAAAAATCTCACAACTCAAGTAGTTTCAAGCAGTGTTTCCTGTCACAGGACAAATCAGAGCAGAGTAAATGAAACAAGGTTTGTTGTTTGTTTGTGTGACTACACACGAAAAAGTTAGCTGGGAAAACTTGAGTATATTCTGTGAAGGAAATTATATGGAATATGTCGTGATTTGAACTAAACATTGTACACACACAAACATATGATTTTATTGTTAAATGTACAGAGTTAACTCAAATTAGTTAACATTAACTAATTACATCTTACCAGATTAATTTTTTCAGTGTATGCGGCAAAAATGTAGCAAACCTGAATGAACTGAAACAACATTGGAGGGAAGAAGGGACATGAATTCACCCACAATGATGTGAAGGACTAATAACATCAGACAGAACAGGGGGGTTCATTTAACCAGTAACATAGTGTAATAAATGTGTTGGTGTTGATCTGAGGATGTTTTACATCTGTTAAGAGCCTGATTGGTTATGTCTCTGAATCTGAAACCTTTACATTAAAGTTTTCTATATTTTTAGCTTTTTTAATGTGAGATTTCTATGGTCCAGCTTATTCTGCTGTCATCTACAATAAAAAGAGGGCTACTGCTTTGGGCTAAAGCAGCAAATATATTTAAGTCAGGAATTATCATCATGGTTTTGAATTTGACATTTTAACTCTAATTAATTTAGTAATTTCCTTGCATGTTAAAATAAGCTGCTGGCAAGACAACATTTAAATAAATACATCTAATGAGCCACAACACAACACAGTTTTGCATCTGTATGTAGGTGTGCAAATGTAATAAGACAGCACCACCTGCCCAAGTTTCTCTGCATTTCACTTGTTTACTAAAACTAATTAAATTGAAGCTGAAGACCTACTTTTTAAATTCAGTTCCGATTAGGGCGGTCTTGTCTTCAGGTGTACTCTATTTTCTTAATGCTTTTTTTGTTCATTTTTTGCACTTGTAAAAGGTTCTTACTCTGCAGTGCTGAAGCCCTTTCCAGTTGTGTTTTTATGTATTGTTTTAATTGTTTTTTGTTTATATGCACTTGCATATTTCTTTGGGCTTATTGTAAAGCACTTTAAGTACCACTTGGTTACTGTAAAGGGCTATGCAAATAAAATTTGATATTTTTTTATATTTGTTTTACTTTCTGTAAGTAAAAAAAGGCCAATATGTTAAAATTACCTCATATTACCATCATGTCCTGTAATCCAATGTGCAGTAACATACGATGAAAGACAAAGATATACTGTCTTAAAATAACCTAGTGACACATAGATACTGCCAGTCTTCTGCAGCTGTTTTACAGCGTAATTGTTTTTACAGCGGAACCTGAGTACTTCACTGTAATAAATACAGAGTACTTTCTTTACAGTGTGTTGCAGTATCAGGGGGGCATGTGCAAAAGGAGGGGAGACAAATGCAGACAGTGTGTGTGTCTGTACATATGCATGTGTGTTGGTCTAGTCCCTGATAATAAAGGATCTTTTGGAGTGTGGGAGTTCCGTGAAACTATAGGAACATTATAAGGTTGACATTTATGTCAAAGGGATGAATGCTCAGAAGTTTAAGGGTTGGTTGCAAATAGCTCAAATAAAACCTTAGGTTTGTATCATAGGATTTTGTACTTATTAATAAATGTGTATGATATTGTGCTGATTAATCAAAATGGTAATATGGTGAGAGTTTCCTGCAAGTTTTTGACCCACTGCTTTGAAATACAGTTCAATACCTGTGAAATGTTTTCACCAGAGACAAACACATCTCCTCTGCTTTATTTCACTGGAAAGTCTGTTGCCTTGTGTGTATTTGACTGGAGATAAACTAGAGTGGAAAGCTGCTCCAGTCATAATGAGCTATAAACACCACAGATTAGACCTCTGAATTGAGATAAGTGGGACATTGTGGCTGTGTTTTGTCAGATAAACTGTGTAATTTTTGTTTTTGGTAACAGGATGTTTTGCTATTTTTGTCCTGCAGGTACTTTCATCTCAGCATTTACAGTGTTGTGTGGCGCTCACTGTGAGCTGATTTCACAGCGAGGTGTTTGCTGTGTGTTCTGGCTCAATGTGGCAGCAGCCCTCATTCAGATACTGACTGCTGTCATCATGGTGGGATGGATCATGAGCATCTTCTGGGGAATGGACATGGTCATCCTGGCAAGTCAGTATTCAATCACTTTTCTTCTTTTCTTGTGTACAATGTTGGTTTGGGCTTTCATATGTGCTGCATGCATGATGTGCAATATGTTGTTTGTTTTTTTTTAAATGTGTACAGCATAATTTACGCTGGTAAAAACTATTGCCATCATGCTAGTTAAGGGTTAACAGGAGCTGCATGTCAAGTTGATAAAAATGTGAAATTTCTTCTTAATTATCACTGTTTTGTGATTTGTCTTTCAAGATACTACAGATGCATTATTCCCTTGAAAAAAGAAAAAGAAAGCAGTCTGAGCTCTCTGAGTTTGGCAAATGACGGAGACAATTTGGCAAAGCTAAGCTAACTGCCTAATTTAATCACCTAAAGCAACACATACCTCAATGATTTACTAAAAGATTAAGCTAACATTTAAAAACCAAGTTTCACCTCAGTTGTTAACTCTGTCCTGATTTTCTCAGCCAGTGAGCAACTACGTTAGTGATGCTGCGTGCACAGTGATGGTCCTGTGTAAACTGCTGGTCAGCTAAGACTCAGAGTTCTGATGGCATCTACCAAACAGTCAAAAGAGTAAAAATCCTGGCAAAGAAGAAAAACATCAACACCAACAAAAAAGAAAATAAAATAAAAAGTAAAAGTTTTAAAAAAAAGGCCAGAGGTGCTGTGAAAAATGTCTGGCATAACTGCGCAACGTGGCTGAGGAAATAGTGACAAAGCAAAAGTGTTAAATACAAAAGTCCCTATGAAAATCCCAAACTGTGTTCAATTTGTTGTTGTTTTAGATGGCAAAAATCCGCTCTCCTAAGTTTGCCCACCTCCATTTTCATTGGATCTTCAACTGTTTACTTCAGGACACTGACTGCTCATAAGAACTTCACACATGTTCATCAAAAACCAAAAGGCTTTAGGCTGACGGTCTGAGGGCACTCCCAAAGCATTTGAAGTCTATTTTGTGTTAGTTTTAGTCTTTATCTTTGGAAGCTATCATATAAACAAAGGTGTAGAACAGCACCTTTCTGGTCCCTCCAGCTTTATGTTGCAAAATGATGAAATTAAAAACTTTAGATGGCCAAAATTTGTTAAAGTATGCCTTAATTAATCTTACAGAGTGATAAGATTCAGATACACTTTCTAACAACATAAGAAAGTGTACAGGTTAATTCTATGAACGGAGCTGGGAAGATTTTACCTCTCTGTCAGAAAACAGTGGGTTCTTTGGGAATGATGCACAAACAAGTGCTGACACACACACACACACAAAGACACAGTCACTATTTTTCCTGTGCAACAAGGCAGCCTTTGAATTACCACAGCATTGACTCCTTTGTGAGTGTACACAAGTGTGTATATGTGAGGTAGTTACTGAAGTGTGTTATCTCACACGTCTGCAAGACTGTGTGCCTGTTGCGTGTGAAGTGCTGTAATTGTGTGTGTGGGAGTGAGCTGCCTCCACACCCCTGGTGTGGTTTTGTTCACCACTCCCTACCATTTTTCTGGCCTGTGGGCTCACGTCTTCTTCAGCTGTTGATGTTAAAATCTATACTCCTATTAGCCGCAGCAGCCTGTTGAATATTTATGAATTTTCTTGTTAGCACAGCTTGTCAAAGCGAAATCATGCATGCTGTTTGGAAAGAAGATCAAATGTTTTTCCAACAGTCATCACCACAACACGTCTCGGTAGCTTTGGGAGTTTGTGCTCCTTTGCAGCTGCTCCCTTGTTCCTCCTTTATACATTGAATGAAAATGCGAAATATCTATCACTTTTCCCTTTCCTTACTTTCCATATGTCTTTCCATAACTTCATCTCGACTAAACACATTTCTCTCTCGTTTCCTCTCTATCTAATGATCTAAGTATTAGCTCCTGCCTACTGATCATTCTCCATCTTTCGCATTCTCTGTTTCCATTTGATCTCACCACATCCTTGCTCCCCCTCTTGCTTTTTCTTATATTATTCCTCCCACTTTCTGCCCACTCACCCAGTCCCCCTCTGCCTCTGTTTCTTTTTACACTCATATCATCTTCCCCACGTTCCTGTCTGCTTCTTTTTCCCTCATTGATCCAGTACACCAGGGTTATTTTGCTGCAGTTGTTTATTTAATCTTGGATGCAAACTGAGGTCAGATTATACAGGAATCTGTTTTGTTGTACATGAATCCAGTCAACTGCATACAGTAAAAAAAAATTTTTTAAAAAGAGAGAAAAAGTAAAACAGATCAAAGCTAACTGTCTCTTGTCTCTTTTCTCCCACTCGGTTCTGCTTCATGAAAGTTTCTGACGGTACGTATTTCTTTTATTCTTCTCTATCTATAGCCCCCATTGATATCAATACGTAATAGTAATCTAAAAGAAATGATTTCCCAGGACTAAAACAAAATCACAAAAATGTAACTCCTGAAATTTCTCATGGCCTTTCATGTGGGTTATATGAGCACTACGTTTGATATTTTTGCAATGATAACTCAAACTTCATGAAGTTATTGATCAAAGTCTAACTTTTGGGCACGATCTTCCCTAAATGTCATAAAGTTAAAAAATATTGTCCTTAAAATTGATTGAAGTGTACCACGTTGTCATGGAGATGATGTTCTAACAAATTTTGGGAGGTTATCACATTCTTACTGATGTGTGATTGAGATTCGGCTTCAGACACATAATCAGACACCATGTGGGCTGAAATATGACATCAACAGGGATTACTGTGACTTGATTTTTAAAACTAAGATTAGATGAAAGATTTTAAAACTAAGAAGAACATAAACTCATGTAAACATACTGAAAGACAATGAAGATGGTGGAGAATCGAGCTAAAAAGAAGACATCTGTATGGATTTTGTACAACTGTTTATTTAAAGTCATACCATGCTCTCCAGCACAGGCACAAATGCATCATTGTGGCTGGTCACTGTAGCTGTTGGTGGGATTTGCATATGAGTTACTGATTCAAAAAACATCTGCATTGGTTGTAAACAAGGAAACACACACAAAAAAAGTCAATTTTTAACTCAGCAATGGGTCAATTTTTGACCCACTGCTGAGTTAAAAATGGACCAACTAATTTCTAGGTTGCTTCGACACAGAAAATTGGGTTATTTCTTTGACCCAACTTTCAGGTTGAATATTTGACCCAGATGTTGGGTTATATTGACTGCAATGTCAGGGTTATTTAACCCAGAAGTTGGGTCAACAACCCAAATGTCTGCGTTGAAATAACCCAGAAATTAGTTGGTCCCTTTTTAACCCAGCAGTTTGACCCAGGACATTTTAGTGTGCGTTTTCAGATTTATTCACTTTGGCACCTAGTTGAGACCAAATAATAAAAACAGCTTTAGCAGATATCATTAGTAGGGTAAATTAGAAAATAAGAATGTTTCAAAGTCAATCCATAACATGCCGCTGTTTGATCTTCCTGCAGTATATGGCCTCATAACCCAGTCAGTGACAGCTCAGTGGCTAACCCTAACCCTAAAATTTGAAGTAGCTCTTCAAATTTTAAGGCTGATAAGAATAAAATGGAAATTTTGACCTAAAGGACTAAAGGAACCCATCTGAAGTCTTCTACCATGACACACTTACACTGCCACAACTGTGTCTTCATGACATTGTGCCTTGAAGCTGTCAGTGCAGTACTTATTCTTGTGCTACATGCCACCAAACACTAAACTGCTGCTGCTGACAGCATTTTATCTTTTCACCCACCATCCACCATCTGCTTCTAGCCTCTTTAAAGGGGGGGGATTTTTCTGTCATCCCTCTCCACTGTCTGCTGGGTTGAGCTGTTACATATCTTACTCTCTTTCTTTTATTGAAAATTTGACTTTCTGAGTTTTACAGTATGTAAAACTTGGACCATGCAAGCCAAGTCTATATTGCCACTCTGAAGATGGGGTGATGGCTCAATCTACCAGTCAGTACTTTCTGCTGCATCCACTCCTCATGCCTTACCATTAAGCATCTAAACCATTTATCTCTACAAGCTGATGAGTATATTTTGCTTCCTGTTTGTCTTATGATCCCTCCCTCTGCAGGCTGTAGAGACCAGGGAGTTCCTCAAGATGTCTGAGAGAAGTCATTGTTGTGTTTACTGACGGATCACACATCCGTTTCTGCTCCGTTTAACCCCTGAAGCTCAACAGCAACCTTTACCTTCATAATGACCCGTAGCTGACAGCAGAGAGAGGCAGAGACATGGCAAAGAAGAGCGAATCAGGTGACTGCCATGCAGGAAAACCCTCCATCACTGGCTGCCAATTGGTCAACACCAGACCGAGTTTACTTTTGTTTCTAAAGGAAGGAAAATGGGGGGAAAAAAGACTTAAACTGCAAAGTTTAAGACAACAGTGTGTTATTTTGAATTATATCACAGTGATTTTTTTTAATTCTCTTATTTTGCCAAACAACACATAACCAATACAAGTTTCCTACTTAGTAGAAGGAATTTGCAGTGTAATTACTTTCATTTCTGATTAGTTCAAGTTGTTAATTTGTAAATGTGAAACTTCTGTATTTTGGCTTCTAAATGTCACAATGCTGGCTGCTAATGAAACGTTGCAGTAGTGTGGATTTTCATTTTTTAGATGCACTGCATGCCACGCCAGGTCCACTACTACTAAACTGGAAGTTTTCAGTGGGTAAGTGGTTGGTTTCCCTGACCAGATTTGCTATTAGCTGGCATAAAAGTTGTTTCAAAGTCTTCAGATGCCTTTTCATTTTCGTTAATCCAGTCACCGTAATGCTGCTCTAAATCAGTTCATTATGTTTCCTCTTATATTCAACGTCCTCCAACATATTATCTTAAAAGTCAAGTTTAATTATTAATATGTTGCAAATCGTTCATAAGCCTACAGCTAATGTAGCTGGGTTTATGTTTTTCATTGTGCACACTTCTGGCTGCATTCTGTGTGTGATCCTCAAACCACTCATCCCTCCTTATTTTTTTATTTTATTTAAATTTTCATGCTTATACATCCTTATACATACATTTAAATCAGTGCCACAGGAAAATTACACCTTTAACCCAAGCTTTGAATTTAATTATCAGGTCTAAAAATACCTTTTTGGCTGTCTGGTCATGACCTTATCCATCATGTTAAAGCAAAAATATAATTACATTTTAGTTATTCGGGTTTGTGAGTAAAGTCAGCAACTGATAAGCAGCTGTGAGCTCCACTTAATTAAAGTCAAATTAAATCTGCAGGATAAAAGCTGAATAACTGTGAGTGTTCACAGTATGTAAATATTTATCCAAGTGGGTTTGTGTGTGAACTTTATGGATCATGGAAAAGAAATGGAGACAGGAAGAGGGGTTTTTTGTGTTTTTTTATTGCAGTGGCCCCTTATCAAGTATGTAAGAGGGTATTAGGTTAAAATGAGGAGAAAACAGTTCTCGATCATCGGCATGAAGGTTGCCTTGGAATCGTTGAGCAAAACAAGGGCTTTCCCATGATGCCCAATCAGCTTTCTCATGCACTGCATCACTGGCCAATTTCCATGAAAAATATCCACAAGTGCCAGAGGCCGAAGAGCCCGGAACAATAAAAAATTCCAACAAGAGCGGTCTGAGACTGGCTGAACAAACAACTCCAGGATTTACAACCAAACCAGAATCTAAATTTAATTTCTTCTAAGTTGGGCCATTTCATTTTACCCTTTAAAGCCTGACCCAAGAAAAAATGGGGAGAAATTCTCTCTCACACTTTTTTTTTTTGTTTAATCTGAAGTCTTTATTTAGTCCTTTAACAAAATATGAAAAAAATTTGCAAAAACATTTTTTGTATATTTGCCATTTATATGTGGAAATTATTTTAGTTTAGTCTCCTGCCCCCTGGTGTCAGTTATATCAGATTGCATACAACAGAGTTTTGGGTATTTTTTTTTAACCATAAAGTGATCCAAAAAGTATCAGAAACTGTGTGTATTAAATTTGATACAGTACATACAGCATTGCAGGGTTAGATCTATTTATCTATTTATTTAGTTCAGTGCTATTTGGAAAGTAGTGCAGTAAATAAGAAAAAAATATTTGTTGGCATTAATAATAATCTAGTCAAAGGAATTGTTCAGCTGTAACAATGTAATTTGGTGATGAAGTATTTGATATCTGTTCATCTAAATGTAAGTTTGTAAACTTGCAACAGAAGATATAGACTTTATTTCAGATTTAAGATGTACATTTTTTTTTTTAATGATTAATTTACCTCAGTAAGCAGTTCTTTTTGCATTCTGCTCCGATATCAGTAAAATGCTACATTACTTAGTTGAATATAGAAAAGGTGAAATGTTTATGGAAAGACTGGTTGCGCCTCTGGGATCAAACTTCCTGTGAATAATTCATTCTGAGATATAAACCTCAGTTTTATTTTGTACCATCATTGTTTTTCTCTGACTTTTTTTTAATCATTTCTTGTAGCTTTCACTTCTCTAAATCATTGTAACCATTTTTAGGTAATACAGTTGTATTCTGGATGAGTAAACCAGTGTTTTTTTCTGTTTTGACTGTATGTTGTGCAGTGTTTGTGTGTGAGAATAAAGATGACGGTGATAACGATGATGCCTGTAACGGTGATAACGTATTATGCCTTACAACTTATTAATGTTCTCCCATATGTATTTTTGTAAGAGTGGTGCTGAACTTTGTTCAGGTTTAAGTGAAATTTATCGACTCTGAAACATATGGAGCCCCTGAAGTGCTATAAATGATGTAATTCTCCATTGCTGTTTTCTTTCTTTTTAATCTTGAGTGCAAGAAAAAACTCGAAAAGAAAAAAAATTGAAATCAGGTGAATTGTACCTTGATGAAAACTTAAATTTACTCTGTTTATATTTTAATGTTTACTCATTTTATCAGTTTTTACAAGAACTTATGGTAGTTATTGGTATGTTAAAATTCTACTTAATGGTGGCTGATTGAACACTACCCCAAGACAGAGGTAGCTTTTGGCAGGAAATTCTTCTTGCAGCGTAAAACCTTTGTATATAGTTTTCCTTCACTTTCAAGCTAACCAAAGCCATCTTGAAAGTCATTATACTGCAGATGATGTTATTCAGAGGCTCTTGTTAACAGTCACACACCAAAAAAAAAACCCTTATCTGTACTAAAATTAGGTTTGATTAAAGATTCTCAATTGTTCTCACAGAGATACCAGGCTCCTAAATTCTTGGTGGCCTTTCTTTATCACAAGAAAAATAAATTGTTTTTTGCTAAATTAAAAACTAAATAGAAACCACTGTTATTTGGACACTGATCATGATGTATGTTAAAGAGATTATGGACGATTTAATGTATATTTTTAATGCTAATGTGCTTTTTTGGGTTCTTTACTTTGTCTTTTCTTATTTGGTTGTAGAATGAAAAGCATAAAGCATTATTTTTCTGCATGTATATCTTTGGAGTCAACAAGTTAACACATATGCATTCACAGGCTTTAATTATTTGAAGATTGTAGCTTATTTCTGTGGCTTAATCGAATTTAAGCAGTTTGGGATTACTGAGAATCCTGCAATTAAAAGTCATTTTGGTCCTGAATACATGTGACTCACTTTTATTAAATCAGTACTTGTCCCTGTTCTCTATTACTGTATATACTTTAAATCTGGACTGTATTTCCAGTGATGTACCAGTGCAGGTTCTGATTATTCTTTCTCTAAAGTTTTAATCTCCGCTTATTGTCAAAGGATAGAAAGGAGGAGAATTTCCTCTGTATTGGTTAAGAGTTCATCAGAGCCATGACAGACAAAAGCAGACTATAGTCAGGTGATCTGCAGTCCCTGTTTCGCATGCAACAACCCTAAAAGTGGCATTTATCCTCATACGTACAGCATGTTCATATTTCATGGAAATAAAGGAGGTGTGAAGCAACAGCTGACTCATGAGTAAATATATACCAGTCCCACTATAGCTAAAAAAGCTCACAGTAGGCCATGAAGCATATCTGTTTGCAGGTTTCAGGATAATTTCACTATAACCAAATATTTACACTAAACTCTCTTTTTTCCCTCCTATGTTCCCCAAAATTCAGGTCCACACAAACTACACAGACATGAATATGCCAAACCAAAAGGTGGTCATCTACCTAAAGCCACTGTGTTATCCAACACCCTTAATAACATGCTGTGACATCTTCATTCGTGCATACATGTAAAAAATACTATTTACAATCTTAAATAATATTCTGTTGCTATGAAAATAAGGGAGTTATGATGCATGCTGCTGATGCTGCACATTAAAAACAGCAGATATCCTGTCGCAGAGTGAAATCTACATTTGCAAATGCAATCCCCTCTGTGACCGCTGTAAAAATGTCCCGACTTCTTCCCCGCAAATGTAGCAAGATATGTTTTTAATCCATGTGGCAAGAGAATAAGTAAAAGCATCCAGTTCATCCCTGTTTAGGTCATCTAAGAGTCAGACAAGCTTAAAGTCTCCAGTCCGTTTTTAACTTTTCTTCCACATCACAAGTGTATTATATTTGTTTCCATGGCAATATTAAGAATAGCCTTATTAAATCTGCACTGTGATGCTGGTGAACATAAAAATGGTACCAATTTACATAAAGAAGCAGTATAGTTTTGGTTGTAAGCTGAGTTTGTGTGGAGGAATTGTGCTAAGACGTGCTGACTGTTCTCTCTCACCAAATAAGGCTTTGTTACTGCTGGCTCTTTCTGACCAAACATTCTCCCAGCACTCCCACCATCCTTCCAGTCATGTAAACACAACCAGTCTGGCTGTTTTTCAGCAGTGTGACTCTGGACAACTCTCTATCCAGAAAGTCAAAACACTTTGAGATGACAGAGATGTAAAACAGAAAAACAAACTAGAAAACTGTTTCAGATCCGTCTGAATTAAACAGCCAGTCAGAGAGATGCCGATCGCAGTTTGTGGTGAGAGAGTTACACGTCCTTTCCCAAACTATTGTAAAATAAACTCTTCAAAGGATTGATTTCATGCATTTTTAATTACACAATTCATTTGTATAAAGACCCAGAGTCAGGATGCAAACACTTGAATAATAAATAATCCACATTCTTACTGTCCTCTCAAGATTAACATATTTATTCTGAGTTTCATAAGGATATACACTTAGCAAAAAAGGTAAGGATAATATTGAGGGGGATTTGGGGGGGGGCACTGCCTTCACATTTAGCCATGTTGCCCATTCCACAAACCCTTGCAAGTTATAGGCCAGCCTAGTTTTAAAGATGACCAGTTACAACCTGTAGTTGTAATGCAGTCAATTATTTTGTTGTTGTTGCAGAGGCATAAGCTTTTCATACATTGTATGCAATCTAATTAATCAACATTATTTACAGTCTTTAAAATTCCGTTTTCGAGCTCCCAGCCTTGAGTTAACAACCAGGATGACATGACAGCCAGTTTCTTCCAGTTACTAAAACTGTTGGCAGAGCACTGGTGTGGAAGATGGATTTTCCTGGTTTTTACTGTAACAACACATTGAACAGTCAGTGAAACTTTTCCTAATTACTTAAGCTGGATTAGCAGTTATTGTTTGGACTGCAAAGTCTTTGTTTTTTGTCTGCAGTTATGTCCTTATCCACTTGTTTTAGAACCAAACTAAGCAGGAAAGTAAGGAAATTTGTGTTTGGTTTTTTCTCCCCTCTAATAATTCTGATTGGTGCTACAGCACATGTAGCTGATTCTGGTTGTTCAGCCACCGTAATAAAGCTTAAGCCTAAAGTGTTTACAAGTTTATGAGTTTTTGGGAGAAGTCATTGTTCTCTGGTGGCTTAGATGAGCACACACCCATAATTTGATCACTGGTGCTTTAAGCAATCATCTAATGGCTTCCATGTCTGCAAACAGGATGTTGTTTAATAAAGCTGAAATGACATTTTAAATGTCTTAAAGGACACTCAGTCATATTCCAGACAATTACCCATCTTTCTTGCTTCTATTTTGTTCCTTTATGAGGACTGAGTGGATATTGTAGCACATGCTGGATCTTGCATGTTCTTCTTTGTGGGAGAATCCAGCAGCGCCATGCAGTGGACACTAAGGTGAACTGCGATGCTACAGAACTAAAGCATGAGGAGGATTTTTTCCAGTGTATCTGCATTTATACATGTACTTACTTAAGTTTGCATACTTCCTGGAATGATTTATTAACCAGACATCCAAGTTTCAGTGCTTCTGATCTGTAAATGTACATGTAAGTGTGTGTGTGTGTTCATTTTCCAGGCTCTCTGCCAATCCCTCAACAGCTGGCCAGGATAATGCTAAATAAGGAAGACAAACTGCAGCTCTGGGTCTGTATTTTCTTTAAATAAAAATGTCTTATCAACATGCCAGCATACAAACAGTTAAATTAAATGTAATTTAAAACTATGAGTATCAAGACCACACAAACCACATCCCAGGAGTAGATTTACTCTATTCATACAATATTTTATTTCATTTCTCAGTTAAGAATGCATTTTGATTATAAAATTGGAACTAGACATAATATGAAATAGAAAGTCATCATTTTCTAGCTAAAAACTGTTTGAAAACAACAGGCACGTTAATTTTTATTCCTTATCTCCCCACGATTTTCACACCAAAACTCTGTTATAACTCTGTATTCACACACCAGAACATTGAGAACCTTCACAGTCACACCTGCCAAGGTGAAGGAGGATTTTGTACCCGAGGAGGCGTGGAGAGATTACAGACTTGTGGGACCAAGATGAGCCCACGAGCTGATCTTGTGCGTTATCAGGATGAGCTTCTACCATCCCTGTAGTTCATTTAACATTCATGATCAAGCCCAGAGTGGATGTAAGATCAGCTAGTACCTGAAAAAGGGGAGCATGGATCTGTGCACTCCCCTATCTGTGGACAACGTCCAGCTCATTATTAAAAACCTTAAAGCTGAAATAAGTGAATCTGTAGTGCGTTGAAACAAAACGTAATCAGTTGGAGTTCAATGACAAATATGGCCCATACCGACAGTTTAAATACACTTTCAGAACCCTGACAGCACAAAAAGAAAAAAAAAATCTATTATCATGCCTTATCCCAAGGTTCATCAAATCGTACAGATCCTTGATGTCATTTACAACAGGCGGACAGTGTGAACCAATGTTATGCTCAGAAAACAAATCATCTAAAAAGCTAAGAGCTATAAACAGCAACTGACTTTGACAAGCAGCATCATCAGTGCTGTCGTCTGGATGGCTTCAGGAATATAGAGGACTGGATGAATACATACATGATCTGAGTGAGACCTTGGAACATTTTGACCTCAACACAAGTGCAGACAATTTCATTAAATTGAACTTAATAGAAACTAACTAGTGACGCAGACACGTTGGTCCTGGTCAAATACTGGACTCATTCTACCTACAACTCTATCAACTGCATTATTTTGTGGCGTTTAGTTTACAGTTTAAGCTCAGGTCTCTTCCTTGGTACAATCAGTGTTGTATGGTTACCATTAATGAGGTTTACGGTTAACGGCAAACTGGGCAGGTTATTTACTAGTTCAACAAAACAAGCACAGCAATACCAAATGCAAAGTAAAATCCTACAATTGTGTTGACATTACTGGAGAAGAGATGAAACTTGAATCCTTTTTACATTCATTGGTTTTGTTCCGGGCCATCCATCCATACACATTTAGCTTAAAACATGGCAAATACCATGCTACTGCTCCCTCTTTCAAAAGAAAAAGAATGGTTCCTTTGAGTTATGTTTAATGGTATTTTAAAACCTCATAGCTGGTTGCCCAAAATAGGAAAGACACACTGGTGCTGGATCACCACATATAGGCGGGCAGCATGGCCTCCGCTCTGCAGTTCTGCATCTTCTCACCCCAACCTCACCATCAGTGGGCACTTTTACTGTTGGCCCCAGGACAAATCCATCACAATCCCCCAACGATGACTGGCTTAGGCTGAGTTAGACGGTGGTGTGCGGCCTTCCCAGTACTTGTCATACGCCGTTTGGAACATATCCTTGCACTGCAGCTTTGCATTCAACCGGGAGCAGATGAGGAACGAGCCGCCCATCTTGCGGTGAAGTGAGTACGTCTCCTCTGGAGGAGGGGTGAGGCGGTGTTTGAGCATCACAGGGATGAGGTTGTGGATCCTCTCAGTGGTGGACTGGGAACCGAAGTTGAAGGTCTCCGAGGAGGCGAAGGCCTCGCCGAGGATCATCACTGCATCTACGTGAGCGTTGATCATAGCCTGGACACAAGAGTTAAAAAATAAATTAACTGTTTACATCCTCGTAGTAGTCTAACAAGAACAAGAGACTCAGGTGTAGTTTTACTTGCATTCTGATGAGAAACAAACAACACTTTGCCTATTTGTCTGGTTTACGGTGACTCCTACCCTTTTATTCTCAGGTCATCATAGCACTTAGGAACATTACACAAACAAAAACAAGGAACAGCTGCATCTTAAATATAGCTTTCTATTTACTGAGCAAGCTCAGTTTCTCACCACACCGACCAGGCACAGTTTGTGATGTAGAGCAAGAGAATGATACAAAGAGATAATCACCTTAGACTCATACCCCGTCAGGAACTTCATTTCAATAGATTTCTGCAGAACTCCTTCTCTGTTGCCCTCAGCAGCTGAACGGATTATCTGCGATGCCAATCGCACATTACAACCATCATTTCAGGCTCTCCGTGACGTTCATTTTTATTTTTCATCCAGCATTTATCATTAAATGACTTACCTCTATGTAGACGTCAGTGAAACTTTGATCAAATCCTCTTGTGGCTCCGAAGTCCAGCAGCGCCACCTAGAGAATCACAACAGGATCATCACTGTTTTAATATGTAATGCCACTCCCACGTCTTCAAACATGAATAAAAGTCAAAGTTACATCCTGGGATAACTACTTGGGGTAAGGATGGACTCACCCTGTGTGTCTGTGGATCATAAAAGAAGTTGGACCAGTTTGGATCAGTCTGCATGTACTTGAACTCAAACAGCTCTCGAAGGCACAACGACAGGATGTTCTTGCAGATCTGAGACACAAAGATGCGAAATTTCAAGGAACAAACTGGAACCAAGCAAAGGCAATCCCTTTTTAATAGTTTAATATGAAAATTAAACAGTTGATAGCTTTTAATCTGTGCCTCTCTTTGGTCTGTCAGCAGCTGTACCTCGTTTTTCAGGTCTTGCGAGAGGCTCTCGGCCTGGTCCAGGGGGAATCCAGAGACAAGTTCAGTCGTCAGGACATGGCTACCGCTCAGCTCCTCTATCACCTCTGGGACGTAGAAGAATGGATCATCCTTCAATAGCTCCCTAAACCAAATATGAACAGACACAGAGAGAGATAAGACCCAGCAAAGCAGACAGGAAGTCCTGTAAAGGGATGAATTTATGTATAATATGAATTAAATAATCCAACTACATCCTTGTATATTAACCCAGAGTGTATTTGCAACAAATAAAACCAAATGATTGTAAAAAGCTCTCTGCTGGTTTACTTTCCAGAGTGTGACATACTGTATATGAATTCCTACATTTGCTAGATTACCTGAACTTCTTTGCACACTGGGCTTCTCTAATATAATCGCACTCCAGCGCAAGCTCTCTCCTCATTACATCAATCAGATGCTCTGGAAACAGACCTGCACAGACAAACAGTTTCTGAGAAAAAACTCTGGACATGGGAGCACAGCTTACAAAAACACTTTCATCAAGACATTTTCCAACAAATCATCTTGTCATAACAATGTATATTTATCCAAAGAAATGAAGTGTGGTTGGGGAAAAACAGCATTAGAAACATAGCTTTCAGCATGTCTGAACAGAAGCAGTGATGAGTCTATTTTTGACTCTTTATACACAAAGTCTTAATGGCATTTGAAATAAGAAGCAATGATGTTATTAAGTAATAACCCTACAGTTAAATTTAGATCATGGCAATATTCCTCTAAAGAGAAGCAGGTGATATACCAAATTAAAACCCGTCCCTATTTGTGTGTTAAAATAAACATCACTTGGTCCAAGCAGCAAGACTGCCATCACTGTGTGTTGCAAAAAAGTGATAAAGGTGCTCATTTCAACAAGAAGCTGGCACATTAAACTGCTGTTTGACTAATGAAGACAGTGCAGGAGAAACATACCACAGAAAAGCTGAAAAGGGAAAACAAGTGTGTTTTCTGTGTAAGCATTTGAGGTTTCGTGTGTTTGGTGTTTACCTTCAGGTAGAGCATTGCTCATATTCAGCACTGTCATCAGGTTGTTAACGTCACTGTTGATACTCTGTGCTACACCGGGATACTGAAAACAAAGAGATATATTACCATGCTTTCATTAGAGACATGTTACACACAATTTACAGAGGCATTTTTTATTTAAACAATTAACAATAAGGAAATTTTTACACTGTAAAGCTATGAAACAACTTCAACTCTGGTATTTCTTCATTAGAAACCACATGTGTGATTTTTACGTGACTGATGTAAATAGTAAATTAGGCGAACAGATTAGGAAGCTTGTGTTATGCAAGGTTTAAGCAGATTCTCTCCAGCAGCAGTGTTTATCTTAATAACATGAGAATGTACTGTGCACACATGTTTATATGCTAACCTGTATTTTCATTGCCACCTCCCGGCCATCCTTCATCCTCGCCAGGTGAACCTGCCCTATGGAGGCTGCTGCAAACGGACGCTCCTCAAACGATCCCAGTTTGTCCCTCCAGTTAGGACCTAAGTCACTGTTCAGCGCTTTCTGGTAACAAACAAAATAAGTACTTTCATCACTGGTGGAATGAAACATCCTTCTATGGCAGAGATAATCATTGTTAACTCCATCAATTAAAATGAATAAATGCAAGTTTATGTATCAAAAAGAAGCCTTACTGTCATTTGTTTAATTGGCATGAAGTCAGCGCTCTGCCTTACACGCTCAAAGATCTTGGCAAGTTGAGGATTGATAAATGCATCATCTAAAACAAGGACAAATCTTTAATAAAATGAAAATGCAGGGCACAAAATCAACAGAATTTTTTGGGAAAAGCTATTAAATAAAGTACAAATAAGTTTGTTTTCAAAGATATTCCCCAAAATCTTGACAAAGCAAACCTAATTTATCAGCTCTATGAAAAAAGTTCAACATTAACATAAAGGGTTTGTTCAGTATTTCTGAGTGGGGAGTAAAACAACTAATGTAGGCACTCATAATGCAAGCACGATGAAACAATGACAGAGCATCTCTAACCTAAAACATCATTACATTACTGAGCCAAGTTAAGCCACACATAACCCTGCAAGCCACAGAATCAAATTGAGGCCTTACTATCCTACTTGTCATCTGCTAAGATTGGTTTTGGCTGACATTACTGCTGGTATTAGCAATCAGTATTGCAAACAGTTTAATAACTGTTTCACGCCCTTCAAGGTTAACACTATTCTGGTATTGTACAAAAGGGTACAATGGTTGGAGAGTCATCTGCCCACAACTGAATTCCTGCCATAACGGAGAAATGTCAGCAGGGGGCAATGACCGCTGCTGCGATTTTTACCCTCCAGATTTACACGACTCCAGTCAGTCAGATCATTACTGTGAGTTATCTCCACCGTTTACAGTCTCTGTGAAAGAATAGTGAGGCTCCTGTGACCTCTTTACTCATGATATAAGAAAGGGCTTGTCACCGCTTTAAAGATAGCCGTCTCAGCTCTGCCAGTAACCACGCACATACATGTTAGGCCCATGCAGAGCTGAGCCCTCGTTGGCAAACACCGAGAGGCCCGTGTCCTTTTCTCTCCTGCTACTGTGCTTATTCCATTTACTGCACTGTGCTGTTCATGCATAGTTTGCACAGACATGTTTGCAGCTCAAAGCATGAATACCAGAGAACAAAGCTCACACCAGGCAAGGTCAAGCAGTAGGGCAACAGCGATAAACAAAACTGTTATGCGTCTACTGCTGCTACCTGAACCGGCTTCGTAACCTTAGTGCTAAAGGGATGTTTACTTACTGCTCTTAGCCATGCACGTGTATTATCTGTGGTTTATGCATGAGCATAAACTAGCATCAAATTACAAGTGTTAGTGCCAATGCAACAGCTGTCACAGAGCAGCTTTAAGTCGGTTCAACGACGGCATATAGACAGAATATATGTGACCCAATTACTGCCAACTGTTTGCATCAACAGTAACTTGCTTCCTATGAAAGATTTTCTTTATATAGTGGGTGTCTAGGATTAGAGTTTCATAACATTTTATCAAACTCTTATCTACAGACTTTGCTTCCTTTCACAAGAGCTGAAGCTAATCTGTCACACCTTCAAGACAGCTTGTCAAGAGTTTATTTAAAATTTGTATCAGTTCTTTATTTAGAACGAATAAAGAAAACGAAGAGTCGGGTTTGATTGAGAATGGGTGGGCATTTGTGGCTCACCTTGAATGCTGAGCATCTGTCCCAGTTTCAGTGCCGCTCCTCTGACTTTACACAGAGTCCTGACGATGCGTTCAGCATTGGCCTCGGACAGGAAAGGGCTCGAGTCCAGAACCGCCTTCTTATTTTCACCTGACAAAGGACAAGAAAAGGTCTGATTAGATTAACTGGAAACATTCTCAACACGGGTTGGGATAGAACACAATACAAGAAGTGAGCTGAACATACTGTATTTCTATCAACCAGTCACATCAATGGAGTGGTGATTGCTGGTGGGACAACATTTTTCTCTTTTGTTTTTTAAGAACTATTTTTGCTGCTCTTTTTAGTGAAATATCTGTATCTAAGCAAACCTCTGCAGGTACCACCCCCGCTGACTGTTGCCACACCTGAAACCTGCCTGTTGCTGCCAGTACAGGACTCTGACACAACATGCCTCATAACTTTGAGCCTGCCAATAATTTCTATCATGATCCTGTGAGAATCCAACTGCCTCACAAGGTAAACACAAAACACGCTCTATTACAAAAGTGTCTGAACAAAAAAGTCAAACTTTAGACCTTAGAGCGCACATGTGGAATGACACACCCACATTTTCCTCATGACTTTATGATCCAACACTGATTCTGCTGCAAATACTCCAATTACAGAGGACTAAGTGACAAATATGTGAGGGAGTGAGATATTCAGCTGTGAGACTAAAGCTACACAGACTGACTCCAGCTTTATTTTGGAGGACAACAGACTGATTGAAGAAGCATCTGAAAAACATTGTGAATCTCCACAATAGCCATCCTTGCAGGTTGGGAAACCTGAGATGGGACAGAGCGGACTGGTTTCCAGTGAAATTGTGAATACTGTTGCAGGTCACCGCAGACAGAGACAACATAAGGTGGATGTGTGTAAGAAATAGGAATGTAACGATATTGGTGATATTGGCGATATCACGATATCGCGGTAGGGAAAGTGCCACGAAATTGTCGTGGTCTTGTCACGGTATTAAACAGTGTATCTCTTGAGACTAAACTAATAGTTTTCAGTCTGCTCTATGATATACTGAACTACATAGACCATGATCCTTTGCTGCCAGTGCGCTCTTTTGAGCCAATGGGAGCACAAGTAGCCCCCACACACAGGAAAAACAAACATGAAAGGCGGTCAGGTAAACACAGTATGGCTATACGGAGGATTGAAACAGCTGTTATTATCCGAGAGAAGAAGAGAGAGCTTTGTTCGTGTTCTGGAGGCCGCAGGGACAATAAAAAAGATAGTTTTGGTCCGGTTATTACTCCACGAGAAGCTTCATCTGTGATGCCGCAGGGATCACTGTGTTGACTCAGTGAGTTTATATTTAACCACAAACCTGGTCCGTGCAGGGCGGGGTTGTTCACGCAGTGATGTCTGTGTATTTAAACGCCCCGCGTGTCATACACATTTTGGTATTTTCTCACCAACTCGATCAGCTGTTCATTAAAACTCTCTGTTTAACCTGCAGCAGCGGGTGCAGAAGAGCATCCGCTCAGCTGATTGTCGACATCTCAGCGCACAACGTCCCCGATCGTGTGTAAGAATAAAGTTCTGGCAGAGCCTGTAGAAGTAGTCACAGTGCATCTGACTGGCCACTGACAGAGGGACTTATTTATTTTTATTTATTGACTACTAAAGACGAGGCAGTTTCTTTGTGCCTTTTACTTATTAAATAGGCTGTTTTAATGCTGGTTAAGTTCATTTAATCTAGTACCTGAGCTGTCTTCTCAATAAATATATATTGGGTTTTTACTTGAATTTTTCAAGCAGTTCAAAATGTCAAAACCTTGAACATGACAATAAATATTGTAACAGCCACTGGTCAAAGCATTTTATACCATAATTATTGTTATCGTGAGCCTCCCCACAATATCGAGATAAATATCGTATCGTGAGGTTCATATTGTGATGATATCGTATCGTGAGATGTGGATATTGTTACATCCCTAGTAAGAAACACTTCAATGTGCAGTGTATTTGAACACGTGAAGCCTTCTGACATCAATCAAAACATTAACAGCTTAAATCCAGGTGTGCACACAGCATGCACATGTGTGTAGTAAAATGTACTGTCACAAAGTGGTGTGAAGGCATGTATGTGTGTTAGTAGGCCATCAGGGAGTGTGTTTGGCTGGGTCTGCCTTCAGAGGCTTTAATAGATTTTCTAGTCACACACACTCACGAGCGTTCCTACAAGGATTAAAGCACGCATAAAGATAAATACCAACCAGCAGATGCACAAACGTCACAGATTTACCCCTGCACACTCTGTTTCAGCTTAGCCTGTGGGTTTGGATTAGTAGGTTATCGGAGGAGAGTGGGAATGCTTGTTTCAGAGGCAGGTTGGTCAAGGAGGAAGTATTCAAAATGCACAGAACATGTGGTTACATGCATGATGGAAAAAAAACAGTCTGCTTCTATGGAGGGGCTACTCATTTGGAAAGCAGATGGACAACTCTTTCTACATTCTTCTGCAAAACAAAAATAAAAAAAAATATACACAACAGAAAAAAACCCACTAATGAAACCTTAACTATGTGACTGAGTTGTAGGAATGGACTAGTTTTTGGTTTAGAGCTGCACAGCTTTGAAGTCATTAGGGCTGGGAATAATAAGGAACTTTGCGATAATATAAGAACTAAAAATTTTCCTTCGATAAAAAAAAATATAAAAAAAAGATATTTTTAAAAAATAAATTTATTGAAATAAATTTATCTACAAAGACCACAGAATTTTTCCCTAAAAACAAATAAAAAATATAACCAAAAAGAAAACCAAAGAAAAAAAAAAAAAAAAAAAAAATAATAATAAAAAAAAAAAAATAAATAATATAAAAGAAAAAAAAAAAAAAAAAAAAAAGAGCGCAGAGTCTCTTTAAAAAAGAAAATAAAAAAAAAAAAAAATTTATATTTTTTCTTATAAAAACTCACAAAGGTGGTTGATAACACCAGACACAACATATTTATTATTTTTTCCATCACAATAAACCTAACCTGAACCCCAGCCTGAATAATATCAACGGGGAATTCTCAATCGACCCAGGAAAAAAAAAAAAAAAATCCGGAGATCTCACACCCCAATCAAAAACCAGAAAATTTAAAAAAAAAATAAATTTTAAAAAACATAAAACAAAAAAGAATTTAGGATTTCCGAAGTCATGGTTTAAAAACATTTCTGCCATTCTTATCTTGTGTTATGAGCTGTTTTTATGACCTGTCAGAGACAGAAAAAAATTGCAGGATTTCCTCAGGTCGTGTGCAGGGTGAGTCAGTTCTTTGGTTGGTTTTAGGTAAATACTGCTTCGCTTTCCCACAGTCACAGTCAATACACAACCTTGTCATATGTCTGACCCTCCCTCCAGTGAAATATGAATTTCTGAGAACCATGGTGCTCAGAAGCAGTTCCTCTTCACACAAACTGGCATGATTTATTTGTTTCTCTTGTCGTCTCAACCAATGAATGTCTCAATATTTTCTAACACCGTTTTGAACATGTTGAACGCTCTCAGTAATGCTGACCAATTTTTCCAAATAACCAGTGTCTAAGAGCAGTGATATAAGCGGTGTCCAGCAGGATCTACAAACACCAGCTGGTTTTATTACAACACCCGACATGATTATTAGCAACTAACAAGAAGAAAGATCAGTTAAAAGATCAGTTGTTTCTGGCCACATAAAATACAAAACAGCAGGAAACTCAAGAGGAACTCCAGGCTCATTTTCCTTTGCTGCTGATTCAGGTTCAGATCTATGTTCACGTTCAGGTTTTTAGTGTTCTCTCTTCAACTCTTCAAGCATCTAAAAGCTACACAATGGATTTTTACACAGTGTGGTCACAAGATTTCAGCTGGTTTGGTTGGTTGGTCTTCATGACCCCACCCTCAGCCCCCCAACAACAACAAGTTCTTTGCTCAGGACCAGAAAGTTGGTTACAGTGGGAGCAGTTTTCCACTGCTGGAGCCAAAGTTCAGGCTGTGGACCAGCATTAGCACAGTTGCTTTAGTGTTGAAAATCTCCCTACTGTATGATGGATGAAGGAAGTGAAGATGACAGACTATTTGGAGGGAATTTTATTAATTATTTTATTGTGGGAATAATAATAATAAAGAAACAAGCAAGCAAACAAAAAAACAACAGACCATCTTAACTTGGAAGTTAAATTGAACAATGACATGCAAGAAGCTGTTGAGTGGCAAGGCAACCTTGTCCTGAAACCTATATTTGCAGACAGCTGAGAGTTAACTTGTCCAGACTACTACAGACTTGCAACCAAGGCTGATAGCTTGGCTGATGATCAGTGTGTCACCATCTTAACATCATGTACTCACTAATAAATTATTCCACCACAAAAAAACTGACAATGCAAGAGTTGAAAACATACTACAATATTAACACAAAAGCCAGTGGGGTGCGTCTGTTTCTTACAGGTGGGTCACACTGCTGCTGACATCCACGTCCCTTAGCAGAGATTTCGAGTGACGCAAGACAGACAGAGATGCAGGACTGCATAAAAGCTCACAACACAGACCCTGTGGAGCTGTTGCAATGTGTTGACTGAATGCTGATTGGCTGAAAGGTAACTCAAGCCAAGAAGGCACTACTATGGTGAGAAAAAAACAAACTGGATAAACCTCCACATACGTCGCTCTGATGAAAACAGAAGCATCACCTGTAACAACGTCCTCTAGGAAAACGAACCCGAGATGCAGCTATGATACAAGATGTTCCATATTTTGAGCGCTGCCCCCATGAAGCTGTGGAAAGCTAAAACAAATAGTCGCTCACTTGTGGGTGCAGTACGTTCCAGCCCTTACCTGCAGCACCATTGAGTCCGATGGTCTTCTTGGCGACTTCTGCCAATGCTCCAATACCCAAACCTACAGCCAATCCTGTTGCAGACACAGACAGAAACAGAGATTTCAGAGTGAACTAGTTTGCTATGCAAACAAAAAACATCAGGACATTCATCAAACAAGCAAACACACAATACCAATAGTGGGACTTAAAGGCAGTGATGCAGGAGTGTAAAAACATCCATTTAGTAAATCAATCGGTAAATCCACACGCAGCAACTATATTGTCATGTTTATGTATTTCAACGAACTGAACTGAAAATATGAACTATTGCCACTGTATCTATGAAATAATTTCCAAGTGATAGAATGTGACAAATAATGAGCAGATTAACTCCACCATCTAAAGCAGCACAAGAAGTTGCACCAGCCATCTAACAACAAATAAGCTGCTGATTTAAAGGACTATATCTGCAAATAATGAAAGTTGAAAGACTGCGTATGCAAAGAGGCTGTTTTGTGAACAAGTTCCTCCACGCCAAGTTGCCACCTTACATAACCCCGCATTACATAATCAGCCAGCGGTCTCTATGAAGCAATCTGAGATGCAGCGGTAGATGGACAAAACAGGACGCACTGCTTGTGTATTTTGCGTGCACGTTGAATTAGCACTTCCTTATTTGCAACAAGCACAGAAACATCTTTATTGTTTAACACAGCGTGCCCTGAGGTAGCAAAGTGCTGCACCACAATCTCTTGATAGAATCTGCTTGCAGCTTTACTCTGTTTTAACTTGTGTGACCTCTTCAATATCTGAATCGAGTTACTCCAATGTTTTGCAATGTCCATGTTTCATTTCCTTGGCTTTAAAGGACTTTAAATGTACAAAATTAAACCCAGAGAACAAGTCAGCCACATCTATTTCACTGTATATATCAGCATGATGTCAGCGTGTGCAGCTCTCAGCCAGAGAAAAGGCGAGATCAGCATTTCTTGCATGTCTGGAAGAGACAGGTATTTTTCCACACCAAGCACATGCGTCTGTCCATCATTTGCTGTGCAGGGCAGCAATGTGTTTGCAAAAAGTCTGCCATGTGCATGACTTCTAAGCCCACTCCTGTCCTGTTAATTGGTATTTCACACCCAAACTCAAAAGCCTACGCACACCTCAGCAAAACCCTTCAAAGTAGCACGCATAGCAACAAGGTTGCTATAAATGCCGTTGCTTTGGAAACGAGCCAACGGTTTTATGCTACCATGAATTCCAGCACTGCTTGTTTTCACACCTGAGGTGTGTGAAATCTGCGGCTGTGGAAAAAAAAAAAGAAATAAGCTTGCAGAAGTTTGTTACCAAACGTCGCAGGAGAGTGAAGGACAGGCCGAGGCCACGTTCTCCCGCCACCTCTCCCCCACTTTTCAACACCTTCTAAATGTTACCACTGTCAACATGCTGAATCATCTCAGCTCTCCGTGTTGCATCACGGTGCAGCCTCAGTATATCCTACATGTGAGAAATGAGCTGCGGTTAAATTCTGCTGCACATGTTTGTGTTGGCAGTCCACTCTGATTTATCTGAGGCTGTTCTTGGTTTACTTTTGTCCAGTTCACGTTGTCCTTCGTATTTCCAGTTTAACTTGATGTCAGTTGTTTACGTCTCAAGCTGCTGATCAGTTACGTTAAGCTATACCTGAGGGTAAATGCGAGCTGTTTACTGTGCGTGCATGAACATTAAGGCTTTAAAAATGATTATCATTTAAAAAAAAACAACAAAAAAAAACCCATCCAATGACATCTGACTATGTCATTAGGGAACTCCACTTTCTACTCCTGATTTACAAAATTTAAGATATGAACAATTTAAGTTTTGTTTTTAATCTGAAGTACATCATTTAAATGAATGGGAATAGGAAGTGGAACCAGCTCCCAGGATGGTGTCAGTCATTTAAACTTTCTTCTTCTTAAAACCAAGCTGAAAAATCTCTTTCAAAGAGCTTTTACTTAATTTATTTACCTTTTTCTGCTTATGTATTTTGTACTTTTGCTCTTTCTTACATCTCTTGCTCTGTTTTAATCCTTTTTTTTTTTTTAAATTGTTTTAACATTTCTGTTCTGGAAAGCACTTTGGGTTGCACTTCAAATTCTTACTTATACTGAGTTGTTAACAAGTAATAGACCATGAAAGCAAAATGTAGCATGTTGGTGTCTCGCTCAGGAAGCATATAGGAACAGTCTGCAGGGATGAGGAACCCCTGGAAGGTCACACTCCTCTAACTCTCTGTGTTTCTGCAGGAATCTAACACTTAATAAAGTAACAAGCAGATATTCTCCTTACAAAATCAATACTGCTTAGGAGACCTAGTGGTTTTGGAGTGGAGTGCAAACCTGGGGCTGTATCTATCAAGCGTCTTGGAGTGCCATTTTAGTCATAAGTGCTGAGAATTTGTGGAATTTACTCCTACTCTCAAACTTAGGAGTGAAAGCTATTTATCAACTTCCTCAAGTCTAAGAATCACTCCTGCTTCTTCAAATATTAAAAAGACTTCCAGGGGTGTCCTAGGTGGGTACGAGTTGCCACTAGAGGATTGCATTGAGGCGAGTGAGACGTGCGCAGATGTTCAGGAGCAGAAGGATTTTCGGCTGATTCAACGGGACTGTTGGACAGAACGGGTTTTATTCATGGTACGTACTGTATTTAATAAGGGATGTAATGTCACCGTAGCCACACGCAGCAGAGCTTTCATCTCAGAAATAAAGCCTTTACTTTGCTTTATACCACCATCATGAAACACCAACAGCATTTTCATTACAGTTTTTAATAAAATAAAGACCCAGTTTTCAAACATTTTAGCAAAGTACAATAGTGATTTGCAAGCGTTTCAATTGAATGGTGTTTAGTGCACAAGCTATGAAATCTCGTCCCACGAGACGCCACTTTGAGAAGGATAAAGGTATAAAAACATTTTGCATTTTGGAGCTGCTGCTGTTGCCGCTGTCCTCATCAGGAGATGAAAAAACACTGAATGATAATTCAGGGGCTAAGTCCATGTGTACTGGACGGAGCCCTTTGATCAGTAAGAATAAAAATACTGTAAATCGTAGCCACACGTCACTAAGGCATGGCCACAGATGTTATCCTGTGGTCATGGATTATAAAATCGTGGACACAAAATAACCAAGCTGTGGCGTGCGTTACAATTGTGTAGAAACAACAGAAATATCACATGGCCAGTTGTTACTAATGCATCAAAAACTAGCACCACATGTTGCACAAAATCAATTCTTCTAGCTGAATTAAGCCCATTTGGGGATTTTTTTTGTATAAGTCCATATGCAATTGGTAATACTCCCTGATCGCTCAGATTCCAAAGTAAATGCTTGTAAATTATCATAAACATCATAATTAATATGGAAAAACATGTTTTTGCCCCCCATACTGTATGTCTGATGCCGTGTGTTATGCAGTAGCTGTAGCTGTTAATGTTGAAGAGAATCATATTTTCTGCCTTTTCTAAACACCACATTAAAATCTAGCCATTGTAATAATGAGTTTTAACAATTCAGGAGGAAAATATCTTTCTGTTGAGGCTTTTGTGGCATGGACAGACAGACAGAGTGGGTGACATGCAGCAAAGGGCTCCAGCTGGGATCCCAACCTGCACCAGCTGCATTGATGAGCTGGCGTCTGTATATGAGCCAGCTGCTCAACCAGTTAAGCCTACAAACATAAACATCCTTTTTTTCTTTTTGATTTTAATCATCAGCGTTCTTTCTACTAAAGGACAGTCTCTCCAACAAGTAACCTTGTCAACATTAACTAGTATGATTTTCTTCCCCCTGGACCAGGTCATCCCCCAGCTGCAGCTGAAACACTTGAGGTTCATAAAGGCTGCTTGTTTTCTGACAGCACTTCTACTCATTTATAACACTTCAGCAAAAACGGAGGCGTTTTTTTTTTTTCTAGATATTTAGAACAGCATGTTTTAGTTTCTTGTGTTTGTGTTTCCTTAGTCTTATAGCCATATCTGTAGTCCTGCCAGTGCAGGTGACATCACACAGACAGGAAGCTGCAGTGGTTAAATACGCTTCACTCTTGTCTTGCTTTCCATGTTCATTTACCTCAGACACTGTAGAAAAGTCTTAAATTACAAGGGAAAGTGGATCACATCCTCATACAGGCAAATTCCAATATATTTGGATGACCAATTGTATTTTTTTTAATAGTCATATTCTGCAAATCTAGCTGTGATTTCTGCATGATGGAAATCACAGGAAAAACATTTTCTGAAATGAAACAAATAAGAACAGCAGCACACCTTTGCAGGAAGGTGCCTCACTGCCTGGGTTGTAGGTGCAGTAAATACAGCTTTAGTGGACTTCCTCCTGTCACAGCTCTGTAACTGCACAGTAGTTCAGCTGTCAGACAGACTTGCAGCTCCAGCACAAATCAGAACTAAATCTTCACGTTACTTTAGACGCCAGCAGAAACGGAGACAACGTCGGGAGGAATATTTCAACTTCCTTTGAAAAGACCTTTCACCTACTAACTGTTTATTTATGTGAAACTTTAGTTTAACTTGTGACCATTTTCTTGTATTTACATGGCTGCAGAGCAAACAGTGATATCTTCATTGTATAGACCTCAAGAAGGTCATGCCATGATATAACACACTGACGGTCCTGCACTCAGTGATCCCACCTTAAGAGGCAAGTAGGAGGTCTAAGTCAGCCTAAAGATTACAGTCTTAGGCTAGAAGACCTTCACTTATCTCATCTCCATCTGTATATCTATCTATATTTCAGGTATATTTTGTGCTGGGAAATGACAAAAAAAAACCCAGATTTCCCAATATATCTTATAGAAGTAAATGGTCTATTAACAAATATAGGCTTATAAAAGTCAATAAAAGTCATCTGTACGATATAGAGCTCTGAGCTACGGTCACACAATGCCCACTCTGTTGCAGATGTACATGCATACTTGCACATAAAAACACATGACTACAGATACAGTCAGATAAACAGCAAATGAATCATCCAAGAGTCACAGACAAGAACAAAATTGTACCTCCAAAGTTAGCCAGTCTGCTAAGCCGGGTCACAGGCACCTTCCTCTCTCTGGCTCTTTCGCTTAACTGAGGAAGACACAACGTGGTGACAAGTGGAAGTGGAAAGTCAGAGTTCATTCAAACACCTGTACGCATTTATGTCTAAGAAGAGAAAGTGTGGAACGGGAATTACCATCTGTTTGTGTGGTTTTGCATCACCCCTTTTGCTCTGCCTGGTTTTCGCTATGTCTTCAGCTGTCAGCCCCCCCACTGAGGGCGGGTCCTGATGGTAGCATCTGAGCTGACTCGCTGAATGTTGACAATAAACCTCTTGCCACACATGTCTGTTCAGGCTTTGGCTGTATAGTTGATGTTGCCCAAGGAAATGCCTGCAACACACAAAGCACAGGTGATGACAATTACCTGACAAAAGTAACATGAAAACCCAACGAGCTGTAGACTGTACGCATCGCTCATACCTGGCGTCTTGGTGGTACGATCTGGTGTGGCCACTAAACTGTTTACTTGGATCTTTGTATCCCTCAAAAATGGGCTTTTCCCCACTCGCATGGTTCACCCCTGCATGAGCATTACTTCCGGACTCATCAGCCGCGTAGCTGGCGCTTTCCTCCCCCAATTCTGATGCTGTGAATGCAACGTCATCCTGAGGAAAGTCAAACTCAGACTCTGATGAGGCCGTTTGCTGCTGACCAGACAGCTCCTGTAAAAACAAAGATACTTAGAAGGACTTTTACAAAGCAAAAACACACAGCCTCCTATTTATATTAAGACAATAAAAAGGCTCGCCGTCAATACTGAGAACTACGTAGACGTTCCAAAGTTACCGACTCCCCAAAGACACTGACATACCTGCATTTTTATCATGGCCACAGATATGCCTTGCTCTGCAGCCGCTTGGACACTTTGGGCAGCGGCACCAACTCCTTGGACCGCTGGGTTGCAAATACCAAATAAGACAATTTATTTAGGGTGTATTGGCATGCATTTCTCCCAAACAATGTAGTACTTGTTTGGTTTATAAATACTGGACAGAAGTCTGTTGATATTTACTTACTTTTGCCCTTAGAAAGCAAAGCAAATTCTAGCGTAACATTTTAGTAATGCTACAGTCGTAAACTAGATATTATTGCAATGGTTGCAATTTCCCTGCTGGATAAATTAAGTTGTTTTTTTGTTTGTTTGTTTGTTTTCAAACATGGCTGCAGAGCCTTCAAAGCTAGCCAGACACCATGCTGTTTTCATTCACCATCTATCATGTTTTATTTAAACATTTTACATTGCTTTAGCCAGTGAGGGTAAAAAGAGAAGAGAAAAAAAAAAGGTTATTTTGTGTTTCTTAAAGGAGGATTCATATCATTTAAGGCAATCATGAGGATGTTACACTTGTCCTAATGGACTTTTTTAATATTATCATGGTGTTAGCTCGTTAACAACTGGTCCAACACTGATCTTATATTTCCTTTTAGTGACATCATGCCAGCAGAACAATAGCTACCAATTATCCAAAGTATTTTTCATAACTGGGTGGAAAATGGTGACTAAAAACTTACCTGTCCCACTGCGCAGGGCGTTGCTCTGAGTCTCTACCACGGCCTGGCTCAACTTAGCCAAGCCTCGCATCAATAGTATCATATCGCTCGCCATGATGGGCTAAACACAGAGAAAGGAGAAATGTAGGTCAAATGAACTGAAAATACACAGGCAAAAAGAGGATTACTTATAATATATCTGACTGTAATATTAACTTTCCAGGGGAGATAAAAAGACAAAGACACAAAGACCTAAAGATGGAAAGAAATAAGACCCATCGTCAACATGCTATGCGTTGCCAACAGAGATATTCACACACAATCATACACAGCTGTCTTGACTTTGCCTATAAATACTCATGACCTCCAGTCCCTGTTTGGGCACACACACACACAAGAAAGGAAAGGCGAATCCCGTGCATGTAAGCTGCGAATATACAGTCCAGGACTTGATCTGAAAATGTCACTGGAAACGAAATGGGAGGAGTGCAAGATACAGTGAATGTTCCAGCTATTTCAGTGCATGAGCAAACGTGGGTGCATGCGTACGGTTCATGTTCAAGGTCTTTTTTTCAACGTATAACTGACAAGGCTGTGAGACTGCTTTCTATTAAGACTCCTCTTCAAGGCCAAATAATAAATAGGACAGTAACGTTTATGAGCAAAACTCATGGTCCATCATCCAAGAAGCTCATCTAAACAACAGAGCGTTGACTGCCCTCCCTGTATATTACAACTGTCTGCTGTTATCGTGGCACAGGTGCTGTACTCTAAGTGACGATGTGTTTAACACAGCTCAGTCAGGATTTGGACCAGAGGGGAAAAAAGCCGGGGCTGAGAGAGTCTTAGCAATACATGAAGCACTGCACAGACACTGACTGAGTCAGCCAGTAAGTGGGTCATCTGCTCTCCTTCAGGGTTATTCTGTGTTTTTAGACAGCGGACTGAAGACCTGGGGCAGCTATCTTTTCTAACTTACTGGACCAACATCACGGGAGTAAAAATCTGTTGAACAAGAAAAATTAAGAAATGATTCATTTGTATCTGATCTTTTTAAATCAATTGAGCATTGCATGTAAGCATGTTATTATTTTGAGGTTTGCACATGGCTACAACTCTTTCTTTCTCAACTCCTTTCTGCATTCATTTCCCTGACTGTAAACACTCCTTCAAGAGATTTAACTGAAACTATTTGCAGAGAAGTTAGTAATTACCAAATGTCTTCTACTGAGCAATTTCCCACTTGTTACTGTGGACATCAAGCCTAAGATAGACCCAAGCTTCTCTCCTTGCTGTGTAGAGAAGAAAACCAAAAGGTAATATGGTATTGTTTTTGTCTGACAGTCATACCACATGGTATTGTGTGGCAAGCGCTCCATACTAACACCTAAGCCTCAGCTGTTGTCTGCTGCACAAGCTGTAGTCGGACTCAGAATAGCCACTGAGTGTTATTCGGTGTCTGAATGCTGGTCAGTACACCTCACTGCTCTGTTAACAGCAAAACATCTTCACCACTGATCCTGAGCCAAAACTGGGAAATGCTTCCTGTAGTTGAGCAGTGGTAAACCACCACAAACGGGAAACGTGAATAAGACCATGTTCCCTGAAAGATTACAAAACAGGAGGAGGCAGTATGTGGAAAAAGTTCTTGGGGTGAAATAATAAGCTTGCAATAGCCACTATCAATGAATGATAAGCCATAACAAGTACTGTGACTAATATAGCAGGCATGTAGGGCATAGTTTGAATGTTACCTCCAATTTTTCATCCTTCACTGAATAATAAAACTGTCATTGTTATAATAATACCAGACTGGTTGTTGTAATTTAGCTATATAGCCTTTATTTTGTCCATGCCAATTAAAAAAGGGAACCCTATATAATAGTCACCAAATCCATGATTTAAACTTATAAAACTGTGGCTATCTGAGCTCCATGGAGAACTTTGTTTTGTCAATATTATGTCCCCTAATTCTTGCAGTGGGAAAATAAACCAGTCAATCTGAACGGGAGGTCTTTTATCGCAAATCACCAAATTAATCACAACTACAGTAGCCTTTTAAAAGGCTACTACACAGGCTAAGTGAAGCCATATATATGGTAATTAATGTCTACTTAGGTAAATATAAATCTTTGTCACGAGGCAAAACAAACCAAAAGCAACGTTAAGCCTCACCTTCAGTTTTAGTTTTTCCCAAACAATTTCCCTTCACTTTTACAAAGCGTTATTCCACAAAATCCTTCAAACTAATGAAAGTTGCTCCTTGAAAATCTGAGATTAAAGACTTCCTCGCGGGCCTGAAGCCACGAGACTCTGCAATAACAAACGCGTGCCGCGTATTTATGTGTCCACAGTTTAAATAAGCATTAACTGTACTTTAATCGACGGAGCTTGAAAAACAGAGCGGGTTTTGTGAGTTTGCGTTGCTGAATAAGTTACTGTTAGCAGCTCGGTAAGTTCTGGACAAGTACAAGCAGCCATAGCCGCCATATGTCATGCACGTCAGCACGCTGAACGGGATCCTGCACGTAATATATTTTTCGATTACGGCGACGGTGAAGATTGCAAAAAGGTCCAACAGAAAATTGAGCACGATATCGTGCATATGCAATAATTAATCCATTAGAATATGTGATGGCGTCTGAAGAACTTACCAGCAGCTGTCGTGCAGGATCTCTGCTGCTGGCTTCGTCAAGTCTACCAGAGGTCAACCGAGAGAGGCGACTCAAACCAACGCACCGTCTTTAGTTATATAACTATACTCTGCACGATTTACCTTTTTCAGATTAAACTGGTGGCAGCAGGAATTGTAGTATATTTGCTATCAGTCCCACGCCTGCTGCAGCTGCTGCGGCTGGCAGCGTTTAATCCAGTTTGTCTGTCACCACGAGGTCAAATCGTATTTACCAACTTCACACAGCAACCAGAGCTGTAGAGGATCCAAGTTGCGTCATTGTAACTCAACGTAGAGAACGAACAGCTTCGCACAGCTTACCTTTCAGTTTACTTCTCTATGCACTATTCTCTATAATCTTTCTCTTTAGTCCTCCCCTCGGATTTATTAAACCCCTATTTTGACATTGGGAAAAGCAACTGGCCCACTCTGACTTAACTTAAATTATACATGGCTCTAATATGTTTTCTCTCGCCCGCCCGCCCTCTCTTTCTATTGGTCTTTCTTCCTCTGTTGATAGGAGGAGTTAAAATCACAGGCAAGCGTCCCCGCCCGCTTGTTGTTTGATAAGATAAACAAAGTGCTGATGGCTGCTATCTACAGCATCACAACGGGTGACTAAATTATCCTAACATCAAATCTTACATTTGAACGTAGTTGGCTTAAAAACTCTGTAATGTATGGCTGAATAAAGTCAAACTAAACAAGATAAACCTACTGACCCCTGAATAACCAAATGGGCCTCTGCTGCCATCTGCTGATGATAAGAAGGCAGCGCCTTGAGGTTAAAGAGGCCTTGTGTTTGTTGTATTCCTCCGCCCAGCTCAACGATGGTATCAATTAATAAAATAATAAAAAATAATATATATTTTAAAAAGTTTAGATTTGTGCTGAGTGGTCTTCCTGCTACGTATTAATTTACAGAGCAACACAAAATAACACAATTTTGTGATTTAAATAATTAATAATTGAAAACACATATATTTTCAGAGTATTTAAGACTATGTTGTAAATGTTAATGTTATTTCTCACAAAATAAATTGATCAAAAGATGACTGAATTCAATCAAGTAAAATTATCACAAGAACAAAGTTTTTCTAAGATCTCGACTGTTGCAGTGTCGGTGCACAGACAGCAGAGGGCGCCACAGGGCCACAGCTCTATTTGTGTTGTGTAAACATGGACGTAACTTTTTCCTAGACTAAATAAACTCATTCATCGTCTTGGTGGGCGTATTTCCTGTTTAAACATATGAACGACTAAAAAAAAATTAGTCACATGTAGCTAGAGATATTCAACTTTATTAAATTCTTATAATGTAAAAAGTTAAAGTTACACTGATAAATAATGCTGTGGGACAATGAAGAGGAATAATGCAATACTTATTAGGTCATTATGATGAATTTATTGGAAGAAAAACATGTTTGGTGGGTATACCACAACATAAAGTGGTGATGCCTCGATAACTCGTCGCGTATAAGGTGTCTTGGTTTGAGGATATCAAAGAAGGGAAGAAGAGGGATATTTAGATACAAGCTGTCATTTAGTGGTCAATTTCATCGTCAGTTTCTTTCTCTTTCTTTCTTTCTGATTAATCAGCTTATTAAAGAACATGTTGAGCAACAAGTACTTGAACACTGAAAAGTTGTACATGTGCATTAAGCGCTTAAGGAAAGTCAAATTAAGTTCACCTGTAAAGGTTACAGTGTGCTTAAGGTTCATTATGACCACACCAAAAGCTGCTTTTATATATATATATATATATATATATATATATATATATATATATATATATATATATATATATATATATATATATATATATATATATATATATATATATATATATATATATATATATATATATATATATATATATATATATATATATACATATAAATGTATATATAAATTGGATCATAATGCAGCATTCATAGAGTATCAACATGCCAAGTTCAGCTTCCAATTGCCAAATTAGCTTCACCTTTTACTTTAGATTTTGTAAGACTTTCCCCTTACTAGAAAAGGGTAATTCAGATGGCAAATCCTTCATGAACCTCAAAAAAAGATTTATCATTGTCTGTGAAGGGGAAAAAGCAAAACAGAGACTTCCCTTGAAATTCTGCTTGTGCAAAAAGACTCTTGAAGGTTCGCTTTTTGCCCAAACCCCTCTCAAAAACATCTTTACAGTTCCCCTGAAAAGGACCTCTCGTGAATCACGTCTTTTCTTTACCACTGGCTCCGGATGCTGCTGCTGTTGTGGACAGGTGTGATTTGAATGGCAAATAGCCCTCATGCAAACACAGCAATTAATGGGGCCAAGGAGCAGCAGCAGCAGCACCGCAGGGTCAATGAAGGCCCGGGCGGGTCAGGATGACAGCTTTTACCAGATAGTTAGTTAGTTAGTTAGTTAGATAGATAGATAGATAGATAGATAGATAGATAGATAGATAGATAGATAGATAGATAGATAGATAGAGAGATAGATAGATAGATAGATAGATAGATAGATAGATAGATAGATAGATAGATAGATAGATAGATAGATAGATAGATAGATAGATAGATAGATAGATAGATAGATAGATAGATAGATAGATAGATAGATAGATAGACTTTTGAAATGAATGACAATCAAACGTCACACTTTTTAGTTTTTATTGTTCATCAAGAACCTGTTACATTATGAGAGATTCCTTCCTCATCTCCACAACCTTTGTTTAAATGACATCTCCCATCCATATAAATGGCTTTACTTGAGTAACCATCATTAATCTTCCCTGGTTCGAGTATGGGATGATCCACTGTTTGACCGGCACTCACATTGTAACACATGCTTGAGGACAAAACAAGTTAACAACCCAAATATCAAAATGTCACAACGTCCAGTGAACTAAAACATAAGATAACATGCTTTAAATAAAAGCAAAGCAAACTAAAAGTTAAGAACAAACATTTAAGAGGATAATAAACATGCACCCATTGTTAAACTAAACACAAAATCCACATTTAAGACTAGGAGAAGAAAAAACATTTTAACATCGAAAAACAAACTTTCAGTTGTCTGACTTGGCTTTTTAATGTCAAGGCACTGTATAGCTTAAATAAGATTGTTCATGGCTGTAAGTGTTCCACATAATTTCACTACAACAACGTAAATATTCAAGAAAAAAAAAAAATCCACTCAGCTAAATAATGTTACTGTACAGTGTGAGAATTTCAACAAAGTGAGAGAAACGTGTCAAGTGTTTGTCAACTAAAGACCTATGGATGCGGCAGATATGTTACATGAGAAACTATGCTCTCTCCACAACATGCTGCTGAGAGATTTTTCTTTTTCTTGAAGCCATCTATTTACCATATACTGCCAGACTATTGTGAAGCAAGCAATGTACACCACTGTACAGCATCTAAACTCTGTCAACAGCTTCCAGTGTGAACGTCTAGACACAAGCAAAAAAACAAACAAACAAAAAAAACACAGCTGACATTCTACGTTTTTTTTTTTTCCAAACAGCTTAAATCTCTGTTTTGATTAGTAAAAAAACACACACACACACACTTAACTGTACAATGTCTAGGACAAAAAATGTAATAAGTGCATATTTTGAGAGAAATTGGCTGAATTTTGTTAAACAGGATCAGTTCTGGTAACAAAGAAAATAAATTCAGTTTGATGGTGACAGGTGGAGGCAAGGGGGGGTAGAGTTGGGGGGAGCCACATTAAGGTATTTAAAGTGGCAATCTCAAAAATTTCTATTTTAATAAATATATTAAATTCAAGATCTAAAGGAGGTGACGCATCAGCTACTGAATCTGTGGTCTGCTAATGAAAGCACTGTATGGCTGGACGTTTGCCGCATTATAAACTAAGTTATTTTAATCGAAACACATGAAAGTGCAGAATTTGTTACCACGGCACCAGATTTTGGTGGCAAAAGCTGTAGAAAGCACAGCAAATGAACAACATTTAATCCTGCTACTACAGGCTAGCATCTGCTGATGATTTTGCCTTTTCAAATCCACCATTCATCAATAAGAATAGTAACGTATTCACTTGAAAATACATAATCAGCCATCCTGATATCCTTCCAAGCAGATTCAGGGGGGATTGAGTGAATGGAGCTGATGGAACATGACTAGTTATCCAAATTATTGCTTTAATGTCTGATAAGGTGAAAGGATCCAGACAAATCAGGTTTTGGAGAATTTAAATATTAATTTTTTTTTTAAAGTCATGAACTAATAAACACCATAGGAAAGAGAATTTATGTATTAAGTGTAGCCCAAATACGTCTAATAACATTTAATAGTTATATCAAATCACTTGTTAAAATAAGATCTCTGTATGTTTAAATAATGATGATTTAAAGGATGATGTTTTTAAAATGTAGCTTGCTCAAACGGTTTTTCCAGGATCCCCTACCCTGCCTTTAAAAATGGTGGAACAAGTGAAGTGATTTTTTTTTTTTCTGAAATGGTAAGCTCCTGCGACTTAACAAAAAAAATTTACTGGAAAGAGTTAAGTTTTTATATGAAGTGCTCACAGGAAATGTAATGATTTAGATTTTATAATTGTCCTTAATCAGAAATGCTTTGAAAAAGTGACATCAAATCATTTTTTTAGCATTTCTTGGCAGCACTTCAGTTCAAAATGCAGTATTGCAGGGGAAAATATGATAAGAAGGCGCAGTGAAATTAGTTAGTTACCTCTCTGAGAAGTACAGTAGGCTTTACCATATGCAAAGCCCAGATTAAGCAAGGCTGACATCTTCAAGAATGCCACTTTGGGATCCAACACAGGAATGTAGCTGGTTTCAGTTCACTTTCTTAGCACTTATTGCACCTTTAAAGAGAAGAATAAGACAACTACTGGTGTGCTGACAGTGTAGACAAATACAGTATTCCCTCTGAAAGCAAAACCAGGAAGTGACTTAATTACACTCTCTTGAATTCCTTATAAGTAAAAGGAAGTAATTCTATTTCCAATATTAGCTCCACAGATATTATTTTCCTTCATGTTCTAGTTATAAACAAACTCCATGGAAGACCAAAACCAAAAAATGAACGAATGTTTTCTTGTGTCGACCAAGTCTAACGTTGTTCAGCTGACATGTTTGATTTATAAATCAACATGAGTATTGTGATTAACTTTGGATTTAAAGGGACTAGAGGCAAGATTAAGAAATGAAACTCGCGACTTCCGCGACTGGCGCTTCAGGTAACTGCAGCCACGAGCCAAGCCGTCAAGGGAGCGTGCACAAACTGAAGCTATAATGTTGTTTACTACGCTTTTTCCTTGTAGTTACACATCTTAGTGGTCTTTCAGTTGATCTGGATCGTTTGCTGATGGCAGAAGAATCCATAACTATCGCTTACAGTGTTTGAATTCACCGAGACCGTCTTCTTCCTGTATCAAAACTGTTGGGGACACAGATGCAGCGTCATTTGACGTCACATCCGCAGGGCAGCGCAGGAAATTCGGCCACTGAAACGCAGCGCTTTATGTAGCACACAGCCTGTTCAATGCAACTGAGAGAGACATGGTTGGGCTCGTTCTTTTTGGTTTTTAACGCTTCATCACCCATAAGTATTTAAAAAACTTTATTCTTTCGTAATTCCTGCCTCTAGTCCCTTTAATATGTGTGAATCAAGACCTGCAAAACCACTCAAATTTAAATACTAACACACTGTTGGTTTTCGTCTTTTATGGGATTTATTTACAACAGGAAACAGTCTCCAATTTAGATCCATATATTTTACTTTAAATGTTGAATTTTGTTAATAAAATTCTTGTGTTGGAAGAATTATGAATGTGAAAGATGGTATTTATTACATTTTCACATTTAGCATAAAAAAACATAAGTGTGACAAATTGATGAGAAAATGAGCCATTGTTAATGTTAAAAGTTTCATTTGAGTTTTTCCTGTAAGGACTCGCCGCTGGACATGAATGAACCCTGCCGTTGGCTCTGGATGAGGCAGTTTCCAAGAAGAGTTCAAGGAGTCCTTGAGGAAGTTCAAAGCGTTCCCTTGGGGAATGAAGAATGAATGGAAGTGGTTGTGTCCAAATGTTTCCTTAGATTTAAAAAAAAAAACCCTCTCTGACTTCAAGTCTCAGAGTTTACCATTGATGAAATGATGTCCACCAAACTATCAAGTCCAAAAAGGTAGCCGTCCTCTCTGTTCCCTTCTACCCATAATGCTCGGTGGGTCAGTTCATCCCCTTGAGGAAGAGGCGTGGTTTTCCCAAAGTCGATCATCCAGACTTTGGCCTTTCCCTTACTGTCATGAACAAATAACAAGGAGCTGCCAATCACCTGCACAAACACACAGGCAGCATGAATAAGAAAAGAGGAAATAATGATCAAAATAAGGTTTCTTACTCAACATCAAATACCTATTTATGTATTTTTTCCAAACATGATCTCACTTCTTGTTTTGTGGCATCAGCTTCATACATCTACTGTATTTACTTGCGTGCATGTGTGCATCAGTATCTAACTGAATGTATATGTGCCTGCAAGTGTTAGTGTCACTGAACTGTGCTGCACACCAGCTAACAACAAGAACCTACTGTGTGATGAATAGTTGACTAGAACTCGAACTAATTCTCCAATTTAAAGGATGTGCAACATGTTTATTGAAGTTAATGAGCCTCAACACCTACTGAGAATACAGGCGATAACTGAGTAATACAACATAAAGGTACAGCAGCTGCTCATACTGAAGTTAAAAAGCTTGATGGTTGTTTTTTTTCCATGAAGTGCAGTTCATTCACTTTTCATCAGATAAGATACCTTTACCATGATGTGGCAAATACAGTGCACAAAAAAAGAAACCAACAATAAAGCAAAACCGAGCTTGTTTCCAGTCAGAATCAACACTTAACTTATGGTGCATTCAGACCGCCCGTGTTGTCGGCGGCAAAAACGTGCTTGATGCCAAAAGTTTGATGCTGGTTCACATAAAATCAGACGCTGACATTCAGAGACCAAAAAGCACGTGACGCGCGGCAAGAGCGTCTAGAGTGTGGTGGTGGACCCAGTTGTTTTCCTTTGTCTGTGTGTTTGTACTATGGTGGATGAAACTGAGCAGCTGTTTGGCTTCATTGTCCACAAAGCAAGAAAACGACGTTGTGAAGCATCTCTGCGCCATGTCTGGATTCAGCAGAGGTGTTCTGGGTTTAGTTAGTTTCACTGTTTACTCCAGGAACTGCACGCCGACAGCGGGCGCTTTCAGCTTTTGTTTGACCCGGCCCAGTTTAACGACCTGCAGTCTTGCATTGGGACGGCATTATGAGCTCATTAATCCGATCGAGACAGCAGGTCATCAACCCACCGTTTGGAAACCCGGGACCGGACTCGGATCACAGTTTATCCTCCACTGTCTCCGTGGGGTGAAGAGATCCCCCGCGTCTCCTCTGTATTTCCCGTCCTGTCAGAAAACGTATGTCAGCGTCACGGCACTGAGACATGCTGAGTCTCTGATTGGTTGACGCCCCGCATCAAAGCAGCAAAAGTTCAGATTTTCCAACTCTGGCGTTGCAGCGACAACGCTCAAAATGCACCGCACCCAACATCAAACGCCCTGAATGTGCTGCAAGAAGGTTTGACGTGTTTACATAGACTTTGCAAGTAAACCTGGCGCCCCTGCCGTGCCCACCGCGGTCGGTCTGAACGCACTATTATTCTTCTGGTAACTAAAAAGTGACATTTAAAATATTACATGCATACACACCCCTTTATGCTCGTTTTACTTAGCGACTTTTTGTCAAATGATTTAACATGTGTCTTTACCTCGTGGGTTTTGAAGAAAGGGGAGATCTCCAGAGTTTCTCTGATTTCTTTTAGCCTTGTTAGGTAACGATTCTGCAAATAAACACAAACAAGCTTTTATAGCCTAATTTGTTCTGTAAAGCAGCCAGTTTTATTAGACCTGCCAGGACCAACCAGTTGCATGATTCTCTTTACTGGTACTTTATGATTTATTTCCTAACACCAGAAAAATAAATGGCCCAGTGTTCAGCAGCTTTAAAAAGCTTTTTTTTATCTAAAAAAAAAAATCAGATGAAATGATTTAAATGATTTATCATTATTATTATTATTATTATTATTATAAAAATATAAATTCCTCATTGAATTAATAATTATAATGTTACATGGTTTAAGGTTACACCTATAGTTTTTACCGTAAATGAAACCAAGATTGGAAACAGTGTTATGTCCTCTACATGAGTTTCCTATAGGGTTGGTAAAACAACCTGACTTTCAATTCCACTCTTTGTTTTCTATTCTGACACACAAAATTTGAGGTTATCAACACACACACAGACAGCAAACCACAGACACACTCACTAATATCTCCTTGTTTTCTTTCACAAAGTCCTGGAAGGCTGCAGTAACTTGTTCTCTCGTCTTTGTCTTCTTAAAATCTCTGTTGACCGTCCCGTCTTCCTTCTGCAGTGGGAAAGAGAAGAGCGTGTCAGCATGAAACATGACAGCGTGAGAATTCATCTAGGTTTATTTAAACTCGTGTTACAGTAATATATTATGTCAGGAGAGTAATGATTTCAGCCTTTTATGTTTTACTTCTGGCTCAATTAACTGCAGCTTCAAGGCTTAAAAGTTTAGGAGAGGAGAGCAGAGGTGAGGGAACAGAGGATGGACAAGAAAGGCAGAACAATGCATGGAGGGAAGCAAACAAGGAAGGAGAGATATTTTTAGGGATTTAACCTTAAAGCAGTGAAGGGTCTTTGACTCTGTTCCTGACTTGTAAATCCACAAAACCCCTCTTTCCATCTGACAAGTCGTTACCTAAATTTTACAAAATGTAAAGTTTCTAAAATTCCAAGGTGACATACTTCCTGGTTTTTACTGCTATTTTTTTGTACAACTGATACAGTTTTAACAGTCACTTCTTTTGTCTTTTTCACTTCTTGTGAAGTCAAGGAAGAAAGTTTCATAAATAAGAATTTATAAATAGTAAAAGTGTCACAAGACATCCACAATCCCCTCCTCTCATACATGCTAAAAATGTGGAAGTACTAGTGTTTACAGTAATACTAGTGTGAGAATGGAACTCGTGGCAGTTGCACTAAATGTTACTAAATTGTAGCTACAGTAGTAGTACTTCTAAAGCTGTAACAGCAGATTTTGAGTGTGTGTGTGAGAGTCCCCATCCAGTTGAGTGCCTCAGTGTGGAATAAATGAGCTTTCCCTCTTCTTCTTGCTGCCAGGCAACAAGGTGCTATTAAGAGACAAAACTTTTTTTTCCCTTTAAGGTTTAAGTCTAACACAGGAGTTTCTCTCTGTCTTTCACCATCGAACTACTATGCACACACACACACATACACACACCTACACACGCACAGGTAGTTTTCATATACATAACAGACATACAGTAGCTACAGACACATGTTCAGGCTTGCAATGCAGGAACTGAAGTAAACATCCACACATCATTATCTGCACACACATTTTTGTTTCTGGGGATAACCCTCAATGCCATGGCAACGGACCACCGGGTGGCCGTGAATGTCTATATATAGCCATGACCCTCAAATTGAGAATAGATCTGTGAGTGTGCGTACAATGTCTGTACCATATGTTGAGGCCTACACAGCTGCCACTGACAGGACTCACACACGACAAAGGCAATCATGCACACACATGTACTTCAGAGGAAGTTTCTGGGCAAAACAGGAAGTGAGATCATGCCCCTAAAAGACAAAGCAGAATGCTGGAAGAAAGGAGGGAAGGAAGGCCAGACGTTTGTAAGTTTTACCTTAACTCCTTCTATCCTGAAGCCCAAGGTAGCTGTTGAGCTTATGGTCTCTCTCCACTGCATGTATCTGGGTTTGGTCACCGCCTTCTGGTCGTTCTCCTCTGACGTCGGCGCTTCGGGATCTACTTCAATCATTTTCTGATACATGTCAGGTCTTGGAGAAGGCTTTTTACGAGCTTTCGTCAGCTCTTCTTCAAGGTAGGTCCTGGAACGTAAGAAAAAGGCAGTCGGTGGGTGGTGAAGGGGACAGAGGAGAAGATGAAGTAGGTGATAGATATGACAGATAGGTGGCAAAGGTGAGAGGAGAGCATGGTGGAGAAGATGGCAAGAAGGTGTTTTGTTCCAAATAGCATCACAAAGCTGTTTAATCTGGACTTTAATTCTGAACTTCCTTGAAGGTAGAATTTCCAACTTGAGATTTACAATCATTATTTACTTATTTTTCATAAAATTCCCACCTGAGCAATTAAAGACAAACAAATTGAAGAAGTAATCACAGTTAAAATGTGTAAATAAAATATAATTATGCATGTATCATCTCACCTCACTCCCATTTTACAGTCCATCACACATGGGTAGTCAAACTCAGCCAGCAGATCCTCCATCTGGTTGTATTTTTGGCCATCCTTCTCCACGTCTCCATGGTAACCAGGGACATATGGGCGAAGCACGTCTCTCATCAGAAGGGACAAACAGCGCTGCTCACATTCACAGTGTTTCTAAAAGACATAATTAACAAATGGCAAACTTGTGGAAGCTCTGAAATACAGGATGGATTTAAAGCAAATTTCTGTCCTCTGAGAAAGAAAAAGTGACGGTTGTTGAGAGGCGTCTTACTTTTAAAATGCGGCCATTTGCTCCTGCTTTGAAACTTCCTGTAAAAAAAAATATACATATTGTCAACCTGCTGTAGAAAGTTTGGTTAGCTGAAGCAGCAGCATTAGAAATTTACACAAATTCAGTCTAAGTAAAAAAAAAAAAAAAAAGAGCGAGACCTGTGGGGTCTTATTTTTGGATTGCTGAACCTGAATCCTACAAGACATTACAACCATCACCACACACACAGGCTCCCCATGAGCCTTTGCCTCAAACTTCCAACTCTCCAAAGAAAACACATGTTTTCTTTTTAGGTTTTTGGGGTGTTTGGTCATCAAACCCTCTGCTGCAGTGACTGAGAAGGTAAGTTTCATGTTCTTTTTACGTGTGTGATGTCTGCAAGAGTGTGTCCATTAACCTGCATGTCCTGCAAGTTGAATCCATGGATATTTCTTCTTGAAGGACATGACAAATGGTGACCAGTGAACCATGTTCTTTATCTTCTTCCATGACTTGTGCTACAAACAAACATACACAGTGATTAATCCTCACAATGATGCTTTGCCATGACCTTCCCATGTTTGATGTTATAAAATTAAAGATGAAATTATCTCCACCTAAGAAGCTTGAAGGTAAACAGGCATGTTAATTATTTTAAACAAGATCAGGATTTGAGAGATTCAACCTATCACATCCTTTTCACTATGATCTCAGATCTTCATTAATTTTTCGAAGCTTTGGTTTATTCAGTTACCATGAAGAAAATCTCATTTCAAAGCTGAATCTGAAAACAAACATTCATACAAAAAATAAATAAATAAAATTCTAACTTAAGTCTTTTAAGGAACTTATAGAGTTTGCACTGTCAAAACAAAGCAGTATAGACTGCAGTCTTAACCCTCACTGTGTGCAGGGAAATTTGGCTGATGAATGAATTTATTAGTGAAGGAAAATCTGAAGGCATACTTGGTCTGTAATGCTGTAAGAACAGATGTATGCAAACAAGCATGTGTGTCTGGACAATACTGCTGTAATGAAGGCAGAACATGATGCTGAAACTAGGCTGTGGAATCCCTGTGTTCTAAAAGATGAAGCTTCTTTTGCTTCTACATGCGCTGAATGTATGTTTATGTGTCCACAATAGTTAGAAACTAATGGAAAACAGCTTAATGGTCAGCAAAAAGGACAAACTTTTATTAGCACATGCTCACAGTCACTCGCACAGCAAATGCAGTGGGTGGGAAAATCTCCATCAGAAGTCCAGAGCAAATGCTACAGACATTTGAGTTCTTACATGCCTCAGCTAAAACACAAATGCTGGAACATTGCAGGACTCCAAAGCATAAATGAAAAGAACAGCTCAAGACATCCTTCAGTGCTTTAAAGTGCAGTACCACTGATGACCACTGGGTATTTGGCACCAAATTCCAATGATCTCCCAATAAAAAAAGAATCTACTTCTCTCAGGAACTAAGAAATACATCATCACAAGTCATGGTGGCTTAGTTAGCCAGAGTTACTAATCTGATACATGTTCCAATAACCCCTTTGTGAATCATTACAAATTAGACAGGAGTTATTAAATAAGCATAAGTTTATCCTCTCAGGTTTCAGGTCTTACTGTTCTGCTCCACCTTCTTGTCCATATAAAGACACTTCTGACTAAACAGTGACTAAACAAAGGCCAATATAACCACATCTGAATGCCACACTCATTATTTTAAACTTTGCATATGCAAAATGTCAGGAAAAGGACTCTTTGAATTTTCCACTGTGGGAACCGATCACTTTTGGGTGCAAGTTCAAAGTCATTTCATAGTACAGTAGATGGAAGAACAGATTTGACACTGTCTGAGAGGGGATGGCTTTTACAACAAAACACACCTCAAGATTGACAAAGGAATACTGGGAGCAAGCTAAAGGTTTAATACTGCTTTCAAACAATCATCTGAACTAAGCATCAACAAATATCTGATCTTCTGAGATTGCAAAAAAGCAGTGCATGGGGCATGCCCCAAGAATCTCACTAAACCAGAATCCTGTTGCAGGAAGCTTGTGATACTGGCCAAAGAAGGTTTTACTATGTAACAAGCATTCACAGTTCCTGCAAAGTTGCTACATTTAAAAAGGTGAGTAACAGATGTTTAGTTTTCAAAGCCACTTTTGTTGTTTCAGATTTCAGAAAAGGAAAAGCAGAGCCTGAGATTTCAGTTCTAGTGTGAACGTTTTGGCTACACTGCTCTTTACTCCTTTACTTGAATGACCATGAGCAAAACAAATCTTTTTAGAGACCTAAATGCACAAACACACAAAACCACACACATACACACACACTGTTGGGTATCCCTGACCCTGGGGAGCTGCCTGCTTCTCCCACACTCTCTCAGTTGTTTTATAACATTTTAACTCTGTGGAGCTCTGAGCTGGGGTTTCCCCTGGTAACAAACACACACACACACACACACACACGCACAGACACACACAGACACAGCATTTCTCCAAAGGCTCTCCCTGTCCCTGGCAAGGACACATTGAACTGTGGAGTCCCATCTCACACACAAACACTCTCAAATGCAAGCACACTGCATTATTGCTTTAACAAAAACAGATTTTTCTCTTCTTTAAATCCAGTTCATTGTAGTTTCCTGCTTCCTGTTTTCATCACTGACATATTTTCCTTTAACAACTCTGTTAATATTCAGCTGCTGAGGAATTGCAGAAGGAGGAGCGTCTAAAGTACTACAAAATAAAAAGAACATACTGGCACTGATAGTAACAGGACTCAAAGTTATTTTAACTTCAACACATCGTAATGATAACCAGTGATGCTTCTTTAAATGTCAGTGTGAACTGAAACATTTTGCTACTTGTTATACTTCACTGAAGCTGCAGAAGATAAAACTGAACAATATTAAGATCCCAGACTGTTGTTTTATTTCCTCCAGGCAGCATGACATCATATGGAAAGATTCCACATCTTAATCTGTGGGTTAAAACAATGCTTCGCTGTACAGCGCTGAGACAGAGAGACAAACACAGCAACACTGGAAATATGGAAAATTTTCGGACTTTCAGGATGCTTTTTTTTATGTGGAAAATAAGTAATAACCATCTCTGTTTTGATGTCCTGAAATACAGCATCTAAAAGTTGATTGTTTTAATTTTAACATGGAAAATGACCTCACTTTCAGATTTCCTCTGGTCTACAAACAGCAGAAGAAATAATATTATGTCTACAAATAACTGAAGACAAGAAGAAAAGCAGCAATGGGAGAAGAAAGGAGAAGAAGGATGAGATAAGAGAGGAGAGGACCATAGAAGGAGACATATAACCCATGCCACATAATCTGGACCTGATGAAAATTCATCAGCTGATAGCATGACTATCTATGGTTAGATGCATGCACTCACACACTTTTCTGTCTGTCTGAGGCAGTGAAGAGTCACATGAGGGTTTTTTTTTTTTTCTCTGCACCAGTGGAGGATTGGGAAAAGAATACCACCTTACAGTGAAACACTTTCACACATTCACGTCAGCAGAAATCACATGATGGAAATAGTGAGGTCAGCTGAAATGAGCAGTCTAAGCTCATGCACAAGATTATTAGTGTCTGACTTTGTGAAAGCAATGTTCAGCTAAAGAAATGATTCAGCAGGTTGTTTTTCTAACATCAACACAAACAAAACACTTCCTTTAAAGTTACAGAAAAAAAAGACAATCATATGGTAGCTTTCGGTATGGATTAGGACCCAGTGGTTTGATGCAGGTTCAACTAAAAGCACCTGCGCACTCTCCTTACCTTGTGTAACCAAAGCTTGAAATGAAACAAAAGGGCTTAAGATCAGCAAACATGTTTTTTCAACAGTGATTAGCCTTTGTAAATTGAACTGAATGGTATTTTCCTTACTTATTTTTTCCACCATTTTTAGCCAGTTAACAAAAAAAGGAAAAGTAACAGGCTGCAGCTTGGTAGGATGCCAATGTCTGCACTTTCTCTGTTAGCTCAGAATGTCATCTTTCTATGTTGCCCACCAACAGCTGGTGTGTGTGAGCCTGTCCCATCTCAACTGTGAGTAATAACAGACTCTGATATGTAGATTTAAAAGCTGGAGACATTAAAATGCACTTTGAGGACAGGAGAGGCGAAGTCTGCCCATCTAAACATTCAAGGATTTAACTATTACAGTGACATTGTTGGTATTATTACTGCTCAATAAAATCTTACTATAGTAGAGCTGTCAAACAAGGCTAAGCAAGAACTAAAACTAGCTTTAAAAGCTTTCTGTGATGGTAATTTGTACTCTGCTAAAATAAAAGTTAAGCCTCCAGCGTAGGTGATGGTACCTGAGGGCAGCTGCTGCGGAGGTGGATGATGGTAATGATAAAGATGGCTCCGACTGAAACAACAACACTCCACACTGAACACAGCCATGTAGACCACATCATCAGCAATTGACTTTCAGTCAGCCGGACAAACCGACGGTCCAAGGTCTGTCCCTGTCTAAGGTGAAAAACCCAGCACTTTAGCTTGTCTATCTGCTCTCCACAACATTTACACTTGCGTGTCCGAGCGTGTGCAGGGAGAAAAAACAATTGTGGATCATTTGATTGACAAAACAGAGGGTAAACACAATCTGCACATGCAAATTTCTGCATAGGTCTCAACATCTGAAACAGAGATGTGTGAGTGAGAGGAAGACTGAATGCCCATTCCGGGGTAATCATAGAGATTTAAACCAAACACATCCTATTTATTTGTGCATGTTTTTCAATCTTTATGCATAACATATTCACAAAGACTTCAATATGTAAAGATGTGCATGTTTTTTTTGTTTGTTTTTTTCGTGAGACTGAGACAGAAAGATTGTGACAAAAGAATGCAACACTGGCTAAAACAAACAAAAGGAAACATCCAAAGTAGCAGCGCCCACACAGTCTATAGTGAGCTACTGAAGCTGCTATAATGCACACTCAGCCTGTTACTCAGCAGCACTGTTGGTTACAGCACTGTCCCACAAACTGCTCATAGATTTTAATAAAGTAAACTAGCCATGCACATAAACAAATCAGGACAATCTATTTATAAATTTGCATAAGGTTGTGAAATGATATAACACAGCCGGAAGATGAAGCACACCTTTTGTTAAGCCTACGAAAAAAAAATACATGTTCATCCACACGTATGCAGTAAAAACTACTTTTCTGCAATAATTCTTTCCAATTAATCACTTCATAGCGAAGATTAAAGCATGTCTGACATAAGTAAATCAGTCAAAATGTAAGATACTGCAACCTACAGTGATTTAAAATAGAAAATAAGAAGATAATGCTCTGTGGGGTTCTACTCATCAATAGTTTTAGCACTCTCTGAGTATCTAATCACCTCAACTGTCTTCCTGGTGGTTGCTGGAAACATTAATATACCCAGCGATATGATCATCTTTGTAAATGAAAACGCAATGGAAACTGCTGCTACTGCTGGACAGGCAACCATCGAATCAATAGAGAAAAATGCATCCCCGTGCAATATTTACCCATAAGCAGCAAAGCTTTCTAAAATCACAATTCTTGCTTTTTCAAATGCAAACATTACACAATCCTCACATGTGCTTATACTGAAGTTTCTAATAGTTCCTACTTAATCATTTTTATAATTATCAAACATTGCAAAAAACATTGCTTGACCCACCCTACTTTAAAAGGCACACAAAGGAGAGATTGCAACCCAGTTTGTGCCTCCATTTGATCTTTTGCCACTGCATGCTTTGGCTGGCAATCCACACAAGAGCCTGCTGCTTATGAAGGTAAACAACTCATCATTTAGCTCATCTGTGTTCATTTGCCGGAAAAAAAAAAAGATGATAATCTTGTCCACTTCATGCCCTAAATAGTAAAAGTAACATATGCACAGCATTTGAAGTATAGTGTCTTTCCCAAGGACATGAACCCAAGGATATGAACTACAGTAAGGCAGCATGGAATCAAACTTGCGGCCGTCCAGTGGATGGGAACATAGCAAAACCGAGACAAACAAAGTTATAAATCAGCATTAGCCAACATTTCCAGTCCAGTTACATCATGATTGGTTGCTGATCTGACAAGACTGAGCTGTGGAGATGGAACATTTAAGCAAGTTCTCAGTCATTTTAAGATGCATGATACTGCATGTAACAAAGTTGCTGTGTCTCTTAGGTTCTGTGAAAAATCTTGTCTTTTCTGCCATTCTAAGATTATCTAAATCTAACTGATTTTCCAGGTGACCATTTCATGGCTTAATCAAAGAGGTCAAAATGAGAGAAATTCCTTTTAACCTCCTTCCTGGATCGCATTGTACTGGGTGTGGCTTTTTAAAAAACAAAATGTGACAGATGACATTTTTTTAAGATCTCACAATCAGCCAGTGATCATGTTGAGGAAACTGGCTGCAATCAGAAGTGTCACGTTTCTCCACCAGTGAAACCAAAATTGTTGCTTGGCCTTATAGCCATGGGGCTGTGTGTGTGTGTGTGGGTGGTGTGTGTGCGTGTGTGTGCGTGTGTGTGTGTTTTTTTCCAATGAAAGTTTACAAAAATAGCCTGAGGCTGAATAAGCTACACCCCCCATCCAGGGCCTTTCCCAGTAATGTGTCTTTTTAAGTTTTCTCCCATATTTAAAAAAAAAAAAAAAAAGGCAGGCACTTGAGGCTGCATACAATTTTTTAAAATGATAGAGCTTCAATAGATGCTGTCAGTATCTCTGTTTTCATGTTCGATCAGCATGATTGTTCAAACTGTTGATCATCACAACCCCACAGGAAGGAATGCTTGTCTCCCCTGAAAACATGTTATTTCTACATGCATATCTCAAGATGTCTGAAACACCTATTTTTTTTTTTATGTTTGCATTTTCAATTGAAGGGACGAGCCCACCCTCTTTCCCTGCCAATAACTCCCCTGAACTTCAGCTTCTGTCTTTCCCACATCTTTTTGCCCTCACTGTGTCACTCCTATCTCTCTCCCCAGACCAGATGGATCACAAGAGGAGAGCAGGGAAAACTGAAGTTTCCATTGAGAGAGAGAAAGAAAGAGAGAGAGAAAGAGAGGAAATTGTAAGTGAAGGAACTTCTTGCAGACAGGAAGTGGGGGGTTGCCGCTTGCCTCAGCGACAGTATTTTCCACATCCGCCGCTTGACTACAAACAAAAAAAAAGGCACATACAAAGGCCTCGCCATCTGTAAACAACAGATATAACAGAGTAAGAAAAAAAAAAAAAAAAAACAGAGCCACTGGGGCGGAGAGTGTTTATTGAACCCTAAAATATTATCTCTAGAAATCTGCATCAAGTTTTTCATCTCACACATCAGCAAAATGCATTTGCATCAATTGCAAATTTTGCAAACCTCTCAGATGCTGCACTCAAATGAATGTTGTTACAAATGATACACACAAAATTGAATGCGTTGTTAACCAAGAGAAGTTTGATTACATTAGGGTAACCACATTTTACCCATGTGAATGCAGGAAGTAGCAAAAGAATGGTGTTGAATAGTTAAAAGAAGCTGGGAGCAAAGGGTGACACTGGGTTACTAATGTGTGATGTGCAGAAGCAGGGGAAACACTGATGCATGCTGATGTTTTCAACGGAGAGTCACGGAGGAAACAACAAGCTTGGTATCGCTCACCACAAGGTCCCCTTACAGATACAAATACTGCAGTCTGAGTCTGCAAAGTTTAGGCCGAGCAGCAAACACACACACACAAAAACAGCACAAGATTCAAGCACAGAGGCTGCAGGGAGGGTGACGCAGGCTAAACAACGTGCTTGGAGAGAGCACGATAAATCTCTTAGCAACCCAAAGTAGCCGGTGGAACAACAGCTTTGCAAAAGTGACAGCTTTAGTGAGGTGAGAAAAACGGACACCTCAAAGAAAAATGGGTTGGATGTTTGTTGTTTGACTGTTGTTCAGGTTATATTGTAACCAGATAAGGAGACTTCTTTCCAAATTGAGGTCATAGTGGAAGATTAAAGAGAGAATCTGAGTTTCGATCTTGACTCTGTAACACTTAAACTGGGGTTTCTTTGCATGCTCACTAACCAGCTTACAAAAACATTTCAAGTAGTCTTCATTCCTTTGGGGGATTTTTAGCCAATGTATGAGATGCTCTTAGATCCCTTTTCCTGCAATAATGTTTCAGGACCAGCAGGGTTTTCCCCCCAAAACGTAGACTTAAAACTAGCAATACACTTTCAGCTAAAATGTCCATGTCTGTAACGGCAGGCTGACCCAACTTCTGCACACCGGGGGTCAACACAAACATGTACATGCATGCTCACAAGCTGACTGCAAAAACACACCAAATAAAGAATTGACTGGTGTTTCCCCTCTCTAAGTAGGCAATGCAACACACGCAAGGTTTATACACACACACATATAAACTCACACTCTCCCTCACACACACATACTGTACAGCTGTCTGAGGGAAACTCGGTTTGACGTCACAAGGTTGCTAGGCAACTTGCCGCCGTGGTGGTGAAGATTTTCCACTGCAGTACAAACACACACTGTGTGTGTGTGTGTGTGTGTGTGTGTGTGTGTGTGTGTGTGTGTGTGTTTGTGTGTGTTGATTTTTCGTGCCAATCCAGTTGAGTTACAGAGTTGGACTTACAGTAAAGTCTGACACCGTCCACCAGCGAAATCTCTTTTTTTGGTATTGGACGTGAACCTAATGGATAAGTAGAGGATAAACTTTGGCTTCTTGGAAACTAAAGTTTAAGTCAGTGTTTTGGCACTTTTGAAAGAAACAAATAAAAAAGGATGTGAGTCAAACTGTCACAGTTTCTGTGTGCACAACTTTGCGTGCGTAGAAAATTAAACTAATTAAGCTTTAGAGTGATGTGTGCAGAGGGTGTGTCAGGGAAAGCATATGCTGTATAGTTTACAGTTGTAGCAGTGTGGGTGTGGTCCTTATTCTAAAAGGCACTTCTGTTTATATAATCAATCTGTTTATTTAATAGCTGCATCTTTTCAGCAGCTGAAGGTTTATTGAAATGTGTCCAAAAATGCAAATTATCCTTAACTTTACATACCAAACACAGTTAAATTAACTTACAATGTGACTGTTATAGTTCGTTTATACCATAGCTTGAACCTGTATCAAAGCTGAAATATGCTGGAGTTTTAAGCTACAAGAGAAAATCTTTGAGAGACACACTTCCAAAAATGTGATGCTTAATAAATAAATTTAAAAGAAGTTGAAAATTCAGTAATAATTCAAATTAACATGGGTTTTCATTTTCTGCAGATGAAAAAAACCTTTTAACTGTTAAACAAAATAAATGAGGTCACAGCATTTTATTAGCTCATACAGGTTTAATAGCAAAATAGCAAATAGTTGTCATCCGGTTTCATTTCCAAGCTCTGCACATTAACTTTTATTGTAATGGAGTTTTGTCAACCTGATGCTTTGACTCATTATCTTGACTTGAAAAAAAAAAAAAAAAAAAAAACTTCATCATGCTACTGTATATTTGCCAACCGTGCTCTCGCAACAGTCAAAATTACAGCATCACACAAGTCAAACCAACCAAATGCTTGGTTATGATATGTTTTCGTGGTTGAATTTAGGTTAAGGTTAAACCACTATCTTTTATGTAGGCTCCAGTAAGAGGGTGTGTCATGCAGTAATGGGGATGTTTGGTGCAGGCTGCAAGACTGAGACCCCTCTTCAGTGCATAAAGCCCAGCGTACATTGTGCAATTTGGGATGGGGGGATATATGGCTGCTATCAACAAACCAATAAAAAAAATATTAGTATGAAAGTTGATTTTCTAGTGTATGCATTAACTGTTGTTTCTGTGGAGTTTTATCTGTAGTACTGCTAACCGTCATCTTACCAAAGGTGCAGCTCTGCTGCTGAATGCTTTTATCTCTAATTCTCCAGAACTCAAACTGAAAATTAACAGCAAAAGAGAGAGAAAAAAAGGATACTTGTACCAGTATAGACTGTTTGTCCTTCTGCTGCAAAATTACTCCAACTGGAAACCACTGTCAGCACATGCATATGCCTTCTATCATTGGAGAGATGCCTACATTTAAAAGATCTACCAAATGCTATCTATACAGCATATGGGTTAGTTCAGCCTCTACGAGTGTACAATGTGTTGCTATCATTTAGGAGATAATAGCCATCACAAATCAGATAAGTTTGACTGAGTTCATACAAAAGCAAAAATTAAAAAAAAATACAGCCAGCGCTTATTCAGGCAAATAACTCAAACTAATGTTTTAATTGAATCTACTGTGACTGAAAACTTAAGTTATAAAGATAAACGCTTTTTCAGGGATGAAATACAAACTTGTACCTGTGATTGATGTGATCAAATTTGCCTTTTAGTTTTTTTTTCACAAAGTATGCAAGAAAATGACCATTTTCTTGCACATTTCTGTCACCGTAGAGCAAATATATCTACAGTATATGCCAGAGTTAAAGGTATAAAAAGATTTTTCAGGCTATTTTTTCCTGCCATGACAAGGAACATCTCATGTCAGCCGAAGTAAAGATATACCTAACACATCGTAAAACTTTTTTCTCGTTTGTTTTCTTTCTGCTGTTTCACTTTTTTCTGCTGTTCTTTCTGCCTTTCTCTCTGTATCACTCCTCTTCTCTCTGTCCCTCTCCTTTCTCCCACATACCTCCCACACAAGCAAGCATGCTTTATGTGTTTCTGCACGTTTGCCTCCTGCACACATACATCAGGTTACCTTAAACTGTGGAGCAGAACTGCGACAAGCTGCAAACAAGAACATGAATAAACAACATGTCTGACGTCTTTGAGCTTTAATTTCGGTAAATCCAGGCTTGTATTAATAACTAAAAGGTATGTCCACCTACTTTTGACTTTGTGTGTTTCCCTGGACAAAGTAAAAAACAGTGGGTGGAAATATGCAAAGAGCAGATCAAACAACATTCAAATCCATCATACAAATTCATTTAAACAAATATCTAGCAAGGGAGAGCTAGGATGTTGGTTTTGGGTGGGGTCATTGGTGAAATTATGAAAGATAAATTAATTGAGGCACTTATGATAGTGTAAAAAAACTGCAAATCATCTTACTTCATCCTATGTTGGGTTTTGTTTGAAAGTAGAAGTGAAATTGCCTTATAAACCCTCTGGCTGCACAAGAAAAACACTTCCACCCGCCCACCGACAAACATACACACTTCATCACCAAACAGGCTTTAGCCTTGTATTTTAACTGCATCCAAATGCAGGCAAAACCGATGAAAAACAAATTCTTCTGTTTTTCCTTCTTCTGCCATGCAAGCTGTCTCGTGCGCACACACACACACTCATTACTTCACAAGCTAAAAGAAAAGAAATAAAATAAAAAACACCACACACGCAGGTTGGGACAGAGAGCGAGCTCAGGCAAAGACAGCAGGTCAACATGACACAGAAGCACCCAGAAACATGCACGGGCACATTCAGACAGATAAATGAGGTGCACACTGACATGAGGGGCTTCTGTAACTAGTTTACCAGCACATGTCTTCCTACATGCATGGCTTGATTTTCTTATCTTACCCGAATGATCATTTTTAATGCCGGTGAACATTCTTTCTTTGTGCACCTGTTCAATCCTTAAATATGTTTAGAAATGTAATGCGAAAGTTTCATTTACATCAATCAGTGGAAGTGATGGTGATGGCTTTTCAATGTGGTTATTTGTTACTATATGCCATAAACCAAAGAATCTAAGGAGGAAGATACTTTTCCAGGGAAAAAGCACAAACAGAATTTAAATTCCCAATAAAGATGAATATGCTGTAAAAACAAACAGTATCATGTGGTTACTTGCAAGTGTTTGTTTTAATATGTTTGGCAAACCATCAAGCAGTTTCTGAGACATTTAAGCAGGTGGAGGCTCAGTCAAGGGATCAGCAGAGCCCGTTGGATTATACTGGAGATATTTCAACCTGGAACAAGGCAAGCTATGAGAGTAACTATAAGACTTAGCATCAAAAGCGTGGCTGTAAGTATTTAAGAATACCCCACTGGCATAAACAGAAGGAGCCTCAAACTATTTAATTGTGGTTCAGGTATTTCGCCTCTTAATGCGTCATTACTCCCTGACTCCCCCTCAGCCTGTTAGGAAACTGAAAAAGCCTCTTGGATGAGAAAAGAAAGAGTTTGTAGTTGCTTTTTAATTAAATACTTAAGATTATCCCACCCTGGATGATGGGTGAGAATTTAATGCAGGTGATGGCTGCACTTAAAAATGAGAAAACAAGGTAACACATTTACAGTTACCAATAAGCCTGATTTTATTTTCCTACACTGACATTCAAGTTGATCCAACAATTTCTTCATGATGATTTCTGCCACAATATAGTAAATCATAATGATTAAAGATCGACAAACATTCAGTGGGAAATTTAATTATTGTATTTTATGCTGATTTGATCATGTGATGAGACTAAACAACCAAGCCTGCCATGGAAGAATAATACTTTTATGTGTATGCTAATATTGTTTTCCACTGTGAGGGCAATAAATAAACTTTTAAAAGCACAACATAACTGTCAAACATCGATGCTGCGCTACATCGCTGCACTGAAGGAGTCTGCACAACATATCCTGCTGCTGATTAGCTGTGACTTATGATTCTGACAGCTTAATCCAAAAATACCCACTATGAGACAGCAAAAATGAGCCAAAAGCCTGGAAAAGCATGAACACATGCTAGTTTTTAAATCTTTACAAAAGATTATGCTAAGCAGTGAGTTATCCAACAAGTCTGACACAACTCTTGACGATCTTAGCAGCTCATGCACTTCCATCATGCATGTATGATGTACAGCACCACTCACATTCTTTGGCTGAGAAAATAGCGATGAAGTAAACAACTATGATGTCTATGATGGACAACTTTGATGGTAATGCAGTAATGAGTATAAAAATCCACAAAATTTATAATTCACTTAAAAAATTTCATTAATATTTTTAAGTTTTGGTTGATTTATGTGTTTGCCCAAAATGTCAATGTTGTGAGTATTAGCTTATAAAAAGCATTTATTCTTTGGCCTTGTTCTTTTTTAAAAACATGCATTCTTGGAAGATTCAATTAAAAAAATATGACAAAAATAGTCTAAATTGGTAAAGTGAAATGAAAAGATGCTCATTCTAAAAAGTTATAAACTGTAGCATGTATTCACGCCCTTTGCAAATCTCCTAAATAAGGACGACCATTAAAGCCATCGTCATCACAAAAAGGAAACAGAGGAGTCGTCTACCAAACTTACAGACCAGGTGAGGATGTTTGAACATCACTGTTCAACTGTATGTATGTATTTCTGTTTTTTCAAATCGCATTTTTCATATCGGTTCACCAATTTTTTCCAAACGTTATACATTTTGAAATACCCCCCCACCCCCTGCCAAAAAAAAATTAAATAAATAATTATAGATTGTAAATCAAAAATAAAAGAGAAAGGCTCCCTGAGTAAGATTCTTCCCTGATCCTCTGAAGTGAGAAGTATGACCCTAGATACACAAAAGTATTTACACATTATGTACGTTGTTATGTGCATGTGCTGCACCAATCAAGTTCTCTTTTACTTGATTTGATTGCTTAGTTAAGGCAACCAAGAAACCACAGAGCTCCTGGAAAGTTTGCCAAATTTGCATTAACTGCTGAACAAAAGTTGCTTCAGTGTGAACACAAATATTCGAGCAGAATCATTTAGTAAATCTTTTAAATGGGTACGTGGGTTATTATCACAGAAAACCCAGCTGTCTACTGACTTTGCTCATATAGATGTTAAAGAGCAAACCTGAGGAGAGTTCGCAAATGTCACCACCTTCTGAGATCAAGTCCACTGACTTTTCAGTAGCCACACACACACACACACACACACACACACACACACACAGAAGCACACTCAAAGTTTGGAGGTACTCACTGCTCTCTGTTGAGAACTGAGGAGGGCAGGGTTGAGAAGATGCTCTCCCTTCTCTGTATCACTGGAAATATCCTCCTCTGACTCCTCCCAAGAAGAAGAGAATCCAGCTGAGGAAGCGGAGGAGGAGGACAACTTCCTGAGAGCGCGAGTGGAGGAGTTTGGAATGGGGCTGGAATTGGGGCTGGGGGAGCAGGACAGTCCGTGGTCTGAGCCAGGACCCTCAGTAGTTTGAAATGGGGTCTCCAAACCGTGGTCAGTTATTATGACAGCAGGGATGGAGGGACAGTGGTTGGAGGTGTGATCAGCAATATCCAGCAAACACGGAGGGCTCTCACTGATTTGCACCTGAGGTAAAACGGCATTTTCAGGGTTAACGTCCAACCTGCTTCCCTCTGGCTGAAGCAGCACTTTAGGAACCATGAGGTCCTTATTCTCATCTGTCCTTTCTTTTTCATCTCCAACCATTTGCTTGTTTTCCACCTCTCCTCGCTCTTTTTCTTCCCCTTTTTCTCTCAGTATGTGTCCTTTCATCTCAAGATTTGTTGCTGCATCTTTTGTTGATGCATCAGGGAAGCCCTGCACCAAAAGTCCATCAGCACAGGGAGTTTGCACCGTTGTTGGTGAGTGACAGTCATTCTGATCAACCAGTGTCTCGTTCTCCATATTTGTTTTAGTAGCACTGCTGTCCTTCTCACCTTCATCCCTTCCTCCTCTTCGGTCTCTTTCTGTCCTTCCTTCCTCCACTTCTCTGCCATTTTGGACAACTGAGGGAACTTTAGTCTCTTGTGGGTGGGTCATTGGGTTTTCAAGAACTGCGTTTCCTTGGTTGGGAAGGGAAGATGTTTCACTAGATGCTCGTCTGGAAGACCGAGGGCTACGCTGGAGCTCGGTATTCAGCACCTGGGCACGAATTGTAGAAATGTGGGCCTCGAAAATGCCCACTTTTCCCCTGACCTAAAAGAGACAGAGAATGAAGATACAATTTGGTTATAGTTGGTCTAACTTCATATTAATGGGTGTTCTAGCACCAGAGGAACCGTAACCTAATGAAAGAGAAAATAAGAAAAAATACAATAACATTAAAGAAAATTGATTTTTTTCCCATCATCTCCCAGCATTAGACAGACCATTTTAAAACAAATTGTTGATAATCTTTAAACTTAATTAAATTAAATTAAATGTAATATTTTCCATAATTTAAATTCAGAAACATCCTTCAAATTTCATCATACAGGCACATTTTTTCCAGCCTCCCTATCACAAAAACACAACAAAGAAACAGCTGAGAACTGTGAGAGTCCAAACACGTGTGATTTACTCTCCTCTGCTTTCAAAGTTTGAGTAAATGTTGCATCACCTACTCTAAATCATCAAGTACAACTCTTACTTGTATTATCATTTGGTTAACTAATCAAAAAAGAAGACCCTTCAAATTTTTAATCCATCACTCTATATTGCCTCGAGTTTGGTTTTTCAGCTGTTATCAAGACAGTTTTTAAAAAAAATAAGTATAAAAAGTCACCTCAACGTTCTGCAGCTCTCTGTGGATCTGCAGCAGCTGCGCCTGACGTCTTCTCTCTTCTCGCCTGCCACCTCCTCTTGTCTCTCCTCCTGCCTCCTCCTGCCCGTCTCCTTCCCCTCCCTCTTCACCGCTCAGGCGTCGGACTCGCTGACCCACATTGACTCCCAGGCGCTCCGGGCTTCGTGCCGTAGAGGAGAGAGGGCGAAGTGTAGGGCTGGGACACAGCGAGGATGGAGCGGGGAAGACAAATGCCTGTCCCTGAGATCGGGGGCTCGTCTGAGGGGGAAAAAAAAACAGACAGGATTAGGGGTGCGCCATAATTATCTGTTAATGTAAAAATAAAATAATTATTCAAACTGAATGAAAATAAACTTCAGCTATTTGGCTTCACTTTGTACAAACATAAACAGCTATTTATGTTTCCTCCTGTTGTTTAGTTCTGAGTATTGGTGGTGTTTTAATCTATTTTAGTAAAAAAAAATATATATATATTGTAGGGTCAATAAGCACATAAAGGGACAACGTACAATTTAAAAGTTTTAATTTGGGAATTAATAAGACAAATCTAAACATAAACATAAACTTTGTGTCAAGGAATCATGTGGCTCGGCTCATTAGCCCTTTAGCTCTAGACCAAAAATATAAATCAAATCTTCAGTATTGAGTTTTGAGAAACAAGAGACTTAACTTTTATAGTAAAATACTGAAAAAAACTAAAAGTACAAACAAAGTAGTACTTTCCTTGATAAGGGACCTAAACAGTAGCCACTGCAGTCATGAAAGGAGATTCACATAAAAACTTCAAAGCTGTGAAACAGTCACACAAGCAGGAAAGAGCTGTATTGTCAGATGACTAATGAAAAAAGCAGATAATACATGTTGCCTTGTCACAATGCAAGACGAGAGGGTTTGGTGGTCTAGGTAATGGCACTTCGGAGAATAGGTGAGTGGTGTTTTCGACTCAAGCTCTCTCAGGGCAGATGTGGTAACTGGGCTACCTTTGGGCTTGTTGGGCTGTAGAGACCTCCACCCAGTAACTGACAGTAGGTGCTTCGATCAGGAACCTGCAGCACAGGCCGTGCCACTGGGCTGGTTCTGGTTCGAGAGGTGGTGCTAGAGGAGCCTGGCTGGGTGTGAAACTGATTACTGCTGCAGAAATAAAGCAGATACAAGTTGATTTGTATTTATGTAAAGGAAAATCACAAATCCTCCTGCAACAAGTTATATTTGTTTTAAAACATTTACCTCTTATAATCCAATATGATCAATATGCTATTTCAAGAGGATTAATATGTTTATCATCAGAAATTGCTGAAAACTCAATGATGCACTAGAAATAAAACATGATCTCGTTTGTCTGGTCTAACAGCTCCTGAGGTAAACAAACCGTAGTGACCAAACGTGTTTATAGTATGCATTTCCTCTACTGTTAAAAGAAAAGGACAGATATAAAGTACCTGTTCATGACTCCAAGACTGTTCAGGTTCAAGGCAGAAGCTGCCATCCCCACGGCCAGGCCAGGGGCTTTGAGTGCTGGCTACACATCTGACTATCTCCCCTGAAGCCGCAGGGAGGTCTACAGAACAGCTTTCAGTGTTTCCTCCACATCCAGGTAGCAGCAACAGCTCCACACTGCAAGAAAGGTTAACTTTATTGTCTGTGCTTCTTGTAATTATGGCAAATTTGAGCAAGAAACATAAAAGAAAAAGTTCTTTAAGAGGAAACACCTTAGAGAAAAGCCTTTTCCAACAAGGAAAGATAAAAGCGGTAAGATTTTCCATTCCTTAAAAGCAAATCCAAAACTGCGTCACTGACAAAAAGAATAGTCATGTTGTTGTGTAATCTCATTGTTTGAGCTGAAAGAAATAAACCAAAAATAACAAAAGAGAAAGCAAGGAGGCAGAGAGAGGGAGATGAAGGCATAAATAATGCAGGAAAATGAGCGAGCAAAACGTCTCACACACTGGAAATTATTAGCCTTTCTTCAGTCAGTGTTCCATTCAAGCAGAGATGATTATCAAGCTCAGCTGAAACAAAGCGCGTGTTTATGACAAAGCACAGTTTTCCCTCTAGTTTTAAACCATTTGAAATTGTATAAAAACACATTTGAATTTTGAACACTGAACTTGACAATAATCTGATTAGACCCTGAGAATCTAAAGTTTAACAAACTCACAATTGAAAATAATTTCAGTGGTAAAATGATAGAGAAACATAAAAAAGACAGAATGACACGCAAAGGGACTGAGAAAGGAGGTGGAGGGCATGCCTATTTAAAAAAATGAACTGCAGCAGAGATGTGCAAAGAAATAGAGGAAAGGTTGAAAAATGAGGAAAGAAGAGCCAAAGTTCATGCACGGACACTCCTTGTGATGCAGATAAAGATGCACACAGAATCACAGAACTGGGACTTGCCCTTTTACAGACAAAACACCCACTGTGGCTTAAATTGAGAAAGTTTGCATGAAGTTCTGAGTCTTATGCTCTTTTGTCACATGCATCAGTACCTTGAAATGACTGGACATTTGACAAGGAAAAAAGGCTTTAAATACAACCATGCAATCAGTTTTCTGTTGTACTTTGCAACAGTGCGTAGGGTTTTATTTTCTTGCAACTAAAAGAAGGCATTTTTGCTCCTGAACATTCTCCTACAAGAGGCTAACAGCAGAGAGGGACCATGCAACAGAGTGAATTGAATGGTCACACTCAGTCATAACACAGCCTACGTTCTGTCTGTGGATAAGTTCAAGCTATGAATAATAGGTTGTGATATCATGTCCTGCTGTAAAATAAGCTATGCAAATAAGCGTCACAGTGCAACAGGATTTGACAACTGGTATTTGAGGCACAGTGGTCAAGTCAAGTGCACATCATTTGCAGAAGAGTATCTCCTCATCTCCAAAAGGCACATTTTTTAGCTTGCTCAGCCTCAGGAGCCAAAGTCTTGTGAAGCATTAAAATCTCAGTAATGTCCACATGTTCAGACACATGGGTGGTTGTGAAGAGTTGGTTGAGCATTGAGAGCAAGTCAGTCATTTCTGCATCAGCCTTTACTACACACAATCATTTCTATTAAACATTTGTAATGATAAGATATTGTTTCTAAAGAGGAATTGATAAAGACTCAGGTAAAACTAAATATTAAGCATTTCTTTTCATCTGATGGTAATACTGAGGCCCTAATGTGTATAAATGAAATCCTTTTCAAAACCTTTACAGTCCAGTTCTTGATCTCACTGAAGCATATCAGTATTTGTGTCATGTGCTGGGCTACCAGACACTGTCTTGGCATGTGTTGTGATTGCAGATAACTTCAGGTTTCAGCTTATGAACCATGGCATAAACATGGGATTTCCTTACTGGGGAGTGACGCAGTTAGTAAAAGATAGAAAAACAATCTAAATGGCCCCCCTGACTCTCTGGGGTCTTTTATAGGTCCCACTGCAGATCTACTTTGCCATTTTTTTGTCATACTGTAGTTCAATTTCTGCAAGAGAATAAACCTAGTTGAAGTGAATGCAAAAGAAGAAGTTTTTTTAAAAAGGAGACATTCTTCAAAAACCTGTCCTGACTGGTCCATTGTGCATTTGAAGGTGCAACTGCACCACACCAGCCTAAGAAAGGGGAAGTATACCTCATCAAAAAAAAAGCAGAGAAGCCTGAATATATCTATGACAGCACATGTTTTGCTTCTTCAGTGGTAGTCTTTACCTCTCACTGTCTCCAACTTCATTTAAGATTGTCTACAAAGACAACAAACACGTGCATTTATCGTATTGTCAAATCAACAACTGACAGCGGCCATTAAACAAAACAGAGAAGCAAGTTATCTGCATCTAGCCCATAAACCCCTTTTATGCATCACCCTCTAAGGCTACTAACAAATGTGCTCCGTTAAGCACACATAAACCAATCAAACCTGCAACACTGTTGTCTTTATACTGGGTTTAGTGCACTTAAAACACTTCAGTGTTGTATGTGCTTCAGCTCAGTCTAATCTGTCAGATTGAGTGGGACTGCGTGAGCATTCAAACCATCCACTTGCCTACACAAGTGGGCAATAAACCTACATACAGTTTGCTAAAAAGAAAATGTGATGGAGAAGTTTAGAAAGGACCGTGATGATGTCTGTTTCTTGGATTTTACAAGGAGAAATTTGAGATTCTTGATTAGGGGATGTTACAGCGAGATGCAAGACTCTCCCATGCTGTTTACTAGACCATTAAAATCCATTTTATACTGTATGACTGGGTGTGTCAGCTGGCTGAAGGAAGTTATATGTCAATAAGTGCAACAAAATTATGGCAAATTACATTTTATATCATTTTTCCCACCAATATTACATGGGCATATTTGTTCCCATCAATTACGCAGAAGATTTGCAATTTCCGAAAACTTTCCTGGACAAAAATAAAGGTTTGAAAAGAGGGAAAATACAAAATTACGCATTCCATGTCAGAAAACTGTACAGTATCTACATTGCCAAACTCCTACCAGATGGCATTCTCATAAGTTCATCACTCCACCTAAAGTTCAAGGGTGAAGAACTCAAAACATTGGGATCGAAATTATATACATCAAAACAATTAGTTGTAACAGAGTGGCCAAAAGCTATCATTTTGATTAAAATTGGTAGGTGAAATCAAATTTTAGACAAATATATTTGTACGTTCCATCTAAATGCATATTTCTTCTCTAACCATACTAAAACTCAATATTCCGGAGACGTGGACCCTTGATGAGGATGAAACACGCTGATTTCAAAGGTTAATGAAAATGAAATGAAAATTTAAAAACACTTTAATCCCAAAGGGAAGCAAAAAAAAAAAAAAAAAGGTGGATGTGTTCTCATTGATTTGGCATAAAATAATCTTCAGTTAGAGTCATTAAAATCATCTTTGAGCTGATTAAATTAATCATCTTTAAATACTTGGATGAGTTTCCAACTGCCAATTTTGGATCCTGGAAAATATTTAAGCCCAATATTAAACATCTGTCTCCTAAAATATTCTGCTGTAGCTCAATTTTCAAACAAAACAGTTTATTTAAGCAAATACGTTTGAAAAATGTGGTAAAAACTAACATTGTGACATTTAAATTTCTGTATAGCTGCATATTATAAACTGTTTGGCATCCAAAATGTTTAGATAATATGTTGAAAACCTTTTTAAAAACGGGAATTGGAATGAGTATACTATTTATCTTTCCACCGCAGATAAAAGTCCCAAAACATAACTATGATGGGGAGAAATTTCGCAAGGGGGTCTAATTTAAGGTTGTATTTGTATAGGGATACACACTTCAAAATTCCTCACATAGTTTAACTTCACTAAGTACTAAAAGGATGTGTGTAGGCCTATTCTCTACACAACTTTCGCTGCTACCGCTTCAGCATGTCGTAGTGTTATTAAAGTGCAATAAAACAAATAACACAACAACCAGTAACAATAATGCTCACAGATGTAGGTGCTGACATGACAGTAGCCCGGTGTTATCTTACCTCAGCCCCGTCCTGTCCTCTCCTCTGCGTCTCCGGGACACTTTTATTAGTCAGAGTAATATCACAGCCAGATACCAACAGCAAGCTAAATCCCAGAGTAGTCTCCTCTGTCACCAAGTCTTCTACAGAATTACCGCGGTGCGCAAACTTATAGTTTTCTTTGCCGCTAAGGCTTTTTTAAAATATATATATATATATATATATATACTATTTTATCCTGGGCGAACTCATTTCGACGCACCCGTCGCTTTTTTTTCCCCTTTTTTTTTTACCCCCTTTCACCCCAAATTGTTCCTCCGCGTAAGAAAAAAAACTCTAAAATGTCTTTATCTTCCACAAACATCTAGCTGCTTCCGACAAAAACCTCCAAGCCTCTTGGGCCGTCCAGCGGAAACAACTCCGCAGCCTGCCCGGGGGATGTGTAGTTTTCGGAGGGGAGATGTCTTGTTGTCACGCGTTGCTCGACACCTCTGTGTTGGTAGTACAGCAGCGTTGTGTCTCCGACTCTGAAGCCGGAAGCTACAAGCGCTGCCTTGACTCTCTCTCTCCCTCTCGCGGACTCGGTTCATTGGAAGGATAAAAAACTGAAAAGCCGAGCCGCTTTTCCCCCTTGTCTTCTTTTAAAGAAAGGTTGTATAAGCACGTGCAGTCCGGGGAAACCCTTACACACGTGCACGCGTTACTCCAGCTACCACTGATGGACAAATAGTGGCTGCTGGAGTATAGAAAGCTTTAGAATCAGTAAAATGTAGACCATTCCTTCATATATTGGCCAAGAATGGGAAAAATATATGTTTTTGGATATTTGTATTTTTCAAAATGTATACATATATATACATAATGTATTCAAAGTGTATACATGTATTTGCATAGTGTTAATTTTTCTGTAAATGGTGCAACATCATTCTACAGTGAAAATTTTAGAAAATGCTGATTGCTTAAATGTTAAACTCCAAGTTTGTTTTCAGTTTTTGTGCAATGCAGAATTCAAGTTTTCACATACCTCAGAAAGCTAAATAACTGTCCCGCTGATTAATAGCCTAGTTATAACTAAGTGCTCAATTGAACTGAAGTGAACAAATCATTCAAATGGGGGGAAAAACTTAAGATGGGATAAAAATTAAATGTGTTGTGTCTGTGTTATTGTATCCATGTATTAATTGTTTACTCGGTGTCCGCCTGTAATGAGAGCCGTGCTAGAAGTTGTTGTGTGGCCAGCAATGAAGAGGTAGTAAAATCAATTCTCCATTCACAGACAGCAATTGAGCTGCACGATTTACTTTTTCATAAATGTGACTAAGACAAAATGTATCGTTTGTGATAAATCTAAATATAAGCTACAAAAAATGATAAAATTATGTCCCATTCAGCCATAATTCAAATGAATGATGCAGCTGGGTACTAAAATACTGTAGCCTATGTAGGCTGAGCTACATTGTTACGTTTTTTGATATGCACAAGGTTAAGCTAAGTGCTTGACAACAAAAAACAAGACAGAGCAAGGGGACAACGGGATTCTCTTATCTGCCTGTGTGGGATATAACATTTGTCCTAACTGTTTACATTTTATGAAGAGGATGTAAAAGCCATAAAAACCACCAGATGTGACCACTGTGCAAAGTTAATCATCCAAGAATGCTGAAGAGACACTCATAAAACGTTTGATTTGGCTTAAAGGTACAGAGTGCAAAAAAAAAAAAAAAAAAAAAATCAAAGGTCAATGGCAGAAAAATGTGATATATAATTAAAGACTGTGTTTCTTTTTATGGGTAATCTCTACACTAGAATAATTGTTATGTGTTTATTTTCTTAGAATAAGGAATTTATATCTACTTGCTGGGGCGTGCACATGGAGGCGGCCATATTTGTTCCACAATTTTTACTACGGTGTCCCTGAATGGACAAAACAATGTGTGTGAAGTGAGAAAAACTACCAGCTTTGTTCAGTGGGAGTTAGAGACTGTTTGGGATCAGTAATGCCTTAAAAGATATTAACATAGTTACTCATAGTACAGTCATAGCTACACCTGAGACCACTGGATCCACTTACAGATGAAAACATCTTTATTTTCTGGGAGAATTTTGGCCACTAACAGCTACCATACTTTCACAAAAAAGGTGGAATGTGAAGTCATTTGAAAGAAAACATCTTTTCTTTCAAATAGCCATCTTTACCACTAGATGTCAGTAATTCTTACATACTGTACCTTTAAAGCAAGTGTTTCTTGTAATAGGTGAAGTATAAATCTGTACAGGACCAATGAGTAAACGAGTGTTGATGAAAGAATATATCATTGGCTTCAAAAATCAAAGTTATGCTGAGTTGGTAAAGGTGCTGACTATTATCAGAACTGACACATCTCTATGACATATATATTCACTCTGTCCAAAACGGGTTGGCCTCCTCAAAGATTTGAGAAGGCACCAGAGCAGCCCTCCTAAAACATCACTGACACTTGATTAAATGAAACAGAATTGTGAAACCCCACCTGGTCCTGGGTTCAAAAGTAACTGATGATGCAAGAAGGAGCTGCTTCCCTCTAATGGTCTCTCAGTATATTGCATGCTGCTAGTGAATTGCTACCATCTGAATTATCCAACCTTTACTGTGCTTTTAATAAAATACACAATGATAGTAAATACATAAATATGTGAATAATTTTGGGGGGAAAAGGCCCCAGTTATGTTTGCCGCTCCCCAAGTTTCATTTGAAGAATCATTCGCATTCATAAGAGGACTGCTATTCTTAAAGTAAAGACAAAATCGTTTTTGCTCATTTGCTTGATGGCAGCTTCAGTAAAGCTTATCTGTGATGATGCAAAAATGCTAGATGTGGTGCATTCAGGTACCTAGGCACAGCTGTCTGTCTTTGACATCAAAGGCTTATCCTTTGACATCAGCCTCTCAGTCCATGACAAAAACCCACTTTAGGCATCTAATCATTAAATCAAATCAAATTTTATTTATAAAGCACTTTTTATACATGAAGTAGCACAAATTGCAGTAGTGCAGTACTGGTCTTCCTTCAGGTTTATGAAGTGCTCAAGAAACACTTGAAGAAAATGATGCATTGGTTGGGAAAAATGAAACCTGTCTGATGTGAGCAAAAATCTGATTTGAAATTCCCAGTGTAGGTCTTTTCAGTTGCTGGACTGATTCAAAGAATGTGAACTGACTCAGACCTGTTACTGGCTGTGCTGGAAACAGACAACCTGGTGGATGTGCTATTAAAAGAGATATTGGTTTACAAAGATTTAGGATGCAAAACTATCATTATCTAGATAACACATAAAATATTCAAGTTTTAGGTCTGCAGTTTCTATTGGTAACATACTCTTCTACCTGTTAAAGTCTTAAAGATAAATGTATTTTAGATTAAGCTAAAAGAAAGGGAGTCTGATACAGTATTTAAGCCACGAAAACATTGCCTCTCTGGTGACAGCCTGAGAATATAAACAAGCAATATTTCAACTGTGTAGAGCACTTAGCTACATTTCTGTTCAAATATTTAGAGATGTGCATTTGCAAATGGAGTTCATTCCAGTCAGGTGACTTAGGACCTCCTGAATGATTGCATTGTCAGAGAAATGTGCAATAAGTGCTTGGAAAGTATTGATTACAAATGTGCATGTGCAACTAGAGAGCAGGAAGCCATCATCAACTTGGTCTTTCTTGCAGAACCAAGCTTTTAAAGACCCACTCCGATCCATCTTTGAGTTACTTTAAAACCTTCTCAGTGGTCTTTAAATTATGACTGTAAAGTTTTGAGCCAAAATCACACAACATGTGCCATTTTCCAGGACTCTACTTCTGCAGAGTCCCAGCAGCTCATTAGTAAATTTCCTCTGGGTTGTGGGCAGAGTCTCACATGCTAGCTAGCTCCTCCTGCTAGCTTTTATGGACTCAAAGATAAATTGTTTGTTGTGAGTTTACGTCTGCTTTTGGGTGTTCCTTCTCAGCCTTTGATCAGAAACTTTATAAACAAGGAGGATAAAGTGATATTAAGCATTTCAAGCTTTGTGATTGGCCACTGGATTAGTGACATCAGAAACCCAGTTTGTCAAAACCCCCCCCTTAGCCTGCCTTTTAGGGCCTGCCATTAGTTCATGATGATTTGAATACTCAGAAATGCAATTTTGAGTTCAATTTTCTCAACTTACGTCCTTTACCATAAGAAATATGTCACAAGAACATATAAACAACATGGAAAAACATGATTCTCATTGGAGTGGGTCTTTAAACTGAAATAACCTGCAATTGAATTTACCAGTTGGAATGCAGCAGTGGCTCAGTTGATGGAGCAGGGCATCCAAAAACTGGGAGTTAGAATTCCCCCTCCCATCCCCTCCCCCCATCTGCCGTTGTGTCCTTGGCCAAGACACTTCACCCTCCTTGCTTCCAGTGTCGGTTGTTGGTGTATGAATATGTGTGAATCTTCGGTGGTAGTCAGAGAGGCCGTTAGCATGCATTGGCTGCCATGTCTCTGTCAGCGAGCCCCAGGGCAGCTGTGGCTACACATGTAGCTTACAGTACCACCACCATGTATGACTCAGAAGTGAATGAATAATGGATACAATGTAAGCACTCTGAGTGCCCTCAGCTGTAACAATGTAACTCTAATCCATTATCATTATTACCAATCACCAAAAAAGATGGATCTTAGGTGTTCGCACATACTTTGCCAAGAGCAAAAGAACATGGTGGAACCAGACCACTAAAAGAGCACACTGAGGTCCGAGCAAGTCCCAAAGAAACGAACTTCTGCACTTCTTCACTTCATGTCTCAAAATGCAAAACTTGAACTTATTTCTGGAAACTAAACAGGGAACCTAAATAGATGCATCTAATTTTATGCATGCATGCAGATTTGCATCTGTAAAACACCTGTTCATACTCTGAAGTGTATGCAGTCATGCAATTACTCATTCTGAAAGATGACAGTGAGCGTTTTCTGGGACAGTGGGTAAATCAAAATGTTGTTAACTTGGATCTCATCGTTCATATTGTACAGTGACAGTTAATTGACAGTAAAAGAATCTGAAATCAAACTTGCTGAAAAAGTGAGCACAAATGGTTTGAGATGTCTTGGATAGCACATGTCATTTCTATTAAGTGTGGCAGGTTGTAAAGTATAACTTCTCCTGAGCCCAGTAATCAACATTTTCATCATGCTGACTGATTAATAAATTTATAGATGGTCTTGGAAGTTCAGTCCTGCAGTCATGTTGGCTGTAGCTGCATAACCAGTGATAGGCTTCAGCTCCCTCTTGTGTTCAAAAGATGACCTTGGTCCCAGTTCTTTCAATCATCTTTGCAACGGCTGGTCAATTAAATGTCTGATGTGTGTTATGATGTCTGTCACATGTAGCAAGAACCTTATGTGATAGAGTTGCAAAATAAGATGGTTATACTATGGGGTATGTAACTCAGTGGAACAACATGAAGATGAGTACACCAGGTCACGCTGCATGTTTTTTAGGCAGGGTCAGATCTATTGACCTACTTCCAGTTAATAAACTCACTCTGGAAGATGTACTCTGATCTTGAGAAACACCTGCAGAAGTTTCTGTCTGACATTTACAGATAACGGTGTAAAGACAGAACACCCTATAGCACAGAAATCATGTTTCATTTTCATAATGTACACTAGTCAAAAGTTTGGGCGCACTTTCCCATTACTGTAAATCCAATGTATTCAAACAAATGTGTCATACAACTGTAGAATTTGACAGAGTATCTTGACACGTGTTGTGTGAAGACACAGGCAAGAAAAAAGATTCTGAGCCTTGCTGCTACTCTGTTTTAAGTGATCACCCCCCAACATACCCAAATAGACAAAAAAAAGAAGTAATATTTGCCCGACAAATTCTCATGAAATAAAACAAACAGACAGCACTTTATGGATAATGTCTATACCTAACATTTATATAGAAAGCTTCCCTCATAAGCTTCCATTTGAGCCCCAAATGACCTTTTACTAGCTACAGGTTTGCATTGTTTGGAGCCACTCTTTTTTTCTTTTTTTTTTTTCTTTGCCTTTTGTGGATGTTGAGGGTGATAACTTAAAATAGAGTTGCAGCAGGCTCAGAATATGTTTTCCTGCCTCCCCTTATGCATCCAGATACTCTCTGTCAAATTCTATGACTGTTTATGCAATTGTAGTATCTAAATATTTGGCTTCATATGATTTTGTCCAAGATATCATTTCTGGTGTCAAACCTTTTTGCTGTGTGTGTGTTTCTTTTGCTTGGCCTTCAACTGTCTGTATTTAACAACATCATCATCATCAGTTAAGTCCATCACAGATTTAGATGTGTAGTCATTACAGCACACATGGAGCAGAGATAACATCTACAGTAGGTCAACCAACTTGTCTCAGATATTTAACAAAAATCAAATCTGGGTGCTTATCATCATTTATATACATATATATACATATATATATATATATATATATATATATATATATATATACATAAAACATATTTCATGTTTAATTACTATGGGTTGGTCAGACTGGGCTATAGCAGCAGTAAAATTACAAGAATCAAAAGCTCCTCCTAAATTTTTTAGTTTCACCAACTCCAACTTCACCATCCGTGACTCCACAGACCATAAAGAGACCCTGTTCTCCACATCAAGACAGCCACTGAAAATAACTGAGAGGAAGTTGGAGGCATGTGTTTGTCCTTACAGCTGAGAAAAATGTTTTGTTCCAGAATTAAACAAGGCAAGCTTCGGTAACTTTTTCTTTCTGTGATCGTAGAATGTAAGAAATTTGTCATCTCCACCTCCGGGAACGTTTGCAGCTAATGTTGCCAGAACCTTCAGCAAACATTCCAAGAACATTCCCTTGTTAGGTAGGGCATGACCACTTAGTCAAATATGCCAACAAACACTACTCAATTTATATTTAGACCACATTTTAATTAAATATTTTGGAGAGAAGCAAACTAAATCAGATGGGAAAAAAACCCTCCAATTTGTTCAACTAACTGCAGGACTTTCTTCTTATGAACCTTTATCCCATCTGCTTTTCTATATGAATAGTTAGATAATCTTACAATTTGAAGTGGATTTCTGAAACCAAACTTATGCACCCCAGCTTGATGTATTTGTAATATACATTAGGTGGGTTTTCCTTTCCCACAGTCTTAAATCGTAGCAAGATCATAACTCAAACAAAACTACCCTAAGCGATGCAGTTGTTTCTCCCGCTCCTGAAACAACAGCCCAGTATTTGTCTAAGAGGCTTTACCAATCAATCTGGGTACAAATGGCATAAGTTAATATAAGGATTAACACACAAGATTTTATAATTCATTCAGCTCAAAACCAAGTGATCGCATTACACATTAGTAAAGTTTTCAAAGGAACAAAGTGCTCAGCTGGCAAGCTGTTCAAAAACAAGCACAAGTCTAATGAATGGATGTCAGCGGTGCAGTTACACAGCTCTGTGTGTGTATATATCTAAATGCATTAACAAATCTGTTTCAATGTCAAATACTGTTTATGATTTTAGTGGATAGTTTGTGACATTTGCAATTAAGAATGAAATCATTTTTTAGCCTTGACTTTTGGTGTTTTCAATCAAGCTTTCAAACTCTGATTTAGGTTCTTGGGGCGCTGTTGTAATGTTTTAACTAGTTCTGTAGAAACCTGTAGAAAAAGTCCAGACTTCGTTTGGAAGGCCTTGCAAAACATACAGCGCTTTTAGCAAAAAAAAGAAGAAAAAAGAAAGAAAGAAAGAAAGAAAGAAAGAAAGAAAGAAAGAAAAAGGCATTCTGTGCCAAATGTAAATAAAAACAGCGCAACTAATCCCATTAGGAAATTAATCCAGTAATCCAGAAATTCAAACCATTTACTTCAAACATTTCCCTGAAAATAGTGGAAAGACGGTAGATATATTAATAAAACCAAGGAATTTTAATTTTTTTCTTTTGTTATATTTTTCATTGCAAACCACAGCACAGTTTCCCACGTTTCCACTTAAAGCTGGAAACCAAATGTTTGAAAACTGGAAAACAGTTTCCCATTTTGGAAATATTTTTAATATTATACTTTACAGTAAAATATGATTAATTAATAAAAAGCATTATATATTTATGTAGAAGTAAAATACTGTATGTGAGGAAAATGTGGCTCTTTTATTTTTTGAATCAATGCATGTATAAAAGGGTTAAATGAGTTCATTTCAAAGAGCTGGCTTTTCTCCAAGCATGCTGGTGTGGCTCCAGGCGTCACAAAAACTGTTCAGTTTAGTTGTTTAATCCACTTGTTTTCTTTATACTGGACTTTTTTCTTCATCATAGTTAATTTTGTTGTGTTTATTTTCACTCTACAAATTTCATTTGCCTTTGTCTCACCCCCTGAAATCCAGTTGGTTCTTCAACAAGCTCTATAACTCCAGGCTCTTCCTCAACCCAGTCTCATTCCAAAACGTGACAGTCCTACGTTGGTCCACACCACAATACGTACTTATTTTACAATTTTACCTCAAAATACGTAGACTTACTACATTTGATTTTCCCATTCATTTTTGTAGGTCACGTGACTGTGGAGTTTCTCACAAGGAAACATGGCGGCTATCCCTTCAATTTTGGGTGGAAATTGTCATATTTTGAAATAGATTGCGACTCTACCATTGTTTTGATCACTTTTCTAGCGAGAAATATACCCTTTATTTTCACATTATTCATTCATTTTATGTATACAATCCATAGTTTTTTTCGTTTCGACGGACATTTTGTCCGCTCTCTCATCAAATATGTAGAAATACTACGTTTTTTTTCTCTTTTTCACTTCGGTGGTTGCAACGCTTTTAATATGCTAGAATAAGCCGGTGTTCTTGTAATCAGGCCTAAACACAACTCGATCTCACAGAAGTACGTGAAATATGCGGATTATAATGATGTTTCAACACTTATTTCTGGTCCAGGCACGTCGGAAATTAGATCAATATAGTCAAGAGCGGAGCCGGTTGTCTACACAACCTTCCTGTTTCTGGAACAAATAAAAGCACAAATTACGTTTTTGTGACTACTGAAATCACGTTTTTTTTTTTTTTTTTTTGGTAACATCTCCATTGTTATTTCACCAGTCAAATTGCGGTAGACTATTAAAGTTTTGATATTCTGTTATCTTGTGTGCGTGTGTTCGCCATCCAGAAGTAAACAGTGGCGCACATCCCTAACTGGGTGCTGGTTAAAGTGGAACATAAGATAAAGAGCAGAAACATAAACACCAGAAATAGCTCCCAAAGAGTTTTTAAAAGGTGACGTTACGTTTTGGGAGTGCGAATATGTTTATTTTAATTTGCTATCCACACGTCACACGGAATCCCGGAAGTGACGTAGATGGGAGCGCAACGTCATTCCCGTTTCCAGGCCTATTTCCACATCATAATCAGCAAGACATTTTATGGCACATTGGGTTTTCCATGAAAGTCTTCTTCAGCCTCCCCTGGAAGTCTTTTTGTTTTCTTTTATAAGGATAAAAAGCATTTTTATTGCCATCGCACGTATCCAATCAGCGCGTCTGACGGCTTCTCTGTCCTCTTCTCATTGGCTGCGGTGACGCGGAAGTAGTGGCGGAACGTTTGTCCAGAAAGTCATAAATAAACCGATATATTTACTTTTTCTCAGCACTGATCATTTAGTTGTTGCCATTGATAATTGGACTGTACAATATGCTTGGAATATGAAGTCAGAATAGTATTTTAAGATTCGATATGTGGCTGCAAAGCAAGAAATGCTCACACACTCCCACGTTCCGCCGTAGAATGGGGTGCATTCCATTCCAACGTGAGCCCAACCGCCGTCGTCTGGTGGCATTTGGGGTTTTATAGGCCCTGATTCTGTCTATTTTCACGTCTATTTCAGGAATATGAAGGAGATTTTGTATGTGTGTAGATCAAATTTTCAACTTCTTCTATAAAAAGTTATCAACATAAGGTTATACTGGTCTTTCTAGACTGAATCCCACATTAAATCCTGCTTTATTTGGGCCTAACTGGACATAATGCATTGCATTAAAACCTTAAAACCCCAGTGGTGCATTATTTATTTATTTATTCACAAACAAAAACTGAAAGTGTGTTCTGTCCAGTTTTAAAACTTCATGCTATTGTCTTGTGTTGCTTTCATTTTTAAATAAAGTTAAATTAAAAAATACTTTTTATTAATGAATTATTAAAATTTTTTTCAAAGGGAAATTCAGTATTGAAGTGCTTTTTCTTTTGTTCAATCATAAAAACAATGATGACAATAATAATTATTTGAAAGTTTTGTTATGGAGGGTGATGGCTGCTGGCATGAATGATCTGTACTTCTCCGTCTTGCAGCGGACCTGAAGAAGCCTAGCCTGGTTGGTGTACCAGGCTAGGCTTGGTACACCAACCGTGTATCATGACTAACACCATGATACACAGCTAGTCTAGGGTTAGGGTTAGGGGTCTGACTTGTCATGGGTCTCATACATGTGTTCCCACCGTGGCTCAAGGTGGCAACAAAAGAGGAGTCCACACAATGAGAGTTGTAATAATCAAATTAAGTTTATCATAAATTATGAGAACTAAAATGGGGTGTGGAAATGTAGAGTATTAGTGGTGAAGTGCCATGCATGGTTGAGTGACAGTGTGTGTGCTATGTTGTACAAAGATGCAAAGAAACATACCTAAACAGAAAAGGTTACCATATGGAGGTGAAATTGGCTACCCAGCGAGAGAGAGCTTGAAAGAGCGACTGGCCTCTAGCCTCTAACCCTCTAGTCCTCTAGCCCGAGAGACTTGCACAGGCTGCCATTTATCAGCTTGGCCACTCCCAGCTCCACAGGTGCAGCACATTAAAAATAAACTCACCTCAAAACAGAAACAAGTAAACATGATGGTGGGCCATCACACATGGTACTGGTCAGGATGTTGTGTCAGGCTGGAAGAAGCCTCCCACTGAACACACTGTTGTTTCTTTACTGTGTGTGTAGAGGTTGAGAAGAATCCTCCATCATCCTCAGTGTGTGCATCATTCTATTTTGGAAAATCAGCTCCAGCACACATCTAAATGAATTCATACAAGTGTCTTTCAACTCTGCAGAAGCCTGGTAACAAGCCATGTAATACAGACGTGTTGGAGAAGGGATGGAGAAGAAATGAAAAATTGCAGGATTGTCACTCTCAATGACTGGACTTTGCCACACCTATCCTTATGGATCATATAACTTTAAAAGGTTAATCAAGGGCCTTCATCTGCCGTCTTTTGGATGGATGTATGAGAAGGTGTGTCCAAACTTTTGGCCTGTACTGTATTTTTCTGGAGTGGCGGCTGGGGTCCGGGCCCTGAGGTTGCTGCTTGGGTCTTGGGACCCTGTGATAGATAGGATTTAAAATAATACTTTTCTATCTTAGATCAAAAGCTTTATAAAGCTGAGCTAGTGATCACAGTACTTCTAAGGCAAGGCAAGGCAAGTTTATTTGTATAGCACATTTCATGTACAGAACAATTCAAAGTGCTTTACATAAAACATTATAAGCAAAAGGGAGAGAAAAAAACAATTAAAAGCATGATTCAAAATTAAAAGCATTTAAGATTAAAAAGAGAGAATACAGAGACGTGCGGATTTTAACTTTTGAATAAAATCTACGTAAATGCAGCTGAGAACAGGTGGGTCTTCAGCCTGGATTTAAATAAACTAAGTGTTTCAGCTGATCTGAGACTTTCTGGGAGTTTGTTCCAGACATGTGGAGCATAGAAGCTGAACGCAGCTTCTCCATGTCTGGTTCTGACTCTGGGAACTGATAAAAGGCCGGATCCAGATGACCTGAGGGGTCTTGTAGGTTCATACTGGGTCAAGAGGTCACTGATGTATTTTGGGCCTAAACCATTCAGAGCTTTATAGACCAGCAGCAGAACTTTAAAGTCTATTCTCTGATGGACCGGCAGCCAGTGTAAAGACCTGAGAACTGGACTGATGTGGTCCACTTTTCTGGTCTTGGTGAGAACTCGGGCAGCAGAGTTCTGAATGAGCTGCAGCTGTTTAACTGATTTTTTAGGTAGACCAGTAAAGACGCTGTTACAGTAGTCAAGCCGACTGAAGATGAATGCATGGACTAGTTTTTCCAGATTTTCCTGAGACATCAGCCTGATTGGTGGTTTTTATGTGGATGGACTGAAGTTCTGTGACAACCTGCTGTCGTTTCTCTTTGGCTCCAAAAACAATCACCTCAGTTTTGTTTTTGTTCAGCTGAAGAAAGTTCTTCTAAACAGAACATGTTGATAAAATGAAAATATGATGGTTTATTTGAGTTAGTGTTTCAATATATAATGTGGGTGTGAACACACCTGAATCAAATAGATGGCTTGTTACCACAGTTAAATGACATTTGCATGAATTCATCTACGTGTGTTGGAGAAAGAATGCATCTGATTTTATTTTCCATCCATCCATCCATCCATCCATCCATCCAAACAACACAAGACAATAGCATGAAGTTTTAAAACTGGACAGAACACACTTTCAGTTTTTGTTTGTGAATAAATAAATAAATAATGCACCACTGGGGTTTTAAGGTTTTAATGCAATGCATTATGTCCAGTTAGGCCCAAATAAAGCAGGATTTAATGTGGGATTCAGTCTAGAAAGACCAGTATAACCTTATGTTGATAACTTTTTATAGAAGAAGTTGAAAATTTGATCTACACACATACAAAATCTCCTTCATATTCCTGAAATAGACGTGAAAATAGACAGAATCAGGGCCTATAAAACCCCAAATGCCACCAGACGACGGCGGTTGGGCTCACGTTGGAATGGAATGCACCCCATTCTACGGCGGAACGTGGGAGTGTGTGAGCATTTCTTGCTTTGCAGCCACATATCGAATCTTAAAATACTATTCTGACTTCATATTCCAAGCATATTGTACAGTCCAATTATCAATGGCAACAACTAAATGATCAGTGCTGAGAAAAAGTAAATATATCGGTTTATTTATGACTTTCTGGACAAACGTTCCGCCACTACTTCCGCGTCACCGCAGCCAATGAGAAGAGGACAGAGAAGCCGTCAGACGCGCTGATTGGATACGTGCGATGGCAATAAAAATGCTTTTTATCCTTATAAAAGAAAACAAAAAAGACTTCCAGGGGAGGCTGAAGAAGACTTTCATGGAAAACCCAATGTGCCATAAAATGTCTTGCTGATTATGATGTGGAAATAGGCCTGGAAACGGGAATGACGTTGCGCTCCCATCTACGTCACTTCCGGGATTCCGTGTGACGTGTGGATAGCAAATTAAAATAAACATATTCGCACTCCCAAAACGTAACGTCACCTTTTAAAAACTCTTTGGGAGCTATTTCTGGTGTTTATGTTTCTGCTCTTTATCTTATGTTCCACTTTAACCAGCACCCAGTTAGGGATGTGCGCCACTGTTTACTTCTGGATGGCGAACACACGCACACAAGATAACAGAATATCAAAACTTTAATAGTCTACCGCAATTTGACTGGTGAAATAACAATGGAGATGTTACCAAAAAAAAAAAAAAAAAAACGTGATTTCAGTAGTCACAAAAACGTAATTTGTGCTTTTATTTGTTCCAGAAACAGGAAGGTTGTGTAGACAACCGGCTCCGCTCTTGACTATATTGATCTAATTTCCGACGTGCCTGGACCAGAAATAAGTGTTGAAACATCATTATAATCCGCATATTTCACGTACTTCTGTGAGATCGAGTTGTGTTTAGGCCTGATTACAAGAACACCGGCTTATTCTAGCATATTAAAAGCGTTGCAACCACCGAAGTGAAAAAGAGAAAAAAAAACGTAGTATTTCTACATATTTGATGAGAGAGCGGACAAAATGTCCGTCGAAACGAAAAAAACTATGGATTGTATACATAAAATGAATGAATAATGTGAAAATAAAGGGTATATTTCTCGCTAGAAAAGTGATCAAAACAATGGTAGAGTCGCAATCTATTTCAAAATATGACAATTTCCACCCAAAATTGAAGGGATAGCCGCCATGTTTCCTTGTGAGAAACTCCACAGTCACGTGACCTACAAAAATGAATGGGAAAATCAAATGTAGTAAGTCTACGTATTTTGAGGTAAAATTGTAAAATAAGTACGTATTGTGGTGTGGACCAACGTAGGACTGTCACGTTTTGGAATGAGACTGGGTTGTCTTCCTTTACATTCAGCAGAAGAATATTTGCTTTTTGGAGTCTCATAGTTTAAAGGTGTAAAGTGTAGACATTTGCAAATGGTGCGTACACACAACACAGTCCTATTTAAACTGCTGCTGAGACACACTTACCGCTGCAGCCCACAGTCGCATACTCTACTTGTATAATGGCATTGTATTACATTACACGACTCCCTGGTAACCCGTTCCTGTGCCAAACAAAATCTAAAGCCTGAACTCTGATAGGATTTAATTGTCCCAAAATTGAAGTGCACACATACAAATGCATCATCGGCTTTATTTGTATCAGTGAGTGCCAGCTTGTTTTTATCTGTCTGCCCATCGGCTTGTTTCTGTTTCTCTGTCTTCCTCTCATCCTTATCTGACATCTGATGCTGGAGTGTAGCGTTACCACACACACATGTAAGAGGAAGGAAGGGGCACGAGTGGTTGACTTTACTCTAAGCCAACAGATGTTTAGCCAACTGGAAGAGGAATATTTCGTTGGAGTATTGGCTTGCGTTTAACATTGAGACGATACAGAGAGTCAGAGAAGTGATTGTATGAGGCGCGTAACATCTTCTTAAAGGTAAAAGAAAGCACCATGTTTATGTGGCTGTGTGTTTTTTGCAATGTTAGTTGTGTCTGTGTCCTTTTGCATCATTGTTGCTCACGAACGTGACTTCTAAGAGATATAGATTGTTTCAGTGTATTCATCCTGCACAATAGTATGTGTGTCTCCACTGAAACGCTGCCTCGCTGGCACTCGGAAGGTTAACTGATGCACACAAAGTAGAAGATGTCTATGAGTGGACTTTTAAACATAGATGATTACTTATTTCATGTTTTAGTTTTGAAACATGTAAGGTGTTAAAAGGAACCGAAGGGGTGAAATCAGTCTGAAGACCAAGAAAACCCTATAAAAGGAGCCCTTGAGTTATGTGAAAGACAAATCAAAGCCTTATGTGGTGGTGCGCTGTCCAACCACCCCAGTCTGACAAAAAAAAAAAAAAAAAAGGAAAAAAGAGTTTTCAAGGTCTTTAAATGTCTTTCTTTGGGTATTGATTTCTTTTTCAGTTTTCAGTTTTGGATGGCATGTCTGTCTCAATGTCACAAAAAGAAGCAGAAATTTGGAGATAGTAACATTTTCTGAATAAATGAAAGTTTGGATATTCACAGGCAGCTGCTTTAGCCATTATTTTGTATTTATATAACAGGGAACAGGGTTTCATGCTGTTTTTTTTTCACCCTCAGGTCAATGTTACAGGATGACAAGATGATAGTTGACTTGTCCCCAGATCAAGTCGTCCTGGCTGGACTCTAACGTTTCTAGTGGGCAGTGTTTTGCTGCCCAGATGGCTGCGTCAGGGTAATTCCCCGCAGAAGGGCTCGTCGCTAATCCTCCAGAGAATCTGAACAAGCTTGATCTCATGCCTACATGAGAAACCGAACAGCTAGTTTACAGCAGCTCCCTGGCTGTGAGTTCCTTACAGCGAAGCCGGCTGGCTTACAGACAGCAGCAGCACAGTCTGCTGGTTTACAGTAAGGTCACGATCAGCTCCACACTGGGAGTACAGCCAGTCAGAAGATGTAAAGCCAACTGCTCTGTAAGCTTGTCGGGGTAGTGAGAGCTCTCTATAGGACAAACAGGAGGTAAGGAGGTCTAGAGATAGATCAGAGAACAAGGAGAGGGCGATTCAGAGATCACAGATCACAAGCCGTTTAGTTACAGATTTTTAAATCTCAGCGTGGGAACTCTTTCTGCAATATGGGACCTTTAACAATCAGGTAAACATGTCTGACTTTTATTACTATTTTTTGTATTGATGTAAATCTACGAAAGTATGAAAAAAAAAAAGATTCACTGTTTTCTGCTTACGGATACACAAAGTTTATGTTCATATAGGTGAATGAATTTCAAGAAGCCCAATGTGTTTCAGAGCAGGTCACACAAAAGAGTCAAAGACTGCAGGCATGCAGGGGGGTGACCTTAATTCAGTTGGCCTTTAATTATTTGTGTGAACTCAGTGTGGGTTTGTTTCATTTTGCTGCTTTTGTCAGTGCAGCAAGACTGATAAAAGTCTGCTGCCACACCAAAGCGGGCTTTTTCTTCATGTAAAGTACATGATTCTTAAGAGTGGTGTATGGACAAGAATCAGCTGTCATCTTCACTGACGAGCAGATAAAAGGGGATTATTTTTGCCTCCTTCTCATGCTCATGGTAACAAGAAATGTGAAGGAAGTCTATGTGATATAATTTCATGAGCTGGATATCAAAATTGATTTTAATCTTAATGTCCAGCTGAGATGTGCAGCTTTAGCTTTGATGTGGTGCTAATATGGGTTTCTAAGTGGTGTTTGTACTTAAGCTTTCATTTCCTCTGTGTTTGCTTGTGCACGCTGCTCCGGCCTGCTTTGGATCCACACTGCTTCACTAATGGTGAGTCCACTGAAACATACTCCACCTCACTCTTCATTGAAATTTTTTTCCTCTACCTTTGCTGCTCTTGACAAAAGAATAGTGAGAATAGCAACAAGTATGATTCTCACACAAGTTTTTCTTTTAGAGGTTTGCATCACTCTGCTTTATATGAATGCTTCCCCTCTGTGGTTGGTTGTTTACTCTTCTTCAGTAGATGTCAAATCTGCATGCTGGATTCCACTCTAAGCCAATTACCTGAGCTTCTTTAATCTCTCTGTGGGTATATGCAAAGGTGTATGTGTGTGTCTGTGTGTGCACATACACAGGCACACAGTGGAAGTAGCAATGCCTTATGTTATGCAATGAAAAGTCTGTCCTTTTTATGTGTGGCTGTGTGGATCAGAATGGGGCTGAAAGGAGAAAGATTAACTAATTGTTGAAGAAGTAATCACAGGAACAAGCTTAGTTTAAAACACTAAACAGATTTTACTGAGAAAAATAATCTTTTTATTTATTTATTTAATCAATTATTACATATGTATTAGTTTTATTCATTTAATGTTACAAAATAAAAACCATTACACCTAATAAAGTTGCTTATTAATACCCAACAGACAATTAGATGGGAATTTTAAAAGCAAAACGGAATAGCCTTCTTTATCACCCCCCCTTTTAAAAAACAAGCAAACAAACAAACAAAAACAAAATAAATACAAAAAGAGCATTTATTATTCAATTTTGTTGCAAATACATCTGACTATATAAAAGAAAGAAAAATAAAAAATGGTTCAAAATACCAGCATCTTTTGGGGAAAAAGACGACTGTACAGTATGCAAAAATAAACTACATAAATACATTTAAAAATAAATAAATGAATAAATGAATGTATAAATAAATAAATAAATAAATAAATAAATAAATAAAAAAAAAAATGAATGAATGAATGAATGAATGAATGAATCTTCTACTTGTTGCAGTTTCTCAACGTGGCCTCTGGAGGGAGCTACGTCGTTACACTAGAACTGCCGCATCCACAACGAACATCCCTCCAAGTTAGATAGACAAGAAGCGTAACCAATCAAATCTCAGCATTTAATACAGTAATTCCTCTCAGCCAATGATACGCAGCCAAAAGATGTTTTTCACTGTATTGGGTGGGTTTTGAGGATGATAGACAAATCTGCCTCGAACTCCGGCCAGATCTTCGGTGTGGACTGAGGTTGAGATTTTTGGAGGCTGAGGTACTGGGACGTACATTAATTTTTTTTTCACAGGAGAACAGAACACGAGTCCACGTTTGGAAAAGTCTCCAATACGCATCGGTGGAAATTTCAACAGGTATCGTTTTATTTTCACCTCCATAAAGTCACGTGATTTAGACATCAGCCACAGCGGCTGGTTCATTGGTTTTAGGATGGTCTGTGTGTAGTAACCTCGCTTTTTTGGTGTAAATAAGAAGGTAGCATTCTCTATCTTCACAAATAACCACAGTCTGCTAAAAGGCTGTATGCACAAAGGGTCAGGCAAACACCACGTTTCCTACTGAAACCCGTTATGTAGGAAATGTTTTCATACCTTCGATTTAAGGCGCTTCATGGCGCCTATCTTCTTCCATGCTATTCCTGTTGTCATCATCACCTTTACTACCTTCTCGTCCCGCTGTTTCTCAGTGGGTTGTGATTTACATGGTCAGTGTAAAAGCGTTTAGCTCAGGCAGATTCAGCTTGATTCAGAAAGCCATCTTTTAAAATCATGCTAGCGTCGTTGCCTTTAGAGACTATTCAAACATCCGGCTGTGTTTTTGTAGGACAATACACGAAGCTGCTTCCTGCCGCTAAGATAACAGGTAGTAGATGGCTATATGTGAGCTGTTGAGTTTAATTTAATTTATTAATTCGAGGTAATCGTATTCTTTAGTGGTTTTGGGGAGGTGTATATTACCTGGCGTCATTGTGTTTCTGATAGCAGAACGTGTTTCGTTATAAAGTGATTCATTTTAAATGTTGAGGTTACAAAGGCTGTCTGGGAAATGCAGTCCTATATGGATATTTACTGAATTCAAAGGATGTTTTTCCTCTCATGATGCATGATTTATGGGGGTGGGGTGATGATGTAATGCCAGCAGACTAAAAGAATAAGCATGTGGTTTGTGGAGTGAGTGAGTGAATGTATGTATGTATGTTTATAAACAGTCATAGAAATCACACTTAGAAGAAAAACGCATACATGTAGAGAGATAATGGGAGAAACACGGCTGGGTTGAGATTGTCCATCCATGTTACTTTGAATAAACATCTGATTTTTATCAGTAACTATACGATTTTTTGCAGCTCTGTGTATGATGTGTGTTAGTCTGATATAAGGATCTCTGGCCATGGTTGTTTACAATCACTCTAATTATGGGTTTTAGTGTGTGATGTCAAGTTGTCACTACACAACATTGCTGCCTTATTGTGTTTTGTCTGAAAGAAGGGTAGAATGGAAATAGGACAAGAATACCGTCACAAGAGTTGAGTAAAACCAGTGCAATTCCAAATCCCCCATCACAACTGTTGTACACCAGTCATTTATGTTTATGGCAAACTCTGTTTTGCTTTTTTTGGCATTGAAAATGAGCTCATACTTACCAGTTTATTTTTGCACAGACAAACCTATAGGCTGCAGGTGTAAGCCAAATGAATGTTGAGTTTGGTAAGCCATTAAAGAGAGCGTTAGCAGTGAACATGTCTGTCTCTGGGGTGTGTTTTTCCTGTCAGGCCTCTCACTTGTGTGTACAGTTTATCTATAATCATCAGCGCAATGGTCGCTCTCAGGATGTGCAGAACAGTGGCAGCTCTGTTAAACCCACTAATGAGAAGCCTTAATTGGTTGTTCTGGTGGGGAGAATCTGCTCATTAAACAGAGCAGGAACTTAACTGTGGGCTTGCAAGAATGAGTGCATGGCTGGATTTGGTTTTCTTTTGATATCACTGTTGTCAGCTTGAAACTTTGCAGCGTTATTTTGGGCCCATGGATTTGATGAAATTATATTTTTCAACACACTTTTGGGGAATTTGTTTTGTCACATTTCCACAAAACATGTCAGTGGATATAAAATTGAACACCTGTAACTTAAGCAAAGTTTCATTTTTTTTTAAAGCTAAATAAAAAAGAATACTGCTACCACTCTGCAGTTCCACTTTAATTTTGAAGATGCAGGGATGCAAAGATGGAAAAGTAGCAATGTATTGAGGTGTTGTGAGAAACAGGGAAAGGAAGCGAGACATACATAGAAAGGAAGTTGATAAGAGACACAAGAGAAGAAAGAGATTGGGTTAACGCGGCAGAAAGAGTGAAAGAAATTGCTTAACCATTCGGAAAGGCTATGGGAACATCCCCCTGTGTGCAATTGTGTACATATGTGTGTTTTCATACTGTCCTTGTGGGTTCAATGGGAGCAACACACGTCACATCAGCTCAGATAGCCTGACGTTGGTTTGAATGAATATAGTTTTTTAGAAAAAAGTAAATAAAAAAAAAAAAAGTCATCCAGTCAGTGTCAGAAATCCACAAGTCGGTAACCCCGTTGCTCATGTAATCACAAAGCACAGTTCAATGCCTTCATCTCCTTCGTGATTGTAGTGACATCGGGGCAGTCACAACAATTATTAAGGCAGACATACTGTATGGTGTAGTCAGCCGTGAGAGGCAAGTATTAGCCTCTAGCTTTCAGGTCTGCCCGGCCAGCAGGCATCGCGGGACTCGGTGTTCATGCAGAGAAGATCAGAGGGGCATGGATGAATGGAAACTGTAATGCAATGTTCAGCTTATTACAGAGACAGTGAGTGCTGCAGGGTGGGTGAAAGGGTGTGGTTGGGGGAATGAAAGAGGGATTGAGATGTTTGATGGAGAGGACAAAATGGGAGATTGGGTTACTCTTTGGATAAGAGGGTAACTTAACTTCTTCACCCCACAAAATGTGGAAAAAAATAGTTATTTTGTTTTAGCCAAGAGTGAGAGCAGCCTTATCTTAATTGTGTCGAACCAGCGAATTAATTAAGTTAAATTCAGTGCAGTGTGACAGTAGATTTGAATTGCAGAGATTAGTTGAGCCATATTTTTTCCTTGATAAGAGGGTCCATCAGAAAAGAAAAGAAAGTCTTTGTGTTAAATGGTAACATTTCGCATCAGAGAGGGGGACAGAGAGGGCAAACTGCCTTCCCCAGCATGTGTCCAACTCTGAAAGAAATGATAGAGTAAAAAACAGAGACAGAGCGTGGGCCTGTGGCTTTGGCATGAAGCCAAACATAGTTAAAAAGAGATTAATCAGCAAAGGGTCACATTCTCACAGAGAGAGGCTGAACAGGACGGGGCAGAGCCTTCATCTTTTAAAGGCCACAACTGAGGGAGCAACACGAGGAAATTTTGGCCTAGAGGTTTGTGTCAGCTTATAATGATGTCTGATTTCGTAGCATGTTCTTGACACGGCTTCCTAAAATTTGGCAAATTGAGACAAATGGAGAATGTAGTGTTATATTATTTATATGCATTTGAGGTTAGTTTTATAATGGCATCATTATTTATTTTAGATAAGGGGATATTTAATCGATTATGTTCAGTTGCACACAGGATGTTGCATTGATTTATATGTCTGATTAAAGAGTTGTGCTCATGTTGCAGCCCTCTAATCTGTTGCAATATATTCTTTTATTATATCCATCGTTTAATAGATGGAGCAATGCTCAAGTTTCTCCTTTGCCCCCAAACTGTGTGTCTCTTTACCCACGCCAACTGTGCTGCAGGAGACAGGGTTGCTAGATCTTGTGACAAAGCAAGCAACCTGATTTCCTAAAAGTCTAAAGCAACAGACTTTTGTTTGTTTGTTTGTTTTTAAGATGGCAAATAGTTATAAGTTGTCTGGCATATATAACCTTATTCTAGTTGGAGTAATCAGAAAAAGCAATGTCTTTTTTTAGAGTCATGTCTCATTTGAGTTGATATTGGAATATTGATCTATATGTAAACATTGCCATCGATCACCTCAACAATCAGTTGACCTGCAATGATTATGTCTAATTGCTGAATTGCATTCTGTTGCATGTAGCACAATTAAGCTTATTGAGCAAAAGCAATAGCGGCCATCAAAGTGAACCAGTACAAGGATGTTTTGATAGATTAAACTTTAGTTTTAAGCTTTTTTTTCTCCTTTTAATCCAGTTTTATTACACCAAATATCTGAATCAAATCTTTTACGGCGGTTTCACCGATTCTAGATTTATAAAAGGTTAATACGTTAGCTTTAACATGAAAGCAATAGATTTCAGAGATTTCAATGTGACATAATTGAGAATAAAGTCTTGCAATCATTTTTTTTTTGTGATGCATCATACCTTCAAAGCTGTTGTTGCGGTTTGATAAGATTATCAACAAAGACTGACTCATTCATTTCTCAACTGAGTGATTTAAGTTCCATTTAAGCAAATCAAATATTAAGTTGCTGAATTAATCATGTATTGGCTATTCATTCGTTGGATCTCAAATAAGTTGTGAAAGGGTTTGAAAAGAAAAGATGATGGGAGAAAAGTGAGATAAAGGAAGGAATGATGGGTCCCTCTGCAGAGGAGTGTCTGGACCATAAGGTTGAAAAGATTCCAGCCTCGCTAACTAGCTCTCATTAGTAGCTGCAAGGACGTCTGATGTTAAACCATCACATGTGTCTGCTATAGTGGGAGATAGGTGTTTATGTCTGAAGTATTTTTTCCAGGCTAAAAGTATCTGTGACAGGAAGTGGTTGTGTGAGGCCCTCAGACAAAATGTAGTAAAGCACATCAGACAGGTCAAAAATGCAACCCAGCTGTAATAAGTTAATAAGTGGTTAGACCCTTATAAAAACAATGTAGAATATTTCTTTTTTTCTTTAAGTTTGACAGCCTCCATTAAAATGGGTTTTTTTCTTGAGACATATTTGACATTCTTGTATTCTGTGTTTTTTGTGCGTGAGATTTTTCAGTTTTTTTTTTTTTTTTTTGCATGCAATGGGTATGATGTTGGGTGTGTAACTATCCAATATCTGCCTGCAGGTCATGTTTCCATGAAACCTCATCAGCCACTTCTCGTTATTGTGTGTCTATTTACTAATGTATCCATTTACTAATTTCTGTGCTCTCCTAACCATTGATGTACTTGCATTGGTTGCAAATCATAGCCTGAGAATGACAAACTGAGTTCTGTGTGTGATCGTGCTTTGTGATCATTGACATAAACCCAGAGACACAGAAAAAAAGGAGTTTAATGATGTTTTGCTCTCAGTTGTTTCCTGTTTTTGTGTTGTTGATGGCTAAAGAAAAAAAAGCTTTAGAAACTCTGTGGCCAGAAATGAAAATTGTAGGTAAAAATGGAAAGACAGGAATAGAAGGATGGGAGATTGAGTGGGTTAAACAGGGGGAGGGTTACTTCCCGTTTCCTGGTTAGAGGTCAGAGGTCACTGGTCTGGGATTAGCTGATACCAGTCGCCTAAATAATCTGTCTGGTCATGTCTTTTGCTTACTTGAGCAGTGGCCTCCAATATTTTTTCTCACAAAAGTCTGTGAGCTGACTTTGACAGCGATGTGTCCTTGAATCGGATTGAGGAAACGACACCGTGTTGGAAAAACGAGGACATCTTGCAGTGTTCGACAGGGGAATGGCTAATTTTAGAGGTCAGGATTGAGGATTGAGACAGGCAGCTAAGAGTTTGTGTGAATGCTGCATGGAGGAAGAACATCCCACTAAACAATCCTGATCTGAGTGTCTGTTTGTTTTAATTTATTGATAATATATTTATTATTTTCATGTCAGATGATGGTGAGAGCTTGAGCAGTTGTGACACTGATAAAACTGATGAATGATGGATGTTAATTCTATCAGTATTTATACAGGGATGTGATGTTTTCCTAAATCTGCATCAGCTATCACACAAGTAAACCACAGCGTCGCATCTTGATGCTCATGAAGTCATTTGTTTTGCCAGAGCACCCATTATTACCTTCCTCTACGGGATGTTCGCTGCCATAGAAACACCACACCCACAGCCACTGGGTGATCTGTGCAGTTTCACCATCAGTTTCGCTGTCTTACTCTGTCCTTTTTTCACCCCGGCTCAACCCGTGCCGGCCTTTTTCTTTTTTTCTCTCTCTCTCTTCTTCGTTTCCATCGTTTTCTCTCCGTCTCAGTAAAATGTAACTCCCCTCATGTGCACTTGTGTAACCCGCCCATTCTTTGTCTTCCATGCGCACACAGTCCCTCACTCCTACATTCACACAGACAGGGCACTTGCGCCTGACTGCTTTAATCGCTGAATAGGGGAGTTTAGCAGTTAACAATAGTAGTTATGAGCTGACCCATTATTCTCACACACCCCCCCCCCCCCCCCCCCCCCCCCCACAGACACACACGGGAAAAAAGAGACTAACTAGATACATGAAATCTTTCCATTTTTCTTCCTCAGGTTTTATTTGGCTCTATAATGTTCTTAAACTCCTATAAGTTTGTGTTAATGACATAAGTGCAAGTCTGAAACACATTTATGAACAAAAGTGTGCAGATTTTCTGCTTTTATCTGTTTTAATATTGTTGTAAATTGAATTCTAGATGATTTGATGTGTTTTGGTCCAAACAAGTAATTTCTGATCAATAAACCAAAACTAAAATCAGCTTTTTCTCTATATTTGCAGTGCAGCTTGTATTGTAATACTGAGTAGCAAACTGAGAGCTGCTGTTGTTGAAGAATGGGGCTTTGCAGCAGACAATAGCAGTTATGAGTTGACAACAATGATAAAGCAGCACATAATGACATGGTATTGGTCACTTAAGAATCACTTAGAGGCAACCTTTGATTTAGTAAGCTCGAACTGAAAGCAAAGGAGGCTCAACAGCAGCCTTTGTATGGCTGAGAGGTTGAAATCAGGTGTGGATGGAAGCAGAAATGGAGAGGAAGGATGAATGGATTGACAGACAAGCAGGCAGAGTGACAGACACACCAACATACACAGGGATTATCCTTTGTGTAATCCTCAGTTTGAGGGTCAGAGTGCTGTGTAAAGGGACAGGCATGGTCCGAATTTTCACACCACCATCGTTTGTGTGTATGTGTTTGTGCATGAGTATGCATGATAATTTGTGTTCGACGTCACAAACCCATCACTTGTGCTTTTTTCTTTCAAAGTTTTTAATTGGTAATTCAGAGATTATGCGTTCACATATGCTTTTGTTTGTTCTGACATGTATCTGCGTATGCACGTGGCATATTTTTGTGTGTATGTGACGCTGCGTGCCAGATGGACAGATCATACAAGAGAACAGCACAGATTAGGATTCTGCACTCTGTATGTGTTTGGTTATTTCGAAACCAGGGCTCTGTTACTGTCAGCTGCTGGCTATATTTTGAAAAGCTGTCAGCTTGTTGCCTCAGTCTGCAGCATTTTGGATGTCCCCATGCGATGTGCAGGATTGGATTTTTAATTCATTAGACTCAGTTGTATGGAGGCCAGTTTTCCAGTTCTTTGTTTGTTGGATCCCATTGTCCTCGGCGAACACCAGCTGCCTGAAACAACTTTATAGCTCCACTGAAATGCTGCAATTGTTTATGAACACAGTTGGATGAGCGAAAGAACAGTGGAGTCCAACAAGCAAAAAGCAAACAGTGCAGCTTTGGGGATAAGATGTTGGTTGAGCATCTGTATACATATTTAAGTGCTTTTTCTGGTTCAATTCTTTGAAGTTTGCAGAGTTTGTCCCTTTTATTTTTTATAGTCCAAAAGTTGTGATGCAGATGGAATTCAAATGATTTAATGTTATAGTAAGGGTGATTCTAGTTCTTTGGCCAAAATAGCTTTATTCACATCCGCATGCCCTTTATGATGAATGTAATAGAGCTAATTTAAGTTTGGTTTGCAAAGAATAATTCATGGTTCTCCACTCTGTGTTGCATTAAGTAGCTCCCCTATCGTATGCTAGCAAAACTGCAAAATCCTCCATGTGATCAGATTAATCTCCAACAACAGGGTTAAAATGCCGGAACTAAGTTTTTATTAGTAGCGCAACTTTGAAAATGTTTCTTCATGTAAATAAATGCAGCATGAATCCAGCATTTTACCTCTTGGAATGTTAGATATTAAGATTTCAAAATAAAGCTTCTTCATTTTGCACCCTCCTCAGTTGAAAGCTGAGGAGGGTGGGTGTGGAGAGGTTGAAATATGATCCTCATGAGTGGTATTGTGTGTATATGTGTGTATGTTTGTTTGACTTAAGAGAGAAACCCACTTTCAAAGTGAATAAACAAAGCCAGGATTAAAAGCCACACGGATACAGAAGTCCTGTTTTTCCCTTTAAATCAGGATATTGATGAATGATCATTTCTCTCAATTAGGAGCTACATAAAGGAAGTGTTTAAAATATGACAATTTAGTTAAATTTTTTTCCATAAGCATCTATGTACTCATATTTGCTGATGTAGAAGCTTTTTGACTTTTGGATCCATAAAATGTTAGAGGAATTCAATGCTTACAGTTTTCTGCTCCCTTGGTTGAGGTATCAAATAACATGTACACAGTAAGACGGAAGTGGCATATCATTAGTCTGACACTAACATAATGTCAACTGAAAATTACACTGGGCTTGCAGAATCCATATTTAGACACACAAAGATAAAGATCTTGTGTAAACCAAGCACCTGGAGGGAGTGAAAAGTATCTGTTGCAGTTCTGGTAGGTCCAGCAGGAAATATTGCCTGTAAATCTGATGCGGTTTGAAATGGGTTTAGACACGGTAATAATCTCTATTGTCATCTATGCACTCTTCCACTAATCTGTATTTTTGCCGTGGTAATCTCTTGTCTCCATGGGGATTTATTGTTGTAGTCCATGAATGCCCTCACCATGGAAACCAGTTCCTCCTTTCGTTTCCCCCATTATGCCCCATAGTGTAGGGCGGATGGGTATGTATATGTTTTTGTATGCAACAGAGAGTTGTCATGTCTCCTTTATAAGTTTAGAAAGTGGGAAAAACCCAAACACATTAAACCCAGTAGTGTAACCCTGGCTTTTCTTTGCACAATTATTCTTTTTTCCCTCCTGTGCCTGGCTGTCATAAATTTTTATCTCTTGGCCGAAGGCCAAACCAGGAAGCTATGATGATAGCCCAAACACCCAGTCAGACAGCCATAAAGTTGTAAATGGAAGGGCTGTTGTACGTCTGTTTGTGTGACTGCAATATGCTGTTTTAGGAATAAAAATGGCAACTCCTCAAATGTGGAAGAGGAGGAGTCTGGCCAGTAACTGCCTATATAAAACATACTATCCTTACCACAGGAATTTTAAAACAAGTCTGATTATTGGAGCTTCTTAAAGTAGCTTTTTTTCCCTCCATAGGATGTAAAAATTGAGTTGCTAAATATTGCACTCTAATAGTGCGCAGTATTAGCTTGTTATTGTGGTGTTTATTGTGAAATGATGACTGTAAGAGCAAGATTGATTCTTACAGCTAAACATATCTAAAGGACTGAAATTAAAGGCTGTGGGTTGATTGAAAGATGGAGATAATGGAAAGCTTTCTCTTTAATGTGTGCATCCTCCTTTTCTCTCCTTTACTCTGTCACCACTCCCCCCTTACCAAGTTCTTTCTCATTTTCTGCCCTGGTTTCTCTAAGCGATCGTCCCAGGGGAAGAAGAGCTCTGAGGGAGGAGAGGAGAGGATGAAGGAGAGAAAATGGCAATGACAGTTTGGAGGGCAGGCATTTGCTAAGAGGTGGGGAAGTGAAAGTGAAGCAAAGAAAGAAACAGAAGGATAAAGGCCGACGGAGTTTAAAGAAAGTGAGGAAAAAACAGGGGAAATAGTAAGTGAGAAGAAGTGAGGGGAAGAGGAAAAGAAGTTACAAGATAAAACAGCGAGAGAAACAACAGTAGGTAAGGTTATACGTCCGTCAGATCATTTAACCACTCATTTAGCCATCCATTTGAAAAATAAAAACTAACAAGACAGGTGTAACAGGTGGAGGAGCTATAGATTTATGGTTTAGTGTCAGTAAAACTTCCTGCACGTCTAATCGGGGTCATGCAGCAAGATAACATTATACATCCCTGTGATAGGTAAGTCCAACCTCCCTTCATGTGATGCACTTTCTTTTTAATGGAGGAGATTGAGGGAAAAAGGCAAGTAGTCAGGAAGTATACAAATTTACAGTTAAAGATTAAATGAGGTGAGGTATGATAGGTCAGTGTAAGCGAATACCAAAGTCTGCAGGTTGTTATAATGCGTGTTTGGACAGTTGCTTTTCTGAAGCTCACTAATTGGCTGTGAAATAGTTATGGATTTTATCACAGCACCAAAAAAAGAACAGTACATGCCTGGGACAGATTGTAAGCGAAGATGCACTCCTCTGTAAAGAAGCAACAAAACCCATGATAGCACATTCAGGAGATAAGTTCAGGAGGTTTAGCCCACGTTTGACCTCATTTGTGTGAAACTTGGCCTGCAGTGTTTCCTTTAAAATGGTTTTCCTGACAAAAACGCCTCAGTGTGTTTACGTGTATATATGAAGAGAGTGTGTACTGTCACTGATATAGTTGATATGGAGTGTGGGAAGAAGAGAGAAAGAGGAGGGGTTTAGATGGAGATAATGCAGATGGTGGAGGGGGAGTTGGAAAAGGGCCTGGGAAGAGAGGAGAGGGATGAGTGCAAAGGTCTGCTGAAAAGGAGAAAGAGGCACCCGGGGATGGAGAGCAGAAACCAAGAGAGAGAGAGGGGTAAAAAAAGAAAAAAAGAGACAAGGAGAGACTGAGTTGAAGTTTAGAGAGCAATAGAACAAGGTTCCCGGTGTTAACAGTTGTAGAGAAGGAGGCCGAGTTTAAAGCAGGCCTAAGTCGCCGTGACCAAGCTCCTCTGTGATGCCAGCTCACAAAAACACACTGTGAGTTAGTCTGCTGAGGAACAGCATCTCTAAGGAGTGGGACCTGCCGTTGGTACTGTAGGTACTAACTAACCTGTTCTGATGACAATACAGAGGGATTATTCACAAAATAATTTTTCATTAATGTTAAATGTTGGACTTATAACTGAATAAAACCACCTGCATCTCTTTTCATCTTGTCTTTCATTCACTCAGAAACATAAAGTTTTGGGTTTTTTTTACCTTCATTTGCACACACCCACACACCTCTACGTATCCATCTTTCCTCCTCCCCCCCTGCCTCATTAGCCGATCATGCGTAAGAAGACCTGTTCTATTTTTACTCCCGCCCCCTCCCTACACACCACTGCTGCATTGTGGATATTTGTGTGTGTGTGTGTGTGTCCTCTCTTATTGAAGGTGGTGGCGCAGAAAAGAGAGCGTCAGAAAACTGGTAAGATGGTCAGAAAGTAAAATGCAGACAGAGTTATGAATTATGGAATCAGATGATGGAGGCAAGATGAACAAAGGATGATGGAGAAAGAAAAAAAAAAAAGAGAACAGTGGAAAGGACGGGGAGTGACGATGACTTAGCTGTGTATGATTCATGTTTATCCCTCGGCCTGAAGCTGCTTGTGTACAAACAGAAAACACCAGACGACAGCAGGCTGTCCCTGCAGGTAGACACCCCTCAGTGGGTCCATTTCCACATTCATGCCCTCAACTCCCCTTCAAGGCTGCTGTCATTGTCACGTCGTGTCATCAGCAAAATTAATGTCACGCTAAATAAAAGTGTCTGTAGCTGTGATGGGGTGTGTGTGGACAGTGCTGCCAGAGATATTTGGGTTGAAGAGTGTGTGTGCTGACCACAGCTGCAGGGTAAAACCAGTGACTCAGATAATAAGAATTGAGTAATTTGGCATTTTTCTGTGTGTGTGTGTGTGTGTGTATGCATGGGACTGCTTGCAACCAGCTGTTGAGCTGCTGACCTACATGAAACTTGTTGTGAGGCACACTGACATCCTAAGCCATTGTGGTTTTTATGTAGTTGGAAGCAAATCCAAGAGCTAATGTTTCAAACATTTATGAGCTCATTTGCTTTTAGCTTTAGGTCAAAGAACCAGAGCTGCTGTACTGATATAACCTTAGTATGTTCAGTTTAGGTTTCCTTTTCTTTCAGGGATCTACAATTTGAGAAGAAACACGCACACAAAAGATCAATAGACAAAATCATCTCCTTTAATTAAGAATTTAAAAGATCACATCTAATGCTCCTGAATCACTGTCCTCTGTTTCTTTAGGTTGACCCGTCACCATGACAACAGAAGCGGGCTCTGAGACAGAGGTGAAGGAGAAAGCAGAAGAGTCAGCTGCTCAGCCAGACCAATCAGAGAACGCCACACAAGAAACGCAGGAAGTATCAAACGCTGAGGGAGAGGAGAAGGAAAAAAGGAAAGGAGAAGCCAAAAGAAGGAAAAGAGAGCAAAGGAATATCTCGATACCTGCCAACATGGCTTAAGAAGCAGAAGTCTCTAAGCCAGGTAAAGCAAATTCATGCTTTTGTTATTAAATTCGTATGACCTCATTTTATTTCTTTTAAGAATGAAATGGTTTGCAAACCTACATGAGATGAATGAATGAACATCTGTTGTGAGTTTTACATTTTTTTTCTTGTCTTTCCTTGTTTTCTTTTGACCCACCTAGACCTCCCCAACCAAGGAGGTCCCACCCACTGAGGAGCCGGATAGTAAGGCAAAGGAGGAAGAGGAGGTGCCTGCCCCAGAATTAAACGGTCACGCAGAGGAGGTGGAAGAGAAGGAGGAAGTAAAGTTGGAGCAAGTGAAGGAAAAGGAAGCAGAATCTCATTCCAACGCCAGTGCAGATACCGAGGTATTGGCCATAGATAGTGGGGTTGGCCTTCACACCACAGCGAGGGGGGTAAAGTCAAATTCATACACAAGGTCATGAGATGGAGAACAGCAGCTTAAGCCTAATTTGACGTTATGTAACAGACAACATAGTCATATTGCGTTTTTTGTGTAATCTAGGGCTGGGTGATATGGCCTAAAATTAATATCACGAAATATTGAGCAGTTCACCTCGGTACTGTAACGATAAATGGCCGATAACTCATTGCAGACTGGATGGGGTGGAAGAGCAGTTGTAGCTCAGCATCTTTAAAGGACATGAGCACAGCCTACCTATACACACCCAAAAACGACTTTTCTTTTCATTTTGAAACACCAAATATACCAAATATGGGCAAAGTGACGTTGGTTATCGATGTAAATTTCAGTGTCTGTAAATTTTCGGTTTATTGCCCAGCCATAGTACGATCCCTGCAGTGTATTTGTTCTGTTATCCAGTAATGGCATCTCCTGTTTCGGAAGAAGATTGCAGTGAATCCATCACTGCTGAGGAGCCAGTATAAACTATTATGGCTCTACATCTACATCACAAATCACGTATGCAATAGTCAGACAATATTTACTGATGGTTGCATGTACTCTTAACTTAATTGCTTCCAGTGCTCCCCAATCGCAGAATTTGAATTCATACCTATTGATCCAAACTGCCCTGAAAACAAAAGCTCAGCTTTCGTGGGAAAAGGGTGCTATCAACAGATAGACCTGTTGATGTACAGATCCTATAGTTCTACAGTTGTAGCATTGAAAATCTGCCCCATATTAGATCAATGATGGTTATTCCTTGGTCTGAGCAAGATTGGGTGGAAATCTGAGTGGAAGAAGGGTCGGCTGGATTCCGGCAGAGAAAATTAAACATGAGCTCTTAATCTGGGATTCCCACAAGGCTCACAGTGTCCTGTTAGCGATGCAATTTTGGTTTGTTTTCCTTGTAGATTCATGTCTTACCAGGAGCGTGTCATAGGCGGAGTGGCTATATTTAGATACCATGTAAATCCATGATTTTCCCTGACTGAAGCGACTGATATAAAGTTTTTTCTTTTAAGCTTCAGCAGCTCTGGCTATGGCACATTGCTGCTGGAACACCAACAACTCTGCTTTTCAGATGATATATGATTAAATGTGTGCTTTAAAGTTCAGATTTTATGATGAATATTGTCCATTTTGTTTGTTAAACTTACATCAAAGTCTTGTGTCTGTTTTGCCTCAAAGGCAAAAAAGGTAAAACACTTTGACCAAAAATCTGCCCCCGTCTTTTGGTTGGGTACATGTTATGGCAACCACATAAACAAGAGCCCATAGGTGGTATGTCGTCACACAGCTTCTCTCCTTTAAAACTGCTCTTCAGCCCAGAAAGACACACAAAGCTGCTCTCCACATGCACACATGAACTCTTCCATCCAGTGATCACATCAAGCTACCCAGGCCCACCCAGTGACATCAACAGTTCGGGGATCAGTCCAAAAGAAACGCCTGCCTTTTCTTAGAGCTGCTTCACACAAGAAAAGGAATTACACCACAACAGGAGCAGAGAGAAAAGCACGATCTTCCTCAGTTTGAACAAACAGCTGATGTTGCACATACAAAGGGAGAATGACAACTTTTGGAAGGCTGGAAGCTCGTATCTGGCAGCCGAAGTGAGCAAATCTTGTGTTTCTTCCTTTTTCTTTGCAGCCGGCCAAGGAAGAAAAGGTGGAAGAGTGCGTAGAGAAGAGTCCAGAAGAGAATAAGGAGACAACAGAGGGAGAAGGAGCTGAGGAGGAGAAGAAAGAGCAGGAAGGACAGGTGGAGGCTGAAGGGGAGAGGGAAGAAGGCCAGACCTCCATTTTCCAGTCTCCTCTTCGTCTGGTGAGGAAGCCCAAGATGAAGGTGGTGGTGTGTCACGTAACCCTCCTGGATGGGACTGACTTCACCTGTGAGGTGGAGGTAAGACTTGTACATGTAGCCTACTCTTCTCCAATCAGACATGTCAGCAGAGTCAGCACGCCGTTATTCTTACGTCCTTCTGGTCGTCAATAATGTGACACGTGAGTGCCATTTTGTCAGTGATGTAATCACTAATAGGATCAGATCTAGTGTGTGTGTCTGTGTGGGTGGGAGCTTGGGGGGGTGTTTAACTTTCTGACTCAAAGTGCAGTTATGGTAGAAGCACCTGCTCACATTGGTCGGGGTGTAGTTCAGGGGATAAAAGCAGTGCAAAGCAGAGCACGCTGCAGGGGCTTGTCTGGTGACTAGAACAGACACACACACACACACACACACACTCAGCAGATTAGGGGGGGGGGTCTCACCAGATTAGTTTTCTGCATCTGTTGTTCAATCAGAAGCACGTGCCCTAGACCCCCTGTACACACTCAAACACTCTTATATAGACACAGTATAATAAATCGTCATACACGTTTCACCATGGCAACGACAACATTTTTATCCATTATTCCATGTAGAGGTGCGTTTTTTTCTCATTATTATCTCAGAATAGGTTTAAAAGTACCTTTCCCAAGTAGCAATTGCAAATTTTAGCCCTTCCACCCCTCACATTCCCACACTTTTTCCCATCCAGTGGGATGCTGCCTAGAATAGCCAGTGTGCAGGTCCACTGGAGCTCGTAACATTAGCATCTCCGGCTATAAAGAGAATGCAGACATTTTTGCCAAGATAGGATTTTAGCATCAGAATTTTTGGTCAAGTGCTCCGGCAATTTAATCGTGGCAAACCTGCTTCCTGATCTACAGTATGCCAACGCCCAGCAGCATGCCTGGGAGAGTCTACGGTCATTTGAACAGTAGCTGCTTTGTGTCACAACAGATAATGCTGATAGTGCAACTAACTGCTATTGTCCTATAGTACACACACACACACACACACGCACACACACACACACACACACTTATCCATCTATCTCCCTCCCTCCACATGCTGGCATAGTTTGGATTGCGAGAAGGAGAGATGCACAATGCATTCCAGAGATTAAATTTTCTGTTATGCCCAGCAGGCCTGTGACACACACAAAGTCAGACAGAAATACACTTTCTACTCCAACTCCCTGTCTATTCCTCCATCATCCTTATTAATCTAATCTATTACCCACTGGTATCAGATCTATTCCAGGTTTCTAACTTCATAGACACGTTATTTCTTGTGGTTCTCTTTGATTGAGAACTGTGAGCAGACGTTTACTGACTCTCTTATGCTTTTCAGAGTGAAGTCTTAGTGTCACATGGTCCTAATACTGTTTCTAAGAACTTCATTAGAATTGGTTTCAGCAGGATTTTGGTGTCACACGGCTTAAGTAGCATTTCATAGAATTTTGTTAGGTTTCAGATTGCACACTTTTTTGCATCTGACACTGTTGGTTTGACTTATCTTTGACAAAGCCAAGATACTACTTATCACTGAAGACAGTTTCAACATATTTCATCCCATTATTCTAGAATAATGGGATGAAATATTTTGAAACTGTCTCCAGTGAAAAGTAGTATCCTGGCTTGCTCGAAAATGAGGCCCTATGTCAAAAATCCCGAACTTCCCCTTTAATGCCATTGGGCACTTTTGTCCCTACTGTAGGTAGTGTATTGCTGGGAGGCACACAGACCCAGACATAGAAACTCTAAAAGGTCGCATTCTCACATTCATTGGTTGTTCAGCTCCATTGCAAATGCGTGCATGCGGCGCCTGAGATTGACCAAGTATAGGAAAATACCGCAGATGTTTTCAGCTGTCCCAGGACGAGAAGAAAAATGCATTCTTTCATCCTCTTCCATCCACTTCCACCACGCTCCCTGCCCTGTCTGTAAGCCTGTCTGTGCTATGCTGCTCTGTCTGTACACCAGTGTTACAGTGAGGCTACGCTGACTAACTGAAAAGAAATGAGCTATAAAACATAAATCACTTCATTCTTTGTCATCGCTTTCCCTTCTTTTCCACCCTGACCTTCTTTCTGAAGGGTCCCGTTGTGTGTTTGTGCGTGCACATGGCTGTGCACGCTGGGGGCTAAATGTCATTGTCATAGCTGAGTCTGAAGGATTTTATGGTCGAGGCTCATGTCAAGATTAGGAAGTAATGTGCTAGACAGAGATGTGGAGATGTTCAACAAGAAAGCAGAGGATCTAACAAATAATTATTTGCTGACAGAGAAATGTGAAATGTTTAAGTGCCCACAGAAAATACAGAGGAAGTGTTTTTTTTAGGCTGCGCTCAGGAGCTGTAGCCTTTAGACATGACGCGGTTGCTCAGCTAGTTAAACTAAATGCAGCCTCAGAGGAAGTTTTTGAATATACCTAAGCATCTTTCTTTTTTTTGCAGCTAAATAAAGACTCAGAAAATAAACCCAAAAATGATAATATTTCTTATTTGATTTGTCTTTTTGCAGAAACGAGCTAAGGGCCAGTACTTGTTCTTTAAGGTGTGTGAGCACCTTAATCTGCTGGAGAAAGACTACTTTGGTCTGATGTACAAAGACAGCCATGAACAGAAGGCAAGTATTACATATGTGCTGAATGAATATCAGATGATTCCGTTATTTACACTTGGAGAAACTCCAGTGATAAAAGCCTGTGTTGTGTATCTTACGGAGGTTAACTTTCCTTTATCCTTTGTGTCTCCACTCCCGTGATACTCCAGTGTTGGTTGGATCCCACAAAGGAAATTAAGAGACAGATTCGCAGTAAGTTCAATCTTTCAAATTTTATTTCTGCTTTATGTCTTTTCTAACTTAGAGATGCAAAAATTTGCTTCCCTCCTTCATTGTGGTTTAATGACTCTTTGGATTATTTGACAATCTGTCAGTCAAATGACAATGAATAAAACATAAATACTGGATTAATTAGATAAGATAAGTTATCTCTTATCAGTGGAAAAACAAACTGTCTCACAATTAAACAAAGACTTGAGATATTTGAAACCAAATGAGAGCAGTCTGGCAGCGTATAAGAGGTTGCCAGGGTGTGATCACCCTGCTCCATTATTTATCAACCTTTTTATTAACTGTTGCTTATTTATGACTGGGTGATGAGGTGTTTCTTCTTTTGTCTGTCAGCCACCAAGGGTGTGTTTAGGGGGGTATTAGTTTTTAGATGCACACAGCATGCTAGTAACTGTAGGAAAAATGCATTTAATATGTGAAAATGTCCAAATTAGCAAACATGAGTTGTGATGTTTGGACGTGTGCAGAATGTGTGTGACCACGGTTGAGTATGATGCATGCACGAATGCCTGTGTTTTTGTGGCCATGTCACCGTGTGCGCCTGTGGTTCAAGGATAAGTGCTCTGCATCTGGCTGTATGTGCTCATTTGAGCACATTTTTCTGTGTGTGAATGTTTACAGTGTAAGAGAAATTGCACCGTGTGGGCTGATGTTCATTTGAGCTTGTGCACCGTGCCTCTATATATGTGTTTACAGAGCACCACGTAAATGACAGGGTTGACACCATCCCGCTCTAAACTGAAATCAGACTGCAATCAGACATCTTGACTCTGGTTTACTACATTCTGGGCTGGGAGTTAGACATTTCTCCAAAGCACTGTGCTTTAAAGTAGTGATTCTCAACTTATTTTTTCCTGAGAACACCTTTCATGCAACTACCAAAAAGCTGTGGACCCCCTTTGCGCCCTCTGCTTTGACTCTGCTTGGTTTTTTGCTCTCATTTTTTTTGCTTCTTTCCACAAATGATGCATTCTGATTCCTTTCCTTTGATAAAATCATGTCACCAAACCAAAATTATTAAAAACTGATACACCTCAACTCATCTCTGTGTGGACATGATCTTGATTTTAATCACACAAGCTCTAAGCAGTCAAAGCTTTGGGGACCCCCCCTGTGTGGACCCCAGGTTGTTAAAACATATAAAAAATAAAGTTTTGATCATCTCCTTTAAGGACATGAGTCAAAGCAAAAGGAAAAGAATAACCTACACATTAGGGATTCAATTTCTCAGAAGACATTTGAAGAATTAGTTTGTCTTTGCAGATGTTTGACAGATTAAGACATGCAGGCTTCGTGACCTCAGTCACAATTTTCTCTGAAGGTTTCATTGGGCGTTGTGTTGAGTGGGGGTCAGAGTTCTGTGTAACAGTCAACATCAGCGCCATGTTTTGCTCCCTGTGCAGGTCATTACAACCTAAACTGCGTAGTCAGCCTGCATTTATTGTCTCCAGCTTCCTGGTTTAATGGTGGGATAGAAAAATGAAAGAAAACAAGAGGGTTAAGAGATCAAGCCAAGACTTCACATCATGGATAATGAAAACGAGGTCAAACCTAGTGCAGTTAATACCAGAGAAATCACTGATCATTATTCATCACTGATGAATAATAGAGAACAATGAAGTCAAATAGAAGGAAAAGATAGTCAAAGTAAGGGATGATTCAGGTATTAGAACGCCAATAAAGAAGATCATCAGCAACCCCCCACCAAAAAAAAAAAAAGGTCAAGCTGACTCAAATCATGCCAGCCTAACATAAAAAGATTTCCATTTGAATACATGAAAACTGGTTTTAGTGTGCAGAGCTCAGCTGTGGGTGTGGCTGGTACCTCACTTTTAGAACCGTTAATGATGAGAGTAACTGTAGAAAAGGAAATGATCAATAAAAATCTTCTCATGCAGTTTTCAACTCGTGTTGCATCTATTCATTTTCCTCCTGCTGTCTCTGCCCCTGCATGTGGTTGTGTACGTGCTAGCATTTGTACACACGTGTGTGCACATGGATGACCTCTGAGGAGGAAATGGCTGTGCTGTGATGTCAGGGTTTCTCAGATTGAATTTTCCAGATGACGTGATCTTCGTTTTTTTATTGAGTTTGCATGCATTGATGTGTGCATGTGCGAGAGTTTTATCGGGTGGAGGACAGAAAGGGTAAAGAAAATGACAACACGGCCTTCTGTTGGAATAAAAACAGCAAATTGGAGCTAAATGAAAATCATGTTATGTCACAGTGAGGAAGATGTTAGCTGTGATGTTTCTTTGTTTCTGACAGAGATTACAGTTTGTAATTTGGCAAAGCTAAAACGAGGTTACGCAATACCAGATCTGCTTATTTGTGTGTGCATATGCTTACATGCTTAGTGCTGTCAGATAGCTGTTCTGCATTATCAGTGTATCCCAAAACTACACCCAGATGGCTGTGATAAACCCAACCTGATTTTGACCACCGTCCTCTTTTCTCTTGTGCCACTGAGCTGCATCTAATAATGATTTCTTTTTCTCCAGGTAACAACTGGCAGTTTGCATTCAATGTCAAATTCTACCCTCCGGACCCTTCACTGCTCACAGAGGACATTACGAGGTACACAGACCTCATTTCAGTCTCCATCGACCCTAGACAAAAATATCCGCTCTCATTTGCTTCAGCACTCTGCTTCTCATGTAGCTGTTTTACATAAAAGAAGTGAGTTTTAAAACAATGTAAGGCTGCATAGAGCTGTGTAAAACTGCACAGTTGTGTCATAACTTATTGGTTTTGTTTCTTTCCCTCTCCTTGATACGCATGGACAATTTTTACCAGTGCAGTTTGCTGGTGCTAACATGTTAGACTGAGTCAACACCAAATAACGGACAGTAAAATACTGCAAATTGGTAAAGTAACAGAAAGGTGGCATTGTTCATATCATTAATCCATTTGTTTTATACTCATGAGGACACAGATGCATGCTGAAGTGCAGCATTAAGAGTGAAGTTGATGTCTAATAGCGTGAACAACTCAGAAACTAGAGGCTAAATGAGGACAAGGACAAACAAATCACCAACCGACCTGCTCCAAAATGTGCTCATTATTCTTGTAGATTCTGTGAGAGGTGTTTTACATCTGTTATCTTTAATTATGATTTGTTTCAGGAGCCACATTACAAATCACTGCAGTCCTACAGCTGTTTTCCACATTAAGTATCAGACTGTGCAGCAATGCTTATTCATTAAATATTTTTCTTTTCTTATTTTTTGTCTGACTGACAAGCTGCATTTCCCTCACAGTGCACAAAAAGCCATGTAACTGAGTGACCAGCTTTTTTTTTTTTAACAGATTTTTTTTATTTCCTGTAGTCACAATGAAGCATTTCCCAGCACTCAGAGGTGTTTCCACTCAATGCTTCTTTCAAATATTCAATTCTCAAAGTGTCACTGCAGACTAGTTTAGACTAAATCCCTGAACCCACATCGATTGCTGGAGAATTTACAGCTGCAAAATCAGATATTATGTCTGGGTATGTTACAGCGGATATTAGACATATGGCTATATAACACAATGCACCAGCACATTAATAAAGTTGACACAGACACGTCCCCGAGGAAGACATTTACCAGCAGACCTTTAAAGAGAGCGGAGGCAGCTGGTCTACACGGATCGCTTCATTATCAAATAACAACGGATCTGCTCTACATCACAAGTAGCTTAAAAGGAGTTCTGTTTCTTGTTTTTGAGTCAGCTTGTTTCCTCATCATATTTTCTAGGTACCTTTTGTGTCTGCAGCTGCGTGACGATGTAGCTTCTGGACGACTGCCTTGCTCATTTGTCACTCATGCTTTGCTGGGGTCATACACATTGCAGGTACAGCATACTTGCTTCTGCTCTTTTCTCTATTTAATTTCCTGTGTTGGTATGAGGGCACCTATGAGGTATGTAGGTGGGTAAATGTAAAATTTTGTGATGCTATATTGATTTGTTTTTCAAACTGGTTTACAGGCAGAATTTGGTGACTATGAACCTGACCAGCCTCGCCCTCTGGACTTCATCAGTCAGCTGACTTTTGCACCGAGTCAGAACAAGGAGATGGAGGAGAAGATCCTCGAACTCCACAAGTCACACAGGTTAGAAAATGCATATAAAGTACTTAATTCATCCCAGAGGTAAATTTTAACATGAATTATTATTACATTTCTTGTCATACATATTTACTTATTTCTATGTATTTAACGTGTTTATTATAAATCACATATTTATTGTAATATTTTAGCTAATTATTTCTTTGAATATGTTTGTTTTTGTTTTGTTTTTTTAATTATGTTCATTTTTCTTTGGTTTATAGGGGAATGACCCCAGCCCAGGCAGACACCCAGTTTCTAGAAAACGCCAAGAAACTGTCTATGTACGGGGTGGACCTGCACCACGCGAAGGTATGAATAAATGAATGAATCCGCTCTCCACTGCTGTTGACATGTGGGGATTAGCACACTTCCTTTGATGTGGGAAAGTGTGCTGGTGTGCCTGTGTGTTTGTGTTGCTGTATCTGTGCATGTCAGCTGTACAAACACTCAGGGAGACCATTGCCATGGGAACAGCCTCTCTTTCTCTCACACTCTGGGACAGTAGGTCATTAGCAGACTGCAAACATGTTTCCACGTTTTTATGTTTTTTTGCAAGGAAAGAAAATGTAAATATGTTTAAGAGATGGATGTGAGCTGGAGGAGAAAGAAAAAAGGGGTGGAAGAGGGTAGAGTGATAACATTAGACAGTGATAAGAATAGACCCTTGAAGGAGATAAAGAGGCAAGTCCCCTTTAAGGACATGCTTCACTTGTGTGCAGCAGAGAAAAGGGGGACAGGATGAGCGCAGCAGAGAGAGCACTTCAAATGCTGAAAATCCTTTTTTTTCTCTGCATACCAAAGTTGTGGGAATGCATGGAGTTGATCTATTTCTGTCTTTTTCTATTAATATATTGTCCAAGTTTATAACCCCAAAACCCACAAAGAAGCTGTTTCAAGCATTATGGGTTAAATAAGAAAAACAGCATGATCTGAAATGCGCTGAACAAATGCAGGCAAGCTTTTTCTTGTGTGTTAATAAAAATAAACCTTCATATATATTAACAACAATGTAGAAGTTAAATCCATTACTTCCTGTAGGATTTGATGTGGGTGTTTTTAAGCTCTCAATTTCTTTTTTCTCATATTGTTGGGATGCAGCATTCAATTGAAAATCATTACTGAGATTTGCAATTTAAGGAAGTCATTAATTCACTTCTATTTAGTAGCAAAGCAACTCTAAATTATATGAAGAAGAGTCAGTGCACCTTGATGCTTAAATAATAAAAGATGGGTTTACCCTACATTGGAAAGTTTTAATATGAAGAAGTAAGAATACAGTATAAGATAATCAGCAGGAAGCGTTTGCTTCACTTTTACTAATTTTTAAAAGTTAATGCGAGCAAAAGAGTCTCAAAAGTGTAGAGACAAGCAAGTTAAACAGAAACTCGGCCTTGAGTAAAAGTTCACCCTGCAAAAGCTTTAGCCTAGTTTTTTATTTAGTAGGCAAATATTAGATTTTTTTTAAAAAATGACCCAAATTACTGTCGTGGCCAATCTAGATTGATCCATCCAAATATCTGAGTCCAAGCAATCGGCTCAGAGGGGAAACATGAAATAGGAAAATAACAAACATATTATAAAATTATGGAAAGTGCATTGAAGAAACTACAATCAGGATTTGATCAGTATCGGGTTAACCTGGTGAGAAGAACCATGTCTCTTTGCTCCTAAAGTGCAATTTAATGACAGACATAAAAAACTGACACTTTACTAGAACCACGTCACCAAAACATCTCAAATCCCTGTTTCCTGTATTTATTTGAACATTAATGAGGAACACTCCATGGAGTGTGAAAAATACAATCTAATAACCCAAAGTCTTGGTTTTATTATGCAACTAACAATGTTGACTACACTGAAAATCAAAGATAAATAAAGATTGAATCTAAAGGTGAATGCTGCTGAATATTAAGCTAAGTAAAGATACTAGCTTCACTTTTAAAAGTTGCACACTCCTGTGAGGTGAGGTGCTATTTAATAGTGAATAACTATCACATGCTTTAGCTACAATAGCCCACCTTTTGGCTAATTTACACCACACTAAGTGTCTCCATGACAATTAAGTCTTGACACACACAAAACCTGCAATGCTTTTACAGCTGGTGACAACTCTGTGTAATCAGCCAGAGCTAAAACGTATCTTTAGTTGCACCACAAAGACAAAGATCAATGAACAGCTCTTAGTATGGCAGTGCCATGTGACAAGCGTGTGCTCCAGTAAAACTGTCCATTATCAACATATTGCACTGTCCATTAGTCCGACAGATTTTTCCTCTGTTAATTCACTACTGTAATCAATACAGCCTTACCATTACCAGATGGCCTTGGATTTAAAAGCTCTGACAGTGAGTCAGTCTGCCAGCTAACTGTGTTACAGTTGAACTGAATGACAGTTTGTGTGTGGTAATTGAGTTTCTGTTGACCTTAAGTAGACTTCTTTAAAAATCAATTGATGTACAGCATAATCAGATTTGGACAAATTGGTGCCACATACAGATGTTTGGCTGAGATTAATCAGTAATTCCATTATCAAATTTGTCTTTCTTTCGTATGTTTGTATCTGACTGTTACAGGATTCAGAGGGTGTGGACATCATGCTAGGTGTGTGTGCCAACGGACTCTTGGTCTACAAAGACAGACTTCGGATAAATCGTTTCGCTTGGCCTAAAATACTCAAGATTTCATACAAGAGGAACAACTTCTATATTAAGATCAGACCAGGCGAGGTTTGTGCTCTATCCCCTCTGTCGATATGACAAAAAAAAAAAGCTTTTACGATGTTGTCGCTTCCTTTTTGTTTCCATGCTAGACGGAGCAGTTTGAGAGTACAGTGGGCTTCAAACTCCAGAATCATCGCTCTGCCAAAAAGCTGTGGAAAGTCTGCGTAGAGAATCACAGTTTCTTCAGGTAGACACACACACAACCACACCAACACTCACTGAGAAGCATATTCAGTGTATGAGCTTAGATTTTCCACTCTGCCAGTCATGAGGCAGTACTTTTCTTTTTTAAAAGATTACATTCAATACAGTAACATGCTTTATTGGACTCAGCAGAATTCTGTGTATGAATGCATCTCATAGTCTGATGCTTGAGGCATCAGATAAACACTAACTCACACACACACAAGCATGCGGAGATCAGCCAGGTGTCCATGATTGCAGCATTTCTGCTGTAAGTGCTTGCTGCGTGTGCAGGTTTGCTTGTAGGTGGAATAAGCTTTAATATCCTGTTGAAGGAGAGCTTGCCTGGAAACATTTTTCATTCCACACAGTCAGAAAAGCAGCAGCTACATTTCATTTCAAAGGAACTCACTCTCCATAACTTCTTAAATTAAACTTCCATCTCTCTTTCTTTCTTTCTTTCTTTCTTTCTTTCTTTGTTTTTTGTTGATAGGTTAAATGCACCAGAACCTCCAACCAAGGCCCGTTTCTTGACTCTGGGCTCCAAGTTCCGCTACAGCGGGCGAACTCAGGCCCAGACCCGCCTGGCCAGCTCCCTCATAGACCGACCTGCGCCCAATTTTGAAAGGACCTCATCGAAACGCATCAGCCGCAGTTTGGATGGAGGTAACACAAGTACACAACCCAACTGAGACGAGACTGTTGAGGCTTTATTGTAAACGGCATCTTATGATCAGGACAGAAGCATGAAAACGGGAATGCAAGGAATGAAGGGTGACTGGAAGTCTGCTCACGGTTGTTAAGAGATTTCACAAGTCTGAGTGCGAATGTGTGTTAAATGGAAGTAAAACACTCAGTCTGAGCAGATAAAGGAAATAGCTGCAACACGTTTCCTGACATACAGTGAGAGATGGAGACGGAGAAAGACACGAAAAGAAAGATTCAATTTGGTTTATCCAAAGGAAAGACACCCCCTTCGTAGAAAGAAAAATAACACTGAGCTGTAATTCAGTGTGCAGTGACTTTGTGTTAGTTACATATATGACAAGGACAATGATACAGAGACATCACACTCATCTTTACTGATCCATGTTACTGTCTCTTAAACAAAGAACTCACAGTTTTTTTGTGGTTTCCTTAATTTGGCTTGTAGATCCCACTTAACCAGCTGTGCACCCCTATTATATGCATCAGATTATTCCACTATCTTACAGTGGCCTCTGCTGGACTCATTCTTCTACTGCAAGCTAGCACCTCCTTTCAATGCTTTTTCCCCCTATTTTAAATAAAGCATATACTCCCTGATTAAAGCACAACCAGTAAAACAAAGGGTTTTTTTCTAGTTTAATGACAAACGTTTTAACTGTGGATAAGATGTGCCCATCACTGTCAGAATCAGCTGATATATTTGATGTATGTTTCTTATTTCTTAGCACCAGTGATTAGCATAACTGAAGCTGGCAGGGATGGTGCTGAGAATGGGCGTGAGCCTCACTTGGAGCTTCACTCTGACTCAAAGGTGTGTATTCACATGTATTGTGTGTAAAAGTAGCGGATATCAGACTGAAAGCTGTTTAAAATGCTGTTAGAAATGTTTTGTTTTTGCTTTGGTGTCACATAAGGGAAGTCCATATCGCCACATGGGAAATAGATATGTTTGTCACTTACATGTGATAGAAATTTACTTCTGAAACATGGACTTGTTGGACCCTGAAAGAAGTTTGATCAACATTCTTATTATTTTTTTCCTGGTTTGATTTCATGTAAAACTTGTAACATGTGGTCTGCTTGTAGTTCTGCAGTATTTCTACACCAGCCCAACTCAGACCAAGTTTACACTGCAATTTGCAACCAAAAATTAGACTGGTGGAGTAGCTGTCCTTTGAGGCTACTGACAGCTCAGATCATTTTATGCCAGTTTAATTTCTGTTTTCACATGGCAACCTCATTTGAGGCCAAAAAGGCAGCTACGTCCTTGCTCTGTCATGAGAGCGGTTCATAATGCAATCAACAAAGATGCCTTCAAATCTTTACTTATTGTTCTGATAAATACCATAATCTTTATTATAATGTTTTTGATTACTTTATATTCTCTCTACCAAGCACTTGTGTCCACTGCGGGGGACACTGTCCACTACTAAGTCAAGTCAGTCTGTCCCTAGAACAGGACTTTATTGTGAATGCCGCGCATGCCTCCTCACCTACCTACCTTTCCTCACTGCTTCCCTACTCCTAACCCTCACTCGCACCCCAGCACCCTGGACTGCCTCAGCCTCTGTCAGTGGTGACCTCTGTTGACCCCGTTTCTGCAAACACCCGTGTCCACTGTATTTGGCACTGTGCTCTTTGCCCTGCTATGTTCACTTTTAAGCTGTTGTGCTGTGCTGTTCACTGACTAATGTTATGTCTCTTTCCTTCTCTCTTTTTTCCTTCACACGCTCCCTTTTGTTTGCTTTTCCCCACATCCTTCCCGCATGATCTCACGTTTCTTTTTTTCTTTTCTTGAAACAAATCACTCCGGTTATTTTGGTTTGTCGTTCAACTTGATTTTCTTTCTTGGCTTGCGCCGTCACTTTATGGGTTTGTGTATGGATCACCTTTCCATCTCCATACTGTGCTTCTCTCTTTTCTTTTGGGTTGTTTCTTTCTGTTCTCATTAATGTCTTTCCTTTTTTATCTTATCCTTCACTTTACCTCCATTAGTCAATTTTCATGTTTCCTCTCTCCTTCTCTTCATCATCTTCCCTTTCATCCATCCCCCCGTCTCTTGACTCCATCTCCGAGCTCGACCACTGCCTTTCAGACATCTCCGAAGACGACGATCGTACCAACGATACGGAAACCAATTGCACGTTGTGGACCCTTCCCTCAAATACCCTCTCCTTCCTCTCAGATCAGCAGCTGTCTGATCTTGGTCACCTCACTCCAAACCCTCCATCCTCCCACCCAGTCACAGCCTCCCAAGCAAACAACTCAGAGCTTTTGAAATTTGAGGAGGGCTGCGAGGCTGAAATCAGAACAGCAGCTGGGCTGGCAAATTGGCGTTGCTGGTCTCCTCTGAAGGGCGTGGTTAAATATGTCTCTTTCATCTTGTGTTTTTTCTCCATCTTTGGTAAGAATGGAAGCAGGTGTCTGCCCAACAAGCTATTTTCGGGATTAACAAGGAAACTGAACAACCTAACTCCCACTTTGTTCAAACAAATGTTGAGGCCAGTAACAAAACTAAAGATTTTAACCATCTCTAAGCTGAAATTTGTATTTTTGAACATAATTGCATCTAAATTACATCCGATACTTAACAGTTTAACTTTGAAATGGACTCATTTTGTGGCATATTCGACCCGATTCATCCCTTCAAAGTTCACAAATTTGATTGCTGCTTTTCCTTCACATCCAACACAGCTACGTTTGCCCACTCTATCCTCTTTTACCTGCCCTGCAATCTTCTCCTCCTTTTCCTCCCTCCCCTCTTTCTCGTCTTTCCCATTCTCTCTCACTTCTCACCCGTCTTGTCCTCCGCTGGCCACTTTCTCTCCTCCTAATCTGACTGCATCTGTACACCGCTACCTCCTAAATCCCTCCCCTCTTTTTCTCCCCTGCCTGTTGGTGCTCTTCCTCCTCGTCGTGATGCTGACAGCGAGCCAGTCTCTGGTCTTAGCCCTGATTTTAGCCACACCCCTCGGCCTGACCCTGTGCTACTTAGAGAGTGCCGTCTCCAGTCACAGAAAGCCAGTTCTGCCCGTGTTTGTCAACAACAAACCAAACGATCAGTCCGAGAATCGGTCAAGCTCTGCTTGTAGCAAGGAAGCTTCACCTCTCACGCCAGCACACACCCCCCCGCGCATCAGGCACCATGCAAGCGCAACCTGGATGCAGGAGCTGTGTGATCCTGCTGCATAAATGCACACTCTCATCCCATCCTTTCCCTGTAGTCCACTACCTTTCTTCTTTTTACCCCTGTGAGAATGTAAATAATCTGTTTGTGGATATCACCTCTTTTATTTATCACTGTCACCAGCACTTCTACCTGATTCCTCTTTTCTGATCTTCCCTGCACCCCACCAACCCCACTGTGTCACTTATAAAAAACAGAGTAGAAAAAGTGAGATTGCTGGCAAGAGATTTAACAAAAGGATAAATAATATTGAAAAAGATTATATCATTTATATAGACAAAATGTAGGTATATTCAGAGTTTTAGATGCTGTAAAGAAATTACAATGGAAGGGGACACTTGGAAGAATTCACAGTATGCGTTATACATTTTAAAAAAAAGGCATCTCTTTGTGGTTGCACAGCATTATAACTCATCAAATTAGGTAACATGATATAGTTATTTGTTATATGAGGTACTTAAAATACTTTTAAGCTGTACTTATTTTCAACTTGATGTTCAGTTGCTTAATTTTACCTTTGCAGTGCAGAGAAATAGTGACAATGAAAGATGAGCTGCTGATTAGATGTTGCATACAGATGCATACACAGGCAACCCCCCGCAAACGTATAGCACTTAAAGCGTATTGCATTTGCTTATTATTGCTCCTGAATGTTAATAGTAAACAGTGTTACACTCACCCTGGTTCTTTTTTTCCAGTACCTTTTGACTTATTGTGTGATTTAGGGGATTTTTGTGGGGTTAATTAACTGAAGCTGCAGATGTTAATCAAACAATAGAATGGAAACGCATTTCGCAAGTGTTGTTTCTTGAACGCTATGGAAAATGGAAAAAGTGTTTTTGGGAAAATGTAAGTGTTTTGTCCTCATGATACGAATACACTTCCATTTAGCTGACATTTTCTATGAAGGGTCTGACTATCCCAGACTTCTTACATGATACAGTCCCAGTCCAAGGTCTCATGACCAGCAGTACTCCCTAACACTGGGGAGGAACTTTTTTTCCATCATCCATTTCATTGTTTTTTTTTTCACCCTTCATTTTGACTATCATCACCATGACTACCACATTGAAGGTTAAGGAGGTGGACTTGAGCCCTGGCGATGTGGATGCCACGCCCTCCCAGGTCTGTAAGGCCTGCTTTTACCCAGCATGCTTTGCAAATTATAGGAGAAATAGAGATGAGTTTCTTGAAAGTAGAGCATTAGAATTCCAAATATTCAATGGGAGTGGTTTTGTGGTGAGTAATCAGGCAGTAGTCCTAACCTGTCCTTATTCTCCCTGACTTTACCCCAACAACAGTCACCAGGATGCAGTGAGCCTGCCCTCTCTCAGGTTCATACACTGTTATTGGTTGTTTGGTTGTGTACTGGTCATTTCCTCTGCCCGTGCAGGTTGGTGTGATGGTTGAATTTGCCCTGATGTGATCACATGGAGTCTGTTTGGAAAGTTGATCTAATCTGAAAAGTCGGACAAACAAGTGTATTAAATATTTAGAGTTATAAGACTTGCTTTCCATTTTGGATTGCAGATTGGACCTGGCAGTAAAACCTGATCCTGTGTGGGCACTTTCAACCAATATTTTCACTTTCAGATGCTTTGCTGTGGTTTATGTATTTTCACAGTTTTGCTTGGGTTTTTGGTTCATACCTGTGGTTTGTGGGATTATTTGGGGGTTTTGTTGGTTTATGTACACATCTGTTGTTACTGTGGGATTGAATGCTTTGGTTTATGCATGTGCCAACATGGGTACAAGCACCAACACCTCCACTTTATTCGTAAGATCAAAATGTTAATGTGCTTGTACCCATCTTCCAGTATTCTTCACATTCTGGAGCATTTTTCTGTCAACATGGGCCTTCCTTACTTAATTTAATTTTTTTAATTAATTGTTTCCTCATTTGTTCTGTTTTATATTGTTTTATTTATTGGATATTTTCACACTATTGGCATTTAAAAAAAATAATTTTCCTCATTTTGTGCTGTATGTCTGCTTTCCAGAGTCGATTGAGAGTGCATGGGGACAATATTTATGTGAGGCACAGTAATTTAATGTTGGAGGTTGGTACTGGCATCAACTGATGGCTGAAATAAGAATTCCATCTTTCTGTGTACTCTGACGCCATCAGAACTACAACTACCTCTGTACTATACTGTACAATATGGCTGCCCTCTCGCACTCTCAGGCTCTGTGTGCATGCCAGCGTGTGATTTTGTGTGGATGTTTTTTTGATGAAATTTACTCTTGATTTCAACTCTTTCCAGATTTTCTTTCCAGTTATAAAACGTTGAATGAAAACGGCCCAGTGCTTTTTGTCCTGATTTACACAGCAGCTATTTTGAACAATTGGTCCTCAGGATTCAAGATTTCAGTATCTTTTAAATTAAAGTTCTTGTTTCATGGCTGCAGTTTTACTCATTTTTCAGCTTCATAACATTTACCTTGAACCTTTCCAACTGTGCAGCAAACATTGAGCTCAGACAACCTGCATACTTGGACATGTAGTATTGAGGGGTTGGTGGAGATTAAGCCTCCAAGGAGAAAGAATATTGGACAAAGTCATGGTTTAATAAAAGCTAATTAAAGGTTTGAGCCACATCAGCTTTAGAAGGCCAGGGCGTTTTATTAGCTTGCTGTATTTCTGAAGCAAGACTGCAATAAAAAAAGAGATGAATGCAGCTTTAAGCAGGTTAATGACAAATTCTGCTGCGCTTATTAGATCTGCAGCGGTCTGTTGGAAAAGATCTACATTAACTGCTGGAATTGATCGAATCAGGAAGGTTAAGTGGTGCTAATGTTTGCAAATAGAGAAAAGACAGAGAAATTTTTCATTGAAGTTAGTCGTATAAGGGCAGCTAAGCAGTGTTTATTGTTGAGTTTTTGCAGTTCAAAGCATTTATTTGACGTATATCTGCACATCTCAGCAGAGACTATATAAAATTCCCAGACCGAGCATTCACAGTGGCTGCTGTGTTGATGGGATTGGTGCTTTGTCAACATGACTTTAATGCATGCTCCGTACACGTCTAATGCTGTTTTATCATGTTGTTTTTACAATCCCTTGTGGAAAAAATTGATGGTTGCCAGGCAGCTGCATCTAACTTGACTAACCCTGCCTCCCCTAACACACACGAGGAGCTTCCTTCCTGTTTTCTGGTGATTGGCTGCCAGTGTTGAGATATGTGTGGTTTCATAACGTACTAAAACAACACCTGCTTTTGCAATGTGGAGCTGATAGTGATCTGTTGGTTTTACTACAGTAATAAATGAAATACTCAGTGTTAGTTGATAAAGTCAGCGAGTAAACCAAGGTTAGTTTATATATTTCTCACTGCCTCGTACATATGTTATGTTGTTTCAGTCTATAATTTTTTGGACGAATGTTAGTGTGAAGTGGATGAAGAATAGATGGAGGTTAATAGATGGAGAGTCGGTAGCTGCCTGTCCATCCAGGTAGCCATAGGGACAAACCAAAAGAGAGCTTACATTACATGAGTGGAAAGAAATTCCTATCAGCTCCATGTTGTGTGGTTTGCATTGCTGTTCCTGGCCTCATTTAAGGGAAAACTCCTCAACAAGATGGGGGCGCCGCTTCACTGAAGCCTGCTTATTTGCACACACAGACGAACACACACACACACACACACACACATGCATATAAGTATATAAACATCTTATAAGTCCATTTGTTTCCTACAACATATCAAAAAGGCTTCAGTGAGGCACAGCATCCATCTTGTTTCCCTCCAGATTGACAGACTGATGTTCCTGTGAACATTTTTTTTCCTCCTCATCCCTCTCTCTTTTTGTCCTACCCCTCTCCCCTCTACTTTCCATCTCCCTCATTTTCTTGTTTCTTTTCCCATCACATCTATTGATCCCACTGTGCCTCCACTGGCCTTAACTCACCCTTACATACTTTGCTTCCCCTCTACCTCCCCCTCATCTATCCCCTCCTGACTTCCTCACCTCTCATATTTACATCCCACCCTTCTTCACCGATACTTATGTCATTTACTCCTCATCCACTCCTTACCCCACATTGCTCCCCCCTCCTTTTCTCCTATCCTCTCCCTCCCCCTATTAGGACCATGATAAGACCCAAGACGAGGTTCTGAAACATCAAGCTAGCATTAGCCAGCTCAAACGCTCCTTTATGGAGGCGCCACCTCCCTCACCTCCTCAGCCCAACCAATGGGAGAAACGTCTCACCTCCTCTCCTGCTACAACGATACGTATTCAGCAACAACAAGTGGTACGTCTGTCTGGATGTTTTTGTCTCGACAAGACTTAGAATTACAGGCATTTTGTCTGCAGACGTTGGGGTGAAATGGATTGATGCTGCATTTTCATCAGCTGCAACAAACAGCAGCTTGGTCTTTAAAGCGAGAAGAATCTGTCCCTCTGTGTCTGTCTTTGATCTGATTTACTAAGTCTTCTCACTTCTCTTCAGTCTGTATTTCCTTTCTGTCTTTGTGACTTAAACATTTGTTTCTTGGGGGTTTGAAAGTTCTCTTTCTTTTGTTTTTGCATTGTCCGAGTTTCCATGATCTCACTCATGATTTTCAGGAATTAATGAATGTTTTTGACTTAGTTTAAATGTAAAGTCAACCTAACTTTTACAGCTGTTTTCCCCCTTTTTAGGTGGACTATTAATTGAGTGTTGGCTTTCACAGCATGTGGCCTTTAACCTCTGCTGATCTTCACTAGTTATGGAGGGAAAAAAGCATGGCTTTGTGTATGTGTGTATATTTACCTGCTGACTGGTCTTCTCTTAAATCATTGTATATCTCTCACCACCTCTGTCTTGTTTATACTGTGTGTGTTGCTGTAGAGCCTGGAAGAAGAGATAGCCTCTGAGCTTTTCAGTAGACACACCGGCACTGGATTTTATTCAGCTGCTGAAGCCTGCAGTATTCCTGAACCAACACTAGATGCTCTTATAAGCACGTGTTCAGCTGCTACTTCCACCACTCTCAATGCTTTCTGCGGCTCTTCTGTGTCACAAAGCCTTCCTAATTCCACAACTACTACACTCTCTGCCACAGAGGTGCTTCTGCTACTACTGATCATTACAGAGTCAGTTTACTTTCTTTCTCAAACACCAACTTTGATTAGAGTTATTCTAATCAGTCATGTTAATGCTCCAAGTTGAAAGTAAACTGATGCCTTGTAATGCTTTTGGTTAATTAAGGATGCTTGCGAGATGTGTTTGCAAGCCCATAATGCCTGCTGTGGATGCTGCATGAGTGGTAGCGATGTGTTAGGGACCATTCATCCTCAATGATGTGATAAATCTCATCCACATCAACAAACAGCTGTTAAAGGCATGGCTTTTAGGGTGTCATTTCTGTTGATTGAATGTGTGTGTTGAATGCAAATGTAACAATCTGCTCCTTTAGAAAAAAAAAAAACTCTGTTGAAGGCAGCGGGTATTGAAGCAGCAGATTTCTGTGATGCTTAAGTAGAAAAAAAAAAGAGAAAAGATGCCATAATGTGCTCATTCTGTGCCTGTTTACCGGAGCTTTTTTAAATAGCATAAAAGACATTTCCAGGCACGGATCTCATTATGGTATGATGTTTTTCTCGCTGTCGTTTGAAAGGCACTGCTGACTTCAATGCCATCTCGTCTTTTGCCTTTTTTTTCTTTTCTGTAAAAATGAGTTTTTTATTGATAGGTTATTCTCTTCAATTCATCTTTCATCTTTTCATTTTCCACCTCTCCTATCAAATCTTTTATGCCTTCCCTTTATCCTGCTACAATGACCTTCATACTGTACTGAAAATGATGTAGTGGTGCATGATGGACACACCAAGAGGCAGGAACAGTCAGAGAAAAAGAGGAGAGGGAACACACTTAACAAATCATCCCCATGATGTGATAACAAGCATCCTAATGTTGCTAAGTGCTAACAATGATGGTGTGTGATTGATGATGTCATGATAACTTGCTTGTTCCGCAGGTCATTGAGCCCCAAACAGAAGCAGCTTCAGCTGATAACATCATCTCTGATACCAAAGAACCTGCAAAGGTGCTCCTAGCTTTCTTCTACACCCTTCTAGCCTTTCGTCCATGATGTTGTATAATCCATTGCTTCCTTCATGCCTTCATTCATTTTCCACTTGGAGCATGACATTTCCTTTTTCTTTTCCATCCATCTGCCTTCCTACTTCATCCTGTGACTTCTTCATGTCTTTTTTTCCACAGTTGAACCTCATCTTCCTTTTTCCCTGATGTTACTTTGGTATCAGTTTATTTTAACCAACACTAGTTATATTTTTTTTTACATTTATGTTCAATGATCACCTTCTGCTTTTGTTTTTTTTTTTTTTGTCCCCATGCGTTTGTTGTGTATGTGTGCGCACCTCATCGTGTGTGTCCGTGCACTTTGTGTACATGTGTGCTTGTGTATGTGTGCGTGCGTATAGACAACGGAGGTTGAAATCGAAGAAACTGTTGTCATCCAAGAGGTTTCCAGAGCAACCAAACCTGGACTTGTCACAGTTACAACCAGTTCTCCCGCTGATCCGCCTGCGGAGCAGGAAACAAGGGAACAGAAAGTGAGAGTGGAAGAGGAAGTAGTGGTAGTGGAGGAAGCGAAGCAGAAGACGCAGGAGAGCGTCTCCTCTGAGAGCGAGAGCGAGGAAGAGGCTGAGTACCATCCGAACGTCTCTGTATCCATCTCTCATTCACAAATACCTGAGGAGAAGGAAGAGGAGGAAGAGCAGGAGAAGTGCGAGGAAGAGAAGCAGGCGGAGCAGCAGGTGTCGGATCCAGACGCTCCCTCCCTTCCAGCCGAGGTCAGCAAGCCTGTAGAAGAAACCAGTCAAGAAGAGTCCAGGAAGGAGGACAAGGAGACAGAGGAGAAGAAGAATCCAGAGGAGGAAAAGGAAGGTGAGCGTGAGACGGAGGAAAGCACCGATGACCCAATGGTGACACCAGACGAAGTCCCCAACAGTCTCATCGGGATGGCTGTTCCAGCAGAAGAAGAGGAGGAACCTAAAATGAACGGAGAAGCCTCACTGGTTGAAGTGGAACCGCGGCCGCAGGTTATTTGTTGCTCTGAGGTAAAATCTTCACTGGGCCGGCTGCAGAGCTTCCCTGGGGTTTGATCCCTCCTACCAGCTGTAGAAACTTCCCACTTCTTTCCCTGCTGCTTATCTCAGTGCCGGTTTCCTTCCTGCTTGTGTGAATATTTAAGCCCCATTCACATCCTTACACTCACCTTTATCCTGTGAAAACTTTATAAGGCTTAAAATGGAGCCTTTAAAGGGAAAGTAGGATCCCCCACCAGTCTTTTGGTGTGTTGGTGTTCACGTTAAGTTACCATCTTCTACATAATTTCAGTGATTATTTAAATTTTACTCACTCGTGTACATCATTTCATGTTGTTCTATTATCATACATTCGTGACTAGTCCCACACAGTGTGGTGTTTTGCTGTTGTTGCTCCTACTTTACCTTGTTTTTGGTGTTGTGAAGTAAATGGGGCCTAAGTGGGGAAAATGCATGATGCTTTTAGGCATTCGTTATTTGCTTTGCATGCTGGTTTTCACCTTTTGGCGTGTGCGTATTTGTGTGTCCTCATTGTGTTTGGCAGAGATGTTTCTCTTCGTATTTTGTGGAAATCATCATTGCCAACCACTTTGGAAATGCCTCCCACTCATCTGAATGTCATCTTGTTTACATTTCAATAGCTGTTTTGTGTGCGAGTCATTCGAGTCCTGCTGGTTTTATTGGCTCATGTTTTATGCATGTTTGTGCCATTTTGTGTTTTGAGTTGCATGTTGACACCAAAGAAGTTGTCCGTGGTTGTGATGCTGCTCTGAAGTAGATGTTGTATTTTACCCTGCATCATGTTGCATGATTTTTGGGATCTCTCGCTTTTGTGCATGATTTTTCTTGCATGTGCTCATATATGTTGTTTACACTTTACAGCTGCTGCTATGCATGTGTAGCAGTGTGTACAGCACTGATTCACCTTCATTCAGTAGTATAAGGCTAATTTTTGCTGTTATTTTGATAAGATAATGCTCACATGTAATGTTAAACAATATTTTAACTGACTTGGTGGTCAGTTTTATACCAAAGCAAACTTATAAATACAAATTTATTTCTTTGTTTCCATAGCTGCTCAGATTTAGTATATTAACTTTTCTTTCCTCCTCCCCTCACTCCTTTCTCTCCTCCCTCCCCAGCCACCTGTGGTAAAGACAGAAATGGTGACTATATCAGACACGTTTGCAGCCCAGAAAACTGAGATAGCTACAAAAGAAGTGCCCATCGTACATACGGAAACCAAGACCATCACATACGAGGCTGCACAGGTGCACACCTAAGAAGCACAGGGAGCTTTTGTTTGTTTATTTTTTGATCTTTGTTCCTCTTTATGTGTCAGCATTGATATTTCAAATGATGCATGTGTCTAGATTTAAGTGTTTGAAAGCTTATCTATGCAAATGTCCCAAAGGGCTTCCTTTCTAGCAGAAGTGCACGGTGCCGTCAGTCATTCCCACAGTGTTGTGTAGAAAAGTTTACATAAAACGGCATGAATCGGACAAGATGGCTGCAATGAAGAGCTAACAATTACCTTTTGTCTTCCTGTTAGTTGGATGGTAATGGTGATGGTGAGCCTGGGGTGTTGATGACTGCTCAGACAATCACCTCTGAGTCATTGTGTACTACTACAACAACACACATTACCAAGGTACTGATGCCCACAGCCAAGCATCCTTTCTTACGCAATTTATTTACCTCTGATTGATATCTGTATATCTATATTAGGATTTTTGTCCCCATGTTGAGTGTTATTATGCCACTTAAAATCAATATTTCTGTTTTGTAAAAGACATTAGGAAATGCAGTACATAGTGTAGCACCCAGTCAGCACAGTTCCAGCCACTCAGCTGTATCCATGGCGATGACTATTAACCACTTATGACGGGCATCAAATTGACATCTTTGTAATTTTTTTTGTCCCAGATGTTAAAGGGCGGCCTGTCAGAGACGAGGATTGAAAAACGCATCGTCATCACTGGCGACTGCGACATCGACCACGACCAGGTCAGTATTCCGCTCATCTCAGCTTCACCTGCTGTTTCAGCCTCCTGGTTGCTGGGTGTCTTTGTTCTCACCAGCTGTGGGTGGTGTAAAAAGCTCTCAGAATAATTTTTAGATCCATAATCTAGTCATGTCCAACATTTTTACATATTTTGTACAGGATTTGTTTTTTAGATTTGAAGCCTCTGATTAGGAAACAATGTCTCTGGTTGCTTAGACTCAGATGGAATAACTATAGGTCTGGTGACATGTCCATCATGTTGCTTTCTGTTTGAATGCATTTTTTTTATTATTATTATTTAGGATTCATGCCCACAAGCCATCAGCTCCACTTAGAGTTCATTCATTGACTGGCATCTGCTTCTCTTACCTCTTCCCTTATTTCATCTGTACATCTAGAAAGTTGTCTTAACCTTTCAAGCATCGTTGCATGCCTTACCTGAATATGTTGCTCCTCTGGTTCATTTGATGTGCTGTCTTTGTTTTTTAGAGCTCCTTAAATTCTCATTTGAACCCAAAATATGCTTTAGATTACATACTATAGCCACACTGATTATGCATATTGTTTAAATGGTGGTCACTTTAAACTAGAAAAGGGTTTTGTATACCATGCTTTTCAGCCCAAATTGGAGCATTTTCATAATAATAGGAACAAAAACCACTCTGAAAACCATTTTTATAGCCACCATTGCCCAGAAACTGGAACTATGGGTTTGAATTGTTTTTCATTTTTACACTATTTAGCCAGAAATGGTCTTCATTGTCCATTTTCATAGTCTGATCAACCAGATCAGAATATCTAATGCAGAGGTGCCCAAGTCCAGTCCTCGAGAGCTGCTGTCCTGCACATTTTGGTTGCATCCCTTCTCCAACACACCTGAATCAAATGAGTGCTCGTTACCAGCCTCTGCAGAGCTGAATGGCCCGTGCATGAGGTAATTAGCCATTTGCTTCAGGTGCGTTGGGGAGGTTATGTTCTAAAAATTCCAGGATAGTATCTCTTGAGGACTGGACTTGGGCAATCCCTGATCTAATGGAATAAATTTAGGGGGTCTATCCAATATTCAATAGAGAGGCAGTAAATATTTGCCACGTGATTTTTTTTATTTTATTTTTTTTTTCTGCAATTACAAGTTAAACGAGAATGAAAATGCTTTTTGTGTCCTCGTAATACCGTAAAAAAGGAGGGAGTGAACATCTTTATTGGCCAGGTGATGGTCTTCACAAGTCTTGCTTCACTTTTTTGTTTAAGTTGCTTGTTTGCTCTAATTTGCTGGATTTACACAAGATCCAAAGATTTGAAATTCTTATTTTTAATGTTTCCATTGCTGCCATTTTACTAAAATCACCCTTTTTATTTAACATCCTGAAGTAAAATGGCATTTAGCAAGTAAATCCAGCATTCATGTTATTTTCTTTATGCTTCATTTTTTCATTTAACCCCACCATTTTCCCCCCCCCCCCCCCCCCCCCCCCCCCCCCCCCCCCCCCCCCCCCCCCCCCCCCCCCCCCTCCCTCCCCTCCACTGCCTGCTGTGCTTGGTGCTGCCACTGTGTGGTTGACCCTGGTACTGCAGGCACTGGCACAGGCCATTAAGGAGGCCAAAGAGCAACATCCTGACATGTCTGTTACCAGAGTGGTGGTTCATAAAGAAACTGAACTGGCTGAGGAGGAGGATTGACTGAACTCAGGTAATGATAGCAAAAGTAACTCCTTGTTATTATTTTATGGTTCTACATAGCCTGAGAAAGATATTTTTAAAGGGTTAACTTATGAAGATAAGATCCTTAAATCTGAGTGGTCACTCAAAGAAATAGATTTTAAATGTAGGAGGGATGACAGCAGAGCTGATTATGGGAAGGAAACCGGATGTGTGTTGACATGATAGTGCTACAGTTTTATCACCTTGTATCTACTTTTCCCAGAGCTGAAAGGCCCATCGTGACTGTTTTCTTTCTTGACAACAATCTTCATCACTCTGCAACAACCGAACTTGACAGAAGGGGAGAAGAAGAGGAGCTGAGGAACAGGAGGAAGAGGAGGAGGGTTAAGATAGTGGGATTGAAGTTGTCACTCTCATCCCAGATGGTCTTTCTCACACATTTTTGGTGCATTTCTGTCCCTCACTGTAAAACCAAGAAAAAGAAATATAATGTCCTCAATCTTTCTGAGGGAACAAAAAGAACCACTTAGTTAGCTTAACATTTGTAGCTTTTTTTTTCTCTTCATTATTTTTATTAGTTTTTCTTTAACTATTTTACAAAAAGAGTAAAAATAGTCTCACATGTTGCAAAAACAAAAATGGGGATGCACCGTTAACTGCTGCAGACTAAATCTAGAGAGCTGTTAAATCTTCAGTAAAACTCACCAGTCAGGTCTCAAAAAGCTTTGATTAGGATCATTTTTTTAAAAAGAAGGTTTGGTGCATTCCTTAAAAAAAAAAAAAAAAAAATCACAAAAACAATCAAAAAAGATTTTTGAAAAGAGGAATTTGTTAAATTACAGCTCCCCCTGATGCTTCTTTAAGGTGTAAATGAAACAAAATGTAATATAACTCAATAATTTCATGAATTTTTAAGCGACATGTTTACCTTTTATTTCACAACACTCATTTATTTTAACACATTCTGGTGAATAGTAGAAGCAAGATATGTCACATTATTTGTCTATTAATAGTTACACAAAAGAGGGAGCTGTAACTTAAAATATTGCAGTAAAAATCATTCAGATTTTTGATTTTTGTATCTGTTTTTTTTTCTTCTCTCCTGTAAGTATGGTTGTTATTCATCCACATTCCTTGTGTGTGACCAGCATCTGAGTCAGTCCATTTTCAGCTCTGCTCACATTTCTCAACTCCTTAATCAGAGGAGATGTTTTAACATTTACAGGAGGTGAAGATGAGCTGGGGTTAATTGGGTCAGTGGGTTTTACATCAGTGAAGCTTGGGAAGTCAAATGTGATGAAATTTTACTGCTTTTTTTTTTTTTTAAATAAACTAAATTAAAATAAATTTAACTGAAAATGAACAGACTTTAGAGCTGGTGTATACAACTCTGTACAGAAAAATAAAGGTTATTGAATGGGAGCAACTCTCCGTAAGCTAAATATCCCCCTCAGGCCCTTCCTCTGTATGACACTAACCATTCCTAATGGGCCCTCAGGGAGCCAAGGGAGAAGAAAACTGACCTTTGATTGGGAGAGATGACCAGTAAACTGGAGGAATAATGGGCTTTATGCACAACTCCACTACTTCCTAATTTAAGCCAGCTCCTTTTGTCTCCTGTCTTTCATTATTGGATGATTTGATTAATCCAGGTGTGACTGACCTCAGTAACCATGAGGATAATGGCCAGACACACCTGGATTAATCAGTTTGTCCAGTAATGAAAGGCAGAAGGGAAAGGAGCTGGCTGAAGTTCAGGAAATAGTAGAGTTGTGCATAAAGCCCATTGGGAGAATGCCAACTAAGATTGTGGGGCTGAAAACAAATCTGAATATTAATGAAAGTTGGCCTTACTCTGTGGAAATGGTGAAACTTTCAGCGTTCTGCTGCATACACCACAGCCTCAGTTAAATTATTCAAAATGAGTTTTTGCTACGACTAGCAAAGGTACCAAAATGAAGACAACTTGAAAGCGGTTCTGTCACAAAATCCAGCTTAAGTAATTTCCTTGTATTTTGCAGCCTGTTTGTCGTCGTAGTTCAGCACCATTCACGTCCAGCTTCTTCTCATACCCGACTAGTTATAAAACCAACAGAGCCTGATAGACATAATCACATATGGGATTAAATTCAGCATGTTTCACACATTTTAACCTTGTAAGCGATTCTAGATAGGATGCTACTGTGTTGATTGGTTTGAGAGTGTGCAGAGCAGAGATTATTTTTAGCTCGTACAGCATGACTTGATAATATTATGAGACATGTCGCTGGCTGTGTGTTGTAACTGTTTTACTGCAACCAAATATTCAGCTGGATTTATTCTGTATGTTTTTGAACAGTCATTACATTGCATTCATTCCTATGCTTCATCTGTGCACCACACAAAAATACAACAATGAATCTGTCACACACTATAAACACGAGTCAAGAAAAATAGTTACAACACATCAGGAAAAAGCAGTTTAAAGGGAAGAATATTTGAGGGTGTGAAGTGCCCTTTTAACCCCTAAATGGAATATCATTGTGGTGTATTCATTTTCTGTTCTTTTACTCAAATTTATAGCAGAATTTGACAACAAAATGTGACTTGGTGTTATTAGTAACTGCATTAATGTGTGATAATGAGGGGCTAATGCATTAAGCTGGCAGAGATTTTGTTTTTTTCTGTGAGCAGCAAAAAGCACGGACATATTCTTGGGAAAAGTGCCACAGAGTACCATAAATACATTCCACTTAGGCCTGTCGGAGTCCACTCTTTCCTCTGACAGGATATTTTCAATGAGATTCAAAAGGAGAAATTATTTTCTCCTTCTAGTTCAGCAAAACTGACACATTCTCTGGAAGAAAAAGCCTGACTGTAACTTGATTATCTGTGTCACCTGAGGTGTGTAAGCATGCACCTTAGAATTTGAAAGCTTTCTAAAGTATATCAGACCGAGCGATTAAAAACAGGCTTTCTGTTGTGGGAAACGCTGCTCTGACTTCTACTATGCAGTTAAATGACATTCCACGAGGAGGAAGCTTTAACTCCTTATCCTCTTGCAAAGATGCAAAGCAGCAGAAAATCTTTTAAAAAAAAGAGAGAAAAAAGAAAAAAAAAAATCTCAATTTTCAACACTAGGCAGCTTCTGGAAGCTTTCGCTGTTCCAAAAACAATAATAAAAAAAACGAATCAGTCATGTCACAGCAACTATATTGTCGGATTTCTCATTGTTTCTTGTAACTTCTGTGTGAAACTGGTTTAGTTGTGGGAAGGTGGGAGTTGTTGTACCGCCTTTTGCATATTTGTAATGCTGTCACTGACTTTTGACAATGAAGAAGAACACCACTACAAATCAACCATCTTTTCTGTTTCATCACCAGGGTTGGTCTCCACTTGGGGGGTTCTGGGCTTTCTTAACCAATCGTACGAGCTTGGTGGCTGCAAGGTTGGGTTTTCCAAAATGTTTTTAGCTCTTTCTCACAACATTATATGGAGGAAAAATAGGCATTAATAACTTGTAACTCTTTTTAAGCTAAAACAGCACACATCCAGTGTAACTGCTCGAGGTTTCCATGGCAACTGATGATTCAATGCCAGCTGATTTTGAATGCGTCAGGGGTCTCAATGTCATAGCATCAGATACACGCGGTGTAATGACCAAATTGTCGTTGAAGCATCTTGTTTCTACAGTCTCAGGCCATGTTTCATACTTTAGACAGAAACCAGCACATTTTTGTATTTTATCCAACAAGCAAAATAAAAAATAAATACACTTTATTAAGAAGCACAATTTTGGAAAACCAGCCAGCTGCCACTTTGCTCCCTGTTTGCTAACCAGTTATCACTGGTAGTTTTTTTTTTTTTTTTTTTTAATTTCTTTTTTCTTTTGGTCTAGCAGCTTAATTGTGTTGTGTTTCCCCACACACATCCACTCCTCCCCCTGTGTAACACTGTTTAAATAAAGGATTGTTATACTCTGAAATCTCTTGAAGCGCTTCTTTTCCTCATACATTCACTTGATTCATATGTTGATTTACGTGGTGTGAGAACTGTGTAATCTGTCCAGTATTTATAACAAAATGTGTACAGAATAGTGTACACTTTCCTTAAATTATATACCTTCCATGTAAAGAGGTAATTCTGAGCTTTACATACAACAGCAATTACTGTATAGATACATCCGTAGAAGAGACTTTAAATTCATCAAGACTGATATTATTTCCTAACAGTTTATTGTAACAGATTTTTCTTTTTCTGTATGCTTTCCAGATGGCCCTGAGGATTGCAAGTGGTGCTACAGTTTCAGTTACAGACTTTTATTTATTATTTATTTATTTTTAATCAACTTTCAATACCAAGATCCAGATCCACAATATACAGAAAACTGCAGTGTCCACTATATATTTACGCTGCATTCTCCCAGCCATTGTAAAAGATGTCCATGAATGTTTGTCTTGTGTCAGGTACATGAATGAAACCCAAAACTTCTCCTCTTCAGATGTGCACTTCTGTCCATCTGCCTGTGGATGGTGCTTCTGTCCTGCTGAAATCTTGCAATATTGGCCTCGGCTGTAAATTTAAAAAAGAAAAAAGCAGAGCCATTAATCTAAGAAATTACATAAGAAACAGTTGTGTAAAAGTAATATTTTTTTATTTGATTGAGATAACTGGAGAATACTTAAAACTTACAATCTGCTGCTTTCTTTTTTATGTTGAACTTTTCCAAATTACTACTTTTACTAAAATATTTGGCAACTTGCAGTCATTCAGATGGTCAGTAGTAAAGCATAACTTGATATTTTTTTATCTAGATAGCTAACTGGGATACAAACTGCAGCTGAAGTCTGCTCTCCTGCTCTGACAGCAGATTAAACTGTATTCTAATTAAACTTTCATTTAGAAGTTAGTTGATAAAAGTAAACTAAAGTAGCTCCTCTTTGAAAGATTCTTAAGAAAACAATGCTGAAGCTTATTTTAAGCAGTATTGGATTGAGACAGACAGACATCCAGTTGCTAGCAGTTAGCAGTTAAAGCTAGGAATGGGTGATGCCAAATGCTTTCCTGTCAATACGATACAAGTATGGTATTTGTTCATCTATATCAAAACTAATACTTTGTTTCTCCCTTAAAAGAAAACCAAACTATAGTACAGTTTTTATTAATATCTTGAATGCAAGGTCAATATTAGATATAAGTAAAACTTGACAGCAAAAGTCCCAGAAAGACATTTTTTAAAAAAAACAATAAATATATTGATGAATAAACTAAAATAAAAAAAGACTAAAAAATTCTTTCAATTGTCAAATAACTTAAGTACAGCCTAATATTATTTAAATTTATTCAGTAGAAAATGTTCAAATATAAAATGTAATGGTAATATTATAAATTTATCAAACATAATGTGCATAAACCTGCATCAAACCACTGAAAAAAAAAACAAAACATCATCATCACTAACAGTGGCAGCATCATCATGGCATCTGAGAGGCTACCACGATCATATGACACAGGCTAGAATCTGCCTGGTTTTGCACATAATTTCATTACTTCATTGCTTTCAATTGAATTCGGAAGTTAAAAAAATGTATGTTTTGTATCTGTGCTTTGGTACAGATGGGATATTTTGTGTCTTAAGTATTGACTCCAGGGTATTGAAATGCCCATCCCTATTTAAAGCTAGCTAAGAGCTAATTTGGTCAATGCGGCCTCTAGCTTAATAAACTTGTAGATTTTTCATGCTAATTTTTAACCTTATTGTTTCTTTTTGTTCATTTCATGAATATTTATATCTTTCTCTTTTATTATATACTGTACCTGTAGTTTAATCTGTGTGGTTAGTTTTGGATATTGCTGATGGGAACAGGCAGTAGGTAGCCTACTACCATAAAACTGAGTAAATGAATACTTAAATTAGGGCAGATTGTAACAATTTTGTAACTCTTATGGTAGCTGGCTCAAAAATAACACAAAAGCCTGGTATTTACATCAGTCCTCAAGTTATTTATTCCAGTTCCTTGATTGACAAAAACCTATTTCTTACCATGAGTCAAACAGTATTTAATTAAGTACCACAGACATGCTGCAATCTGCAAGTGTTTGATTAGATGTAATTGGTTTTAATTGCGCTCAGCACTAACAGATGATACACTCACTTGTTACGATGGCCTTATTTAATGAGTCAAGATTATTTATTTTCAACTCCTAAATAGATTGTCAAAGCAAAAATGTCTTCTTAACAATAATTTAGCATTTTTAGGTTAGGTTTGTAAATGACAGCAGGATGTTGCTGTGGTCATGTTCTATGTAAACCCACTAGGAGCAGGAGCAGATGGTGATAGTGGCCCATACCGGATGTGTGTGTGACTGAATGCATGTGTGTGTCTCTATTTTATGTCAGCACAAAAAAGAGAGGGGTCAGGGTTATCTGTCACAGCCATACCGACTGGAGCACACATATAGAGATGAAAGAAACCATGTTTCCAGGTTTTTCATGCTTCAGATACATCAAAACCTGCAGCTGCCCCTCCCATACATGCTTTTATGGTTGACTGCTTGATATCCTGATTAGTGATCAGTCAAATTTAAATCTAGCCCAGAAACATTACTTTTTCCTTGTAGATTTTAATTGTTTCCCCCCGTATTTCCTTCTTTAGGATGTAGAGTGCTCAGGACCCAAAGGCATTTGGGGGACAAGAGCTGTCATGCTGAAAAGACACAACGGTATGAGAAGTCCTCAGTTTTGAAAAGGCTTTCTGTATGTTTCAAACTAATGTGATGTATTACATGTTATGAATGTTATTTTCCTTTGGGTGTTGGTGAAAAAATCTGATGTCTTCTACTCATTTTTGACATTGGTCTATGCACTTAATAGCACAGGATAAAAGTTTATCCAGAAGAGAGATTATGTCTATATTTAATCACATGGTTGTATAATAAATATAATATAATGAGGGATCTGAAGAGCTTGACATGAAAGGTTCGTGAGTTGCCCACCCTGTTTGAGTTTCCAGCTGAAAAAGATAATTATTTGCAGCAGCAGCAGACAAACCGACAGGAACAGCAGCAGGCCGAACAGCCAGAGAGGAAGAAAGCTGTCTGTCTCGCTGTTTGACAGTGTGACAGTCTGTCGCAGGAGTAGAGCCAGATCAGCCCAGGGCCCACTCAACACCTCCATACTCGCACTGGAAAAGAGAGGACATCAGGTTCAAGCTCTGTTATGACTAATAAAGATCAATCAATTCCTATCAATATTAATCAGCCATGATAATACGACACCTTTGTAACATTTGGTATATTTAGTATATATAATATCTTCTCAGTTCTGACCAGTCAGGGCATGTGCAAAGACCAACTGGGGTTGCACTGGAGTGTCTGGTTTTGGCACAATCATAGTAATTTCCCTGGGTTTTGTGGGTTCCTGTGAAATAGCCTTGTATCCCACAAAGTGAGATTTGGGGGGGGTTTGAAAGACCTCCAGAGTCTTTATTGTGTTCTTTGAGTCATTGCTAAGTAGTTCCAACTGCTGTCCTACTGAGGGAGACTGCTCCTGTAGGAGAGTGCTATTACCATATGGGGAAATGTCTGTAAAGATGGATTAATGTTAAGGCTGATTGATATATTTTTATAAGTACGTAGGCACAGCAGACATTGTATAAGGAGCAGCTGTCTCACAGCATTTCATGACACTTTCTTGAAAGTATTTAAAAGTTTCAACAATGTATAATATGCTATTTTAAAGGTTAGTGAAAGGTTAGGGGTGGAATTTCCCCATAAGCATCTTCCAGGAAACCTGGATTTGTTTTCTGATCCATCCAGTTCAAACTTAATTTGCATTCACTTACTGTTTGGTTAGGTTTAGGCATTGTTAAACAAACAAACAAACAAAAATGGTTAGGGTTTGGAAAACATCCGATAGCTATAAGTGAAAGTTACAGGTTTCCTGCTCTGCTCTGCATTAGACACAAAAATTATGCATTTTTAGAAAATAAAGGAAACTCACAAATAAATTACTTTGCTTTAAAGTACTGCTTGTTTCACAAAAACCTGTAACACTAGAATGTGCCTATTTTATGATTCACCAAAAAACTTCCAGCTGACATAAATAAAAGAGATGCTACAGAATGATGCAAATTGTATTTGCATATTTTATGTAAAAATGTGTGCACCTAAGAATAAGTACATTTAAATGAATAGTTCTTTTGAAGAATCGTGATAATATCAAATTGTATGAGTAGCAACAATGAAAAATTCAGACTGACTATTTTGTTTTTCCTTTAGTGAGGACTTTCTTGCCTATGCCGTTTTGGAAATACAGTATATGTTATCTAAAAATTGGAGGATGTGCATATCTTTTATCTTAAAACTGTTGGTATGTAACTTTCCAAACTTGATGCAATTCAAACTTATGCAGCGTCTTTTTTCTGAGTTTGATATAAAGGTGTTAAAAGTTTGGTTTATTTCAACTAAACACCCACAGATAAATTTATACAGTGACACTGAACTGTAAAGTTGTTATAATCATGTTTATTTTCTAGATGTATAATCCCATCCATGACCCCTGTTTATATAATGACTAAATATCATTGTTGTTACTGCAGCAACCTGCCAGAAAATTAAACTGTTTTTCACACAGCAAAATGTGTTAACATAAGCTTATGCCAAAGAAAATGTAAAGAAAATTTTAATAAACACTTTCACCAAACAAGATTAATTTGATAAAGAAGGAATGAAATTGATTTACTAGAACTATCTACTTACAGTTTTCCCTGATGTGGAGATTTGAATGTTTTCCTCCTGATGTTGGAGGTCAAAGATGTTGGTTTGTCAAAGGCTGTCTCTCATAACAAAAAGACTTTTGGAGCTTTAAAAATTCAGCTGGCGTCAGTATTTCGCAGCAACTTGGAAGATAAAGTGGATTTTAGCTCTGAATTCCACAGAAAGAGATTAATTCTAAGGTCCAGAGAAAACAATGACAACAACAAAAGTCCTGTCTCTCCAATGTTCTCCGTCCTCTTCTTCTGTGGTTCTGTCTCTTGAATCAATGTTACTGTTGTTAACAATGTGAACTTTGTTCTGTTTCAACAGTCAAACCTTGTGATTAGTAAGAAGATTAGCAGCGGTGCCCAAACCTGTGTTTCAGTGTATCTTTGTATACAGTATTTGTATCATAGGGGTATAGTTTATGGCGTTAAATCAAGTGTCACCACTCAAAACATGAAAACAGTTTAAAGAACGGTATATTTTATGCTTATCACACTGTGTGCACTTGGACTTTGAGTAATGTTTTGACCAGTGAACCTTAGACCTTTGTGCAAACTGAGCCATAAAAACACACCAACACAGACACAATTTATCTGGTCCTCTCTTTGAATTGTAATTTCGCTAATCTCCCTCTTTTCTTCTTTGTATTCCTTCTCTCAAACCATTGTTTATCTCCACAAACAAGCACTACAAAGAGAATTGATGCCCTTTTGATTGGAGGTCATATTGATTACTTTAAAAGAGAGCAGACGACATCAACTGTGAGCTGCAGTGCAGAAACAAAATGATGAGATACAGCAGTCAGCTATAAACAAAGCCTCAATCCAAGTTTTAATGTGACACTTATGCATTGTAATTTTTTGATTGTTTGATCAATAATATTAACAATGTTTTCAAGATGCCTGGCAGCAATATCTTTTTCTTCAAAACACCACTTTTTATTTGCAGTTATTTGATGTTAATGTAATATTAAAGGAAGAACATGAAATAACTTGCATTTCATAATTTCCAGTCTAGTGCTTTACCTACCATGCCTCATTGACAATGCGTCAGTTTGTGATGCTGGCTGAGATCTGATTTACAGGAAGAGTAGGTAAATTTATTGATCCTAAAATGAACAAACCGTCCACATGTGACCAATCTGGGTGAAGGTAATCAACAGCTCAATAGCCTAGGGTTGCTGCAAACAGGCTTAGCATGAGAAATCTCAATTAGCTTGGCTGTTTTCTTCTCAAGCAGCTAAATGCCTCTCATCCTCTGAGGTTCAATCAGCAGTGGCTTTGTGTGCACATGTGAAAAAGATTAAATTTTCTTTCTCTTTTTCTTTCTTTAGCTTTGGACCTCACAGCTTTTTAGAAGGGATGAAAAGTGTTTGCAAACTCTCCATTATTTCTGTTTTTTACCTCAATGAGCAAGTGAAAACAGTGGTATAAAAAAATGGTGATTAGTTTATTCAAAGGCAGAGCCAGCCTAAGCCCTTACAGGGCCTAAATCAAAATTTGATTTTGGGGCTCCCCTAGACCGTCTCATCGCCAGTGCTTTAATTTTACGAGTGCTTGATCAGCTCATACAGGATAAATGTAACATATTCATTCATTTGCATTACTTGCAGTTGGCTTACATCATACTTCTGTCACTTTAGTTGTGGTTGGTGAAGCAAATTCAGAAAAGTCTTGTATTAATTTGCACTTTTTAATATGCAGTCTTATGTGTGCGTGGGGCAAACTGAATTTGAATTTAAAAGTGATAAGATGTCAGCAGAAAAGACAAGATGCATTTGGAGTAAACAAGTTAACCAGATTAACTGTATTTTTTCCCTTTTCTCCTCATCTATAAAAGCAGAACTTTTAATGTTGCTTTAAACAACATGATGTCCATTGTGTTCAACTTGTCTTGTGGAGTTGCGCAGGGTTCTGTTCTTGGGCCCCTTTTGTTTTTGATGTATTTGAAGCCTCTTGGTCAGCTGATTTGTGGTTTTAAAAAAATGTGTCTTATCACTTTTATATGGAAGACATTCAGTTGTATTTTCTTTTAATGATTCAGAATTTCACTTTTCATTTGAGCTCCTGGAATATGTCTTCTATCATAAACCGACTCTCTTCTAACTGCCTTCAAATAGATTCAAGACAGAATCATTGCTCCTAACAGAAAGAGCCGTCTGATCAAGAACCATCTTGGTGCTCTGGGCTCAAATGTCCAAGCTAGCCTCAGAAACCGTGGGGTGGTGTTTGATCAGGCTATGTCTTTGGAGGGTCATTCCCAACAGCTGACCAAAAGTTGCATTCAACTAAGAACTAAAGTCAGGAAAATGTCAAGTGTAGAACTTGAAATGATCATTCATGCTTTTATCTCATCACGTATTGATTATTATAATTCTGTTTTTATTTTCTTAACTGTGATAAGACGACCCTCAAAAGACCCCAGTTAGTTCAGAATTCGGCTGTTAGTTCACCAAAAATGGTCCACATCACCCCTATTTTTATCAAATTTTCATTGGCTTCCACTCAAATTTTTAATTGATTTTAGCACCTTAGTTTTGACCTTCCAGGTGTAGCATGGCCCCCTGGTATCTTTACTCTTTGCTCTGAGTCTCTTGAACGTCCCAAAGACCTGTTTTGAAACCTGGGTGGGGTGAGACCTGGCTTTCAAGACTGTAGCCCCTACACACTGGGATGACCTTCCCCTGTCCCTCTGTGTGGTTGACTGTGTGGAATCTTTGAAGAAATGGCTCAAGATGTATTTATTTAGGAAAGCTTTTGGTTGATCTGACTATGATTGACTTGGTTTTATGATTTTATTATCTTTTCTATCATCTCTTTAATATGTCATTTTGTTGTACCAATTACTTCTCCTTTCATGTACAGCACTTTCTGATTTTATCTCTGAGAAGCACTTTGTAAATAAATTTAACTTATTTACCTACTTATTTACATTTGATTAAAAATCTAAATTTCTTAACATTTCAAGCCCTGTGGTGGCGTTTGGCCCAAAGCAGCTGCTTAGTTTGCTTATTCAAGCTTGGGCTGACTCAAACAGTAACAAAGATGCATCAAAGGCTTATTAGCTTTCGTTTCTTCTACCCCCACTGGCTGCTTAGCCATTATATAAAAATGCACGTCAGTCTCCAACAGTAGAACACGGCTACAAAACCAGATGCTTTCTCAAGTTGATAACATGCTAACAAACCAAAAGCAGCTCATATTTGTCGCTCTTGTGAATCCTCATCACAGGAGCTTCAAAACATTGATATTTTGCATTTGAAGCCTGCACAGTTGCCAAAGCAAAATGTGTTTTTATTCTGTGTGCAGTTGTATCCTGACACTTCAGGATATGTCCTGTTGTCAACCAGAGAAGCACCAGAGCTCCTCATGGGAGAGAAAACAGGCCTCAGGTGATGAGATCACAGGGGTTATTTGGTCCTAGGCAGTGAGCTGTGCCAATTAATTGAGTGATGCTAGAAGAAGATCAATAAAATTGATTACCTTTGTTGTTTATTTGTTTGATCAGAAAGTAACAGACTTGTTTTTGGGAGAAAGCGTGTGTGTATGTGTTTCAGTGACTGATACACACCTTATATCTTTGTACAATAGATCTATACTCTGTCTTGAGTTCACAGAGCTTATCAGTTGTAGGTATTCAGCATACTGTATATGTATGTGTGTTGTGTGTGTGTCCGTGTGCGTGTTGCCTCTCTGATAAATCACCACATGGGTTTTGTTGTTTTTATGAGACAGACTAAACCTCTTTTAAAGCCTCTAAGACCTTCTTTTAAAGGTCTTATGTATTTCCCCGATAGTTGTTTTATGTGGTAACATTTATTCAAGAATACCATGTTTAATTAAATCAGCGTAGTGAGGAAGATAAACAGAATAAGAAACACACAAAGGAAACAAACACTCTAACTGTCCATTATTTATTAGACAGGATTGATGAAACATTTAGGCGACTCGTGAAGAGTAAATATAGTGTCTGTTCTCTTGAAAATTTTCCTCTGAGCAGCTTTAACTCAGGCTAAATGCTTCATCCAAACCTCTCCTCTCATGCCCTGCAGGAATTTTAGATCACTTCTGCAAACTTCCTCTTATCTAGGACAAATAGTGCTGAGTAAAAGGATTGTTTTCAGGTCGTTCGCAGCACCAGCTTTTCTATCAACCTAACAAGCTCTTCAGTTTGTTTGTTTTTCCTCATTCACTCCCATTATCCCCTGCTGTTGTTAGCTGCAGACAAAGTGCTCATTATTTTCGAAAATGTGAAGAAATGAAAATAAAAACTAGACGGGAAGCTCTTAGATGAAGGTTTGATGTTTTTGGATAAAAAGACTTCAGGGTTTAGAGACTGTGATGGAGAAAGAGTTAATTGTGAACCAGCAACACTTTTATCTGCTTATTTCATTCAATTTTTTTTCTATTTGCCAATAAGAAATGGAAGGAATTCTGCCTCATGTTTTGGTGCATTGTTAGAAAACAGCATTTAGTCCAGTCAGATGTAATTATTTGTGTGTGTGAGCTTGTGTGATGTGATGCGTGGGTGGGTGTGTGTATGTGTCATAAGTACTGTGGGAACGGTGCTTCATCGATTTGTGAGATGAAACCATACGAACTTTCTCTGTCTGTCTCTTGCAGCCAGGCTGTAGAATTAGTGAGAAAGGGATGAAAACAGCTCTGGTCTAATGAGTAAACTTAAAGCTATGTGTTTGTTGTGGGTGTATATTGCACATACCTGTGCAAAGATTAGAAAGTTCAAAAGCTTATTTGTCTTAAAATTCTTGTAGCTTCCAAAGTTTTAGAAATATAGACATTATAGCCCAAATAATGCAAATTTCACCATTGCCTAATGAATATGTTTAATTCATTTCAGACAAAGTTTTCAACCTCAGAAGAGCTACAGCAAAAATAAATCCAAAATACTGAAACGATGTCTGAAAAGCTACAAACTCAACAGCATGCACTGAAGGACCACCTTTAGCAGCATGCATAACTGCATGTCATACTCGAGTTTTGGCTCACTCTTCTTTACATTAGTGTTTCAGTTCTTTCTTTACAAACAGCTATTTAAAATTGCTGCTTCAGCATTTTAATCATATTGATATTGGGTCTAAGTGTGACTAGACCATTGATATACTTTGATTTTCTTTTTCTGTCGTAGATTTTCTGCTGGGTTTGAGGTAATTGTGTTGTTGTATTGGTCAGCTTCATTATTGAATATGGCATCTCCATTATGTTGTTGTATCGAAAGTCTTGTGGGTTGTTCAGATTCAATGTGGCAAACCTAAACATTGCAACTAGGATCTTTTTAAAGAGAAGAGGTTTTCACCTGCAACTCTCCCAAACAAGCTACTCATTCTTTTTTTTTTTTTTTTTTTTTTCATATTATGATGTCAAGATTTAACATGATAACTGAGGTCTGTCAGGGTTAAATTATGATGGATTGTATGATGTCTTTCACCTTAGTGTGAACTTCCTGGCACACCCACAAATTGTCCACTGTCTTGAATGTTTTCTGCAAGTGGATAATATTTTTATGTGGAATTATGGGCTCCAGATTGTATAGAAATGGTCTTATTAGGGATGCACCGATTGTGAAAGTCTGGGCCGATACCGATACCGATGTTTAACATAACAACTTGGCCGATGGCCGATGTTTTCCATTTTTATTTGTTACTTCCTTTGTGCCACAGAAATTTACAAGTCTTTCAGCTCTTAATCCTTGAATGAACACAAATTCAATCAGACCAATTTATGAAACAGAAACAACCTTTAATGTCACTTTGTGGTTGACATTAGTTATAACAAGCTCTTTTCTGAAAACTTTTCAAAAACCTGGGACTGATAATCACTAAAAAGAATGCTTCAGTATATTGCCCAACAAAAATGAGTGGTTTTAGCCTAATAAACAAAAACATACTCAATGAGATTATTTTCATGGCCCAATAAAAAATAGTTGTGGAGCATGTACTGCAAACTGCGTAACGCTGATCTTTTTCTGAAAAGGTAAAATATTGCCACACGACCGCCGCCATCTTTGTTTCTATACTGAGGAAAGTGCGTGGATGCCTTCTACCAGTATCTCCCCCCACCCACCCAAAAAAGAGGGGGAAAAAAGAGTTTTTCTTAAGAACAGTGTTGATGACACATGTAAATCATTATATATATATATATATATATAAATATATATATATGTATATACGCTATATAATAATCGGCCACTGCCATCGGCAAATGTCATTTTTATTGGCCGATGGCAGTTAACAAGGCAAACATCGGCCGATACCGATGTCCAGCCGATGCATCGGTGCATCCCTAGGTCTTATACTTCTCAATTTAATGAGCAGCCTCTCTAACATCATTACTGACAGATGGCATTGTGGTTACAGACACCTGAATGCTTCAGACCAGCAAACTCCTAAAATGTCTGCTGTTATAGCTTTCAATAGAGGTATTCACACTCTCTTAGAATCACATTAAGAGACTTACTGTAATTCCCATGGAAACAGTAGGTTGTTCGTTTCTGCATTTTAGTTTTTTGTTCAGTAAATACCGCACTGTGTAATATTTCATGTTTCTCATGCATATGACTCCAACAGGAGTTAAAACACATCAGAGTCTCGCTGGTTACAGCAGCTCTTGTTTTCAGGTAGAGCTTTGATTGACTTTCTGTGCAGAGGATTATAAAGGAGAGGAGAAGAGAGTGTAGCTAGTTCTTTGGGAAATTGACAAGCACAAGAAGAAAAGACTGTTAACAAATGTTTTCCTTTGCTTTTGGATGACAACAAACATGCTAGAAGAGTTATAGATTTCAGCTACAAATAAGCTCCACATGGAGCTTGACAATTTTTTATTATGTGTCTGACTATTGTTTGTTGCCTAACCATTTGGTTACCCTGTAAAAGATCTCTTTCATGAGACTGTGACTAAATAGTTTATGGCTGATGGATTTCTAATTTTTTTAAAGCTCTACATCTGTCTTTCTTTTCCTTGTTTCATTATTTTCCTTCCATTTTGATTCCTATCAACAGTCAAAAGCAATGAGCTGGGTAAAAACTTGAAAAAAAAAGTTTTAGTATAAAAGAATGATTGCAGTAAAAGAAAAAAAAGCAGAAAAAAAATTCTAAATATGATTCATGTTCAAGATATGCATCCTTTATTTTTCTTTTTTTTTATATAACTGAATCACTTAATTTACTGCCAACCATTCATTCTGTAAATTCACTTATCCTACAAAACCTTATTTATAACTCTCAGTAATAACTTCTCTTTCCAGGCTGCTCTCTGTGGTTTTGGCCAGTGACTGCTTTATGAGCTTTTGTGCTGCAAACTCTAATCATTTTACTCCGAATACGTGTTGAAATTTTCAGCTGGTTCATTTAGATGCGCCTAAAGTTTGCAATATTAAATGAAGGTGGATTACGAAGTATGTTTAACAGCTAGTGATGAGGCTTTTTCCAACAGGCAACACTGTGCCTGGTCGCAGTATATTATTAAAATATGTCTTCTCTTTTTTTCAACGCTTTATCTATTAATTAGCACACAGACAGATATTAGATGTTCAGGAACAGAGAGGCGGCAGGGGATATGAAGCCTAATAGATGAGCTCTGTCCTGGGTTCATAATGCATAGACAGTAGTTAATAGGGAAATCCTACAAGAGAGGAATTCCTACAAGGTAAAAACTCCATTTTCTGAGGCTGGTGTCCAAAAGTAACTCAAATATCACAGCCAATTAAGATTCATGTGAATATTTTCTAACAGGTTCACATGCTGGGAGATATGGAGTACAGAATGATGATTAAAAAGGAAGTGGCACGAGGCAGAAAACTAACATTATTTTCATTTTTATTTCTTTGTGTTTTGTTTGTGTGCCTGAACATATTAGTTTAATATCTATTCATTATGTATTGTGTGTGTGTGTGTGTGTGTGTGTCTGTGAATGTCTGCAGGCTTTAAGAAATAAACTCCAACTTCCTTCCTCTCCTTCTGTCTTGTTTTCCTACCAGTTGTCATGGCAACCTCTTGGCCTTTTTAGCATAAGTTGCATCAAGGGTCGTCAGTGATGCACATTGCCATAGTTACTGGGGCTTTTTCTTTTTTCTTCTTTAAATGAGATTCAGAGCTTCTGCCCAAGATGTGTGACATTTACCTACAATCACAGAGACACCTCTGGAGTCTACATTCGCCAAGATATATTGATGGGTATTGATTCCCAAGGAGGGGAATAAAACCACTGCTCTGACTCCAAATACCAACACAACAACTGCTGTCAGTAAATGCCTTAAGAGCTTAAGGTGGATTTATGTTTTCACATCAAGGTATTATAGTGGTCTCTTGGTTACGTCCCCAGCGTAGGACTTTGTTTAACCCTGTGATTGGCTGTAATACCACAATAACAAAATATTGCAGTAAAATTGTAAGTGGACACTAAACGTATTACATAAGCCATTTTTATCCTTCAATAAGGAGGCAGCTGCAGTTTTCTCTGGGTCATCCTCTAATACAAAAGTTATAGGTCAGTCTGTCTTCCTGTCCAGATGTGAAACCAGAATATCTCATATGTAACATATTAATCTCCTTTCTGTTTTCTGTTTCTGTCATTTATGTTTCTTGTTTCTCTAATCTCAAAGAAAATTAAGCTATTTGGTCTCTTTTTGAGTTTTTAGCAGATTTATTCAGATTCAGTGGAACTATTTGGGACAGTGTAGTGTCTTGTCACTATGCCTCTGAGTGATCATGTGCCCTGGCTACTTGGCCAAGGGGATATATGAATGGCTAGTGCGCATGACTCTTACCTGGGAATCTGGGGACAGGATCCCGCCTGGTCCCTCCTTTGTCCTGCCACATATTTTTCCAATAAGGGCACTTTATCTGTAGCTTTCCCACACCTAGTCATAAGTTCTCACTTACTCATACACGTACGTTACATAGCATGAGTTGTCAAACAATAGCGCCCACATTCAATGCAAAGAAGAACTTGAAGACAGACAACCCTTGGTGAGTACACCAGAAACAACAAAACAAGAAAAGTTACAAGTGGTGAGCAGACATTTGTGGGACTGACTTTGATCTGAATCGAGAACAAAAGATTTAGAGTACCTGTTCCACTCAGGAGCGAATGAAAACGGTGACCTGAGGGGGAAATCTTGAAGTGAGATGTCAGGGCATGATCAGGAGTGTTAACATTTTTTGTGAGAACACAGGTCTCCACACCTGACCTCAGTGATGCAAATGTTTACAATACAGAGACAATATGGATTTTTGTTTGTTTGTTTTGTTTTTTTCTTTAGTTTCCTTGCTGCCTCTGCCTTGATATATTTTTGTGGGAAATCTTGCCATAAGGGGTAAAAAGTGTGGTATAGTGTTTTGCTACGTATATTAAACTTTCTGGTTTAAAGGTAGAGTCCGACGTTTCCCCTCTGAAAATAAACGTTAGACTTGTGCAAGTGGAAATCTGTTTCAAACTGTGCCTTTGGGCCTCTATTCGCGTATTTTCCAGACATTTTTCTACCATCACCTTCGCCACAATGACTTTACTAACAATGACTTTAAGCTGTTACCTTCCACAGCAGGACAATTTCAATTCAATTCAATTCAACTTTATTTGTATAGCGTCCATTCATGACAGTGTCACCTCAGGGCGCTTAAACAGACAGAAAAATTCAGGTCAGATTCATAATAGCCTAGTTAAGGAAACCAACAGATTGGATCGAATCTTGACTTGACCCGGTCCAATCCCCCATCCTGAGCAAGCACGGAGGGGTGGCAACAGTGGGAAGGAAAACACCCTTTTAACAGGGAGGAAAAACCTCTGGCAGAACCCGGCTCAGGTAGGGCGGCCATCTGCCTCGACCGGCTGGGGGGGAGAAGACAGAAAGGGAGACCAACAAACACTGCAACGTTATCCAGCCAGATCTGCTGAGAGAGGAGAACACAGTTAATGATGCAATACTGTCACAGGTTTCTACATGGAGAGACAGAGATGGCGGGAAAGAAAGAGCCCAGTGCATCATGAACGTCCCGCAGCAGTCTAAACCTATAGCAGCTTAACTAAGGGAAGGCTAGCCATCCCTAACTATAAGACTTATCAAAAAGGAAGGTTTTAAGCCTGATCTTAAAGGTAGAGAGGGTGTCTGCCTCCCGAACCTGAAGTGGTAACTGATTCCATAATAGGGGGGCTTGATAGCCAAACGCTCTGCCTCCCATTCTACTCTTAGGCCTGGGATATACTTGCTGTGGATGCAAACGTTCACGCAAGCGGTCTGCGTCGTCTGTGAATATACTTGCTGCAGCACTTCGCGGCCGAAACGCTCAATACCGGAGGCCACCGCTAGGAGGAGTACACGGCACTTCATGAGAATGTAAAAAGGTCAGTCTGCCGGTCAGATTGTTTTTCCGGGGCATACGTGAACGACCCAGGTGTATGTGGAAAATGGACAATGTTATTGCTCTCGAAGAAGAAACGATCATTTTACTTTTGCTACTGCGAAAGAAAAAGAGGTCGCTGTGCAACGGGGAGGAAATATCATATAAGTGTCTGTAGTTTCGGACCAGGTCCAACAGACGCTCTTCAAATCTACTCGCCGACGCCATTGTGTTTACCTCTGACCTCGTGTTCACGCTTTTTGTACGCACGAGCACCTCTAGCGTTCAAGTCAATATTGCACCACGCGCATGCGGCACGTTACCTCGCGTCAACGCGAGCGACCTACGTGCCGTAGGTACGCTGGGAACGCGTGGGCGCCATGATGCGTACGTGGGCGCCATGATGCGTACGCGGACGCGTCGCCAACAGCAAGTATATCTCAGGCCTTAGAGACCCTTGGAACTACCAAAAGGCCTGCAGTCTGAGAGCGAAGTGCTCTGCTTGGAATATATGGAACTATGAGATCTTTAATATATAATGGAGCTTGGTCATGGAGAGCTTTATATGTGAGAAGAAGAATTTTAAATTCTATCCTGGATTTAACAGGGAGCCAATGAAGAGAAGCTAGAACTGGAGAAATATGATCTCTCCTGCTGGTTCTAGTCAGAACCCTAGCTGCAGCATGCTGGATCAGCTGGAGACTTTTCAAGGCATATTTGGGGCAGCCCAATAATAGGGAATTACAGTAATCCAATCTGGAAGTAACAAAAGCATGGACTAGTTTTTCTGCATCGTCCTGAGATAAGATGTTCCTAATTTTAGCAATATTACGTAGGTGAAAGAAGGCAGTTCTAGAAACCTGTTTTATATGGGAGTTGAAAGACAAATCCTGGTCAAAAATGACTCCAAGATTCTTCACTGTGGTGCTGGAAGCCAAATTAATGCCATCCAGATCAACTATAAAGCTAGATAATTTAGTCCTGAGTTTTTCGGGTCCAAAGACTATAACCTCGGTCTTGTCTGAATTTAGAAGCAGAAAGTTCAGGGTCATCCAGGTCTTTATGTCACTAAGACATCTTTGTAATCTAACAAACTGATTGGTTTCATCAGGCTTCATAGATAAGTATATCTGAGTGTCGTCTGCATAACAATGAAAATTTATGCCATGTTGTCTGATGATATTACCCAAAGGAAGCATATATAATGTGAAGAGAATTGGTCCGAGCACAGAACCCTGGGGAACTCCATGAGTTACTCTAGTGTGTGATGAAGACTCGTTGTTGACATTAACAAACTGAAATCTATCAGATAAGTATGACTTGAACCAATCTAATGCAGTTCCGCTAATTCCAATAACATGTTCAAGTCTCTGTAGCAGAATGTTGTGATCAATGGTGTCGAATGCAGCACTGAGATCTAACAGGACAAGTACGGACAGGAGTCCTTTATCTGAAGCCATGAGAAGATCATTAGTAACCTTCACCAGTGCCGTCTCTGTGCTATGATGAGCTCTAAAACCAGACTGAAACTTTTCAAACAGATTATTTCTGCTCAGATGGGCATAAAGTTGAGCTGAAACTGTTTTCTCAAGAATTTTAGACATAAAGGGGAGGTTGGATATCGGTCTATAATTAGCTAATTCTCCTGAGTCAAGAGTAGGTTTTTTAAGTAAAGGTTTTATTACTGCAGTCTTAAAGGACTGAGGTACATATCCTGCCAATAGCGATGAATTAATTAGATCTAGTAGGTAAGTGTTAATCAAAAGAAAGACTTCCTTTAGCAACTTGGTTGGGATGGGATCCAGAATGCAGGTAGAAGGTTTGGATGCCACAATTAGTTTGGTTAACTCAGATATCTGTATAGGACAGAAATGATCCAGACATAATTCAGCATCTACAGATGTCTCTAAACCTGCCGGGGGTAAGATGTCGTTAGTAGCTGGGAGGATGTCATGGATTTTCTCTCTAATAGAAACAATTTTGTTTGTAAAGAAACTCATGAAATCGTCACAGCTGAGAGTCGGGGGAATGCATGGCTCAACAGCACTACGGCTCTTCGTCAGCCTGGCTACAGTGCTGAAAAGGAGCCTGGGATTATTCCAATGCACAATAAAAAATGTTAATGGAATGACATGAAGAACACAATAAGAACTCGACATTGATCTATTCTCCAAAGCCCGCAAATTGCAATTTGATTCAATCACCAGTTGGTTATGTTGGAACAAAACATCAGCAGAAGCCTCAAAGCATCTGCAGAACTCTTCCAGTGGGCATGTAATTATGTTCTGATGGGTCAAAGCTTCTTCAGCAGCCCCAGACCTGGTGCAGTTATTTTGAAACATAATGCAATCATTTTAGTTGATTGTGGTCTTGTAGCATTATTATTATATTAATGATTTACATTTGCCTCATAAAAACTGCTGCATAAAATAAACAAATATGTTATATTTATCTCATTATACGGTATTGTGTTTTCTGCCATTTTTATTCTGTTCTCTGGCTGTAGTTTAATGATATTAACTGTTCGTCATGAAGCGCTTAACTCTAATATGCATTTTAATGAGTTGCTGACATTAGCATGATGGATTTTGTTGTAAATCCAAACACTGTTGCATCACTGTAATGAATAGGAGAGCAGTAACTTGGAGAACGCGAGCTGTTGCAACTGCTTTTCGTTGCTGTTGGGTACCAACATCCTGTCTCCATTTTACATAATTAAAAACCCCTCTACTTCATGTGAGCTTGATTTGTTAAAAATATTCAAAAAGTAAATGAAGAGTTTATTTGCAAAAGCAATTAACTCCGTTTTTTCTAAATGGTGTTTGTTTTTGCAAATGAACTCTTCACTTAATCTTGAGCTAATGATGGTTTAAAAAAATGTATAAAACATTGCATGGAATAAAAAAATACTGAAAGACCTACAATATACATACATATAATATATATATATATATATATATATATATAAGGATAGAGAGAGGGACAGACTATTACAACTTTGAATTTCCCTCCTGGGATGAATAAAGTATTTTTCATTTCATTTCATAAAGTTTGTGGCTCACTTGTGTAAATCAGTTAAACTCTCCATACTAGACATTTCTTTTTACACACTGTAATTACAGTGTGGTACGGGTATTCCTGTCAGAGACTGCTACCCATCTTTGATCCTGTTGAATTTAGACTAATGCACATTTGATCTTTTTTCTTTATTTCTAATTTGCATTGATCAAAAGTCTCTCGTCTCCATCCTGTTAATGATCCAACAGCAAGAGTTTCAACTGCTGCAAACAGATTACCTCAAATCACCCCGTCCCTCCAGCTTTGACTTGTTACTGCAGCATGTGTCCAATACTAAAATGTACTTTTTGTATCTAAACAACTTAAATAAGAATGATTTTCTTTTCATTCACTCTTAGTGGTCACTTTTTAGTGTATGTAAAATGTAACACCATTCAGTTCATCAACAGCCCAGAAACAAATCTGGTATTTGCAACATTTTTTTTATTTGATTGACAGCGACAGACATATGTTATCTCAGAATTATATATATATATATATATATATACACACACACACACACACATATATATATATATATATATATATATATATATATATATATATATATGTGTGTGTGTGTGTGTGTGTGTATATATTTAGGTCCCTATAATATTTTCCTCAAATGTAACCATTATATAAACAATTCTCAGTAAGTACCAATAAACAGCCAGACATTATAAGGACTGATAATGTAGTAAAACCACTGTACTGGCTGCTGTTAGACTACAAGTACCCAATGAAGTCACCAGGAAGTGAGTTTGCTGTCCTTCCTGAAATCTTCCACGATACAGCAGACACTGTGTGATTTTGCCTCTGGTTATTTCTGATGTCTGTTTTCTTTAGAGCATAGAAAAGGAAGGAGCAGAGGCGAGCAGAACAAATTTCATGATTGAAAAGAGCAAAAGGGAAAAAAATATTGAGTGAGCAGTCATTCAAAGACGAGCAGAGGGAGGAGATGGTTGGAAAAAAATCTCGACTCTTGTTCTTGTTGCCTCTCAGACGTCTTTCTTTTGATCCTTGTAAGGGTGACAAGGTAATTAAACATTCATTAGCAATCAGTCTGTAATTAGTGAGATGTCTGAGGGTTAAGGAAATAAAATTCTAACATATTAATCTGTCAATAACTAATAAAATTGTAATGGGAAGAAGAATGTGCTCAGAGAGATATAAACTGGTGTAGACTAATAGCTAGATGAAAAAACAAAGGGATAGTGGGTGGAAGTGTGAGACAGAGGGAGAGGAAAAAGTGATGAAGCCAGAGAGAATAAAAAAACATGTAGAAAAAAAATTCTGCTTCAAATCCTCACTTAATTTAATCCATCACTTTTTCAGTCAGGGAGAAACTGACAGGAGTTTTAGATTAATTAATCTGGTAATGAAGAGAAGAGGAGATGAGCTGAAAGAGGAGACAGGATGAGGACTCGGGAAAGAGAGGGCCAGACAGTGAGGAAGATGAGGGGTAGAGAGACTCAGTGGGCGGATGCGGGAGAGAGAGAGGGCTGTGCTGAAAGGGACCCGAGGGAATGAGAGATGGGGGAGGATGGGTGAGGAGGAGGGAGGACAGCTGGAAGTCAGGGAAGCAGACTGGAGGGGAAGAAATGAGAGCGGGAGTGTGTTCTCATACTTCATTCCAACGCAGCTCGTTTTAATAAAAGTTGCGAAAGAACGAAAGAACAAAGGTGAAGACAGCGAATAATGAAACCGAGAGGAAGCAGAAGAGAGGAAAGAGCTTAGTAACAGCTAATTCCCGTTTCTATAGCAACATTTTTAGCATCAGGGCTGGCAGGATGGTTACATAAGAGTCCAGCAGCATGCTTTATTACATTTACACGCACAAACACGGGTACAGCAAGGATCCTTATCAGCTTGTCAACACTATGTGTGTGTATGAGATGCATGTGTGGAAGCATCTGAACACACCTCAGAGTGCAGAGAGAAAATCTCATAACTCAGGTTTCATCCTTTAATCTCCAGTACCAAGACACAGCTCTGCTGCTATAATCCTCATGATTAATTACAGCTGTGGTGGAGATAAACAGTGATCATATTCCAGCTGGATATCAGAAATATTGCTGTGGATGAAATTTGTGTTTTAAATGGATCAACGTGAGCTGACAAGGAGCTGATTGTTTCACTGTACTGTAGGTCTGCTTTGCTTGTGTTAAAACATTTCTAAATAAGCATTTCTAAATGTGTGATACGTGATCAGAGCTGTTGCAAAAGTTTGATATACAAGATTCCAGGAAAAAACTGAGTTCATTAAATATAAGTTAAACTCATGATGTTAGGGCTTTAAACATAACGGGATGCACTACCTCCTAAACACTGAAGCTACTTTTAATTTGTCAAAAGGTAGAAAAAAGTTAGGTTGGTTCAAGTGTCTGCAACGGTGAGGCAAGGAAATTGTCTTATTTGGTGTTTTGATGATGGTTGTACGGTGGTTCATACCCAGTTGGTCCAAAACCAAACAAGGCTACCAAAATTGGTTACGGAATTGGTTCATTTTTGTTTTTCCTCCCTTTTTTTCCAACTATTTAAAAGCTTGGAACATTAATGTATATTAAAAGATGTGTTTTTTAAAATAATTTTTGTGTACATGTGACACAATATATTAAAGTGTTAACTTTGTGGGCACTAAACATGATTTCATCATTGTATCCTAATTCAACTGTTGATATTTCTAGCTAAAGCCATTATTACAGTTTATTAAATGATGCTGTCACAGCAGCAGCAGTAGTGTTTAAGATGCACAGCTGAAGTCTGTAAATCATGCTCAAATTCCGTAGAGCACCAAGCAGAGTTTCAGTGTTGAAATTTGGCTAATAAAAAAAGGTTTATTTGTGTTTTGTAGCATTTTAAATCTACCTCAGTGGCTGAAGGTTCAAGTAGAAAATTGAACTGTCAAAAATAATAAACGTGAGTTGAAAATGAGATGGCATTTGTTAATATGAGGCTGTATATACAAACATAGATTTCAGTAGTGGATCAAATGTGTTTTATACACAAATTGTTTTATTAAAAAAATGTTAAAGTGTGCAGCTGTACTAGCTGAATCCTGGCAGCTACATTCTCCTTCATTTATTTCACTATATGCCAATTTTTTTTTTTTTTTTTTTTTTTTAACGTGTTGTAAAGTTTCAGCTTCTACACAAGTTTCCACCAATCGGTATCATGGCAGTACTGTGGTGTCTGTTGAGCTACTGTATGTGAAAGTAACTCAGTAAGTTGTGAGAAACAATGATAAAATGGAAGTCTCTCTTGTTTTAGGTCATGTTGTACATTTTCTATGTATTTGGATATTCCTGTTTAAAATCTTTCACTAATCATTTCTAAGTAGACCGGGAAGAAAAAACATCTTATTTAGCCCAATTTTAGCCAAACTATATGTTATTTGATGTTTTTTCAACCAAAAATGTTGAGCAAAGAGCCATCACAGCTTATAGACATGTCGCATGGAGATATTAAGCATTTATTCAGGCACTTACTGAAATCAACCATCGCGGAAAGTGTTATTGTCATACAGGATAGAACAAGTCTTTAAAATTTGGTTACTTTTTTCAATAAATAATAGCAGTCCCACAGTAGCAAATGCTCAGTACTTAAAATGTCTTTTTTTTTTTTTTATATTGTAAGTGGACTACCACTCAACCTGATGCAGTCTTGGGAAAGTTGCTGGAAATGGAGGGCAACTTGATGCAAAGAGGAAATTTCTGCACACTTGGTCTGGGCAAAATGTCATTTAAGATGCAAAGAGGAAATTTCTGCCTGTTTAAAGTGACATTTTGCACAGACTAAGTGTGCGGAAATTTCCTCTTTGTTTCTTTTTTTATGTTGAAAGCAATGTTCACTGAAATAATTGGGGGCATAGCATGATTTTTGATGACTGGTGGGGAGAACTCCATTCTATGATGTTATGGAGTAACATCGAGAGGTATTTGTATGTCCTATGAAGTGACCAAATATGGTTCTTCACCCAATAAAAGGTTAACTTGATACAATTAGTTCAGTGTTGTGATATGGTGGCACTTTGCTAACCAATAAGCCTAATATGACAGAAGCTATCGGCCATAGTGGGCATATTTAACATGCCTCATACTGTATGTAACTACTTTGAATGCCGTTACAAGTTAGTTTTTTTACTTGCTATGAAAATAATATGAAGATCAGTATTGATTTTACTTCATGCACATGTGGTGTTGCTACCATACATCAGCTATCTGCAGGGTTGTGCTGCAGAGTTATGATCATCTAGGAGACTGAATTTATGCTCACTCCATGTCTTACAACCACTGCTACAAACACGAAATAGCAAGTCAAAACTTCATTAAATATTTCTCGACTGCTGATTTCAAGTTTCAGTTGTAGCTCTAAAAGCTTACAGAAGCCTGTCTCTCTGGGCCTTTTGCTAAGATACATTATGTCAACACTTTTTAGTTGTATATGCAATCTGTGGTCGGAATTAACAGGATATATCTGCCTTAAGTTGAAGAAATCAGAAACCATGTGATTATTTCAGTGTGAAGAAAAATAAATGCTGTAGCTGTGGGAAAAAGTGATGCACAATTTAGTCTGCATTTCCATGAAGCTGAGTTTGTGTCGTGCACAACACTGAACTCGCATCATACAACAGATCGGATCTAACCTTCTGGCTGTACAGACACAGTCTTGCACTGCTGCCAGGGGACAAGCAGATGAATAGCTGCATCGAGGATCACGGAAACTCAAATATTTTTCTGACACAAGCACTTTAGAGTGTCACCTGCATCACCAGATGCTACAGACTCTTTATGAAGGTGAGGGACACAGTTGGAAGAGGTGAAGGGAAAAAAGCTTTTACCAACATGTTTTATGTAATATTCTTAAAACATTAATCTGCCTTGAAGAGAGAGAGAGAGAACACAGAGGTGTGAAAAAGATGGCTTGTAATTGAATCTTCTTCTATTAGTCACTTTGACATTTGAGTCTGCTGCATATTTACGCACACTGACACACGAGCAGGCGACGACTGGAGATTGATGGAAAAGTGAAAGAGACAGAAACACAAAGAGGAAGGGTGGATGTGTGTGAGAGAGAGACAGATTAAAAGGATGTACTAAAAGGTTATCTCATCCCATGATGATGCTCTTGTACTGAGAGGGGTCGTTTAACCTCAGACAAAAGGAACTATGGTGGGTGTTAGGAGGGGGATGGGGGAAGGCTTTGCTGGCTGAGTCGGGAAGGTTACCCAGAAACAGGGCAAAGATAAACAGGGTGAGGAAGAGAATGATAGAAAATGGGATTTATTCTGTCTTGGTTTCAGGCTTCCATTTATTTCCTTTTTTTTTTTCTTGAAATGGCCATCTTGAGTTCCTTTTATCTTTTATTTCTTCCCTGCATGAGACTGTGTGGTTTGAAAGTCAGACATTTTGCAAGAAGTTGTCAAAGAAGCTGTAATTCTAACTTACAGCTACAAATTCAAAGCATGCAGCCAAGCAGCAGTTCAGTGAGGCTGTACTTACACAACCCAACGTTTTGGCTTTGAACAGCAATAACGACGGGTTGCATTGGTACCTGCTGAGAGGCACGAAGCTGCTAACAGCACAGCTGAGCGTCTTCCCTCCTCCTGAACATGCATATCAAATTTTGCTTTTCAAAAGAACACCGATTGCCCATATGGCCGTTTTGAAACCATGGATGTCTGTATAAATTACATGATGATGATATATCCAGTGAATGGGTACAAATTCTGTCCTGCTGCTACCAAGAGATGGAAATCAATTAATTTTATCAATACAAATTTGCTGGTTTATTTCTCTGGATGACATGAGTGTCTGTTTCAGGTACATGGTAATCACAGATTCACAGTCTGCAGCTGCTTGCTCAGGTGAGGGCCCAGAGCAACTCCTCACTCACAGGCACTATCCTTGTTCCAGTATACGAGAAGGAGGGTAATCGAGTTTTTTTACTGAAGTATGGCTGGTGGTTGTTGTGTAAAAACATTTGAATATTTGAAGGATTTAAACAAAAGTCAAAGATATATCAGAGTAAAAAAAAACACTGAATTAAACCAAATAGTTCCTCCTCACTCTTCATTTAATTGACACGTTATCAGTATCGTTTTACTCTTCTTCCTTTCTTTTCTAGTAACCAGCTTTGTTCTTCACACCATCCAAACACTGCCACACTTTTGTTCTACATGTCATTCACTTAGTTTAAACGTTGCTCCTCATCTAGCTGCACTTAGTTCGTGCAGCAGCATTTAAATTGCAGCATGCACACTAAAGTGAGCATGCAGCCCTGTACAGATGTGTCCAAGGGAAACATAGGGATGCAATGCCAAGACAAACAAACAAAATGATGAGCGTCATTTCTCACCTGCTAAACTGACCATTTGAATTAATTTTAATCTGCATTTGGTGAGTGGGTGTGTGGCTGTTAAGTTGGAGCCTTGTATTAAAGCAAAACTAAGTAACATGTTCACCTCAATAAATGCTTTTCAGAATCTCTGGGGTGCTAAACAAAGTGTTTATGGAGCGATTCAATGTTTCCCCTCCTCCTCCAAGTGTCTCTGGCTTGTAAGCGGTAGCTCTCTCTGTGGCCGACCCAACAAGAATCTTGCGACAACAGAAACTGCTGTACGGCGCCCAGGTCCCTTAGCCACAGAGCTGCTGCCAGTGCTGGTTCGAACCAGAACCAGACTAAAAACTGGTTCTTTAGCTTCCCACCACCTAAACACCGGCTCCTGGCTCTCAAAACCAACTCTTTGCTGGACCAGAGTGAAGAGCCGGTTCACGTAGCTTGCGCTGCCTGGGCGCCAGGTGACGCAGCACTGAGCCTCACGGCCGAATAAGGCTCAATAATCCCTTGTCATGGCCACAAAAAGTAAATAAAAGTTTGCATTCTTACCTGCTACCCGCCAACACCAGAGAAAAATATAATCCACAGCATACTTACCAGAACATGGGTGAAAGTCCCACTGCAGGAGACACAGCTGAGCAGCTGCAGAGGGAGACAATCTACCAACGTAGCAAAGTAGCATCAACAATCTAGTAAAAGCTTAGAAATATATTCAGGGATCAAAATAGGGGAAAGACAGGTAGAGAAGATGTCTGTGTGCTGTGGGGTGAAGGGGGAAATTGCGGCCTTTACAACAGTGAAAGTAGACCAGTAGGGGGAGCCCCAAGCTGAAGTTACTGATTTCTGCTTTAAAGTGTAATCAAATTGTTCTTTAAGGCTGCTTTCACACCGGTTAGTCCGGTACAGTGGTTCGGTTCGGCCCAAAAGTTGTAACAATTTTGCAATTCTCAACTAGTCTGGTTCACATTCACACCAGTTTTTCTGCAAATGAAACAACCACTATGGATGATATCCACCCCAGGCACGTGGCAGCACTGTTCAGAAAATATTGTTTTTTTAATGAAGCGGATGGCGAAGAAAAATAATCCCGGAAGAAATAAAAATGGCTATATATGTTTCTTGTGCTCTTCTGCTCGTAATTGTGGTGTAATGATCGTATCATAGATCATTCGTAATGATCATTACTTATGCAGCAAGCGCACTGCGCAAACGTACCGTACTTGCGGATGTTCCGAACTCCAGTCCGCTTTAATTGGACCAAATCATGTAAGTAAAAAAGCACCCTAAATGTGCCGCATATAACAAAATCAAAGGTCAATGGCAAAAAAAATTACATAGCATTAAAAACTGTGTTTCAATTGGTATGTAATCTCTTTATTAAATTCTCTGTTACATTTTTGTTCTTTTAAAATGATACATTTATATCTACTAGTTTGTCCACGTGCATGACAGCCCCACATTTGTGCTACCATTTCTACTACAGAGTCTCTGAATGGACAAACAACTGTGTGTGGAGTGAGAACCTTCTGAGCTTTAAAACTCTAGTACCAGCTTTGTTAGGTGGTAGATTACAAGCAAGGTGGGATAAAAAGCACCTTAAAAGGCACGTAGAGGAAGACAGTACACATGTTCGCAATTTTGAAATAGTTTGTAGTGTAGTCATCACGGCATATTATCAGGGAATTTTGGTCCAGGTTTTGGAGCTTTGGTTCATTAATCTGGTCAGACTAACACAGGCTTTTTTTTTTACATTTTTTTATTTTAATGTCATGTTTGCTCCTACTTTTTGCTAACTTCACTTGCTGACAATAACTTCTGTTTTCAGCTTGTCTGTGCTCACACAAAAATTCCCACTTGCAAATTTGTCAGGATTAGTTGTTCTAAAATTCATGTGGAACACCAACTTCTGTTTTCTGACACTGTGGGTGGTTCTCTACAGATTAAAGGCAGAAATCCCCAGCCATTGATGGCCAGTACTGTTCATCATATGCCCTGAAACAAACACACACACACACACTCATAAAAAAAAAAAACCTCCAAAACTCCATGTTAACAAGATTAAAAGAAGAGGGGGTGATCGTACACGACAAAAAGCCCCCTTGGAAAGGCTTTTTTCATGTAACAGAAACAGAGCAAATTAATATAAACTGGGATAATTGCACAAGAATTTATCAAAAAATTCAGTTTTTCATCTTTTATTCCTATATACAGTATATAGTGTGTGCTCCTGGGTATGTCTTTAAGTTTACCGGTAATATGGAAAAAATCTCACATGCCATTTTAGTGTAACAGCTCACATGCAGTATGTTGGATTTTTGACTTGATGCACTCATCCACTTGCGGTATTTGTAGGTTAAGTGTGCAAGGATTTATGAGATTACTAATAGAGGATTGACTAAAGTTAGCAGCCACAGCTAAATGACAGAAATTGCATCACGACAGCATCCATCAGCACACATCAGGACAACATACAGAGTTACACAGATGACAGGGAGTGCAAAAGACCAAATGCTTTGTTAGGTTAGCAATGATAGACAACATAGTTCAGTTGTGCGTATGCCCAGATCTCTGGGCCCCATCGTCCATCATGTCTATAAAACATCAGACAAACAGAAGCACAGGCTGTACACAGATGTTTGTGCTTGCCTGTCTGACCTTATTTGGATGTAAAGCAGACATACTTTGAATTTCTTAGTTTCACATACAGTATTTGCTCCTTCTTACAGCTCTGAAACTAGTCGTTTAAGTATAACAGTTATTTTATTTTAACTTATTGAAAAAAAAAATCTTCAAAGAAACATTTCCTGATGACTCATGGGGCTTGAGATATGCTGAGATTGTGCCAACAAGCAAAATAGCAAGTGTCACACTCATATCTTCACACCTCTTTATTCCAGTGAATCCTTTTTGGTGTTTACATCATTGCTTTTCATGTTTCAGAACTTCCTCATCCTCCCTCCCCCTCTTTAGTATCTTTAAATCAGTTTAGACCAGGCGGTTTCCCAGGTAGTTGTATCTCACTACTGTTTGGAAAGGTGTATGAAATACGGCTTTGTTTAGTTTTACAGCAGGTCCTTGTGCCTGCCCCGTGATGAGAGTTTCCAGTGAAAGGTGTACTTTGAATTTATGGCATGTCTCACCAGTAGACACCCACTCACACTCACACAAGCACAGATATAAGGTATCCTCTTAATGAAGGGATCCCGTTTAGAATACATTTGGGAAGACCAGCATCTCTAATCTTGTGTTTAATTTATTATTAATTTTGGAGTTTTACAGAGGAGAGAGGAAAGATTTTTTTAGGAGGGAAATATGCTGAAAGAAACAGAGATAGATGAATGCAATGGGCAGGGGGGAGTGGAAAATGATGTGGGTAAAAGTAAGAAAGGCAGGGGGGAAAAGGATTCTGTGAATCTGTGGGGAAGAATAGCCAGGATAGCGTTTCAAAGATAGATAAGAGGGAACAGAGGTAGATGTACTGGAGAGGGTAAGCACAACAAAGGAAGGATGAAGTAAGACAGGGAAAAGGGGAATAAAGGTTAAAGATGTCTATGATGAAGCTGTTCACTTTGAAAAATTACACCATTTTTCTGAAGTCAGTGGGAGCTAGCAACAGCTTAACAGCAAACAGCTTGCTCCAGCAGGAGTCAAATCACTATTCCTAATGGTAATGTCAAAATGGAGTCTGCCTACTGATATCACTTTTTTTTAAAAATCGTTTTATTTTCTGACTTTTTGATTATTTGAAAGATAAACAAGGGCAAGAAAAAAAGTTTGCATCCTCTGTGCAGTGACCTTTGTGATATGTAGAGGCATGTTTGTGGATGTCTATTTTATGTAAAGTGTAGAATTAACACTTCCTACTGACATCGTATCTCGTGAACAGTTTGCTAAAGGTGTGGCATAGGCATAAAATCTTCATAAACACAAGATGATTTATAGTAACGTTGCTGATCCTTAAAATTCTCCTCCAGAACTACATTGAAATAAAATTAAGAAAACAAAGGGTATTTGAGTTTTTATAAAATTAGCCACACATATTAAAACCCTCTCAAGTTAATTGTTACTGCCTTAGTGATCCCTTGATACTCAATCTGGAGCCTGTAACCAAAATTAAGATATCTGCGATACTTGTTTGTGATTAAATACTTTCATCACCCCCAGCTGTTCTTTGGGTTTAGAGCTAATTAGACAGCATGCTTCTTCCCACAGCTAAGATGATAAAACTGTCAACAACATAACTACTAAACATCAGCTTGTTAGCGCCTTTAGCGTGTTCATGTTGCTTAGTGCTACCATATCACGGCCTGGCAAAGCATCAGGGTTGGCTTTTGAGGTGATGAACTGGCCATTTGTCCATTTTCTGCTGCTTTTCTGGCACCATGAATGGCATACTTCCATCTCCAAAACCACATCCTTTAGCATTTCTGAAGACTCAAAGGTGTTTTTAAGCCAAAGGAGAAATGCAATCGCTCCAGTCAGCCTTGGGTCTGCTCCGAGGCCTCCTTAGGGAAGAGCATGTCAGAAACACCTCCCCTGGAAGGCGTCAGGAAAGCATTTGGACCAAACAGCCAAATCCCGTAAAGTGGATCCTGTTGATGCCCAAGTGAGTCTCCTCACCCATCACGAAGGGTAAGTCAGACAACTTTTAGAGGAAGCTCATTTTAGCTGGTTGTTCTGTCACTACTCACCACTAATGGCCATAGGTGAGTGAAGAATCTAGGTGTAAATCAAAAGCTCTCTTCCCCACGATGAGATGCTTCCTCAGTCCACCTGTCAAACTTCTACTTACCCCCGTTTGTGAAAAAAAGGCTTTTGAACTCCTCAATTTGAGACAGCAACTCACTTCCAAACTAAAGTGGACATTCCTCTTCAGAACTGGAGGTGCTTATTTTCACACTGGTTTATTCAGATTTGCCTGCAAAATTGCCATTAACCCTGCTACAAGATTTTGCCTGGTAAAGCTAAACACATCATCTGTAAACAGTAGATTTATTAACCCACCAGATTGAAAACCCTCAGCTGCACCATGTAATTCTGTTTTTAAAGGTGAAAGGCATCAATTAGCCTGTAAATTAGCCTGTTTACATGCAAAACTGATCATGATTACTGGAGTTAGCATACCATTCATGTGATCATAGACGGCAGAATCTGAAATCCTTTATCAGACGGCAGCTATGTAATTTTATAATTTTGAGAAATCATAGTAACTCACCTGGATTTCTCCCTGATACTCTGATGTCTTATGCAAGTAGATACCATGTTGATAGCTTTTATTTTTTTTGATTTTTACATTTTAAATTATTACTATTACTTAGTGTTTAAGGAAACCATTGAAACTTGAGAAAAGTTACTCTTATTGTTTCTTTCCCTTTTTTTAAACAGACCAGTGAGCATTTGAATGAGTCCCTCAGTTTTGTACTACCTGGTTCAGTTTCATTCTCAGCTGGTGAACAGATCCACTCATGTTCCATAGATCCACACTCTTAAATTTTCGAATGACCAGCTGTCTCCCAGTCTGCCTTTGTTATTACCTCTCTTGAGCCCCTTCTGCTGACTCTAACTCTACAATGTCCCATCTACAAGCAAAACACACCAAATGTTCTGTTGTTGGCAGCAAACAGCACAAGCATCATCACAAGCTGAAGGCCTCAAGGATTGTTTTTTTTTTTTTTTACTGTTGTTTTCTCAACACTACTAAAACAACCCTGTATGAATAGCATTATTATGTTTAAGACAGCATTGTAGAGTTGTGCAATGTGGGTTATTTTCACAGTCCTTTGTAGTTTTGTATTAACCTACACTGGTATCTGTGACTTTTTGTGATGATTAAATTATAAAAATTGGTTTCTTCTCCCTCACTCAGGTAGTGTTGTCCTGTTTTTTAAATGTCTCCTCATTTTTTCATGTTTATTTAATCATTAATGCTGCATTTAAGCATTATAGCATTTCCAAATGACATTCAAAGGTGAACACTTGAACCCGAACCTGGACTTTGTGATCATACTTGCAGCTGACAGAACAATTACACTGTCTTTCAGCTGTTACAATCAAAGTCATCAGCCTGCTGTGTGCACAGCTTATGTCGGTTACACACACACGGATGGTGTGCACACATATACACACACGCTTTTAAGTTCAGTGAAGGCAGGTCTGTGTATAATTCATAACTGTAAATGGAGTCGTGTGCATCTGAGAGAGAGGAGGTAGTCAGACTCTATGAGGGAGAAAATGTAACAGGACAAGTTCGCATTTGCATGTTTGTGTGCAAAAATGTTATCATACCCTGATGTTTTTTATTCCCTTGTATGGTGACCTTCCAGAGGTTCATGATATCACGAACTGGAAAGTCAAGTGTAGTGCTACTGGCTTTTTCTTCAGTTATATTCATGAATGTATAAGAATAGTGAAAACAACATTCCCTTAAATAACTTTGCACAGGCTTCATTAGTCATGTGATCCAAGACAGCTGTACCCCCACAAGCTCTGACACAATGAGTAAACAGTTCTCAGTTGCTCAGTATGAAGGGATTGTCCAAGTGTCGTACATGCACTCCTCCACTGTAGATATATCAATCATTTATTAACCAAAACACAGAGCAAACACCGTTTTCAAGCAAAGGATAAAGCCAGGTTAAGCTACTTTATGCAGGATGTATTTGGCAGGAACTACTTTAAACAACTGTTGCCTGATAAAACATATGCAGAGATCCTTGTCTGTGTTTTAAAGGGCAACGCTTGCAGAGTACGACTTAGTAATTGCTCAAATGGAGGTAATGGTGCACACAGATGGTTTAAACCAAATAAGATGCTATGTAAAATGTGGGGGTGGTGATTGGGTGAAAAGGTAGAAAGAATAAAATCCTGCATATTTTTTCCCTTTTAGTGACAGCTTAGAAAGGTTCCTGTTGTAGCTGAAAATAATAATGATGGAAAGACATAATGCTGTTGCCAAACAAGGCAAAACAATGAGCTGGATCAGGCTAGACTGAATTGCTCAGAGCGCCACTTCACAGAGATGTGGCAAACAGGCAATTATGTCACCGAGGCCTCCAAATATGTGTCTGTTTTGATTGGACCATCTAACTGAAATCATTAAAGGAGTACAGCACAAGTTCCAGCTTTTTCCCAGATGTGCACCCCCTCTGGCGGCAAGTGGAAGTGACGCTAATGTCATGCACACGCATGAGCTGTTTCGACTGCGTTGGTCTTTAATTTAACCCACATTACACTCAGTCTGAGCCCAGAGTTAGAGACACGATGTCTACTTAGGTAATAAAGTTATAAATCTACAAGTTGTTTTTGGTTTGATCGTTGAGTAAACTGACAAACTGTATGCTAACGGTAACAACAGGCTAACGCTGGCTTGTAGATCAAATATCTAAATTCACAGGCCAAGACCAAAATTCCCTTATAAAATTACAGCATCAACTAAATTTAACAAGTGGCTAGAGTGTATCTCTTCCCTGGGAACAGTCATATGGCTGTCATATTGTCATATTTCCATGCTAAAAACTTAGCATTGCAATATTATGCATCCTTATTTCCATCATACATCACATTTACCTTGTAAGTTAGAAGAAAGCCAACTGTGGGTCCTGTTTTATTCCCAGAGTGGATCAGAGCTCCCTTCAATTAAAAAAAGAAAGAAAAAAAGCCGCTCGGTTGTTTACTCCCGTCTTACTCCGTTGCTGGTGTTGTCACAACACCGGTCAGGCTCCAGTTTGGTTCTCTTCGTCTCACAAGATTAAACTTTTCTTTGTTGTCTTACTGGAGTCTGACTTGGGGTTTGAGTGGCACTTGTTCTCCATCTTTTAGCAGCAGTCAGTGTTGTCTCAACATGCGCGGACCTGCGGTGGCGGAATACATGGCACAGGTGCAGCCAGATGAAGCTCATCTCGCCCACAAGCGCCCTCTTGAGACGTCATATCCGAAACTCCCGTATTGAGCATTCAGAAAAGTATTAGAAACAACCGCAGTGAAGATTGATCGGCTCATTCTACACATCAGGCGATTGTAAGAGCATGTGGAGGAAAGAAAAGAATAGTATTTAACATTTAAACTTGCACAATGCACCTTTAAATGTTAGAAGCATATGAAAAGGACATAAAAAATAATTAAACTGATAATTAACTTCGCTTTTATGAACTTGGTTTCTTTACAGTTATCTAAGATATGTTTACTGACTTCATCTTAAGTTATTTCTCTGTTTGTGCAGCCTAATAGGTGCAATATGGTGTTACATAACTAATGATTTTGTTTTGTGCTTGTCTTTGTCCACATATGTTTTGTATTTCAGTTTTTTGTTCTACATCTGTCTCTGGTTTGTTGCAGGGCTGATGTCATTGCTAATTCAGTTATCACAAATGTTAGTGGCCATTGCTAATACTTGAAATATGTGCCACTTTTTCTCACTGCTGCTGTAACTATGGTTACTAATGATGCTTAATGACTTCCGAGTAAACAATGGTGCATATTTCGGTATGTGTGGTGGGTGTTAGAGGGTAAAGCATCTCTGAATGGTAATTGCCGCTTTAAACCGAAGGACATTACTGTTAACAAATTAATGTATTTCTGGTTGTTTAAGTCTAAGTGTGTGTGTGTGTGAGTGTGTGTGTTCCTGTACTTGCAACATTGTGAGGACCGTTTTGTTTTGGGGGGGGGGGGGGGGGGGGGGGGTTGGAAGTGTAGCATTAAATGTACATTGTCCCATCATTCCAATTGAGGTAATTATGGGAGACAGCTGGAAACATCACTGATATCGCCATCCATTTGGCTAAATGAGATAAACTCAAACCCATTTTGTCATCTAATTCTCCTATTCTTTTTTTGCTCTAAGTGCAAAAACAAATCTGGTTTTGGCTTGAAAACCATGTAAAATCACAGTGTACATTCATTATTTATATTTCCACACACAAAAGCCATTATCTTCACACTCTAATCAAGTTGTGTTAAATTTCTCTCTGATCTGTTGAGGAAAAAAAAAAAAAAGATTCAGTGTACTTGTGGCAGAGCTTTCACGCCTTTCAAGTTCTAACTTCAGAGGAGGTCTATTTGTGCATACATCATACATATTCTACTGCTTACCTGGAACTGGATAATAGGGTCCAAAGTCTAAGTAGACATTCCTGTACCCCCACTACCTCCAAGCATCTCCTCAAGCTCATCCAGAGGGATAAGGTTTCAGAGTCAGCCATGAAATTTACTCTCTCCACCATGTACTTGGCCTGCTGCAAGTCTTCCTCAGGGAAGGACATATCCAAAACCCTTCCCTTGCAATGCGCCTAAAGGCATCCTTACCACATGCCTGAACCACCTCACACAGCTCCTTTCAGTGGTAGTGAGCTCCCCTAAAATGATTGAGCTCCTTAAGCTATCCAGGGTGAGCTCAGTCATCCTTCAGAGGAAATTCATTACACAATCTCATTCTTTCTGTCACTCCCTAAAGATCATGGCCATAGGTGAGGGTTAGAGCATAGATCAGCTAATAAATTGGCAGCTTTGCCATTCAGCCCTAGCTCTGTTCATCACAACAGATCAGTGCAGCGTTTTTGTTTTATCGTCAAAGGAATGTTTGTGTTCATATGCATTCTAGCATAATTATTAGTTAATTTGTCGGTGGGAACAACGTGAAAAGCAGTGCACACAGTCGTAAGTTGTCTTAGAGCCAGGAAGTTAGCACTTATTAATGTGGTTAACTTAGAGAACATTTCTGTCTGTTTATATTTTTACATAAGTACAGTATTTGAGTACATCCTCCCATTGGACTGCAGTCAACAATGGTGGCTTCTATTCATTGACTGGCTCTGCTTTCATGATTGGCTGTGCACTTTGTTGTCTCCTGACAGTGATGCTTCACATGACTAAGTGCCTTCATTTTTTCCAGAAAGTTTCTTTGGACTTCCATTACAAACCAAGTGAAGCGTCAGATTGTCTGTTCCACTGAATCTCTGTAAACTTAACTTTGATTTATTGCCTTATGACATGGTTTGGAAGCTGTCTCCCCTCAAAAAGCCATATAACAAAGTAGCAAGAGTTGCTCAAAGGAATGTCAGTGCTCACCTCCCTACTGAGGACATTCATAGAAGGCAATGCCTGAAAAGAGCCTGTAACATCAGAAGAAATCCTTCACACCCCAACTGTAGTTTTTTTTCCCCTCTATAACTCTAAGATAGAAGTTAATGCCTTTCCAAGGACAAGTTACACAAATGAGTTTCGTAGCCAAAAACAAAAACGTTCAGACTGATTAGGGTCTTATTATTGTTGCTGATTGTTTATCTTTAATCAATACCTCCTCACCTCCAACTGTTGCCTGCAAATAAAATAAAAGTGAAAATACAAATCGGATACAACAATAACAACTGAATTTAAAATAAGCTACAAATAGTTTGGTTAGATCCCAAATTGTGTTTCATTTTATTTGAATCAGCATTTTGACTTGACTATTAATCAAATTTCATCCCACTAAAAATGCTTTCCTAATCTAATCCACATCTAAATGCACCATATTGTATCAAAAACATATAAAGGCCATTCATTTTAATTCAAGAATGGAGCAAAACCACCTATATGGAGTGAGTATGATGGTTCTTATTAGATCTACAGTTCTGATCTTCCATTGGATGCTTTTTTTTCCCCCCACACAATATGTGTGTTTTCAGCTTTGTTAACCCAGACAAAACCATGTGTGTTTTCCAGCATGTTCAAAACTATTTAACATCTAAAACATCAATCATGGATACATTTTTTCAGTTTTTGCAGCAGGACAGACACCATATAAAAGTTACTGCACTATACTGAGGAAGGTATGACGTTTCTTTACAAGACCAAACCTTATTTGCATGTTTACACGGGTCATGGGCTCGAGTTATGCCAGCTTCATCGACCCACTAGCAGCATGTTGGAACAGAAATTGAGCTTCTTCAGTCATTGCAGACCTCCAGTCGGCTGATAGAGATGGTTGTTTGATTTTCATCATTGCCTTGCATAGCTTCTGCTTCTGCTGTCCATCTGTTTCAACATGTGAAGAGTTGTTTGTTCTGAGAGGCTGAGTTGTACTTTTTGATTTTACTGTGATGTTATTTGCAGACATGATTAACCACCTGCTGGGTGGAATAATGTGTGCTGTCTTCATCTGATCCCTTGGATATAGACTTCTTTTTTCATGACAGCTCAGTAGATATTTTGTTCTACGGTTGTTTAGTAGCAGTCAGTGAAGACCCAGATTATATGACTGCACAGAACTGGGTGGTGGACATACTGATATCCAGCAACCTCTGAGTTGTCCTTTCCATTTTTCACAAAACAGAACAGTCGACATCCTTCTTTTCTCGCTGCTATAAGTGCTGCCTTATAAGCCTAATTTAACTGAGATGATTGGCTCTGCTCTTTAGCTCCCTGCTAACGTGATTGGCTGTTCCTGCTGTCGCACACCCGGTTCAAAAGAGCATTAGCCAGAGGTTTCAATATGGATACAACAGTGGTTGTGTCTTCAACATAGGAGCAAATAGAAAGGTGGACATCAGGAATTATTACAGTATAGAACAAGTCTGTAAAAGTTCAAAGCATAAAGACATTTTGTCACTGCTACTGAGCCATTAATACTGATGATAACAGTCACAAAAATCCTTAGCATCAGTGTTATTTTGCCTGATGACTGTGTGGACGGTCAGAGGAGAGGCTGAGGAAGGTGGCAGGTGAGTTTTAGAGCACAGAGTTATGATATGGTCTACATAACTAATTAAAATGTATTTAAAGTCATGGTATGGCCTACTGAATCATTTAGCTGGCCTTTACACAATATTGTACTGACTAAAATTTGCATTTTTGTTTGATACACATCCCTACAAAATAATGGGCTACAATAATTTTAACATGTTTTCTAATTAAAGCAAAAGTAATAATGATGTATATTTGAACATTCCCTCTAAAATCATAAACTCTATGCAATTGCAATGAGTCAAAGTAATCACAAATAGTTTTCCTTATTCAAAATTATTACAGCTATAAGGATGATGATGTACCTTGTCTCAATGGGTTATCGTGTTTGCAGTTCTCTCTGTTGATGGTCATATTCCCCTTCAACGTGAAATTAAGTTAATAAATTTGTGTCATGGATTTCTTGTTCCGTGTGATTAAAATACATTTCTGTGATGTTGCTGATTAGACCATAGTGAAAACTCTTGTCTGGACAACATTGATATGAAACAAATATACCAACAAATATTTTAAACTCATAAAATTTTACATAAATCCTTAAATTAAAATAATCCTGTATTCAGTTCAGCCAAAAATGAAACAAAAATCTTAATGTTAGTCTCTGCATTCAATATTTTGCATGATAACTTCTACTTTAAATGTCCCAGACAATCAATTCCAAAACTATAGATAAGCGTCAATCATAAGTGCAACAAAACACTTGTCTTTAAAAAGCCTTCGAGCGCCGATCTTATGTCCTTATCAACATCTAAATCAAACCTGCGCCTTTGTATGACTGAACCAATTAATTTAACTCGAAAAACACATCAAACTGACAGATGACACATTATACAAACAGGATATAAATACATTTACCAAACAGAGCACAAGAGTTATAACTATTATAATAACTATATAAACCTAGCTGAGGCCCTTTGGGAGAAGCAACATCATTATTAAGGGAGCATCTTTTTGAAGAATGATTTTTTATTTTATTTTAGGAGGGATTCACTGAATTCTACAAGTTCTAGCAGGCAGCTTTGAAGCATCTAACAGCATTTTTCTCCTTTAATTTGTCACCCATTTTTTATTACACATATCCTACACAAACCACATTAAAAATTGACATTTTCTCTTCCTTTTCTTTAAGCTGAAGCTAAAAAAGAACGTGTTCAGCAACAGCAGGGTGCACCAAATGTAGAAGTCGGCTAATGTGCTGCCTGTTGAGTTAATGCACTTGCATAGGTGGAAATAAAAATCTGATGTTTGGTTTGAAAAGAGCCACAAATTGCAGCTGGCTTTTATGTGACTTTCAATCATGGCATTTTCATAGCCCTAAATGGAAATTAACAATGTTAAATGAATGAGCTGAGCTGGCAATCTCTGATTGCTGATAAAACAAATAAATGTAGCTTATACAGTAACCTGATGGATTTAATCCACAGTTTAGTCCCACTGATGCTGAAAATGTGCTAGCCAATAAATCAGGATGGAGAAATCAGTTTTTGATCAGAACCAGAATAGGCTTTATGCACAGCTCCACTACTTCCTGAAATTAGTACTGCACCTTTGTTTCCTGTCTTTCATGATTGGATGAACTGATTAATCCAGGTGTGTCCGATCTAAGCAAATGGTCAGACACACCTGGATTAATCAGTTCATTCAATCTTGAAAAACAGGAAACAAAGGTGCAGTATTAAGTTCAGGAGGTAGTGGAGCTGTGCATAAAGCCCATACAGGCAATTAAAAAGACACGCAAACAAATCTAATTCCAAGATTTTGGCACGGGTCACTAAAGGTGGCAGCTGCTTTGACAAGTCTGCAACCAAAGGCCATTGTTGCGGCTGCTGCCACCTTTTGAGCCAGCTACCATCTTAATGTGTGACATGATTGATTTTGGACAGTTAAAAACAACTTGTCCACCTCTGGCGAATTAACAGTGCTCCATAAACTGTTTGTGAAAACTGCTGCGTGTCTTAACTGTGATATCTTAATACCAATGATGAAGTAATGAGGAAAGACAAAGAAAGCATAATAACTTTGCATCAGTTAGCTTTTATTTCCATTTCTGAGACGCTGAATAACGCATCTATGCTGAAAAGGCCACATTTTTCATTCATCTCCTCCCTTCATCTGACAGAACCACTGACATTTCAATCACACTTCTCGTGCGTAAACACGGCCCGAAACAGTTTTTACCCATCATGTCTGTTTTCTGTCACTTTACACACATATCTGCAGTCAAGTGTGTTGAACACAGCCACAGTCTATTAACACACCATCTAGAAGCACTCTGAAGAGTGCTTGTGTTTCCTACAGCTTGGATGATACATGACAGATGAGCACAATCAAGCCTCTTGAAAGTCAAATGTGGAAAGTAGCATGCTTATGTGAGGTGGACCAAGATACTTATCTTTTTGGTAATAAAAACAACAATGAACATGGCGATCTAAACAGATAAAGGAAGGCGTGACAAAACACAAGGGATCACAGATAGGAAGATGTGGAACAAAGAAGGAACAACAATTAAAAAGGGAAAGAGGAGAAAGCCAGAGGAGCATGAAGACGAGGGGGTGTCAGTGCCCTGAGGTCCTTCTTTTCAGTAAAACTAATATAACTGCCTCATTAAGGATGATGTGGGTTGCTTCCTCTTGATTGGTTGGTTAAACTGATGTTGCATGCAAATGCAGGAAAAAAAGGGACGTTTCGATGTGTAGCACACGACTTCCACGCACACTGTTACACAAACTCCTTTCCACATGTGTGGATACATGAATGCGTGCGTTTGAAAACTCCATAAATGCATGAGGATGCAAAGACAGTCAAACACAGATTTAAAGTTTCAAATGCACACTTATATTTAACGCTCTTATTCTCTGACACACACATATACACAGATTAGCTCTTTCATCCATGAAGTGTAGTTTATTAATGAGAATAGAGACTAAACATCTTGCAGCAGCTGTAAGTCGTGTGTTTGTGTGTCTTGGGAGCAATGTCCTCCTGTGCTTGTGTACACAGTTTGTGTTACAGAAATGCAGACACAAAGGTGTGCAGTGGAAAAAGCTTTTAGTTTGCTGACTCTTAAGAATCAAATGGTCCCACCTGGACACCACAGGCATGAATTAAAGGCACAAAATGCACATGCATGCACGCGAAAGCAGATAGTTGTGTGACCTCTCTGCCAGTCCACCCACGCCAACTCCCTGCATAACCATGGACAGGTTCATCCACAGACCTCTACAAGATCTTCATTCTCCAAGAGTCTCTTCCTCTCTATTTCCCGCTTGTTTCTTCTACTTTTCATTTACTCTTTACAATTAAATATCAAATGCATTTTTCTCTACCCATCTTCTGATTGATGCTTGTGCTCACCTGCATCAAATTAGAACTTAAATGCCCGAGAAAGCAATACTTATGCAAAAATGTTACTACATCACTGTTTACATAACCAAATGATGTAAACAAATAAATGGGTGGGGGATGGGTATCATCTTTTGCTTTTGACAATAAAGACAATAATTGAGATAAAAGATTAATTGTTGTTTTTACACTGTAGCCATCGTTTGAATTGTTTTGAGCTAATTCATGAATTCATTGTTTTGTGCTTGAATGTCTACAATGAAGGTTTACATGTTTCAAGGTAAAGAAAAAAAGAGATTGAAAAAATCATTTCATTCATGCTGTTTATTTCTGCAGCAAAAAAAAAAAAAAAAGCTGCATCAATTCAGTCAGTGCCTCTGACTAGCAGACTGTTGGATCAGTCCAGATTATTTCTGGACAAATAGGTTGAGAACTGGTTGCAGTGACTTCCTGCACCCACTTGGCATTGATGTAAATTTATTAATGTAGATATTGGCAAGAATGTAAAGACAGTTAATTCCCCAAATCTTACTGTTTGCCTATAGATAAATCAAAGGTAGTGGTTAAGTCACAAACTGTTTCTATGAGCCATATTCTGATATACTCCTTTTTCCTGTTTGTCATCAATAAATGCAAGAAACTATCATGAATAATCTTGGAAAAATAAAACAAAGATTGCAAATGCACAAATTAGCAAGCTTATGCTGTAACATTGATAAACTCCTTTGCATCAATAATGAATTCCTGTGGTTTTACAAGGCTGGTTACAGATTGTGAGCTCTTTGAAATTTCATAAAGAACTGACCTAAAATGTCCACACTCTCATCTGCATCTTTTCATGCATTTTGAATCCAGCAAAATAAATGAAAAAAAAAGAAAAATCCAAGGATTTTATGGAAAATGTCTGTGAATCTGTCTACCAGTAAATGGTTTTAGTAAATGAATTTTTGTTAGATGATATTGTCTCATTTGTCAGAACAGGCTTAACATGAGCAGCAGCAGTTCTCTGACAGCTTTCTTTCTTTCTCTCATTTCTCAGCTTAACAGACTCAAAGGTTTTCTCTCTCTCTTATTAGCAGCTCTCTCCACCTGCGTGTCTCAGCTACACTTGCTGAAGAACGTGTAAAATATTAACACTGTCGTCCTCACAAAAAAGAGAGAGCGGGAGTACAGAGAGAAAGAGGGATACCACTGGGAGGGGGAATCAGAGACATACAGTATCAGGAGATGACAGAAACAAGAAGAAAATATGGTAGAAGGCATGAACAGAGAGGAGTCAGGGGGTGAGTATGATAGGAGGAAATAATTGAGAGGCAGAGGAAGAGAAAAGATGGGATGCAGAAGGTGGTGACTGAGCATTGTAGAAGAAGGAATCAAATGGGAAACCACAAGAGAGAAAATAAACTGGTGGGTGGAGAAATAGAAAGCCAGTGGCTGAATTTAGAATATAATATAAAACAGATGCAAAGCCCACTGGTGACTCACCTGCTGCTCAGAATGGATGTGTTTTCTGTTTAATCAGTACTGCTGCGGAGGCACTGAGTTTTTATACAAAGTACAAATTAAAGAATTTCCGGCCTTCGCAGTTGGTTAGTTTTGTTCTCACAAATTCAAGTCCTGATACAAAATATAAGCACTTACAGTATGGCAAAAGGTTTTCACATTAGTATACTGGTAAATTTGATTTCAGTCAACCCCAGCCACCGACCAACAGGAGCTTAAATGCTGCTACATGCACACAATACATGCATCACCTTTCAAATCATCAGCTGCTTTTGCCTTATAGAATACTTTACAGTGTATTATACTCATTTACCACCATGCAAGCATGAATCTAAATATAGTCTATGTGCAGCTAAAAATAATTTGATTAAGGCCTCAGGTCTCTTCCCAAAAAGGAAAGTCAAAACACAGCAAAGGTCATGATGTTTTTTTTTGTTTGTCAGTTTTTTTTTTGTTGTTTGTTTGTTTGTTTTCTGAAGCTATAATCATGACAGATTCCTCAATTTCCCCAAATGAAAGTTAATAGCATATTTTCTTAGCCCTGCCCTGCCTTATAATCAGCTTTGATCCCTGTTTGTAATGCAGGCTCTCTGTAAAGGCGCCTTCTGAGAGACAACAGCAAACACACATGTTTTCTAAATGTCACTCTTTGGATCAGGATGCAGCTAAAGGAGGTCCGGATTTGGAATTAGTCTGAATATTTGGTGTCATTGTTGAAGCATGTCGGATGAAGGATTCCAGCGCATGGTATTATTATTGCACCACAGTGAAATAGAGGAAAACATAATGCACATGATGTGCTGTTTTAGCTTCTCAGCGGATCTTTGACTGGTAGTAACCTGGTCTTATGACAGAAGGAAAATTTGCGCTGCAGGTTTAAGAACTAACTGCTACAACATGTTCTCCTTTCTCCACTCTGTTCCCTGGACAGATGTCCATATAGTCTCAGTTTGTGCTTCTACATCTCCCACATCTCCTTAGCATTTATGTTGGTCACAATCACTCATGAGGAGAAAGGAGGTGCTGACAGGACCTAATCCACAGACCACCGCCACACTGTAAAATCGATGTCACAACTGTAGAGTTTAAATGCGTGAAATCATTGGAGCTTGAAATGGTATAGTGATGGGAACAGAAGTCACTAATGGAACAGCATGTTGCTTGGATACAGAACTTTGCTATATGACAATTTTATATATATATATATATATATATATAAAAGTAATACCTTTTACCATTGCTGCTGTTGATGTTTCCACTTTGCATCTTGATTTGTAATTTTTGTGCATTAAGTGTTTTAGCAGTAGGCAAGAAGATCACAAACATAAAAATATAATGAACATGCAATACAATAGTATTCAAAATCTGGTAGCAGCACAGTGTCAGTTACAAATAATCTTCTAGGGCCGATTTTTTTTCTCTATCCTTGCATAGTTTGTGCAGATTTTTCAGAGGCATGACAACCACATGTTTACATCTCCAACTTTGCTATTTGCTGTTGGCATTCCCACCGAGAGGTCTGCAAAAAGGGAAGCATAATGTCAAAAAGTCACCATCAGCACAGCTGCACATTTGATGATTTGACAGTAGGACAGCTCTAAACCCTTGCACACTTACCAGGATGGAACCTCGGTCCCAACGAGTCTGTGAGTGTGGAGAAAGTAGGATTTGGCTACTCTCTATTTGAGCTGTGCTAAACTAGCCACTAAGCAGGGATTAGGCAAATGTGTTTCCGGGTGATGTAGATAATCAAAGTAGAAGAATTTGAACTGAAAACAAGGCAATGTAAGAAACTCAGGAGCAGAAACTTCTGTGTCTGAGTGTAACTCGCCTTGATACTGACTTTGAGCTGAACAGCAAAGCAGCATTAGCAGGATGATGGCAGGAAACTAGAGCATATGAGATCATAAGACCTTAAACATGCACAAAATCTATATAACATGAGTGTGTGGGGAAGGGAAAAGTCCAATAAAGCTGCACATATTGTAAATCTGATAAGAAACTGGAACTATTCTCTGTCATTTCAAAAGAAACCAAAAAACATCTTCAACTTAGTAGAAACACCCAATGAGAGGCTATGTAGATCAAGATTTGTGATTTTACTTTGTTGCATATATACCAATGCTTGTTTTTACATCACCTGCTTTTATGATTGGCTCAAGATGCATAGAGGCTGCAGGAACATGGCACAGCTTTATCTTTAAAGTCACTGTGAAAGGTCAGGCATAGTCTGCGGTACAGCACCCAGTGCTGTGTGAGATAAGAGTATGGCACATAAAACAATCACAGTTTAATGAGCTCTTTCAAAGTTTGAGCACTCAAAGCTTTCAAGACAAAGCTGAAAGGTTAAAGGTAACTTTAGATCTTGAAAGCTGTCCTTGAGTACATTCTGCTCCCCCCCCCCCCCCGAAATTGCAGACAGAAGTCTTTAAACCTGCCAGACTGTTCATCTAACATTTTTTCTGCAGCCTGCACATTATCCTTGTTTGTAAGTTCAGCTTTGCAGATGAACTCCTCTTGATACGTCTTGCATAGGAAATCAGCCATGTAGATGGTATGGGAATAAGGGGTCCATGTGGCCTATGTTTAGAACAAAATGCATTCCTATAATATATTTATAAAAAGTAGTACATTCCTTTTCTCCCCCATCAACAGTGCTTGAGCACATCTAGGTCAAGTGCATCACATAAACTGTGCTAATCTTTCTTGATCTGTCTGTTGTCTCTGTGGCAGTGTGGGAGCCTATTAGATTAACCCCACAGTTACAGCTCTATTTACCCATTTAATTTTTTTGGGCTTTCTTTAATTGCTGGCTGCTGGGTGTTATTATTGTTTTTAAAAGCTCAGCTTGTGTTCGCATGTGTATGCAAGTGAGTTTACTCCACAGGCAGGGGTCCAGAGCACATCTCAGGCTGCTATGGCAACTAGGCTGGCACCCCCATGGCTGCTTCATGGCAAGTGCACAAACCCACAGACAGACACATGAACACACATGATGACAATTGCCACAAGTTTTTTTCAGTGATGTACTGAGTTTTCTATTAAATTACAAAGGATGTGCTGCAGAGGGATAACAAACAACTAGGAGAAGAGTCATTATGCCATATGACAACACATTATCATGTGTGGCTAACACGCTGAAGCACCTGTCAGCATCCTTTAGTGAGGTAAAGCTGAGAGGGATTTTTCTACAGCTTGTAAACAGATTCTTTCTGAAGGTTTATCAGAAAAAAGAATTGTTTTTTTTTCTCATCAGAAAAACATAGAAATAGTTGAGCAGTTAGTGTTGTAGAAGCCAATATGTTTCTGGGTAGATGACTCATTTCCATTACTAATTCAGCGTTGCTCATCCCAAACCATGATGTATTGCTATTATCTGTGACAGTTGGGCTAATGCAGTGCACCCTGCTGGCAGCAACTCCACCAGGCTAATCTGCAAAGCATCCAATTTGCCCTCCAGATGTGTCACAGTAATTAGTCTGTTTATTCGCCAGTTACGTCAGTAAAAAGTCCACATAACTCCTGTTGTTGGGGGCAAAAACACAAGAGCAAAACATACAACACACTCAGCAATATTTTTGTTTTTCACAAACTAATAAAAAAACATAAAACATTTTAAATGAAACCCCATTGATGTTTTTTATACCTCCCTTTGATCCAGCTGTATATATATATATATATATATATATATATATATATATATATATACACATATATATGTACACGCACAACTATTCAGAGTTTTAGTGTTCATTGTACATCATGTTGTTCTCTTACAAGATGATTCACTGCAGAAAGTACAAAAGAAGTGTCTAAACCATGGACCGCAGTATACCCACCACTGTTATTGTTTGCTTTTATTTTGTTGTTAGTTGTTACACCTGTTGCAGTCGGCTCCATTGTAAAAAATAAAGTGTTGGGGGTGCTGATAAGCAAATGGTATTCACAGGCTTCTAAACTTAGTTTACTTTAAATCTTGTTGCACTAAAATACTTTGAGACAATGTAAAAAGTCTTATTCTTTTAAACAGCTTTCTTGATGGAAAGCAACTCAATTTATTGCAACAGAATGGGGCAAGTAGAAAGGACTAAAACCAAAGATAATTGTTTGTAAATTCAAATCAAACAGAAAATCGGAAAATTTGCCCTAGAGAAAATGTGCATCATGCATGTTTCCACTAGTTAATTGTGTTTGTAACCCTGGCTATCACCACCCCTTATTCTTTATTAAATGTGTATTACATTCATTCCATCAGTTAATACAAATGTAGCAGTGTCTCGTGCACATGGGTGTCTTGAAATATTGAAAGCCTTAGTCCTTTCAAAACATTCCCAGTTCCTCAGCTAGCTGGAGTGTGTGACACAGCCGGGGAGGTGTGAAGGCGTGAGCTGTCTGTTCGTAACACATTGGCTCAGGGCTGCAAAAATACCCAGATAATGTTGTAGAGTGGCACAGGACATGCAAGTGCCTTGTTCTTGGTGGTCACAGTAACCCAGACAAAAAGCTGAGATTTAACCGCACCACCTGTCGAAGGACTTAGGATTAACACAGATAAGGCACTTTTACGGATTTATTTCAGTGGTCAAACCATATTATTTGGGGCTTTTCACTCATTTGTTTCAATCAGTCAGCCATCTGTCTTAACAGAGCAGGCTAAGTGATGCTCTGTGCATCTAAACCTTAGGAGGATATCCTGTTCTCCATGTCCTATTTCCCTTCTACAGTCTGATTTTCAATGCAGTTTTCACAGAAACATGACCTGTTTTTGATATACATGATGAGGTCATCGGGGAGATGACTGTTAAGCATTTACAACAGAGAACCAGAAGCAAGGTCAGTTGTATCCCAGTGTTCCCAGCAACAAGATGGTCCCATCAGATCAAGACTGGCAGAACTGCTGTTTTAAGAAAAAAGAAAAGAAAAAAGCTTTTTATTTATATTAATATTCAAATTAAAATCCTTCATTGAATCAACAAAGAGAATAAAAAGAGTCTCAATAGGATGAGCTAATTTTAGTTTACTTGCTTAAAGTTAACAGGATGTGACATCATCCGTCTCTGATGCCTAAAAATGTTTCCTGCCTTCAGCACAGTTTAGAATTATCATCTGTTCCCTTCGGTAACACACAAAGATGAGAAACATCATTAGCCTTCTGCTTCTGAATTGCCTTATGAGTGTGCATCTGGTTGTGTGTGTGTATCTTTATTCATGTAGTTTCGAATATCTATGTCCACTTCAATCTTAATTAGGATTATATATGTCTTTCTTCATATCCACATTTGTGTGTGCATAGAGCTAGTTTTATGAGAAGATTGAGCCTTAGAGAATCAAAATAACGATATTTTGGAAAATTAATGAGATTTCAGATGTGGATCAGTTTTAGCGTTTGTGGGTTAAGTAATAGTTGTAGAAGGCTGAGGATAAGAGCTAATGTTTAGGGTTGGGGAAATGAACAAGGAAATGTTTTGTTAGTTAAAGTCCTCACAAAGGTAGCCATACAAATGTATATGAATGTGTTTGTGTTATCTAAGCTGCAGAGCATATGATAATTAATGATGACTCATACAAACCCTTGTTCATTAGTTTATATGCAGGAAAGACTGAATAACAGAGGGAAGGAGAAAAGCCAGTAAGGTATAAACTGCTTTTCATAAAAAAGTTTTAAAGTTTTTAAAGTACAAAAGGACTTAATCCCATGCATTTTTAAAAAATTGTTTAAACCTTTAACAGACACAAGCCCATATACAGTATATGTATGTATGTATATATATATATATATATATATATATATATATATATATATATATATATATATATATAAACAAGTTGCTTTTATTTAATATTTGTTTACAAGTGCACTGTTTCCTTTTTAAATATTTATTTGAAGTGCTTAATTCTTTTTTGTATTAAAAGAGTTGTAAAATAACTTTTCATTGTATCCTTCGGTATATAAATTTGGGAGTCATATGCAGTAACTCCCCCAAATATCGGCAGGGTGTGTTGTTGGGTGAGGCTGATGAGAAAATATCGATATTGGTATCGGCCCCCAAAAATCTGTATCTGTATTAAGCATGTTTATTGTTATGCAAGAATACTGTATACAGATCTGGGCATGAAAAAGTTCCCCTTTCTGCCCACTGCCAGCCACTTACCAGCCACTTGTCTGCTAATTCAATCGCACAGAGAAACGCCTGTGTGCCCAGGGGAAACGATTTCCGAACATAAATGAACTCCCAGAACAAGGACGTTTCCACACACCAAGTTTGGACACGGTGCATGATGATGTATTTGCGGGACGAATCGTTCAGCTAGTAATAGTGCAGTAATGGTGCACTATTACTGCACCACTTCTGGCAGAAAAAGGCTGAACTTTTTCATGCCGCATCTGTACTATCATACCAATTGCATATTCAAATCATTACAAAAAGAGGAAGATTGCAATAAAAATCTGTCCATTTTTTCTGAAAACTGTTATTTCAAATGTTCAGCAGTCATTATTGCATGATTCTTCTTTTCATGGTGCTGCAGACCTTTTCAAAAGGAGACAGATCTGGATTGCAAGCAGGCCAATCAAGCATACACACAGTCATTACTGTATTAAGCAACACTGTTGTAAACCCTGAAGAATGATGACTTGCACCACTCAACTCCCAAGAAAACATCATCTAAACAGCAGAATATGTCTCACCAAAATTCCAGTTTGTCTGTGCAATAGTACATTTGCATTTATACAACACATTAATACTGTGAACTGATGCACATCGGTGGCATCACAGACGCTGGTCTTTGCAACTTTCATTGATATCCACCTAGATGGCCTTTTTCCTCTCAGACATGTAGGAATGGACATTGTTTTGTTTAGTTTTTGCCAAAAGCTAAAATATGATATCATGTGATGGCTGAAAATGTACAGTATGCCATCTTCTGTCTAACTGAGCTGAGCTTGTGTCCACAGAACTCTGCAGTGCCTCAACATAGAACTCATATATGGCTTCCACCTTCTTCTTGTGTAATAATTTCAGATGAAACCTCCAGATGCAGTGGTGGCTGTACATACTGAGATTTCCTCGAATCACCTGAAACTTTTCCCAAAATTCTTCACTCTGTAATCTTTTTTTTTTTTTTTACTTATTGATGACTTAGTACAAAGTGGTGACCATTACCAATTCTGACCAATTCTTATACATAAGAAACTGTCTTCAGTAAGTTTTCCTTTTATACCCAATGCTGACAACCCAACCTGTGATCCGCAGATTGCAAAGCCTTCCAGAACCTTCCAGAACCTTCCAGAACAGTATTATCTGTATATTTTAACAAAAAATCTTTTTTCCCTTCCTTTAGTGTCTTGTTCAAATTTAACTTATTTCTACTTTCTAAATACAATGAAGATGTTCAGTGAAGACAATCTTTTTTTTTATATATATAGTACTGCTGTCTCTTATAGATAAAAGTTCAAACAAATTAGGGAATTTCAGATTTTCTTTTTTTTTTTTTTTTTTTTATTTGAATTTTAACTATTCAAAAATGAGGTCTACCTATATGATTTTGCTATTAGTCTGTGTGTGTTTGTAGGCAGAGGAGATGATTTTGTCTCCAGAAACAGTATACACAAGGAGATGCAGCCACTGTAATAGACGACTGCTTTATTTTTCAAGCCTGGCATTTAACCAATAAGGACCATTAAGCTTATTTAACTCTTGAACTGCATACCAAGTGTGTTTTGACTACAAACAATTAAGAATATAAGTATTTAGTTACCCATAAAACATGCATCATTGAGCCAGCAAAGAAAGTGGGGTTGAAATTTCAGGCACTGGTTTCACTTTCTAGAATAGCGTCATCCACCTTTTGTAAAATTCAAAAGTTTTTGAAAACGTTTTTGTAAAATACAAACAGTACATTAAGACCAAAGACATCTCAGTGAAAATACAGTTTATTTTAAGAGAGGATAAAACTGAACAGTGAGCCACACACTGCTGGAAACTAGTTTATCCCTCCAGCAAGATTCCAGCACTTTTAAAAAGTTGTTTTCTTTCAACACACATGTTAGACCTCAAAATAACACAATGTGTGACTCCTTTTCTGTGTTGCATCAAAAGTAGCAGAGAAAATGCTACTAATGTCATTTACAGAAGTAGTGAGAATGATCTCTTTTTATTAAAGCATCTGACAAACCTAACAGAACCTAAAACATATACTGAGCAATATGGAGGCATCAAACTGGTGGATTCAGATTGCTTATAGTGTCAACTGTATCATAAACTCTTGTATTCAGTCTATCCCATATCACCGTGTAGGCTAAATAAAGTGTAATAGAGGGAAACAGTAGAGACCACGCACTTGCTGTGATCTGAGTTCTCAAACAGCACCCATATGGGAAACATGATATGCTGATACATCAAATACAAATACCTCATTTGGGAATTCACAAAAACATGAACAATAGAAAACAATCTGGGACAGGGCCATAAGGCGGAGAGGCCCAAGGCCTCTTTGGCCACCTGAATTTTGACATTTTTACTCAGCACTCAAGTGATGGGACCCCTCCCATGTTTCCTTTTATTTTGATCTGAACTGCACAGCTGTACAAACACAAACATTTGATAAAGTAGTGCTGCCATGATGACACACCGTCTCACAAGGTTTAAAAAATACCAGCTACCCTGCCATGGTCAGCAATCAGAGCTCTCATCTCACTGATCCAACTCTGTGGATTTATAAAGCCTGCACAAAATAATTGTACATGATGATTCATTCTAAATTCAAGTCTAATGTAATTTGCCACTCACCATTATGTAGAATTTTTTTCAATAAATGTGTACATCAGTTTTTAAAACTACCAATGAATCAGATACTCAATAAATTGATTCATTTTTTAATTTCTTATTGTTGGTCAGAAATAATTCATGACTATAGTAAACTGGCTGTTTCATTACATTAAAACTTAATTAAGCTATTTAAAAAGAATAATGGATACATAAATTATGCAAGTAATTGTTACTGATCAGTGTTGTTTTTGGCAGCTATCTGAGTTTTAGTCTTGTCTTAGTCTTTCTGACGAAAATGCTTATTAGTTTTAGTCATATTTTAGTCATTTCTGTATCTGATAGTTTTAGTCTAGTTTTAGTCGACGAAAATCAAAAAGGTTTTAGTCTAGTTTTAGTCGCCGAAATTAAAAACGTTTTAGTCTAGCTTTTGTCAGGTAGGCTATATTTAAAAAAAAAAAAAAAAAAAAAAAGAATAACTGGCCAGGAGACCATGCTGCCGGTTACATTTGAGCATATAGGTTTGTATATGAAAACAGAAAATAAGACGATGTTCCATTGCAAGTGAAGACAGCAGTTAATGGTGAAGGGAGTGAGTTGCGTTGTCTTGTATTATAATCATGTCAATAACATGAAAGTTTAATTTTGTTGTTTTATTATATTGTGTATCTTTTCTTTACCTGCCAAGGGACTGCTGATGCTAATTAGCTTACTAATGACAATTCAACATGTTGCTATATGTTCATTAATATGTACTGTCCCTGTCAAATAAAAAAGTTTGAAGATAGAATAAATTTTAAAGCTTCTCATAAAAATACTGAATGCAAAAACATTTTTGACACACAAACCATCAATTCATTGCAAAATTAAGGTAAAATATAGGGCTGCAAATATCTTAAATTACAAACCATTTGGGAGTCAAAACAGCCGGCTCTTTAGGAACCGACTCAAAAGAGCCGACTCTTTAGGAACCGACTCAAAAGAGCCGACTCTTTAGGAACCGACTCAAAAGAGCCGACTCTTTGGGAACCGAATCGAAAAGACCGGCTCTCTGAAAAGAGATGAACTTCCCACCGTTTGAACAGCGCAGCCAAGCAGCTGCGCGTCTGACCGCAGGTGTTCACCAGAGTCCCGCAGCAGTTCAGATAACCGACGGTAACACGCAAAAACGCTGTTTAGCAGATAGAAATGACAAAGATTAATATCATGGTTAAGGTGTGGGCGGATATTTATGTAGTTCGGGCGGGTGGCGGTGAGAATACATTTCTTTTTCGTTGGACAAGACGCGTTTTAAACATCTAACGTTGGGATGGTTTCCAGATCAGGCAGAGACAGAGGCACTGCTGGTAATGGGAACAGCGAACACTGTTACAACCAGGAATGATGATCTTTTATGCTGGAATCTCTGAATCAAATAGATAAAGCTCCTACGTGGCAAAATGACAGAGACTGCTGTGAATTTAAGATATTAATGTGCGACATGCGGGTCAGGTTTGACAGGAAGAGCCGCGGTTCGTGGGTCTCGGTTCGGGCGGATGCGAGTAAGGATACAACTACTTTTTAACTTTTGACAGACAGATAAATGCAGAATAGGTAGACATTTCCTGCATTATGAACGTCTGACAGACCAGAGATTCACATTTTCGTCCAGTCTCATCTCGTCAATGAAAATTTACACACGTCCCGTCATGTTTTAGTCATCAAAGAGACATGTGTAGCTCGTCATCGTCTCGTCATCGTCATGAAAAAAAGGGGCGTCAACGAAATGAATTCGTCATCGTCATCGTTAACGAAAACAACACTGTTACTGATGAACCAGAGTTTCCTTGTAAAGTCAGTAGATTTGTGTCAGGATGTAGAAATGAATAATCCTGAGTAAAATCTAATTATAGCTTAAAGTGCCTGCAGCAGATCCACAGGCAAGGACAATTAATCTGAGTTTACAGTTGGGACCAAGCCGGTCGTTTTTGCAGCCATAAGTTCTTACTTAAGTTCCTAGAAAGGGACAGTCATACAACTGACCGCAGAGCAACATGGGTCTCTTTGTTGTAATTTGCACACCACCATCTTGATTCAACATTAAAGTCTAGCTGGATCTAGAAACATATGTTAAAAACTAGAGTACACTGTTGATATAATCTCATGTTTCTTCCTTTCACTGAGTTCCTAGTACAGGGTCAGCTGTGAGACAGCACTTTTGTCTTGGTTCAGTAAGCATGTTGCGGCTAGCACGTGTGAAGCTTGAACCTTCCACCGTGCAGGCTCCACTTTTAATCGCTCCTATTTCCTTTTCAAAAGGTTGTCTTAGAAACTACATGAGTTTCCTCTCTATCAAACTCATCCGTTTCCTCTGATACAGTCACAATGTGTGGAGAGCAATTTACAGAACAGGGGACAGCTGTCGTTGACTTTAACTTCAGAACCGAGTCTCAGAGCTGCCTCTTTTCAGTGTGCTGCTATTAAACTCATCATGTTCAAAACTCAGATTATTATGTGACCTGGATATCATTACCAGCTTCTCGCGCTTACTGTAGTCTCGCCGCGCTGCCATGGATGGCAACACGTCCAGGAGCCGCTCTCCCTGATCTTCCCTGTCCTCGAGCCGCATGTAGCCTTTGCTGCTGCCCCGGTTTCCGCAATGACTGCGGCTGCTGTTGCTACGGTCCAGTCGAGGCCAGCTGGGGTGCTTCCGCTGCTCCTGGTGCACGCTAAGCATGCTGGGTCCGCGCTCCAGATCCAGAGATTTGGAATGACTGTTTAGCATGTGAAGAGAGGTATTGGAGCCAAAGTCACTCCTGGCTGCTCCCGGGGAAAGCCAACAGCCTGAGGTAGAGGAGGGAGCAGGGGAGAGGGTGGATGAAGAGAAGGAGGAGGAGGAGGAGGCAGAATTGCTCCGATGTAATCCTGGCGGTTTGGAGGCCTTTGCAACAGATGCTACAGGCACCACCAGAGACTCCATGGAGCTCAGGGGCTTTGACCTCTCTCTACCTCCTCTCTCGCCTCCTCTGTCCTCTTCAGTGATCGCCTCCATCTCTGGTTCATCAATTACACAATTGTTGAGTTTAATAACAGGGAGAGTAAAAGCAGAGATAGAGGAGGAGACAATAGAGCCTGCATGGTGTCCTCCCTTTTCTCCGTCTCCGTCTACTGACCACTGGTGGCGCATTGAATCCGAGCGATCCAGCCCAAGCCCAGCACTGCAAAATGAACGGTCCTTATAGAGCGGCGCCAGCAGCCCCGCAAAGTTACGATCCAACTTAGCCTGCTCTCTACGTCTCTGAAACTCCTCGTCGCCGAGAAGTACCTCCTCCTCTTCTGTAGATCCTCCTCCTCCGCTTCCAGCCCGAGAAGAGAAAGCCAGGAGGGAATTGCTGGCTAATCGTGCTGCAGCGTCCGCTCCGAAAACTCGAAGATCACCTGCTTCCCTTCCACAAATGCTGCTGCGGTGATGATGTTCTTTTTCTTCTTTTTGCCTGAGGCGATGGATGTCGATGACCGTAGAGTACATGTCTCTCATATGAATTATCTAACACAGAGAAAAGTTAGGTTAGTAGTAGCAGCGGTAGTATTCAACTTCAAATTACCTGCATACATTTGTCACATTCAGTTAAAACATAAAAAACAGCTGTTTGTTTTGGTGATCACTGTTCTAGTTATTTTTAATTCATTTTTGTTATTTGTTACTTGCTATTTGTATGTAAATGAAAAGGAATATGGGGGACATGCGTGTATTTCTAAGTTACAACTAACTGAGGATTGTTTCCTTTTCCTTTTTTTTCCCCTCTTTTTAAGAAATGTATATTGATTGATTCCTTCTCTTCTTTTAATAGTGTTCTGTTTGTTTTTCTCTGTTTTAATCATCAGTTTTTGTTTGTGTTTATGTATTTGCACATTTGGTGAAAAAAGAAGGGGAAAAGACAATGTGATCTATACATGAAATTCTGTTGAGATGTGTTTTTTATGAAATTTTATGAAATAAAAAAACATATAATTCAGTAATTTCAAATTTGTGCACTCTGTCTTGGATCCCTGTGGTCTTGGAGTAGATGTTGACTACCAGGATGGGAGGAGGAGGAGTGGTTTGATCAAATACAAAAAGGGAAAGAACAGGCCCTATGAAAAGAGAAAATGTGATCAAGAGAAGATTGCAAAGATCCTGGTGGAGGCATGTTTGGAGAAATCTGATCTGCATGTTACATGGAGACATTGGTTATGAATGAGTACAGCATATATGTCTTTCTCATGCAACCAGAGCACCTTAAGAGAATATAGGACAAGGAAGGAATAATTGGTGAAATATCTGTTTGGAAATATTCCTTTAGAAATTTTTCCACAGCCCTAAAAATTCTTCGCTTATTTTGTCTTTCATGAATTTGTCAAATGTAAGAAATTCTTTGATGCGTGCTGCAGTATTTGGCTCTCAGCCCAACCTTAGTTTCTCTGTCTCTGTTTTCATGAAGTATTGCGTTGGCACAGATGAAGATAAAAATCCCAATCCCCATGGTGAAGGGCCCAAGCATCTTCATCCTCTCAGAGTGAAGATGTTGTCCCAGGAAGCGCGTCAGGGGGCCACCAGTCTGTTCTGAAGTCGCCCCTAAAATCACAAATTAAGGAGACAACGAGCAACGGGGGTGAAGAACAGCTCTATAGAGTGATGTTATCGACACTCTGCTTCATTTTTACCTTGGACATCATGGCTTGTGTTGGCTGCATCCTTCTCTGCCTTGACTCCAACTCCCCCTCTAGCTGGTACGGCTTTCCCGTGAGGCCAGTAACCCAGTGTCGCCATACCAATCCCTACAGCTAAGATTATCAACCCGAGGAAGAGGAAAAACCCAGAGGCCGAATAGAGGCGGAGCCTGCCACGCACCACCACCACATCGCTGCGCCGTTTCCGCTTTCTACAGAAAAAGAATAACAAGAAAGCAAAATTGAGATTTTGGAGAAATAATTGATGATAAGTGATGATCTAACATCAGCGACTCCACAGACAATAACACCCGGCACGTAGTAGTTAAAACACCACTGCTTAATCATATCACAGCTTGTTAAAAAGTTTTTGATTTTTTTTTTTTACTGAAATTACCTTGGGGCTACCTCAGGGATGGGGTTTCCCAAGCCTGGTGATGCAGGTGGAATGGAACGATGCTGAGAGCGGGTGGAGTCCTGGCGCTTTAGTTTGGCCAATCCTGTGAGCACACCTGCTGCTGCAGTCATGTTTCACCTGAAGACACGCATTAGCAGGAAAAGAGCTTTTTATTGATGTGCAGTTTCCATATTGAATTCCAAACATCAGACATCCTATTTGTACACTTTGTTAACATCTCCTGACTCTTACAGGAGGCAACAGGTCGATTATTTCTCTCATCTCTTCCATGATAACCAATAAAAATGCTGTGCATGCCTTACTTGAGGAGATATTTTGTATCCTGTTCTGAATATCCTACATGACATTTTAACGCTGCTTCTTTTCCAGTTCAGTCACCCTTAAGGTGTTTAAGACGCTCTCCAGGGGGTTGAACTACAAAGAGGATTTGTGGCGTAGCAAAAAAACTACAGGTTTAACTCTGGGTTTTCAGGGCCAAAAAGGTGGTTCATGCACTATGTAGTACATCACCATGGTAACTTAGCTAAAGACCTAAGCTGCTCCACAGCAACTTGTATACAAAAAGAGATGAACAGATGTTAAAGGTATCACCAAATGTCATTTCTCTGGGAGAAAATGGAAAGTGGTTTGCAATTTTTTCCAGTGTTTTTACTTTTGATGGTGAGCATCAGTGCCAGATGTGTGGTTGTATGAAACACTTATCAGTAGTCAGACAGCATTGAGAGCTCTCCTAGTTTGGAGGATCTGAAAATTTGACTGATTGATAGCTAAGAGGCACCAGAAGAGTGAATTTTTCATAATCTAAAACAACACAAAGCAAAAAAATAAATCTAATGGTTCTATTTATAATATTTACTCTCCCTTACTGTTTCTGAGTAGTGCGTAGGTTTAACATGCCTGTCCAGAAGTTGTCTCATTTATCACATAAACAGGAATCTCCATGTGTTGAATGAATGAATGTGTTTATTTTAATTTTTAAGAGACATCAACAGCATCTTTATTTCGTTTTTTGTTTTTATTATTTATACTATTGTGTACCTTGATCTCCTTCCATTGTCTTTAATTTTTTAATGTTATTATTTTTTTTGATATTTTTATTTTCATTGTGTTGACTTGTCAAGGGGCTAGGGATGGAAATTAGCTTTGCTGTAATCCTGTATATTTACATTTTATCTTCATTAATATGCACTGTCCCTTTTTAAATACAAAACTCAAACTCCATGTTATTATGTAAGGTAACATTCTTACATAATAACGTTTAAAAATCCCAACTGCAGCGAGAGAAAACATTAGCAACAGCAGGACCACAGCGAGAAGAGAAGAGATGGAATCCCGAAAACGAACAGCAGGTAAATCACTAGCTCGACTTCCTCATTGATGTTCAGTGTGTGTGTGTCGCAAACAAATCACTTAAAAAACCTCACTATGACGACCCCACCCACACTAAAGACAGCCTCCCTTGCTCTCAACAAAGCTGGGGTAGTGCAGTGTCTGCCAAATGAGGGCCAGGCTAAGACAGTAACTTCTCATGCAAAGTGTGATGCAAAAAAATTCAAACAAAAAACCAAGTTTTCTTTAATGTCTGCAGAATTCTGTAGTAATTATAAAAGTAAAAGTAGTTTTGTCTCCTAATGCATAAAATAATATAAACAAGGGAAATTGTGGCTCAACTTAACATTTAAAGCTGCATTCCTGTAAGGGTAAAAGACTGTTTCTCCTGCAACTCTCCACCATATAACTGTACAGTAAAATAACCGGTAAGCCTGTGCTTGTGCAGATGATTTCTTGCAAATGTTGACATTACTAATAGCTCAATACCCCTAAGGTGGTAAAAACAAAAAAAAAGAAAAAAAAAAAAAAAAAAAAGAAAGAAAGAAAGAAAGAAAGAAAGAAAGAAAGAAAGAAAGAAAGAAAGAAAGAAAGAAAGAAAGAAAGAAAGAAAGAAAGAAAGAAAGAAAGAAATGTTGTTCAAGTGAATTTGTCAGCTCCTGGACCATTTACAACTGAAAAGTAGCACATTCAGTGATGGGTCAGTATACATGATGGAACAGTGGTATTACATAAGAAATTAGGATCTACACAGCAGTGTCTCTTTGGTTGGCTACTAATAAACCTTGGGAACAGGTGTGAATGTGTATATTACATAAACTACAGCTGGAAACTACATTACCCAAACCCCGCTGCATTGCATTGTGATCTCCATACAAATAGGGGTGACATTTTTTGCTATTAACAGTCAATGATTCTAAAAAATATCATGTTAAGCTCTGATTTGTTTGGTATAGTTGAAAGAAGCGAGTGTAGGGAGACAATTTTCCTTGGTTTAAGAAAATGCCATTAAAACGAAAATAAAATATTACAGGATCATATATTCCAATAAAGGAAAAAATGCCAAAAGCTTTGATGAAATATATGTCTAGAAAGGCCCATCTGCTCAAGCAGAGCCCCAGTCTTATTTACTCTACATTATGAGGTGTAAAACACTTGATATTCAGGGTACAGCATATCCTACACACATGCACATTGAACTGGTTCCAAGGATCATGCAGCAAGTCTGTTTGTCTAATCTAAATGCATATCAGCCCATAAAAAATCATTTTCCTGCTTAAGATATTTCTTCCACAGTGAAATTTACCAGTGATAATAATTTAAAAACAAAAACAAAACACTAACACAGATGTAAGCACACAAAACAATACATGCCCAGTATAATAATTTCCTGTTTACAAGAGATATTTTGTTATTTGCTGTTAGCCTTCAGAAGAACATTAGAGTGTAGTGTGTGTTTGTTTGAATGTTGTACATAGTTATAGCTTCACTCTTGCAGGATGTTTGTTTGTTTAGTTCTTCCTGCATGTATGGCAAAAACAGCTCAGACAATGATGAAGCAGTATGATCACAGAAATATAAACATGCTAGCGAATTTAGCCTCGAGGAGTTCCTCCATTTGAACTCAAAGTCTATATTTACCGCACTGGCATTTTATTGTTGTGTTTGCTGTCTTCATATCTTAATACAGTGGTGAAGACACATCATAATATTCAAATGAGTCATGTCTATGCTCAGCAGCTGCTCAGATGTCTATTAATAATTTTTAGAGGAAGAGGGCTTAAAACAATCGGAGGCTTATTTCCAGAGTCTTCATTTGGATTTAAATGGTTGTTAATCTGGGTTGACATGAACATTAGCATTGTCCTGTTGAGCAATAAGAGGATTAAACCATGATGCTGAATACACTGACTGTTGACTTTGAATGGAAATATCAAGTATTTCCCAACCGATTTTGACCAAGTATCAGTTGTTGCCATGTTGATATGCTAGATGAAAATGTTAAACAGTTAACGTAATGTTACTAAAGCCAGCAGCTACAGTATAGCTCAGCTGCTGGAGACTGACAAGAAAGGAAACAGCTATCTAATTATAACATTAACTTTGACAAATGTGTAGCCCATATTTACATTGCCTCAGAGTCAAACCATTTAATATCAAAGGTGCAAAATGTTGGATTTTAAACCTGTTGAAAACTAGCTGGTCAAAAAAATGTACAACAGCTTTTACATGATCTTAACTGCATGGTAACAAACTAGAACTAATTAATCTTGTAATATGGTAACTTTAACAGAGCAGTGACAAAGTGCTTTCAGCTTCATATGCTACCATGCAGCCATTATAAATAGCTTGAGGGGGACTGGAGGCCAGCTAGAGCCATAACTTATCCAGCATGATTTGATGTTACATCATGTCTATGCTTCAGCACTGTCATTAGATACCATGCAGACACAAATATCAGTTACCCTGGTGTCCATTTGGATTAAACAAAGCAGAGTTATGAAACAAAAGAACCAACGCTTCAGGTCCCGAGCGGCTCTTGTGTTCTTTTGAGAAACAATCATGAGCCCTCTAAAGATAGATCTGTGCTCAACAAATGAAATGTTTAGAGGCTCTGACACATCAAACTAGTGCCAAGAACCAGCAGAGAGAAAATACCCCCCCACTGTGCCTTCTGACATTTCCAAAGTAGTACTTAAACCAGTGTTTCCCAACTCCCGTCCTCAGGACCCACTGCTCTCCATGTCTTGGAGGCAATCCTAATTTTCCACACCTGAATCAAATGAGTGGCTCGTTAAAAGCCCTGCAAAGAACTTGATGAGGAAGTTCATGAATCTGAATCAGGTGTTGGAGAAGGAACACATCGAAGACAAGCAGGGCTGAGATAGACTGACTTAATCACACCACAAAGATGTCATTAACTGCCCAAAAAGAAACGGGTGTTTTTTTTTGTTTTTAACTGGACAATGTACATTTTCAAAATTGACGCAAAGCAGTGTTTTTATAAATTCAATTTACTATGATTTTAAGTTTTACTACCCAACATAGATTTAAATCAAGTATACATATTTTAATGTGCAAGAAGCACGGGCCAGAGGGATGGCCTGGAGATTCAGGATCATAAACAATTGTTGCTAAGCCAAAAAAAAAGAAAAGAAAAGAAAAATCCTTGGTTTTTGCATCACAAATTTTGCTTTACATTTTAAATATATGACCACCTAAGTTTTAATAATAAGTTAAAAAATCCAAACCCTTTTTTGAAATCTCTCATTTACAGGTGCCCTCCTTTACTCAGTCTTTGTCTGGCCCCCTCTATCAAAGATTTTCTTGACCCACCCCTGCAAAGAAGCCCCCAAAATCAACAGTGGGCACGTTTACATGGAGACTTTTTTCCCTTTCCGATGGGGGGGGGGGAGGGTCATTTTCATTCCGAAAGAGCTTTTAAACCGAAAGCAATCGGTCTATTTGGGTCCATCTAAACGCAGCTACTAAGTGTAACGTTAAATTGTCTGCTTAAAAGTATAGTGCAAAGTTTCCCCCCGTAAAAAAAAAAAAGTTAGACTTGAGCAAGTGAAATCCATCTCAAAACCCACCTTTGGGCCTCTACTCTCGTGCCGTGGTGCGTTTGAATGCAACTCTCTCTCCCCCTGCCTGTAATTCACTCTTTTGCATGGTTTTGGTGTGTTAGGGACGTTTCTGGGTGGAGATTTCTGTTTATATCAGCAGCCAATGACAGAGCTAAGAGCATGACGCTGTGTGGAAATAAGCTCATGATTGGAGCAGACGCCAGTCACTCAAACTCTCGAAGGAAAAAGAAAGAAAGAAAGAAAACACTGTGGATGCACCGAAGAAAAGGTAAGAGCTTCAGATAATGCACTTTGGAAAACCAGGTTAATAATAGTTTGGCTTGTAGCCGCTTCTGAGCTCTGAAGGAGAAGCTTGAAGTTGAATAGGCTAGCTAGAACGAGGCGGCCGTTAGCCTTAGAGGGAGGAGCGCTAAGTTTGAATGCTGTTGTTTGCAAACAGAAATGCTGGAGGGACTTCGGACTCTACCTTTAAAGCTCATTCACTGCACCAAACTGTTAACATCCTGAATGAGCAGAAAATTATATTGCAGAATACCAATGGTGCAAACTGGGCCAAAAAAACCCCACGGATGACGATAGTTCATTGACATTGCCTCGAAGAACCTTTTTCTTCAAAGAAAAAAAAAAAACTTACTTTATTTTTCCTTCAGCACTGCTCCATTCTGTATTCCTAAATGACCATTTAAAGCTGCAACAGACATATAAAAATTTTATTTACTATAAAATTTTTGCAAGAACAAGAAAGCCTGTAGAAATAAAGATTTCTCAAGGACTGAAAAATAGAAAAGCCATGCTGCATTATTTCTATTATTTCTATTACCTGATATGAAATCTAAAGTGTGATGTGTTGTAATAGGACCTCGCTGCAGGCTATCAGTTCCAGAATGACATGAAGTCACAGAACGGGAAACAATTCTCTCTTATTCCTGACTTGTTACTGTAGATCATGTTCAATACTACCTCTGAGATGTTGCTTATTACAAAGTTACTGGGAGGTAAAACTTTCATAAGTGCTTGTCTTCTCTTCTTAGTTTTCCAAGCAACATGCCAGCTTGTGGAATGTGTCCATACCAGCATATAAAAACGATCAAGCATATTATGCAAGGGAATAAAAACGTATATGGCATCGATGCGTTTGTCTTGATTGTGACTGACCATCAGTAACCTCCATCTTTCGCCTTGCCTCCATCCTCACTCTAATTCTGAGCTAATGGATTCTGGTTGTGACCCTGCATTTCTTCCTTTCCCAAACTTCCCTTTTCTCCGCTCCTCATCTTGTTTCTCCACGTTTATCTCACTCCTCCACCCATCTTTTGAAATCATCATCCTATTTTTAGCCTGTCTCTAATTTTAATTTATTCTAAATTTGTCACTTTCCTGTTTTTCTTCCTCTTCCCTCGACATATCTTAAAGCAATACAGCCACAAAGCTCTGAAGATTAGAATAAGAAAAAAAGAAAATTTGTATTCAGATGAGCTGTGAATTGTATAAGACCACTTTCTCTCCTCCTACCCTCTTTTCACCTCACATTTATATGTATCTTTTCATCTGTCAATCATCTCTCCTGTAATAGGAAGTGGTTTATCACAGATGGTGAATTGCACAGGAATAGACACAAGTAGCCACTTTTCTTAGGTCCGCTGAGCTCCTGCTCGCTCTGGCTCGATTCTCACCTTTCACTCCTTCGTGTGCGTCAAACAGAAATCCACACAAGAGCAGTGGGAGGGATTTCCTATGTTTACTGAACAGATGAAAGGGATGGATGCCAGTTGAGGAGCGAGGAGATAAATATAATGACACATTGCACCTATCAAGGTGGAGCACTAAGTAATGACAGTAAAGTCAAATGCTCTCAATGATTGACAGGGGGAAGATGGAAAGGCCTTACGATAAAGGAGAGGAGAGGGCAATGCTTCTCCTGGCAGTGATGAAAGGACAGTAAGGGAGACAAGCCTACTGCATCTGTACTGTAGTTATAACAAGTTTGGAGTGTGAAACAAGTGGAGCAGAGAGGGGAAAAAAATGCTATCGTAACAGACACAAATGCAGCCTAATGAGAAACCACTTCAGCTCTCACACAACCAGGCTTTCTCCTGAGGAGAGCGTGAGGTGCCAGAATAAAATGACAAATTAATATTCAGTAAACGAGCTCAGCATATAACAGGCTCATCATGCTGCACGTAAGCCTGTTTTGGTGCATGCATAATAAACATTTAGAGATCCACTATTAGAGATGATCGATCCTGTGTTTTTCCAATCCAATCCGATACCAATACCTGGGCTTAGCATATCTGCTGATACCCGATACCGATCCGATACTACTGTTGAATGAATGAACCATATACTTTGCCATGTGAGTGAAGGAATCAGGCTTAGCATAAACATTTAGACTTGTTCAACAAATTAACACAGGTATACAGTAAACACATTTAATATCATTTATTAACAAATAAAGTGTACTTTTTTATTATATTAATTTTTTTTTTAAAAAAGAAGAAATGACTGGATTGTAATGCTGGATAGGCTTCATTCAACCGATATCCGATCCAGCTAATTAGTCAATATCAGAGCCAACAACCGATCCGGGTAACGGATTGGTGCATCTCTATCCACTATATTACATTTTAGTCTTTAAAAGGGTCAATCTGTTGTTTTCAGCCATAAATTTGTGTTTTAGTGTGAGGAAATTCAAATACTGACCTGTCAGAAAGAACTTATAAATGATGTGAACTCAACCTCTTCATGAGTTTTTAGCAGCCATGTGATGATCTCAGTAGTGAAAAAAAAAAGCGATTAATGTCTCTTATCAGTTCAGAAAGACTTTTATTTTCAATATATTTCTACTTCATCATAACTTCTAAAGCTGGGGGGGGGGGGTTCCGTCACTACATTGCAATCCTGAAATTTCCTTGCATGTATTCTGTTTCTAAGCAAGGACATGCATTTTGTAACAAGTTCCCTCATCTATAAGAGACCTCACATGAGGTACTGTCCCTATAGCAACTACATGTGCTGCTGCTAGGTGACATGTTTCTATAGCAACTACCAGTTGTGTGCACAGGAATGACAGGTATGTCGATACACAGGCTTTCACCATGTATCTCTTTCATTTTTTTTTCCCTTTTTACATCACAGCATAAGTGTCGGACTGATTTCACTCAAGTTTCAAAGAGGTATGATTGAGAGGAGGAGGGAAAACAGGTCAACAAAGAACGCCGGGGTTAGGAGGACAGATGAAAGCATATGGGAACTGACAAGTGGGATGGCACTAGGAGGAGGTGATGGTGGAGGAGACACCTGCATATAGGTTACTGGTTAAGTCTTGCTTCTTTGATTTGTGCTGAAGCACTACAGATCCATGGTCTCCACACACAAGATGAGAAAAGAACTGCAAGAGGGGAAGAGAAGAGTGAGCAAAGCAGGTGGGATAGTGTGAGAAACTGATAAATAAGTTAGGGTGGAGAGTAAAGATGTGAGACCAGAGGGAGAAGCCTAAGGGGAAAAGATGGGCGGACAGTCTATACAGGAGGTGCTTTGATCTACATTACAAACTCAAGAGACTTTTTAGACCCTTGAAGCAAGCTTAGGAAAGTTTGTCTCGTCTGACTCAGGTGGCATAAGAAAGACAGACATGACAGATGTGATGAGAGAAGGACACAGAGAGGAGATCAACACTGCTATTCACTTCTGTATCCTGTTTCTTGATGTTTCTGTCAAGCTGAGGTTCACTGAGAGCAATAAGAAGCAGTGTCAGGTGCACTTTTTTCTACCTGAACTGGGTTTAAATTGAAAGCCAGACACCCATCCCCCTCCCAGCTGCTTAAGCTAAGGTCACCCTTCCTACTACCACACAGCAGGAGTCCCCTCAAAACAACACTAATAAATACTCAGTCCCCACAGTGTTTTTATTTCCTCCAGGAGGATTAGGGCTTAATTAAGGGTGCTAAGAACAGTACAAGGTGTTTATTCTCTGGTGTCATGAAGGATTTAGCTTTAGTCATGGACATACATCCTTTTGTTTTTTATGTTATTCATTCATCTCTTTCATGCAGCTTTATTAGTCAAGCTTTTTAATACTGGGGTCAAGCTTGAGCACTTTAATGTACACCTACATATTCCAATACTACAACTCATCTCTTGACTTTATTGTACAGTAGCCTGCAGTATGCAAAAGTCTTGAGTCATTCCTAATATCTTCATGAATTATAATGGCGTTAAAAAAATTTTTTTAAAAAAGATCTGAGCAAAAATTGAAGGAAACATATAGGGAACACGGTGCATGAAGCAGAAAGTGTTTACACAAAGTGCTTGAAAAGAACACTTACAATGAACAGTGTCATTCTTCAACACAGCAGAAAGTGTTCTCGTCATTTCTTTACTTAAGTTCTCCAGGCTTCTTCAAGAAGATTTTAAAGCTCTTCTTTGGACATTGGTGCTTTTTTGTTCTGTTCATTAATGATCTCACACTGCTTCAATAATGTTTTGGTCTTGCCTTTGGAAAAAAATACTGTCGCTAATTTTTTATCTAGTTTTTGTGTGATTTGGCCATTTCTGCCCTTCCATGCAGACCGTTTCTGACAAGGCTCCGGTAAACAGTAGATCCAGAGGGGAAAAAAATTCGAAGAGATCTAAAAAAAAATCACATCTTTTGTCTCGCCAAGACAAAAGTGAAATACGTGTGAAAACAAAATGAGTCAATGGCTTGTTTCTCCACTTTCACGCTTTTGTCTCCAAAGAGAAACGCTCAGATTTGTTTTAGGGTTTAACAGAAACCTCATAAAGCTCTCAAATAATTCTCAGCTCTCCTTAACATTTACAGCTCTTTTTGATCTCACACATTGAAATAAAAAGAGTCCTTCATGTAAACTCAGTTTATTCTCCTTTCCAACCTCCTTAAAAATGATTCATCAACCTCTTGCTGAGTTCAGGCACAGCAAATTAAAGGTTTTCCACAAAAACTCACTTTTTTTCTCTGCAAGATTTGTTTGTGAGGGGAGTTGTTTTACTTAACCTGATTTAATTTAATCTCACAAGGTATTTATTTTCAATAATCCTTATTGTAAAATAAAGTAATGTAATGATGAATGTAGTGCAACGAAGCACTATTTTGTTGTATTATGAAAATAAATCTCTTCTGTTCTAAAATGTGCTGCAAGCTTTCACTAAAAATGGTTTTCTGTACAAGAAATCAGTCTTTTTAGCTTTGAAATTCCCTTTCTGGGTACATATGTTTACAGTCATCCTCAAATTTTATTCATACCTCCCATTAAAGAAAAGGCTAAATTGACAATAGTCACTTAAAGACCCACAACGTAACTTTTAGACCTTAAAAATATGTTTCTGACTGGTTTTCTGACTGTGGTGTTTCAGCCGACTATAGTGGTTGCACACCGTGTCATGTACGAGCAAATGGATTTGAACCAGATATGAACACAACAGGTGTTTTGGACGTACATCATGTTTGATTCTGCAAAGAAACGCATGAAACATTACCAGAGGAAGTGAGGAAAAAAAAAGAGAGGAAGGGACAGAACAAGAGTCAAGATAAGACTGTCTTTTACTGGCTGGAGTGAATCACAGTACAGGTACGACGCAAGATAGATGCTAGTTTAACCTGTCAATGGGGGGCGCATCACTGAGAAAACAGCTAAAAGTTCCGTTGTGGGTCTTTAAATCACAATAAACTGGAAAAAGTAATAATAAACATTACAAAATTAGCTAAATTATAATTTATTAAAATAAGATATTGCTTTTGGATTGTGGTTGAACAGAATAATTAGAAAAAAAATTCACAGACGAATTAGAGCACATTGTTGATGAGCAGAGGGCCAAAATACCGATGTAGAAATCTGATAATAAAAAAAAAAGTTACAGAAAACACTGGACTGCAGTGATTTTCTACTGTTGTTTAACAGTTATTAGTTTAATGGTCCCATCATGCTTGTCATTTGCTTGTTTTGTGTGTGTGTTTTTTTGGTTGCTGTTGTTGTTGGTTTTTAATATTTCTGTTGAATCACTTTTCAAAATATTCAATATTCTATTAACCCTGTAAATGCTACCAGCCCACCCCACCAATGGGTCATGTCATATGCACTTTCAATACCACATATTAGGCTATCTAAACACAGATGATATACAGCTACATTTCTCTTTCAAGAAAAATTAGCTTTTTGAACTCTCCAGACTCGTCAACTGTTTAATGCAATAAAACACTGGATGGTTGAATCCTGGCTAAACCAAAGTCCTAATCGTAGCTCCAGACAACGCAGAAGATGAGATGACAAATTGTTGTCATTTACTTCTCATATAAAACCATTGGCAAAATCCTGCTTCTTCCATCTCTGTAAAACAGCAAACAGAGGGCCGTGGTTTCCTGTGCTGATATGGAAATGTTTATCCACGTCATCTCATCCCATATCGACCTCTGCAACGCCTTATTTTCATCACTTAGCAAAACTGTCCCTCACCTTTTACAGTCCATGCCGCTGCAAGGCTACTAACCAGGACAGATCTCATGTCACCACTCCGCTCCACTTCCTCCACTGGCTTCCTGTGACTTACAGGATCCAGTTCAAAATACTCACCATCCCATACAAAGCCCTACATGGACATACACTCACTTTTCTCACAGATTTCACTCGCAAACAAACCACGACATGTTCCCTTAGGTTCATTAACTTAAACCTGCTTTCTGTCCCTCGTACCCATCTGGGGAAGAGCTTTTGCTGCCACTGCCCTCAAACTCCGGACCAAAAATACAAGTTTAAGTCTGTCAAACTGTGTTATTGTTGACATTTTTTTGATGTACCAAATGAAATGGGGGCAAAATAGATGCTTGTTTGACAGACTGCAAGTAACAAAATCCCTAAAGATAATACTTCAGAATGGCTGTTTGTTTAGTTTCCTACCATGTGTAGACACAACACTGGTTCACATCTTCAGTAAAGTGTCTCTTTTATCTTTGAATGATTCATATGTCAAAGAAAACCTTTGAAAGACTTTCAGGAAGCCTGGAAAAATACAGCTACAGGCCACTTTGAAAGCTTATAAGTCAGATTTTTTTGGAGGCAAAATATATAGAAATGATGTGTGTCTCCAGACATTTGCAACAATACGTGTAAAGTGTGTGCACAGCAGAACAGTCTGGTATTGTAAAACAATGCAGCACTTAAACCATTATTAGTGAGATCCTTTAAGCTGATTTTCCTGCTCCACCAGGAAGTAAACGTGACAGGGAAAGTGGAAATCAGAGATGAGATCGTGTACGACATAAACTATGACATGGATTACTCATGATGTGTCCTGCAGCTGCATCAAATCAGTTTCTCACAGCCAGACATTTCACAAAGTCACTTTGCTCATTCCTGAGGTTGTTTTCCAGAAAGATCACAAAAGCCCTACAACTATTATTTTTTTTTATCTTTCTTTTTATGTAGGCTATTGTGTAACATTTCTTTTCCTTTCTAGTTTAAGTTAGGTCAGTTCCCACAGGATAAACTGTCCTTAACTGCCTCTTTTCATCTGCCAATAGGAAGCTTCATCAAGAGTTACTCATACATTTAGTTGTTTTTGCTGCCCTGCCTTTTTTCATCCGGCTACTCTGCTATCCAGCAGCAGAGAGGACATGATCCCTGACCAGATCAGCACGTGTGGACACAACTGGTATAACTACTGCAGGTTTGTAGTTGAAAGAAAATCCAATCTTCTGGCAATTAAAAGTTGAATGTTAAAGTGAAGTCAGTAATTGAGGCACTAATTCTGCAGATTAAAGCTGGTTTAATTTCCATCACAGAAAGTTTATATGGGGGCAGATGAGTGTCGGAGGAAATAACAGTGCAAGCAGAGGAAACGCATAAAGAGTGTTTGTGCTTCACTCCCAACTCATGGTCACGGGTGAGTCATCTGTCTGGGGAATATGTCACTCTGTGTTTTTGCTCTGACCTTTTGGCAGCATATTTCCTGATGCAGCCACCCGAGTGTCCAATCCTGCACCCTCTTCACCATTTACATTGTTTTTTCTCCCCTCATTATATTGATGATACATACTGTTGTTCTTAAAGGTCTCTCATCCTTCACACCTAATCAGTGTCACTGCCTCTTGTGATAAATTCAGCTCTGCTCAATTAAATTAACTTTTAAATTGAATCATCAGGTGCTCTTGCCAGGCGTGCGTGCGTGTAGTACTAGAGTGAAACCTCCTGTTGATTCCAGTGAAATGACTCATCTGTCTTCCTCACAGTCTTGACTGTCAGGCAGTCAGTCATCCAAAATGCAGCTGCACATTGATGCCAGACCTGGACTCCTGGGACCTTTACCATACTCCCTCCTTTTAACGAAGCCAGTAATTAGATTATGATGTTTTGATTTCCACAAGTTCCTATTTAGGTTACTTATTTAGGTTAGGAATCTCCGTGAAGGTCTATTGCTCTAATCAGCTCCTTGTGGGTCTGTGGAGTGACAGCGAGAAGGAATTGCTGAGCTACCAGAGAGGTATTTAAACAGGATTACCCAGCTAGCATGATATCTATGGAGGAGGATTAACTGAGATGTCACTTGACTTCCTAATGATTCCTAAATTAAAGATCCAGCTTTCCATAAAGTGTTTGGCAGCCAAAGATGTCTCACTACAAGCTATTTGGCTCAGTGAGTTACTCCCGATTTTTAACAGCTCCCAAGGTGAAAGTTACTCTTGATTCACTATCATTTCACCCGTGCTGCACAATAAAAGACAATGATGGAGCATCTGGTGTTAAAGTGCCCCTCCACTTTGAAGGCTTTTTATTTTCTGTTCATTCCTGTTTTACATTCTCTGAGAGAAGTCACCCACTAAAAATGAGCATATATCATTTAAACACTTAAATAACTATGAGCATTTGATTTGAAATTAGGTTTACATAAAGACATTCTCATGATTTGGCTAAAACACATTCTTTTTTATAATACGACCTTCGTGGATGCCATTTTCATAATACACATGCAATTGCTTTCACAACCACCAGAGGGCGCATGTATGAGTAACTACAGACGGGAATTATGGCTCTTTGAAGGGCAGTCTTGAGGACCATTCTTTTTAAAGAGCCATTCAAAAGACTGGCTTGTCCTCATATTTTATTCATTATTTTATTTTGTTCACAATTCAATCAACAGTAACTCATATTTGGCCTGTGTTTTCATTGTAGCCATTTTATAAGGCAGTTCCATGTCCCTATGCTTTGACTGTTTTTGGATTGTTCCTCGATTTTCCCACAAAAAACTGTGTGGTACAACAAAAACAAAGTGGGCTAACCAACTTCGATTGCAAACCAACGGCTCCAAAATTTTCCACAAAAGAACAGTATAGTAAGGCAAAAAACAGACTATATATAAGAATAAAGGTTTATTAAAAAATGTATGTAGCCACATAAAATCTAATGTTTAGGATTTTTTTTTCTAAAAATGCAGGAAAAAAATAAATAGAAATAGAATAAACATGAACAACATCAGTGCAGATTTTAGTAAACATTTTTGATAAAACTCACAGAATTTGTTTGTGAACAATACTTTCTGCCAATAGATAGACTCACTTGAATGTCTCATGTTGGACATCAGGCTCTCATGGTGGCACACGCGCATCACATAAAGACAGTGTGGACAATTTGGATGAAAAAGAATTGCTCACAAATAAACGGCTCGCAACTGCGACTCAGAGTCTCACAGTTTATTTAAAAGAGCTGTTCAAAAGAATCGATTTGTTCATGAATGTCACATCTCTAGCATGAACCAATGACCCGTGGCAAAGTCTTGGAGGACGGCGTCTTCTTTCAGAGGGCAACAAGAGTTTTGGAGCTTCTGGATCCATGACCCTAATCTTCCTTTTTAAAAAAGAGTCTACACTGCGCTTACACTGAAAAGAGTCATTTACAGCTATTTTCATGCAGGCACGGCCGGTTGGAAGTATACAAGATGTGACTTGGAGGACATTTAAGTGTGAACACAAGCTGAAATCAGTTCAAGCAGACATGAACCAGATGCTGGTGCAATAGCGCCACAGTTCCAAAATCGATAGAACTTGAAAGCCCCCCAAAAAGAAAAGGCAGGCAGCAATCCAGACACACATCATGGAGTCAGTGTTTACTTCTCCTCTAACACTGGTTTCATTTTATTTGAATTGCTCTAGATTTTTCTGTGCTTCTGTAAAAGATCATAGTGCAGGACGCGTCTCCTCCAAGTCTCCATCAAAGAAGTGATTGATTCATTTTCCTGTTTCTCAAGGTTTCCACATCACTAGTTGACATTTTTAAATCCTGCTGCAGACAGTAGTAATTGGATGTGTTTGCTTGTTTGTTTTTCATTAGGCAGACAAGTTTTAGTCTTGATAGTTATAATAATACCACCACCAGCCAATGAGGTAAGCAGTTTCTAGTTGCAGACCAGTAAAAGCTGCTGCTGCTCTGGGATAAGCCTGTTTTTCTTTGGGCCGGCAGCCAATTCTTTCACTGAGCAAACAAAAAGAAATGGTTTGGGATTAGAAACTGGCCCAGATCAAGCACTGGAATTGCCTTTTAATTAATTTAAAAATTTAAAGGGGTGTGGACTTCACTGTCTAGGCCCCATATAACAACCCCGCCTAAAGTCTGAGTGAGCACAGATGCGAGTAGAGCACAGAATTGTCCAGGGAAGTTCACATTAGATAAGTATGAACCTGATACTTGTACTTCAGAAAAAAGTTATCCTTTGAAAAGGAAGTTGGGTCTCAATAGAAAAATGACAACTTCAATGACAACAGAGGTGAAACATTCTCAAACTCAGTGTCTGATGGTGAAATCCTCCAACAAATTCAGAAGTGAAGCAAACATGGTTGTTTATTCAGTACAGTTATGTCACCCCAGCATACTTTTTGCATCATGCCATTACAGCTGCATTTTCTGATAAGATACCACCAGTCCCCCAAAGCTGACAGACCCTACAAGGCAGTCTCATCTTCATTCTCATCACGCCACATCACATGAAAAATCGCTTCAGGATCTTTTGACAACATTCAATTCAATGTCCAGATAATGTCTGGAATCTTGAAATGATTTTGCTCAGCATATATTGTTTTTTTTCTTCTTCTTCTTCTTCTTCTTGTAGAGGAAGAAAAAGGCAGATTATCCATCATTTATTAGATTTTAATGCATCAAATTAATAGGAAAGATTTAAAAATCCCCAAAGACCTTTTTATGACGTGAGACTCAATGAAGGCATGAATATTGACATATTTTCTGCTTTGGCAACAAAGCAGTCAACAAAATGAAGAGAAGCAGGCTTAGTTCTACAGTGATCAACTCAACCTTGGCACAAATATAATGTGCAATAACCTCTAAGCTCAACTAATAAATAAAAAATGAGGTTGTACTAAACCCCATCCTATCCAACACAATTAGAGAATGACAAATGTGTCCCCACTCACAGCGCGTCTCTAATGTTTAACTTGGCTTATTCTTTAAATATTAAACAAAACATCATTAAAAATGGATATGAATAAAATAAATAAAAGCATACAGCGCTGTCAACATGGATTTTTGAGTCATTTGGAGATGTTAAACGCAGCTCAGTTCTTACCTTGACAAAAGCCGAGTTTTCACTGTCACTGTGCCCATTAGGCACGCAGAGGGATTAAGCTGTAACCTGGGGGAAAGTCAAAAGCCATCCTCCACTTGGAAGGCTACTTCCAGCGAGATGCCATCCCGGTGAAAATTAAGATGACAGTTCAGCCCCCGTGCAGGGTTTGGAAGCAGTAGGAAGCTCCTCAGCTCAGCAGATGATCTATCATTCCGATACTTTGTTTGATCAAACTAAAACCTGAGCGCTTCCAAGTAAGAAAAAAAGGACTTTATACACTTCGGAACACGTTTTACGCCTTATGGAAGGTGCCTCGCGCGCGCACAAGATATGAAAGCGGCGAGACAGGCTAATTACTGAAGGAAAATCCTTTTCTACCTCATACAGCTTCCTCGAAGCTGTAAACGCTCGTGTTGAGAAGAAACGGTCCTTGTTTTTTATATATATATATATATATATCTGGGGGGGATGTGACGTCCTCGTTGGCTGGATCACAGTAATGCGTAAAAGTCGTTTTCCTGGCGTCACCATCCAAAGAAACTCGATTTTACCTAAAAACAGATAAACTAATCCCAAAAAATATTGAAGAAATATCAGCAGCAAGCAGTGCTGTTTTGAGAAAATTGATGTTCTGGAGAGTAAAGCGGTTTTTAGTCCTCTGATGTGGAGAGAGAAGCAGCAGCTCCATCCAGTTCTTCTAAAAGCGCTTCTACATTCGTGGGAATGAGAGAGAGGGAGAGGAAGCGATAGGCTACGGGGTTGTGATGTATGCATGCATGCTTATGAGGTAGTTAATGCTTGTGTGTATGTAATTTACAGCGGAGGGAAAAAGAAGGCGATGCTTGTTTTCAATAAAAGCGGGGGAAGGAAAGTCCTGATGCACAGCTGTGACAAAAATGATCAACGTGCTGTTAACATAAATGTCCGTGATAGTAAAAGCAACATAACTGAACACCAAGAAGCAAACAAAGCAGAGGAATTTCTAAATACGCATGAGAAAGCTGGGTTTAATGTTTGGATGTAAAATGGCATCGTTTCTGGTCTATTTGCGCATAGATATCAGATGTTCCAAGTGCTTTTTGTTTAACTTTCTGTTTCCAACCAGAGAGAGAGGGGGAGAGAGAGGGAGAGAGAGACGTACGCGCACACACAGCGTGAGAGGGCAGCAAAAACGTTACAGATGTTGGCATGCGTGTCACTTCCTGTGTTTACATGCTGGAAGTGATTCAATGAAAATACGCCCGCTTTGGCGAGGTGAGGAGAATGTGAGACAGACATTTCAGCTCATTTTCGAACAATAAGCTTAAAGTGTGCAGTACTGTGTAAAAGTCGTGAGCCACCCTTCTTTAGACTTTAGGCCTATATTGCCTAAAGAAGTCATTGGGTGCAAAGATCTTTTTTTAATATGCAAACTTAATTGGAAACACAGCGTGAAAGGGAAACAAGGAGAAAATGTTGATTTTTTTTGCTAAATGATACAAGAAATGGGCTGGAAATGAAGTGATGAATCTTCCCCAGATGAAGCAGTGCAGATAAACGTCTAAAGAAGAGCTTTGAAATGTCCTTCAAAAATCCTGTTCATGAAGACTAGGCCTACTTAAAGAAATAACAAAAAGCTTGTCTTCAGGAGTTCAGGCTGTGTGGGAAAAGGTGATCATTTCAAATATTCTCTTTTAAACTTGTCCTGTAAGGACAGCAGTTTGACAGCCCTTCTTCCATGGAGAACATTTCTGAGGAGGCTTCAGTAAACAGATGATGGATCAACTTAAGATCCAGATGCATCCCTTTGCTGGATTTTTCATAATATATCTTACATCACTTTCACCACTTTTAAGATGCTGTTTTTCAGAAAAATAGAAAATGGGTGCAGGGATTAATTGAAACCTGGAAATGTTGGAAACAGTATGAGATAAAAACAGAGTTTATAATGAACTTTAAAATCAGTATTTGATGTGAGCATGTTTATTCTTCTGCCCAATCTGTACGGTCTTAGACAAGCTTTGTTGTCATTTCTTTAATTGGTCTCCGGGGATAGATCTCTGGGCTTCTTCAGTGGCATTTCAAAGCTCTTCTTAGGATGTTGCCTTTTATTTCATTCACTGTCAAGATGAACCCACACTGCTTCACTGGTGAGGTTTCATGTTTTGGGGAGGTTTCATTACTCCATAGGGCTTGTTGTCATTGATTTTCAATCCAGTTCTTGTGTCATTTGCCACACCTCTGCCTTTTCACCCTCTTTTCTTCGTAAGAACAGCTTCTTGACAGCGACTCTTCCATGGAGATAATTTCTGATGAGACTAAAGTGAATGGATCAACTGAGCGTCGAGACTCTTTATCAGGTCCTTGCTGGATTTATTTCCTATTTCCTCAGGAAATCCCTTTTAGATATTGTTATAGATAGTTTTTCCCCCTCTAGCAGTTTCTTCTTTTACTCTCCACTTGTCCAGTCCCTTCACATCTTTTAAGGACACTATTCACACCCTGAGGAGATCTGCAAAGTTTTCATCAGCACTTCTGGGAATCACCATGTTGGTGCAAAAATATAATTTTATGACTGTCAGGCTGCATTACTGTATCTTTAGTGTTTTGATATAAACAACTGAGCAGGAACAAATAAAATGTCTGCAACAGGCCACTCTTAAAGTGCCTAAAGACACTATGTAAAATAGACTCTTTGCTAAGCTATAATATGTTGGATCAATGCCAGTTTTTCCCTTGAGCTTGGTTCCTTTTTATCCTTTAATTAAGAACACATTCCTATGAAAATAATCAAGTACTAGGACTGGACTGAAAATGAGCAATAAAAGTAGTCATTATGAAAAAAATGAAAGCGTTTCGGAAAGCCTGGAAAACTGTTGCTCAAGACTAGTTTAAAAGAAAAGGAAAATCTGGCTTATTTGATATAAAATATAGAGAAAATCAGACATTGCTCATGACTATTGCACAGTCCTGGATATATGTGTGTTTCTGTGCAAGGCAAAGGGAGCCCATTATTTGTTCAGATGGCATTGGGTTTGTGAGATTGAAACAGCCCAAGGGCAGCTGAACATACTCGAAGACACACTATGAATTCCCTTTTGGACACAATCGTTAGGATGTTCAGATGGTCTGTAAATACCATCCTTGACCTTAAATGTGACTATGACATATCTGCCCTTTACCCCAACTTCAGCTAATTATAACACCATCCTTGCACCTGGCACACATGCACAGGTTGATAACTATAAAGATAAGGTATTTCATTCTTTAAATACCATTTAGCCGCTTTTTTTGGTTTGTGGGGACTTCTAGAGCTTGTAGTAGATTCTCATGTGGCCACACGGACTTTGACAGTCCCATTATTTGCTGAACATCCCTGTTGCAGTGGTCAGTCCGATTCTGTATTTACATTCCATGAAGGATGGAAATGAAAACATGCTGCAGAGGGGCAATGAGGAACAGAACAAGAGGACATGGAGCGAGTGTGGGAGAAAGAGGAGAGCAAAAACAAAGCCTTACATTGTTAACTGTTGCATTTCTTGTTTACAAGCCCATATGGGATTACGAGTTTTGCAAAAAGTGTTGACATTTTGCGTTACTCTTATTGTAAGCAGCTGTGCACGAGTGTTTGGAGCGAAATAATTAAAAGTGAATGTGCAATTAGTCTAGAGCTGAAAAATTTGGGAGGTGGAGGTTAAAAAGATGTAGGGGGAAAGCAGTGTGCTTTTGAGAAGAATAAGAAGTATGACTGACAGGCAGCCTGAGCACTGGAAGCCAAGAAGATTTTAGAGGGTCATTTTAAACCCAGTGATTGGAAAATTGGCAGGAGGAGAAGGAAATGAGCAGACAAATGGCTCAGAGCTGCAATTAATGGTTTTTCCCATTATTGGCTAAATATTTGTGCTTTTCTTCTAACATTCTTTCTCATGTCTCCATTGTCCTTTCCCTCATCATTTCTGTTGTTGTTGCCTGTTTACCTCGCGCAAATTACGAAGTATCACACTGCGCTTGTGTCACAACCAATACGATACAGTTGGTAATTACAGCCTCTCTGCTCCAGCAACACGGCATGCTGACATGTAGGTCAATGAGCCTCAGGAGTATCTCTCCCCCTCACTGTGTTTTCAAGGGATTTTTCAAAAGAACTTAAAAAAAAAAAACACAGATACACTGTGTTTATTTCTCTGCATCTCAGGATGCAACGCAGATTATTTAAAGTTACTCCTGAGCTGTAAACATTCCCTACAGAAGCTCCCTGTTCTATTATCTCTATCAGCGCCATTTTTCATGCTTGTTTCATAACTGGTGAACATGCTTCAGACATATCTACAGTAGAAATACTGCAGCTGTCTCATTTGTTATGACTGGATTAACAAAAGCAGGCCGCCAGATTTACAGTATGTTTTATTTTCACTGTGCTCCTAGCAAAAGAGAATTCATGGTCTTTGCCTTTTGAGGTTCTGTTCGAGCGTCAGCGTGAGCTTAATAATTTATAAGTGCCTTGCAATGTATCCTAAATCTCTTTAAACTCTAAAACTTGAAACTTAAGTTGTGTTTGGCTGATGCAATAATTCACTTCATTGATGATCTATTTTCTCATTTTTCAGATTAAGTTCAAAGGCTTGAGGATACAGTATGTCAATTAGTTTTGCATTTCCAAGATCAACTTTCACTCTTGAAGGCATGTATCTTTACAGACCAGATATTTACGATACCATCAAGGGTAGATGACATTGTTTGACCCCATAAAAGCCCAAATCCAACTGACAAGAACTAGCCAACAGCTGACAGTAAACTGGATTTATATCCTTCCCAAATTTAGGTCACACATGTGGTCAGAATGACACCCACATGACAGCTTGAACATGACTAAATGTGTTCATTTCACCCAAAATGTAACCAGATTCAACCAGCTACTTACTGTAGCCTGCACAGAAGGGGAAATACAACCTTGTTCCTTGGACAGGTTGTGGTTGAATTGACGCTTTCATTCTTATTTAACCAGCTGCCCTTAGCATCAAAACTGCTAACTTAAAATAATGTAACTTATGTTGCATTGTTTCATGTAGAAAAAACTTCTCTCTCCCATTGAGGCATGGACTCATAAGGTGTCCTGTAGTATGACGCAGCAAACATTTAAATTCCCAAGTTTGTGTGATGGATTGCATACAGCGGGGAAAAAGGTATTGAGCACGTCAAAATGTAGTCTGGTCAGATGAGACCAGAACTGAAATCTTCGGATGTCATAAGACACAACATGTTTTGAGGAGAAATGGCACCGCACTTGACCCCAGAAATATCATAGCAAAAGTGAAGTTTGGAGGTGGGAACATCATGGTGGGGGCTGGTTTTCAGCATGTGGTACTGACAGACTTCATATCACTGAAGGAAAAATGAATGGAGAAAAGTAGAGAGACATTCTGGACCAGAATTTGCTGCCATCTGCAGCTGCTGAAGATGAAAGGAAGCTGGATCTTTCAGCAAGACAACATATCCAAGCACACAGCCAAGGAAACACTCGAATGGTTTAAGAAAAAGAAAATAAAGCTGGTAGAATCGCCCAGTCAATCACCCCACTTGAATCCAATTAAAAATCTTTGGAAAGAACTGAAGATCCAAGATCACAGAAGAGACCCGGAACCTTGAAGATTTGAAGGCAGTTTGTGTAGAAGAATCGGCCAAAATCACACCTGAGCAACGTATTCCACTGGTTTCTCCATATATGGAGATTTCTCGAGGCTGGAATCACCAACAAAGGTTTTTGCGCCAAGTATTAAATAAATTTCAGTAAGCATATTCAATACTTTTTCCCTGTGTTATTTCACTATATTACACATAACTTCATTTATGGACATAAATGTTAAGATTTCTTTGTATATGTGCATTACTTGGGTTGTTGCCGACATCTGGTGAAAATTTAATGTCAATAGCTCGACTAAAAATATATTTTCGGGGAAAAATGTTGACGTGTTCAATACTTTTTTCCCCCGCCATAGCTAATCTCATTTACTACTCAATCAGACTGAGATTTGAATTTCTGAATGTCCATTGTAGGCACTTTCAGCAGTGAACATTGTCCATTAAATGCACTATGGCAGGTCCGAAGCTATATGCATTGCCTTGTGTGTTCTACTTTATATCTGAGACAGTATTAATGTTTTATATAGTTTGTGCTGGAGTGCTTTTCTCTGAGATCACATAGTCTTTCCTCTTCTGAGATGCCACTTAGCCTCGGCCATACATCAGCCTAATGTTGGCCATCCTTTGACAACTTTCAGTAGGTATTAATCACTCCACTCAGAGAAAACCCCACAAGACTTGCAGCTGAGGAGGTTCTCTCATCCATTTTTCCTGCTATGTATCACAATTAGAAGTTTTGTCTCAGATCTCATGTTTGAACATTTTCCATCACATAAAGTTTAAATCTATATAAATATCTTCACATGCTGCATGATAGATTGCCTGCCTTGACATATACAGTAATTACTCTTATTTTACTTCACCTGTCATTGACTCTAATGGTGTGGCTCATGGGCGTAAACAAAATAAAATGTGTTAACAAGCGTGCTTCCAGATGTTATATTTTGCTACTTTTAAACAGAGCCAAGTCAGCGGTTTCCCCCATTCAACATGAAGCCGTGACCTATCTACTCATTCATCTAATCTGCAAATGAATAATTAGGTGTGTTCTGAATCTCCAGCTGTTAAATGTATTTGTTTCCTTCACGAAGTGAATGTGATTAGTTTGGCTGGTTTGCTAATCTGTTTTCAGGATTGCTCAGATTTTTATTTACACTTCATGTATGCAGTGAGTCACGGCCCAATTTAGAAGTGTTTAACTTCAGATTTTAGCCAGGATCATATCTGGATCTGGTACTTTGCAGTCTTGCAGTCTGTTTTTTGATGATTATTTGCTTTCATTGTAGCTGTCACATTGCTAGTTTTTCTCTTCTTCCTATAAAGTAGGATCATCATAACAGCATGACATCAAGGTAAAAGATGGTACATGCAGGTTTTTCTAATCCTGTTTTTATCTTCTGTTTTTTTTTTTTTTATCTTAATCAAAACATCACACAGAGCAATAAAAACAGAAATCAGCATGATGGGTTTCCTGTGGGCTTCAGAATAAGGATATATGCCAGAACACACACAGTGAGCCCACACAGAGGGATGCTTGCTTCTAACGCCCATCTTACTCCTCATGGAACCCCCCTCCTCTTCTCCCCTACTTTTCATCACCATGGATACAATGATGCAGGTTACCGTGGCAGCCAAGCAAGCCCCACACTTACACAAAGGAGCACGTGCATGTGCTTTTTCATCGATACCAACATACGCATGTTGTGACGTAGAAGATCTGAGTTCCTTCAGCTATTTCTGGAGAAGGGGGATGAAATGTAGTTCTTTCCGCTTTCATGTCTGCCACTCGTCTGAAGAGAGGACTTGCAGCCAGTGGCAGCTCTTTCTCCCTACCAGACTTCCCCTCATCTTTTTGTTTGCATCCAGATAAAAATGGGTGACATTATTTGTCTACACCTGTTGATGGACAGAAGCTTATCTTTTGCTTCCAGTCATGTCCATGTGCCTTTCATTGGCACTTGCTTTTGGGTTTGTTCCTCAAAGTACACAAAGTATTCTGCAGGTTCAAGGATTTGCTGCCACCTAGTGTTCATAAAACAACTTGTCTAACAAGACCGGAAGTCCCCCCCAATCCCCCAAAAAGAGATACTGATGGAAAAAAAAAGAAAATGTTGAAATACTGACTGGTGACCTGTGCAGGGTTTACTCTTCTTCTTACCTAGTAACTACTAGGCTAATCCCTCTGACAACTGCATTGCATTGAAATATGCTGGTATAGAAAATAGGTGAATTTTGAAAACCCAGGTTTAAATGATGATCCATAATTTAAATTAGGGTAATTGCAGGATTCACCTGGTTACACCAATAAACTCATTAAAAAAGGCGAGTGTAGCCATTGTTTGACTTTCACTGTGTAAAAATGCTTTCGTGCTATGGTTGGCATTATTTTCTATCATAAACAATCCCTTCAAAAGCCAAAGAGAATAGCTTCAAGATGGGCAAAAATGTGGGGTGTTTAGAATATAAGGCTCCTCTACAAATCTGTCTGTGGCACTTCCTTAAGTATTAAGTCTGAAGACCAGCTCAATTCTGGGTTATGTGTATGCGTGCAGACCGATACTACAGTGTGTCTGTCTTTATCCCTTCTGGGATTTACTCCAACTTCTTAGTTGTAATCCCATTTCTTCTCATCCAGCCCTCCTAGATTCCTTCCGACATCCTCTCACACACTCAAACGTACACATGTAGACTACTTTCTCCCATTTAGACCAGCAACCATTCATGTTGTTGGACTACTGCTGTCGTTGCTGTGGATTTACACTTATAAAACGCCATGGACCCTTTACCCTCAAGACTACACCCAGTGACACCTGGGTAAGAATATCACATGGTAGAAAGAAATTGTAGAATAGAGACATAGTCCATAGGAAGGGAGAGGTCTGTAAATGAATAGCCAAGCAGAGAAATGTGTTTCTAGAGCGAATTAGTGGAGCGTCTTCAATAAACTGCTTTTTACATCAGTACACAGGAATTTTGGAAATTACTAATATCAGTCAAGTATGTTACATTCGTCAAAAACTGCTATAACAAATAATTGTGACCTCAGCATTGTTTTAGTTGCTGCATGCAGTTTGGTGCGTGCAGTAAATCATTACATCAGCTGCAGTTTGAAACATCATCTTTACTGTCATAACCATAATTTAGTTAAGAAGTTTAAGATACAATGTCAAAATTATAAATTATCGTCAGTTTGGGGGGAACTTCTGTCCATGTGACTCAGTTGGAGGCTTAAATTTAAAGACTTAAAGGTGGTTTCTAAGTGAAGTTTCTAAAGCACAGTCCATCTAGTCTGGAGATGACAAACAAACCAGAGTTAGCCAAAGGTGTTTAGCTTTCTCTGAAGGTATTAGTATGAGCTCAACTACTTAGTTCCAGGCTCACCCATGCCTTTCTGGCTGTAGGAACAGGATGAACATACGATTCCACATGGTTTCTTATGGAGTTGTCCTACAGCAATGTGGGACGATATCCATACCAGGCAGCTACAGGACATGTAGCTCTGAGATAGCATGACATTCCAAAAATATAGGAGTTGTTGCTATTAGACATAAAAGTTTGTTCATGTACATTTAAATGTTATTTTTAGTTCTTCAATGGTTTTACCTAGTTTAATTTAGAATCAATAGCATGTTAGCATCTTTTAAAGCTGCATTTACTGTGATACTTTGAGCAAAACAACATTAGGAAGCTAACATGTCAACACCTGGTATACGATTACCACATTCATGTAACACAGTTTATCTTTTATCATTAAAAAACATACCATAACATCATGCTATTTCTGTTTTCCAACCCTACTGAATATTGAATGTAATCATTTTACCTAAGGAACTACTTTTTAATCCTGACTAAAGCAAGCTAGTCTTCCTAGACACGCTCTGTATCACTGCAGGTATTTGACTTGTCCCAACAGGAAATCACAACAGCAGCTAATAAGATTAAAGATGACCCCCTTCCGAAGGTGTGCCAGTAATCCAGTGAGCCTTGGCACTGGTACACCTGCATGAAAGGAGCTCATTTGTGAAGTAATTAGTTACACTTGTGTTTGACAAGCTAAAATGTTAGGGAAAAGGTTAAGAAAAGTGAGAAAAGGTTGCTTATCTGTCCTCCCAGGGAAGCTGTGTAACTAATTTCCTGTGAAGGCTGCAGGTGGTCATCTGCTTTAGCAAGCATGCATTGTCCAGTTGCTCAGCTGAGTGTCTCTTTGTTCTCAGGTTGTTCTGCAGAATCTGCTGATGTGCATGGTGTGCTTCTACTCTCTCTACTACATTGCTGTCAGTCTTTGCATCGGACTGTTCAGGTATACATCTGCTGGGGTGGAGAGGGGGGACTATAATCACTTTTTAGAGTCAAATAAAATAACCTCAGCTGAAACGATGCTTTATGGGCAACTTTCTTGATTTCTTTCTGTCTTTAGGGTTCACGAGATCAACAGCTTGTTGACTCCATTTGACTACACAACACAACCGTCATGGCAGAACCCCAAATACCTGGGTGAGTCAGAGAAGTGAGATTAAGCAAAGCACTAAATTATAACAATTTGAAGGTATTTTTAAGCTTTAGAAAACTCAAATTCTACAATAATGTTCTGCAAATCTTTGCAAAGGCACAAATTGTACTTCACCGGATTGACACTCCATCTACTGCTTACTTTCTAAGAGTCTTATAAGATATAAAATTCAGCTGGTTTAAAGAATATGAAACACACAGTATAAAATAGTATTTTTCCCTAGCTAACAATTAAACACTGTATACACTTTAATCCATTTGTAACGCTGCACATTTATATGCAAGCTATACTTTACCAGCACATCTGTGGCATAATAGTTACCTTCCCTGTCATAACTTTACATGCAGATGATATGTATTTACTGTAATTACATAAGTACTGTACTGTATGTAGCGTGTTTTCCTCATAATAGCTTATGACAAAGTGCTTTTTCTGATCTTGGATGCATAGCAATTAAAGGAAAATGGATGCTCTCTTGTAGTGCGAGGGCTTTTGATGTTCAGTTCACTGTCTTCTTAAATGCATTAGACTTTTCAGATTCTTTTCACAAAAGGTCACATTATGCCTTTCAGGTGGGTTTGAGTGGATTTTCTTCACTGCTTATATTCATGTTGTACAAATACTGCAAAGGCCAGTCACATTGTCAACACCAAACTGAGTCATTTCTCCCACAGCAAGCTCTGCTTTTGAACTGTCTAAAATAATTTGTTTGTAATCCAGGCTCCTTCAAGTAGCTGTGTCACCACATAACACACTTACATGATGGATGAGGAACTGATAGTTTGACATTCCTCTAACAAAAAAATGCCCATGAACTGCATTATTTTTCTTAGTCAGTAATCAGAAGAGTGGAGCTTTCAGGAGGGGAGTCTTAAATAGACAGTACAAAAAAAAAATGAGCATTTCAGATAGAAGTTGGCAAAAGAAATGTATGGCTTGAGAAAAATAGCAAATAAAAACAATTTTATTATTCCTATATTGAGCCAATGGTATTAAAAAATAGTTAAGACAGAAAGAAAATTAAGCTGAATTTTACTCAGGGCAGCTTTCTTTTTTTTTTCTTCACTGTATCTTCCTTTCTCTCTTCCACCTTCAGTTGGTGTCATTTCCACAGAAGTGACTTATGTCTTGGGAGGGTTGGTGTTTGCCTGGATTGTGGAAGAATGGGTCTGGGATTACGCCATAACTGTCACACTGCTGCACATTGCAATGACGGCAGCAGGTAAATACACATGCACCCATAAGTGGATCAGTAGAGCAAAACAGCTGATTGGATTGCTGGCCTGGTTATGTAACTGGATATAGGACCTGAACTGTATTTCAGAGACAATCATGCTGGCACAATACTGAATGTCCCATAAGCTGAACTAAAAGTGTACATATATATATATTTTTTCATTTAAAGAGAATTGATTGTGTAGATTTTCACATTAATCACAATATCCTGCTGTATTTTCACAGTGATGTCAGACTTTCCTTCAGCCGAGCACTGGTGGGTTGCTCTGGGTAAGGTTCATACTTTCTTGTTCATCTTCACATCTATATTTCCTCATGTACTTTATCCTTATCTGTCTCCAGTCTCTTTTGCATACCCCATACTGAAGTCCAGTCCTTGACTCTATCTACTGCTCTGTCTGAGCAAGAAATTACTTTTTCATTTCCACAGCCTCATAAGACTGAGCTCCACGCTACTGCTGCCAGCCTATAAACTTTCCTTTCTTCATCCTGTTTATTTGATTCTTTTCTCTGCAGGTTCAGGCTTGGTGATGATGATATTTGGAGGACAGCTTCTGGCCTACAAGCTTTTCAGGAACAACTTCGTCTATCCAGCTGAACTTCAGAACTTCTAATGAAAACGAGAAAAGCTTTTAACTGGCTTATTGGTTAATCCCGGGACAGACCTATACCAGGCAATTCACTTTGTATTTCATGGCTAGGTTTGTGGAAATGGTATTAGCAACTGAAGCATGCCCATAAAAATACACAAGATGCTATATTTTCAACTTGTTTTCTTGGTCCATTAGTGAATAGGCACATCTTAAATTGCACAAATATCCTAACTTTGTCTATGTACCACTTTTTTTTGTACTTGTTCTGTACAGTTTAAATGATGTTTTATATTGTTTATTTACACTACTTTGTGAACTAGTGCTGAGAAAGAGTAAACATTTTACAACTGGAATTTTTTCATTTCTGGGCTCAATAACCTGTAAAATGTCTGCATGACAGATTTGTATTTATTTGGGCTAGAAGTGTAGTTATCTGATTTTTAAGGATAAAAACAGTGCTATGTGTGTTGTTTGCAGCTATCATTTCTTCATAGTTCAAATATAAGTGGGTGTAGTTGTTTTTATGCTACAAAAACTGCTATAAAAAATTATATCGACACAAGTAATGATAATTTTATTGCTGGTTATATATGTTTGGAGTTTTTAATTTCACCTAAACCAGTGGTGGAAACTCCTCGAAAGCAACAATCCTGCAACTTTTAGATGCATCCTTTCTCCAACACATCTTTAAATGAAGGGCTTGTTACAGGCATCTGCAGAATGGCATGTGCATGAGGTAATTCAGGTGTGTTGGAGAAGAGTTGCAGAGATTTGACCTTCAAACCTTGGTAATTTTACTGCTTTTTTTTTTACAGGCTTGCAGAATCTTTTGTATCAAACATCGGTAAAACTGGGGTAATTTGCAGCTGAAATAACAGTTTGTCTTCATTTAAGTGAAGAGAGTTTTATCACATCCAATCTTTAATTTGATTAATGCATTTGATCACTGTTTAGATTGGACTATTGTCTCCTGGTGAGATTGTTCGGTAAATTTGTGTCATTTGCATAATAATAACACATTTTGTTGTTTTTCCATAATTTGAGCAAGTTGGAGCATGTAGATGTTGAACAGCGGTGGCCCCAAGATGGAGCCTTGAGGAACTCCACGTTATTTTTGTTTGCTCAGATTCATAGTTATCTATAGACATAAATTAGTCTCTATCTTTTAAATAGAACTCAAACCAATTAATTGTGGGCCCAGAAAGTCCTACCCAGGTATTACACGTGTACTCTGTATATAAGTGCTTAAGTACTCTGGGATGACCCTGGCTCTTTTGGAGGAGTTGGGTACCAGATTCTGCAGTTGTGGGTTCACTATCGGCCTCCATTTCAAAATGTCTGTCTTATCACTTCGACGCTCATCAGGTGCCAGTCATACCTCTGTGACTGGAACACATCTGGCAACACCTGAATACAAAAACATAGCAACAGGAGAATATTGTACTACCCACACATTTATTGCTATCTACTGTATAACAATGAATAATCCTTACACGTTATACCTCATTTTGTGTGGTATAACAACTAGTGGAATTATAAATGGGAAGAAATAATCAACAAAACAAAATGTCCTTTATTTTGGGGTAATTTCATGCATAAGCTATATAAACTTTGCACAAAAAGGGGGAATAGTTTTGTTTTAGTCAACTGCTTCTTTGTTGGAAAGCCTTGTTTTCCTCTTAAATAGTTCCACATTTGTAAGGAAAATGCATTTGTGGGCACTGAGCAGAATTGGGTATGTCGGTATATTGCGCCTATAAAAAAATCCTCTTTGCCAAAGCCAATCATCTTATTCTGCTACTGACTCATATTTTTATTCACTGGATTTAATGGTTAAAGTTTGAGGTAACAAGATAGTTTGATAATTTATCAATTAATTAATTTAAAAAACAGAGGGCTCAGTCACATACGCACGCACGCTTGTCGGTGCATGTACGTGTGTTGCTACATCTTTGGGTTAATTGGTCAGTAAACCGCGTGCACAGTTTGTGTACCTGCCCACTGATGAGGTTAGTTTGCTGAGCAGCGCATCTGACACAGTTGGACCAAATCTGAACGCCAAAACAAAGTTGAAAACTATTTTTGGTTGAAATAAAGCTGTGAAACACAGCTAATATAAATTTCCTGACTGTGGCAGTAAGTTACACCATCGACTATATGTCAAGAAACGGCTTAATGTCGAGTATCTGGAGGATAAGAGACCCTGATCGGATGGCATCGAGCATGCAGGTATGTGTATGTGCAGCTAGCTTAGCCGTATGCACGACGTAAAACTACTCAATTACAAACCAAGTCGTATTGTTTAACTAACAAGAAATCCGTTTTGAAGCTTCACCTCAACAATAGCAGTTATGTTAATTGTAAGCGCAAACAAGTCATTATATGGTCTTTAAAAGCTGTTAATATGTCCAGGTTTTTGTACCAAATGCTAGCTGTTATTGTGTACACGCAATTTTGTCATAAAAAACAAACAAATCACAAACAAAGAAAAAAGTTATCATGTGCTAAACAGGATGGTTTAACAGTTCTTCTAAAGATAAATGAGTAGTTGTCATCAAGCTGTCCATTTGTCTCCCAATGCCTCAGCTGAAGGTCTACCCAACCAGAACACCTTGATCTCTGAAAGATCAGTTCAGCTGACTTCAAAAATATTTTGAAGTATGACTTCAGTTTATATGCTGTGAGAATAATTTAGGATATCACTTAACAAAATTGGTATCTGTTGCACTGTTTAGCTTGAAGATGCTTGGAGTTATTTTCTTGCCATTGTAGAGTCCTTTTCAGCAGCTACGGCGACAGATGGATGACCTCTTGGGAGATGAAGGGATCCTTAAAGAGGTGGTCCAGCCTGGAGAGGGCCCCCCTGTACCTCATAATGCTTCAGTATTAAGTATCTACCAGAGGAAATATTTTCCTTCGCTCATTTATGGCTAAAATTTTTCAATGGTGTTGAGTTTTATTTTTTTCTTCCACAGTGCATTACTCTGGTTTCCTGGAGTATTCTGATTACCCTTTTGACACCACCACTAACAGTCGATACCCCCCAATGATGAAGTTGGGGAGAGGTGAGGCATTTTTCATGAAAGCTTCATCCTTTTCCTCTCAATTGGGAGATCACAGTTTTTAAAACCACCCTTTAAACAGATGTTACACTGGCGGGACTGGAGCTGGGTCTGTTGACCATGAAGAAAGGAGAGTTCTCTCGTTTCCTCCTTCAGCCCCAGTATGCGTACGGTGCGATGGGCTGTCCTCCATTCATCCCCGCTGCTGCCACGGTTCTTTATGAGGTCCATTTAATCGACTACCTCGACTCAGGACAAGTGGATGACTTCGTTGCAATGGGTCCGGTAGGGAAGCAAGCCTGAGGGCCTCACAAATCCTGAGCTTATGACATAGTTCTCCCACTTAAGAGTGGCTGATGCATGCTGATCTTTTAACCCAACAGTGAATTTATGTGGTTTCAGAAAGCCAACCTCTTCAAATAAGCAGCAGCACATTTAGATATACATATTTTATTTTTATTTTCTGATGCAGTTTATAGCAAGAATAAGACTCAGTTTGGATTGTTTATTAATTGTGTTACATTTTCATCCCTCAGGGGGAGCAGAACAAAGTTTCTCTGTCCACACTTTTGGAAGTTGTCAACACACTCCGCAGCTTTGGCAACCGGTGCTTCAAACAGAGCCGATATTACAATGCCAAAGATCGCTATAAACAGGTAATTTTTTCTCTTTAAACTTCCATTTCATGTTACCAGCCAAGAAGGGGCCATCCCTCCTTTTTATGTGCGGTGGCTGATCTGCTTTGCAAACAGGCAGTAACGCTGCTTGGGAGCAGGGAAACCCAATGCGAGCCAGAGAAGGAAAAGATCAAGATGGCTCTTCTTCCTCTCTATCTGAACCTCTCTCTCACTGAGCTCCGCCTGGACAGCCCTCAGAAAGCCCTGAAATATGGCAACAAAGCCTTGGAGATTGACTCTGCCAACACAAAGGCTCTTTTCCGCTGTGGACAGGTCAGATAGGGCTTTTCTTTGTAAGCCAAAACATTTTTTGTATGATGCTAAAACACAAGCACAGTGGGCATAAGCAGAAATTGACCCATTTGTATTGGCTTTTTTTTTTCTAGTTTCACACAGTTTAGCTTTGATTTAAGTTAAATTAGTTAAAGAAGTTTCCTGCGCCACCTGAGTTTTCAGACTAAATCATCTCTTTTAGGCCTACCTGGAGCTGCGTGAGTATGAGAGCGCTCAGGGTTGCCTCATATCTGCGCAAGCAAGGAAGCCGTTTGACAGCGACATCAACAACCTCCTCAGGAAAGTGGCGATGTAAGATGATTTAATGTGTTTCTAAATCTTGTCTGGTCAAGATGCTCTTGATATGGCTGTGGCTAATTAAAAGGCAAAATCCAATTTAATGCACACTAGCCTGAAAATTGCATTAGTCTTTTTAAAGGTCGAGTCCGGAGTTTGGTTTGGCTTTGAAGAAGATGCTTGAAGCTGAGTAGGCTGAAGAGCGATGCAGCCATTTGCCCGAAGGGAGGGGCCGTTGGTTTGAATCGTGTTTACAAACAGAAACGGGGAGGAACTCTAGACTCGACCTTTAACAAGGCTGATTTATTTTCTGCCTCCTCTTCAAATTGGCATATTATATAAATGAAGAATATCTTGACACCTACAAAGGCTTTACTTTATGTATCATCTTGAGACCAAAGTTTTTTTATAGAAATGTCTAAATCAAGATGTGTTTCGATGTCAGAGTAAATTCAGCTGGAATGAGGTAGAAAATTTGAATGGTGTTCTCCTGACCGAAAACCACATAAATTTTAGTGAAAACCTAAGGATAGCAGCCCAGTTCATGTAGGAATTAGTAAAGTGATGTCTGATGGGTAAATGCACAAAAAGAAGCTTAAAAAAAGTGACCCTGAACCGTTTACAGATATCAAAATGTCTCAGAAACAAGAAATCAGCCAATATTGATGTCATACACTTCCACTGATGGTCAGTTAGGGTAATTGAGGGATAGCCCCCACATTCACTTGAGAAACACCATGAGGATCCAGAAAGAATTGATTTCAAAATTGTGTTTAATGGGAAAAGTGAATACTTGACTGTAAAATTCCCTTTATCTTCATGGAAATCACCAGGACCTTCATAATTCCTCTCAAAGGCAGTCATTGGGGAACATATTATCAGAGACTTTTTCAGCTAAGATAAAACTTTTGACCACAAAACAGCAAAAGTAAGACATGATTTATGATTTTGGCTGCTAGCTCCCAGTTTTTGGCCCACAGTGATGAGACGGACATCTTTGTAATATCTGTCTCGACTTTCATATGAAACCTTGCTTGCATGGTTTGCTTGAAGTGGAGAAATTAGCAGAAGCTCTAAGGTGGACTAGGAAGTCACAATTACAGATTTTGTCAATACGATAATTAATTATTCATTAATTCCCCAAAACTATAAGTGTAATATCACGTGAACATTCCTTATAAGTCTTTGAATTTTAATAAGGGCCATCAAAAGTAAAACATGAATGCAAAGAGATTAATCTGGAATAAACACGTTAATTTAAGAAAAATTTTAATGCATAAAGAACAAAGTTTTAACAAGCGACTTATTAGAAATCTGAATTTGGCATCAGCTTTTCATGCAAGTCATTTTTATGTTCCAGATGCTATAAAGACAGCTTAGACAAAGAGAAAGACTTCTGCGTAAAGATGTTCAGAGAGCTGAATGGACAGTGAAGATGTCATAAAGGGTTCATGGTAAGAATCATATTTATTAACTGCTTGGTTTTGTTCCCACCTCTATTCGCCTATTAAATGGGCGATTGTTGGACTCATTAGTCCACTATGCCTTTAATATTGTTTTACATTTCATGCATTTTATTATGTAGTTTTTAATCTATTTATTGTTGGACTTGGAATGTGATTGAAGTGCATGTGCCTGCTAGCTACGCTTCTCTTTGCAAATGAAGTTCCTAACGGGTAAATAAAGTTAATTTGAATTTGAGGAGGAAGGAACCCTTGAAAAAGGGGTGTCCTGGTCCTCAAAGGTCACTGTCCTGCAAGGTGTAGATGCATGCCTGCCTCAATATGCCTGTTTGAAATTACTGGCTCTAACAAGATTGTGCAAAACTTGACAAGTTTTGAGAAAAATGCATTTAATTTGCATCAGGTATGTTAACGTGGAAACATCAAAGACAGGACGTCAAGCTCCCATCCTGGAGGGCTTATGGTCCTGCAGGTTTTGGATGCTTCCTTACTTTAACACACCTGATTCAAACCAAACTGGATCCAGCAGTTAGTTGTCAAGTTCAGCCACCAGTTTTTCTACTCGGATAAAAATGAAGCTTACACGTAGGTTACACCAACACACGGTCAAATATGTCACAAATCATCTTCTTAATTTGGATTAGTTTTATTCAAAGACACTGTACTTACTTTGTATCCATTCCTTTCCTCGTGCCACCTTTTCATGGCCCTTTAATTTCAAGGATCAGAGTTTGACACTCCTGCAGGTCAGGATATTGGCTTGAATTGACACCCCTGCCTGAGAACCACTGAGATTTCTGCAGTCATGAAACTTGTTCTGATCTTTACTGAGGTCACTTTTACCTGGTGATGCACTTATATGCTTAGTAGGGCTGTCTCTTTTCCCCCAAAGTTTAAATTTGGAAACACTGAACATGAGTCTGCATGTGGCTCTGACCATTTACTATATAGACACATACATCAGACTGTTAGTAGTAGTTTATTTCTGGATCCATCCAGCAGGGTATTCAGCATTAACTTGACTAATGCATGACCTGGTAACTTGTCAGTACAGTGAGATATAAGTTTGCTATGATTCTACAAAGTCAGTAAAGCCGTCCCTAAAAGTATAATCATGGCACAAAATAGTCTGAAAAGTTGTGGTTGTTAGTTTTAGATTTTCACACCAGAGGCAGCAAGTTGCAAGCGATGAAACTCCCCCTGCTGTGTTTCACAGATGGGATGAGGATTTGGTGCATTCACTGTGTTTTCTTATACTAGCAATATGTATGGATTTCTGCAAGTATTTGTTGTTGCCTTTGGATCCTTTTTAACTTTATTTCTCTTAAATGTCTATTGGTGCTCACTTACAAGGAGAGAAGCAGCAGTCAATAGAGTAGTATAAATCTTTATTGTCCCTCAAGGTGGAAGATTGTCTTGGCCTTACTAGCAGACAATACACTGTAGCATGGATGCAATAAAAACACAAATTTACATCAAATTCATTTTATAAAACACTTTAAAGTTTAGAATTAAAAAGGTAAAGACTTAATTTAAGATTCAAGAATGGTCCACACCAGCAAATTAGTCTTGAAGAGGAAGAACTTAAGATGCACTGCAGAACTTGTGCAGATTTTCCCAGTCATGCGCCCCCTTTCAACGGCTAATTCAGCATCCTTCTTGCATCCTGTGACTGCTCCAGAAATGAACATAATAGGTGTTGCTGAGCCATCAAACGAGTCCAGAACATGGAGTTTTAAGATCAGAAAGTTATGTGCAGTAGAGCATCTTAAAGTCATGAACCAGATATTGTATGACTTCGTTCATAGAGGATAAACTCTACAACCAACATAAGGGTTCATATGGGCTTGAATTGGTTAAATGCCATCCATCCATCCAATTTTTTTGTATAAAATTTTGAAATAGTTATTTCATGAGTCAAGCAGCAAAGTCTTGGTGATGCCAAAAGGTTAAAACTCTTTTTGCATATTTAGTGATAAATGTCTGTTTCATCTTAGAATTTGGGTGAGTTGACTTTAATTACGGCATGTTTGTTTTGCAGGTGTCAAGATCCAACCCTTTATTTTTGTTCCATCGCTGCAGATGTTGACAGCCGTTACTCGTGTTGTAAAGGAAATAATAGAGCAATCTTAATTTCTTTAACAAAATAACCATTACATATTTTTCAGTTATTAATGTTGCTCAGTGGTTCTCGTTCTGTCCTTGGATTTTGTGTAACCTGGCTTTCCTGGAGTTAAACATTTACATGAGCTCAAATTACCGTGAGCTAGTAATAATAAATAAGTGTTTCCACTTTTGGAGTGTTTATTGTCTTTATTGTTGGTATATTAGAGAGTTTTCATGATACAGAATCTGAGTTCAGCTGTACGGTGATGTTTTCTGAGAGGAGCTCTCTAGTGACGGTTTGCTGATGCTTGCTTTTGTCTCCTGATAATTTTGTGTTTACAAAAGAAAAGTCAGAGGAGTTGAACTTAAGTGAGAGAAAGTGTAACGCATGACTTTTTGATACGGGCGGAGTTTAGTGGGCAACCAGAGAACTAAATCATTTGTGATTTAATCTTCATCCTGCTGATGGACTTTGTTTTATCTCTGAGCGATCAGACTGCACTCATTTGATCTAATCTCAGCAGATGGGTGTGGGGGGCTTGGAGTATTATAAGTGCAAAGTGTTTGTTTCACTTGGCCTAATTACCTGCGAATGACGCTTCAGCGACGGAAGGAGGGGTCCATTTGACGATGATCTGAAGTGTCACAAGCTGTTTTGTGTACAAACAAAAACCAGGGGACGGCATCCATGACCACAGAAACCTACTCATAGTCATAGAATGTATAGATACCACACAGATTGACAAAAGCCCAAAAGGTATTGAACATTTTTGAAAAAAAACAGAATCTATTTCAAATAATCTGCTTTGATCAGGATTTATCCTTAGCCTTTGACAGCAGCCACAAACCTGCTGAATGCAGCATTCTAGACCTTCTGTCCTTTTATTTTACTCAATACGTTGGCACATTGGTACAATCTGAACTCTCATTAGCTGTGATGTCAAGTTCAAAGGAGGCCATATGGAAAACGGTGACCACCTGGACAGAAATGGCAGATGCGTTTGGATGAGAGCAGAGGGACCTGCAGACTGGTGGGATAAAGGAGGGTGGAATGACGGGGGATCAGAGGTGGGGAGGAGCAGGACAAAAATCTTATTGGCCTCACTGGCTAATCCACTTGTCACAGTGTGTGTTTTACCATCATCTCCCAGCACATGGTGCAGCGGGTCATACTCTGAAAGATTCGATATAACACGAAGGCAGACGGACACAATGGTCTCCAGAATTGCAGAATACCTTCATCTCAGGTAAGAACGTAGCTGGGTGATGGATGAACTCAATCTTGTAGTTTAGTAAATGTCTACGTTTTTAAAGAAGTATCCACCTTCTTCCTACTTCATGTGGTACATTGCAATGTTTTTAGGGATTGGCACATCGACTACCAACACTTGGAGCTTTCCTTTTCCTTCAGTTGGTCTGCTGTGATTATTGATGCCCAACACTATCCATGGCTCTGATTTCTTTTTCCCTTGAGATTATTCACAGCAGTACAAGCTTCAAGTGTAAACCTTGTAAACCTGTATCATTAAATACCTGAGGTGTTTGCTTGAGATTGAAGCAACTATTGCTTTGTCTTTAATTCACAAACTTGTAATTGCAATAAAATGTGACCAACTGCCATAATCCCTCAATTATAAGAGTTAATTGTAGGTAAATCTGAACATTTTTGTTTGTAACCAAAACTTTTGCGCATAAGTGAAGGAATTACATATCTTTATGATCAGGTCTGTAATTAATAGAGTCTTTAATGTAGGTGGAAACCATAAATAAGCTATTTGCTATTTACACTTTCATAATCTTTTACAGGAATGAACTACTTCATGTCTTTAACAGATATAAAAGGGCTTCCTCCTTTTGCAGTGCTTTTCTTTGCCATCATTTTAGCTGTTTTCTTTTTTTTTTTTTCTTTTTTAGTTTGTGGATCTTGCTACCTTTTTGTTTTGTCTCCACAAGGCAAAATGCTCAAATTGACAAAATAATTGCATTTCATTACTTGATTTAAAGAAAAGAGAAAAAAAAAACTGGGTTGCTTCTGTATATTTTGAGTTTTTGTTCATTTGAACTATGATGGAGCTCAAACTGACTTCTGTTATTTGAGTCTGCTCGCCTCAATGAAAAATGTTAAGCAGCAACTTCAGATGGCATAATCATTCAATCACGCTGCTTTCATTTATACTTGTCATTCTGCTCCAGGCTTCTTTTAATTCAGTTCAGCTTTATTTGCATATCTTTACGACAGTCATCTGAAAGCCCTTATAAAGTTACTGATCCACTGTAATCCAATTAAAATTGATTTTATCTTAATAATTCATAGTGCTCATATAAAACCCTAAGGGGAAATCCTCCTCTCAGCATGCATGGGTGTTCGTTTAATCATTGTAACATTATCAATGCATAGTACTGGAATGCAAACCCAAAACAAAAAGGACCAGTATGATATGCTTGGCACAAAATAATCCCATCTGTTGGAGACTTCGCACCAGTACTCTATAAAAACAGCAGAGAGCGCTGTCAGCTGTAAAAGTTTGACTTGTGGTTTGGGCCAATCCCTGAGCTGCCTTCAGTGTGTAATCCAGCCCCTGTCCTGCTCTCCGGCTCAAAGAGCTCACAGTCAAGTTGAGGAGAAAGACGAGGACGAGAGAGACAGACTGAGGGAAGCGAGGAGGAGAGTTTGATGCCAGCATGAGTCGGTAACGCAGCAGTTCGGCGATGGAAGTCATCCACAGATAAACATAAAGAGGCGCATAGGTGGATTGATACGCTGCCTATCCATTAGTGATCGGATGTCAGCCACAGGAGCGAGAGAAGAAAGAAGAAAAGGAGGAGAAACATGAACCGACAGCAGCAGTCTCAGGGAGTGGTTTTAACGGGTTACCACAGCAACGCGGAACTGTTGCCGCAAACGGGACTTTGCGCGTCCAGCTGTCCGCCTGTCCCGAACCAAGAGTCCGCCGCGCCCAGGTGGGAAATATTTCCGTGTGTGCTGGTAATACCACCCAGATAAACCCACTTTGAATTGTGAGCAGATGACAACTCAGAGAGGCAGTGCGTCAGTGCGTGAGTGTTCATGAGCAAGTGGGCAAAGGTCACATCGCTCGTGGCTTTTCCTCATTTTTTGCCTTGACTTTTGTGAGTGTGCTGACATTGCAGAAAACTTGGAGAAAAAAAAAAGTAAAAGGCACTCCTTAGTAAGCCTGTCTATCCTGCAGGAAAACTAGAACCCAGCAATAACAGGCAGGTTGGGGTGAGCCCCACCCTTGGCCTTGGGTTGTTTTCCTTCACCACCCTCCTACTTTTAATCAGCAGGTTCACCTTGATTTTGTTACAGTAGCCCAGATTTTCACAGGAGACTAAATCATAATCCCTGCATACCACTGGTGATCTAAGGATATATATATTTTTTAGCATCACTCCCATTCTGAGTTCAGTTGGCAATATAAAGTAGCCAGTAATTTAATTATCTTATTGATGCATTGTTTTGTATTCTTGTAAATTGGATGGGTGTGTGGTTTGGACTTTGGGCTCGTTCTTGACCAACAACTTTGCATCCCTAGATTTATGGGAGTTTATAGCTTCAAGCTCCATAAATAAAAGGAAGAACATGACCAATCCCTTAGAAATGTCTTGTTTTGGTAGTAAAGATGGATTTGTGTTGTTGCTCTGGCCAAACTTGCTGTGAGGCCTGTGCATCAGCAAACAAACGCAGTCAAGAACCAAGTTCATCCGGCGTTCAGATGAACACACCTGCCCACGTGGGTGTTTGTGCATGTGGTATATTAAGTGTAGATGCGTGTGTTCCAGATGGCTTGTCCAGCTAGCTTGGAAAAAAAACCAACCAAAAAAAAACAAGCATCACATTACAGCCTTCCTTTGTCTCTTCTCCCACAGCAGAGTGTGTGCATCCTGTCTAGGTTGACTTGTGTAGGCTAAGTTTTGTGGTCATTGTTTCCTACTGGTTAGGGAAATGAGACAGACAGACACACAGACTGTAAGGTGCTGGCCTTATACCAGAGGTAGACATCTGACCCAAAGAACCTTGGGTTTCGTGTTTGCAGGGAGTCTCACATGCTGATGTCTTTATATTTCACATGGAAAGAGGTTCGGAAGTTCAACGGTGTGGTTTTGTTTTCCTGTTTTCGTGTGTATTTACCAGCACAGTTTCCTCTGTGCTAGTTGTTTAGTTTATTTCTTACAGGGGGCTAAGGAAAGCAGGCTTACTCTTACTAATATGGAACTTGGGAGAATAAATATGAATCCCAGTAGAATACCGCCAATGTGCTAAAGAATTAGCAAATAAAATAACATACATGACAGATGGGTCATAAAAGGCAAGAAAATTCTGACAGACATTGATTATGTGTTGTAGATTCAGCACAACTGAAGGATGGATCATGTATGCAATCAGAGAGTCATTGTTGAAGGCAGTGACTGTGAGAGGGGGAACAGAGGCAGCCTCTGTCTTCACAGGGACCAGCTGGCATCTGTTGACCTGTATGGAAACGCCACACACAAACACTCTTCATCCCCTTCCTCTTTTTCTCTTGTGATGGTCGTAGATGATGTAAAATGTGTCTTTGTTCTCCTTTTTAATTAAAAAATAAATCTTGTTTGTTTACATTTTCACATCTTTTCTTCCTATCTCATCTTCTGCAACAAAGCAAATTTCCTATAGTTATTATGCAAAAGGCTGAACACCCCCAAGAAAAATATCTGCATTTGTTATTTAACTAAAGTAAAGAATCAAAACAAAATGCCGTAACATATTTTCAGATTTTTAATGCTGTAACTGCCCTATGATAGCCTTTTCATGTCCTATTTGGTAGGTCAAATAAAACAATACTCTTCAGAAAAATAAATTTTCATATAATGTTGCTCTTTTTATACCCAATCATGACACCCGTGCATATACCATTTAATATGCTGAATATAAAATCTTCCAGGCAAGTTTTGGTTTAATTCTATAAACTTGTATGTTTTTATTTATGTCTTTGTCAACTCTTTGGTTTTGCTGGTTTACTTGTCAAGTTTTTTTTTTAATTGCATTTAAGGATACCTCTCAACTTTTCTTAATATAAAGTTTATTTGTTATTTTTTGTATGTTTTATAAGTAAAAAATTCCCAATTCTGAGAGCAGTTTGTGTTGTCAAACAAATGACACAGAACTCTTAATGTAAATCAGGTTTACCTAAAATTAATTAAAAAAGAATTAATGTAAAAGAAACATGAAGAAATACAAATAGACACATGATTTTTTATGCTGTTCAATCACAAAATTGTTTCTAATGATTTTAGACAGAAATTTCTCAGTTTAAAACTTGCGCTGTTAAAAATGGTCTCACGCATCCCATCTTTGTCAGCAGCTCTAAGCAGCTGATAACAGATGTGTGGATGAAGGTACCAAGAGTAGAACAACTGCAGCTGAAGCTGTTTTTCATTAAAGGTAATCTGTGTTTGTGTGAACATTTGTTTTACTCACAAGCACAGCCACCCTTTCCTTAAGTGACATTATTGTTGTGCATGTATCATAGTCGTGACTTGTTTAAAATGCAACAGCCTCACTTGTGAATGCATGAGCGCAGACACACCTGCACTCTTGCCTTTCACTGATTGCTTCAGGACTTGCTGCCAATTTACCCAGAATGGTTAAAAAAAAAAAAGACTTATCTTTTGAAGCAGAAAATCTTTGTAAATCTATTTTTTAAACCACTAGATTGTAGTTTGCTATCAGGCAGGAGTGTCTTTAATCAGATAACTCGGGTATGTGTTTCATCAGACCCTCTTGCTGTTTTTCTTTTGCTTCAGAATTCATAAGAAGGAACAAGGCATGTCTTCATGTCCCAGCTAGTTATGTTCCAGTTGTAAGCCAGAAAACCAGTAGGTTGATTTGCAAGCAGATAACGCATTACACTGTCATTTGTGCACAGTAATGCATCATGAATTCTAATATAGCTTGGACAGTAATACTGTGACTTATTAAAGAAAAATAGACAGAGATGCTGATAAAACTGATTAGTTTTGCAGCTATCACCATTAATAACAAGCAGGCAGACTGTGACTTTTCAGATCTGTTTGTGAGCTCATTTTAGCTCAAATGTTTTATGACTTTTCGGACAGAAAAACCATTTAAACATCCCCTTAAGTTGGATTTCAGACTAAAGTCATAAAAACCCCACTTGTTTCCTCACTCAGAAAAAGTTTGTCTTGTGGATGCTGCAAAGCTGCAGCTCTCTTGAAAAGAAGTTACACACTCAATAGCTATTACATAAGGTAATAACCTTAAAGTAAACTAAGCAAAAATTCCTCATAAATTAAATATTGAAGCAAGTGACAAATACAATTAACAGCTGTTATCCAAAGGATGATAAGTGTACCTGTAGCTCATGAGTCCTCACTGTGGCAGATCCTGGGTCAGTCATGCTATTTGCTTTACTCCTCACCACTTTTTCTTAGCATTCAGGATGAATGAGTTAGGTTTCAAACTATGTTCATTGGCTAAAATGACAGATTTATTTCCTGATGGTATCTGAAAGTATTTTTTGTTAAAAAAAAACAAAAAAAACATTTCTCTCACTTTAATAAGTCAATACTTCATGATGCAATAAACAACAGTATCTACTAAGATGCTTTGAAAATTTCTGCAGAAGAGGAAACCTAATGTAACATGAATACTAAAGTAGAACGTGCATCATGAAAAGGAATTGTGAGTCATTACTGGCTATCTTAAGTTGAACTTGACTTATTTGAAAAACATTTTTCAGCAATAACAAAATATGCATCATCTGTTATGCATTAGTCATACAACTCAAACCTAAATTAAAACATTTCTCAAAGAAATGTGAAAAATGTAAGTTGAGCTGGAAAGATGAGCGCGCACCAGATCAATTTGGCTTTATAATTTCAGCCTCATGCAGGTATGCATATGTAAATCCTCCTGTAAAAATGGGAAAATACTTCTTCATATTCTTAACAACTCTAACTAGTTTTTTTTTAAGTTGTTATGATGATGTGCTTTTGTTTGCTAATCTTTGATTTACGACTTCGTCTTTATTCTGGAGTTCTTAGAAAATGTAAATGATTAACTCCACATGGAGCGAGTTCTTGTGGATCTATTAGGTTTGAACTTAATCCACTGCAATAAATCAGTAAAACATTTTTGGAATTCCACACACATGAAATCATTCCATTTGGTGGAGTTTTTAACGCACCCATCAGGGGAATACTGTATGCTAGCAGATATGAAGACTGTGCATAAGATTATAAATCTTTAAACTTGGCCCCCAAGGAAGAAGAAAACAGATGGTTGCATAAAAAAGGAGGAAAATGAAAATTGTCAAACAGGAAGAAAGAAAGATAGTGGAAACTGTCTGAGGTGAAGGAGGAAAGGAAGTAGAATACAAGAGGAGGATGAGGGGAAAGGAACCAGAAAGGAAGTGAATCCATTGTTGGTAAAGTGCCTGATCAAAGTGTGTGTTTGTGTGTTTATCAGTGTTTTTATTGCTCTGTCAATTGTGTGTGTGTGTGTGTGTGTGTGTGTGTGTGTGTGTGTTGCAGGAAGTCTGCTTTGGTATGTGACCTCACTCAGTGTGAACCTCCAGGTTAATGCTCACTGCTGATAATTCCAAATTAATGAATGCAGCACATCCACTCAATGCTCCTGAGTCATACTTGACAGTTCCTCTATTTCATTTTACACTGAAGTAGTTTTTTTTTTTTTTTTGGTCCCAAAGTTTTATTTAAAGTTGCCCAGTTTGACAATTTGAGACACTTCACTCATTGCCATCCATTTCCCAGTGAATTTGTTGAACATCATTTGAACAATCAAAATTTTCTTCTTCTTTTTTTCCCGTATCAAGGTCTTTTACTATTTCAAAGCACCACTGACATGTTTTTTTCTTTCTGGTTTGGTTGGATATGCAAGTTTACCCTGATGATTAAACAGATGAAGACTGCTGAAAGCTGCAGCTGATTGAAATGTGACATCTTGCCACTCTACTTTATGCAGCTGCATCATTTACACTGCAGCTATAGCAGCTCAGTCAGTTATTACTCTAGTTTGAAGATGGAAGAAATATTGAGAAACAGACTGATTGCTGTCCTGTTAAGTCATCGTATGACTTGCAGATGGCTTTACTGTTGTTGTTGTTGTTGATGAGATAAAGTCATCTTCGTAAGTGCTGTTTCTCTTTCAGACATTGTAACTACTGAGATACAAACAGTAAAGCTGCTCAGGCACTCACACTGTTTAGATTATCTTCCTCCTCTTACTTTCATTGGCGTTAGAGTCGATCGGAGACCTGAAACATTTCCTAAACAGTTTTGAAAATTGTCACGTTAACTTAGAACGACCTTCTGATTCCTCATAAGTGCATTGAGGACTGAAGGCAACCAATCTAAGGGTCAAACCTTGAGATGCATTTGGGCATGACTTTGAACCGTTTGATTATCAAAGAATAATGCACACAGGATTTCTTGGATCAAACAGAATACAGAGCTCCTTTCAGACAATTTTCTGCTGTATTTGATTTTTAACCAATTAGGATTTTACATAAAAACAGGTTTAACATTAGCACTACATAGAAAGCTGGTGCAATTATCAGACAGATTTTAGTTTGTCCATCACAGCCAATCAAAGCTGATAGCACAGCCACCAAACAGGAAGTAGAGGCATATCATTATCTGAGCAACTGTTCCTTGCAGTGTAGACTCTGCAAACTGACCGGGGTTGTTAAAGCACATAATTTCACAGCTTGTTCAAGGAGCCAAAAGTGGACTCATCAGCTTTTACCATCATAAGATTGAGTTGTCATAGAAACAGTGTCCTACTGAGTCTTATTGGTGCTTGCTACAGTTTATGACACTACATAACATAAATTGCTGTATGTGCAGCAACATGGCTCCATAACACTCATTAGCACTTTGGCCAAGTCTTTGTGTGTATGTGTGTGTGTGTGTGTGTGTGTGTGTGTGTGTGTGTGTGTGCATGCTTAGACACAGTGAAATATGGTCTTTACTCTTAGAAAGTAGTGAAAGTTAAAATATATCACATGATTTTAGGCGGTAATCACTGATGATCACTAGTTTAATAGTACAATGTAACATGGTCTAAATTAGCTGAAGCATGTGCTTTTTAGTTTTAGGAGTAAATGACTTCACAACTCATCATGTTTCTTACTATCATACATTCATGTGGTCAGAAGAACATTAGACTATTCCACTTCCTGCATGAAGTCATTCCCAGCTATGAACAGTTCTCTTTGCTTCAGTTACTCATTGCAATGAAACTCTGATATACTTTAATGAACTGTGTTTATCTGGCAAAGCGAAGTTCAAAGTGCACAGGAGCTGCTATTTTTAGTCCCAGCAGATGTTGCCCTCATTAGCTGACGGGTCGGGAATTCGACATGGTGCTGGCTTGTCTTCAGTTGGAGCCTTCAGCCGACTTCAGCACCCACAGATTTGTGTCATCTCTCGTGTCCTGCTATTAAAAGCAATGGAAACATGGAGTACAGCAGTTCTCAGACACTGCAACATTTATGATCAGGGATATTTTTATGATGGGTGCACATGTGGAACATCAGTCATAACGTCACTGGTAAACAGAGTACAAAGTGCACAGCTATAAATGTAACGGCAAGGTAGTGTCACCTGATGACCTCAATGTTTCTGGAGAAGTTTGGTTGAACTTGTCAGACATATTTACCCTGATTCAAGGTTGTAATGAATAATAAGATGCAATACTTTTGTGCTCCTCTTCTACAGCCGCAGAACAGGCCACTACACTGTTCAACAAACCCAGAACACACAGCATGGAGACAAGCATGGACCGTCTTCGGTCACAAGTAGTACAAAAACCAACAGCAGCGATTCCTCGTTTTTCCCCACTCCAAGCTCTGCCTCTTGCCCCGGGCCCCAGCCTTCCTCCAGCCCCAAGCCAGGTTCCAGTCCCAGACACAGTCCCAATTCTAAGTCCAGACCACGACCACCATGTCAGCGCAGCAGCTCTCAGGTAGGCTGTAAGGAGGCGACAGAAAGTTCAGTGACTGTTTTTCTTCACATTCAGATAGTTAACCTGTATGATGTCAGTAAGGGGAACTTGCTGTTTTTGTTGTTCTAAAGTCTCCTGCCACTATTGTTTATCACACTCTTTTTAAATCAAATTATTCAGAGAGATGAACTGAAGGTCTGGACAGAAACAATGATGAGGACACGAAACTGTAAATGAATAGCGTCCAAACTTTTTACAGGACTCTTTGGATGAGCTGGAGATGGATGACTACTGGAAAGAGGTGGAGAATATCACCAGCTCAGGAGGGGAAGCAGGGAGAGGAGAAGGAGAAGCTCAAGAGGAGGAGCACCAGAAAATTCCTGAAGGTGAGATTCACTGTGTCCGTGGAAAAATCTGACGCCGACATCAGTTTAGCCCCTCTGTTCTAATTTGTGCTAAAATACACAGAGAAGCATTTCTATTCCTGATCCAAATGAGTTTAAGTGTTCAGACACACATGAAGGTGCATCTCTTTATAGTGACACAAATAACTCAGGACGACATGATGTTTGATATAATCCTCGTGTATGATTTTATTTTTCAGTTATATTTAGCCTGTTACGAAGACTATTGTTTTCAGGGGTAAACATGCTCTTCCTGTTTAATTAGTACGTCCTTTTCTGTCTGTGGTCCATCTGCTCTCTTGTGTCAGAGTGTCCTGCACTAGAAAAAGAGGTTCAAATCAGCCACATTATTAAATAAATAAATCATTTTTCTTCAAATGTTTCAAGTTTTGGTGCTCCGTCATCTCTGCATGCAAATATGTGACACGGTCAACAATCATCTTCGTTTTTGTTTGTCTCATTTAGACGGAGAGCAGGAAGAGGCGTGGCTTACAGAGGCGGGGCTAGTACGGCTGTTTGATCATTCATTGGCTGCTGATGAGCAGGAGCAGGTGTCAATCTTTCTTGTTTTCATGAGTTCAGGTTAAAGTTGATCACTGATAATCGTAGATTAGTAAGTAAGTGGAAAACTATACCAGCTTGCTGAATGAATGGGTGATAACTGTGTTTGGTCTGATGTGAATTGTCAGGAAGAGGATAGCGCAGTGTTCCTGTCCACCCTCACCAGAACTCAGGCTGCGGCTGTGGAGCGTCGTGTCGCATCATTCCAGCAGACGTTGCTACGGCGACGCAACCGGCAACACCTTCCTGACGTTCGGGATATATTCCGGCCTGAGAAGGTGAGGAGCTTTGCTCTGCTGCTTCAGTGGATGTCAAGTTACTGATGGCCCCCAGTTCACGTTGTTTTTTATTTTTCTCTTGCAAAAAAAAAATTTTTTTTTAAATACTGTACATGAAATTTTCTCCATGAGAATATTTTTACTTTCTCAGCAAAAGTTTAAGCTGAATTTCATCTACGTAATTTATGTATAAGAGTTTCTACAGTCTGTGGTTATTTTGTTTGGATCATACAGACCAGTAATTAAACTTTTATTACTTTTAATTGCCTCTGAATCGCAAGATGTGTCATCCAACATGAGTGTTTAAGGTAGAAGAAGCTGCTCACTGCACCACTGCCCGGCTGAAACAGCTTCAGTACTTTCTCAGTGGGAGGCTCTTAAATCCACCTTGTGACTTTTTTAAACAGGCAAAGTCGTTTTTATCACAGCTTGTCACAGAATCACAGTAAGCATTCTGAGAGGAAACCTTGTTATGTAACTCACAAGACAAATGATGTTTACCTAACTTCATGATATCGTCTTTCTTTCATTTCCTGAATTGAATATCTATGTATCGTAACTTTTACATTTCCTTTTTTCCCCTCCATACCACAGAGGAAGTGAGAACAATTTGGCATTAATTCCAGTGACTGACTGGGGATATTCAGGATCAACTTACCAATTTCTCTTAGAATAACACCATCAAATTTCATGCTGTAATTGCAAAATCATCTTTCAACATGGTATAAGCTAAACATTGTTGTTTGTGTACATTTAAGTGTGTTATTGCGAGTTCTAACTACCTGGGTGAAGAATCTTTCACATGAACACACAATTTGTCCACTAATTAACGGAAAAGAGAATGTGTAACAGGGAACTCTGTAAATTTGTGACTTATTTAACGCTGAGCAGTACAGTTGTGTCTGCGTTGTGCTGTCTGTTGTAGGATGAAGAGCCTCATAAACTCGAAGAGGGAACTGAAAATAGACAAAAAGATGCGTCACCCGGCGGTATGTGCAACTAACTACAGATAAACACCAATACACTGCGAGCCAGCATGGAGAATGACACACAAGACCCAAATAAATGTCTGCCTAGCAACTCAGAGACAAACAAGATGGAAATTATTTGACAGAAAAAATAATTGAGTCAAAACAGGCTCAGAATTTCCTTTAATATGATGCCGTATATGTGAGTAATGCAACACAGCAGCAGGGATTTCTGCAGCATCTTACAGGAAGTGCTATAAAATCAAAGCAGAATTAAGAGTAAATAAATTCAAGTCATTAGAAGTTTTTTTTATAGCAACTGCTTAAGAAATAGATGAAAGTTAATTTAAGTTTAAAAAATGTGGGTTTATTTCCCAGCAGTGTGCCTAAATAAGGAAAAACAAGCTTGTGTTACTTCCTTTTCCTGCTGCAGTGATTATAAAACAATAAAAACGTGCTTTTATGCCTTTTTTTACATTATACTTGCAAATTACCGGCATGAATATATATGAACTTCACATATGTGTCTCCACAGAAACGGACACAGAACTGAACGTTGAAGTGTCGTTTTCAGAGCAGGCGCTTTCTTACAGGGACAACCATCAACGGTTAAAGGTCACCACTAGCCTCAATTCACCTGACGACAAACTCCCTGTGAGTAATACTTTTGTACATGTACAGTAAAGTGTTGCTCTACTTAAGATTTGAATACATGTGTTCTTGTCCAAGGGTTAATACTGCAAGTCTCATTAATAAAGTTAACACTGATTGTTGTTTTTTGATGTCATACAAGCACATGCAATATCATTTTCTTGTTGATTTCTTAATTGTTGACAGTGATTATTCATGTTGGCAGAAATAACTTGCACAGGACTTAACAGTCAAACATCATAGTTTGATGGACATGTATATAGCTGATTTATCTTCCTAGAAAGTTCTCATTATGAATTAAACAAAGTGCAGCATTGTTGCTTTTTTGCTGATGGCAGGCTTGTGTACATTGTTCAGGAGCAGTAATGGTCTGTAGGGACATCTGGTGGTGTATTCTGGTATAGCAGATGAGTTTGACAAGTCCTTGTTGAAAATAATGAAGCATTTTCCCCTACAGTCAACCTCTGCCCCTTTGTTGCCATGTTTTTTAATTGTTGTTGCTATTATTTTTATTTCTTTTTTTTTCAGAACTTTAAGCTGCTTCGAGATAAAACAGGCCAGACCAGAATAGGAGATTTGTCACCTTTGGATATGAAAAAGGTAAAAAATAAATAAATGAAAATAAAATGCAGTTTCTATGCTGAGTTAGAATTGCTTTCAAAACCAATTACTTAAAATTTTGTGTGCAACTTTGCCTTGTTATAAATGATCTTTCAGGTGCGGAGATTGGTGCTTGTGGAAATGACTGCTCTGTTTGACACAGCTGGCGTCGACCTCAAGGCGCATAAAGCCGTAAAAGTAAAGACTAAAGGTAGTCTCATGCAAAACACGAACAGGGAAACACAGATGAATGAACAAGACTTAAAGATAAACGTGTGAGAGCAAATGCTGCCAAACATGCCTTCAGAAACTCACACTGGGACAACTGCATGTTTACTGATGAAACATATCAGGAAAAATTTGAATAAAAAAAAAATGAAAAAAAAAAAAAAAAAACATCTTTTGTAATTTTATTTCATGAAATGTGTGAAGACATTTCTGTTTTACCCAGTATCTGTGTGTGTGTGTGTGTAGAAAGTGGCCTGTTTGGAGTTCCTCTTCCTACATTATTGGATCAAGACCAGAGGCGGCACCTGGGACCAAAGTGCCATTCCTACTACAAAGGGTGAGCACAGCAGCCAATCCCGCTGTCTGTCAGCATTGGTTTGGGAAATCATGTAATAATAACAGATCCAGCAGCTTGTTGTGTAACAATGAGACTGACTCTTCTTACACTGAGTCACCGTTATCTGTTACCTGACCTCAATCTCTGCCTCCTGTCATTAGCTCATTAGTCATATCGAGGAGGAAGGATTAGACACGGAGGGGTTGCTACGGATCCCTGGAGCAGCCACAAGAGTCAAGGTATTTACCATAGGTGCATTGCAGATGGCTATAATCGTTCGGCTGTAACATCTCATTTAGCATTATGGTCTTTGTGTTTTTGCCTCAAAACCAGTCACTGTGTCAGGAGCTCGAGACTTCTTTCTATGATGGTACATTTCCATGGGAACAGCTGAAGCAGCATGATGCTGCAAGCCTTTTGAAGCTGTTCATCAGGGAGCTGCCTCTTCCACTGCTGACAGTGGAGTACCTCAATGCATTTATTGCTGTCAACAGTATGTATATGAGCTGTCTGAGTAATCTCAAGGGATAGTCAGACACATTATGAGACAGTGAACTTAGTTTTTCTTTCTATTTTCTGTGTATTTGGCAGAGCTCCCCACAAAGAAGCAGCAGCTACAGGCTCTGAACCTGCTGGTCCTTTTGTTACCTGAGGCCAATCGGGATACCTTGAAGGTAGCTTTGCTCTTCTTTGGAAAACCAATATCACATTAAAACTGGTGAGTATTTTTGTTTTAATTAAAATTTCTGCTTGCAGGCTTTGGTGGAGTTTTTCCAGCGTGTGATTGACCATCAGGACAAAAATAAAATGACTCTGAACAACGTATCGGTTGTCATGGCACCCAACATCTTCATGTTCAAAGGTTTTCGGTCCAAGGTTACAGAGCAACAGGAGTTCTCCATGGCAACCAGTACAGCCAACATTGTCCGGCTGCTGATAAGATATCAGAAACTGCTGTGGACAGTAAGTCAAACGACGACTAGCCTGAGATGTTAGCTGCTCAGGCAACATTATAATTATGGTGTAATAAGTGGAAGAAAGTTTTTCTAGATATATCCTGGTTACCCATCAAACTATGCTGATCTTTTCATGGAGTATGTTGGCTGCAGCAGACCTGTGTACTAAGGATGTCTGCGTCTCTACCTCATCTAGATCCCTAAGTTCATTTTGAACCAGGTCAGACAACAAAACATGGAAAGCCAGCGGAAACAAAATAAAGAGAGAGCTGTACGGAAGCTGCTGAAGAAGATAACCACTGACAAACCCACTGATAAACCTATCCCTGAGGTAAGAAGAGGTTTCGTGTCTAGACTGTGCCGTGGTGAGGTACCAATTTTGAAAAAAATCACGATTCATGATCCAACCATCCATTTTCAATAGTGGGTCAAATTTAGATGAACCCTACATTTTGCTAATTTTCTTACTCTATTTACTGGTATAACACAAGGATAAAAAGTCAAATGCTGCAAATATTACAGTTTTCCGCAACTTTAATGTGAGCAATAAAGAAGAAAATCGGGCAGGGATAATAAATGCTGCATTTGTTGTGTGATACTTTTAAGTCTGTGATAAGTAAAGAGGAAGAGAAGTTCTCTGCTCTGTGTTGGAAACTATTAAAGTGGGTTATGAATAATGTTTTTTAGTGCAACCCCCCCAACACTAAATAAAATCTGTCTCAAATCAACACAGATGGTGTAATACTGTATTAACCATTTTGAGGTCCAGAACTGTTTTTTTTGTTATTTTTTTCCCTTAATTATTTGGCGAACCTCAAGAACTTCTGGTCCCAGCACTGTCCCATGGTGTCTCACTGATCATAACTGAAATTGAATGATATGATCAACCCTTTAACCCCATTAATGTCCTGATACTGTTTTTGAGACCTATTGCATTAGTTGACGACCGGGGTGTCCAAAGACGGTCGTTGATGGTCGCTGTCCTCCAGGTGTTTTTTGTTTCCTGCTGCAGCACATCTGAATCAGGCTGGTGGGTTAACATGATTTGGAAGAGCTTGACAACAAGCTGTTGAGAACACCAATTTAATTGGAATCAAGTGTTTTGCAGAGAGACTTCTAGAACCTGCAGGACTGCGGCCCTCGAGGACCGAAGCTGGACACCCCTGCTCAAAGAAAAACTATATATATGCAAATTATTTTATTTCATCCTATTCATCATTTTGTCGCAAGGCCAAGTAAAAACTTCAGTTTTGAAAAATTAGATATCTGCCCTTTATTTCTGGGGTTAAATGGTTAATGATATTCTAAAAACCTATTAAGTAAGGAATAAGCATGTACATCAGTAATAAACTATGGGTCTTTTGAAAACTCTTAACATAGAAATAGTCACAATTCCATTCCCAAAATCACTGCATGGACTCGGGTAAAAGAAAAGAGTAAGAAAAGATCCAGAAATGTGCATGCAGTAAGATGATGCCAAAGTCTCCTCAGAACAGTTCCAGAGACCTGGATAAGAAATTTGGATCAATCCCGTACCATGTTAAAACATTTGATTCATTAGCGCTCAAAAAGTAGAAGCAAAGGAGGTCCAAGCCGCTACGCAGCTGAAATCTTACTTTATGCAAGAATGAGAGATCAATGAAGTCTTCAAACTACAGCGAGAAGCTGTACTAACATGCTCTCCGAGAGCTGTTAACTCATTCACTGCCATTGACTTCTATAGCCGTATACAGCAGGGGAAAAAAGTATTGAAATTTTTACTAGATGTCTCCAGATTTTCACCAGATTGTGTTCATGTCAATAGCTTTCCTAGAAATATATTTTCAGAGAAAAATGTTGACATGTTCAATACTTTTTCCCCCGCTGAAAACGGCTATAGACGTCAATGGCAGTGAATGAGTTAAAAGCAGAGCTGATACGACACAGCCAAGCTGCTTCGGTTCCTACTTTTGCAAAACCTTCTTTAAAAATGAGCATTTAGTTAGAAATGAGCATATAATTTTCTTATGCAATATCCTTTCTCAATAGCAACATTGAAACTGGTGTCTAAATTGGAAGCAGAATTTAAACAAGTGTATAAATAAACCATCTACACAACTTCAAGTTAATCAATAAATAACCTGTACAAGTGTCGACCGTCAGAGCCAAGAAATCAGAAGTATCCCTGTTCATTTCTCAGCTGTTTGACGTGAGTCTGATGCGGTTGCTTCACCGCTCACAGAAGTATAATTAAAAGAATACTTTTAACTCAGAAGCAGTGGATCTGGAATCAGATCTGTTCCTCTTGACAGATTATTGGTGAATGAGTAACTATGGCAACGCTTAATCACAGAGCTGCAAGTCCAGATAGCAACTTGGGTTTATTAAACAGAGTTGCAGTAGTTTATTCATGTCCACATTCTTTAGTTGTCCTAAGTCAGTGATTAGTTTTCAAAATGATGACGACCTTTTCCCAAAGTGTTTATGATTATGTGAGTGAGTGACTGTATGTTTCTTTTCCCTCTGTGTTTACGAGCAGGAGAATTCACAGGGATTTATCCGAGTCCAAGCGCCCCAGTTCAGTAAAGTTTCCATGGCAGTTCAGCTTACTGAGGAGCTGCAAGCTGCTGATGTATTAACACGCTTCCTCACCCAAGACAGGTAATGCCTTCATGTGTTTTTGAAAACTTCTCTGCTAGCCATGTCTCTTATCATCTCTCTCCTCACTTTTACAGTTCAGTGGCATTGAAAAAGGAGGACTTGTGTCTTTATGAGATTGGTGGAAACATCAGTAAGTTGCTCTCCCATCATGAAACAATTCTCTTGCAGATAAAGGCCATCGTCCTGGTAACCACAGCTCATGATGAGCACCTGTTAAATGCTTCTATCTGCTTTCCTCCCTGTGTGCCTCTTCTCGAAGAGGAGAGGTGTTTAGATGAGGAGACATTCATGAAAGACCTCGTCCAGCTCAACCCTGCAGCAGAGTGGGTGATCAGAGCCATACAGCATTAATCAGCCACCACCTGCAGGAACTTCCACGATTTCCACCACTGTGTCCTGCTGAGACAACACGTCAGCTGGTTCTCTGCGGTCGCTGCTGGATCTGGGCGCATTTTGGACTGTTTCATGTGTAGCAAATATACGGCGTCTTGAAATCTATCAGAAATAAGAAGCTATAAAAACTATACTGAAATATGAGGCAAGACATTTCTGGTTATCTGCATTACCAAAATAAGATGAGGGGAAAGCTAAATTAGCGGCCGTGTGCAAAAAACAACCTGATATAAACTTTGTACACTTTGCCCCAAGCTGCCCTCAGCTGCTTGTAGGAATTTAAGCCTCAATCATTTACCTAAAGAACAGCACAGAAAGTTTGTTCAGGTAAAAGAAAACCACTTTTTTAAGACTTTTTTTTTTTTTTTTTACCTCTGTGCACTGGTTTTAAAAAGTTTCAGTACTGTGATTTATTGCATCTAATCACTTTAATGTGTCTACAGTTAGATGAAAGTATGTCTTGGGTAATAAGATATGATGATTACTAAATCACAAATCAGTCATTTAAATGTATCTATTTATATTTTTATCAAAAGACTTATAAATGAAATTAATGACCTCATTATTAAATCTTGTTATATCGAAGCAATTTTCCAGGAAGCTTCAGAGGAAATGCACATCAGCAATAGTAAGCGCAATTATTCAAGAATGAATTAAAATGGCTCTTCTGGGTTTTGTGATCATACCGTCACTGCTCAGGACAAGTCAGTGTTTTTGGGATATTCTCATAATTGGTGAGATCTTTTTAAACTATGGATGTTTGAGTGTGATAATTGAGTGGATACATCTACAAAAACTGCTTGATGCCACTGTAGAGAGATGTTAATTTACACACATATACAGCAGTAACGTGCACAGGTTCACTATGAATAAATCATGTTTAGTTTTGTACCAAAGATTAGTTGGACTCTAAAGTGCACATGATAAGAAATACACTTATAAATAACCATAGAATTTGCCTTAAAAATACACATTTGCACATAATAGTCTCTAAAGTCCTAAACTGTTTTTTGTTTTTTCTGGCTCAAAAGTCCTTCACGAACCGAGCATCTGCTGATAGTATATGGCAACAGTTGCTTTTAGCTAGGAGCATAAAATTTCCATTTTATCTTTTTTGACCTATCTGTACTTTCAACAAAAGCCTAATCAGACTTTGTGGTTCCTCACAGACTCAACAGCGTGTCTGGGATGGCATCCTGACTTCACCCATGTTTCTTTTTTGAAGAGCTCTGAGATGTTAACAGCAAAGAAATGTTAAATTATGTTTGATATTCAGATTGTTTTTAGCAGACCATGTTGCTTTCAGTGGCATAACAACATCTTGTTTTAATGTTGTTTACTGTGATTTCTTTTCCCCAAATAATGATGTCTTAATGTAGCTGCCTGTTGAATGACCACTGAAACTGCCTGTAAATAAAGATGCAGTAATTAATTACATTTGCTGTTGAGTATGCTTGTGTAAGCAAATGGACCAGCACGGTGTGTGCAAACAGTAAAGTTTGTTTTTCATTTCAGTCATTTTTAAGTTGTTCTGACAAACTCCACATGTAATTGTGCTGCCTCTCTGGTTGCGGTACAGGGATTTAAACAAATTTTGTTGGTCTAATACAGAAACATTTGAAAGGAGTAGTAATAGCTATCAGACTCTCCAAACATGTGATACCATATTAAAGACAATATGTCCTTGAGTAGCATGCTCACATTCTGTGGCTTGGTTTTTGAAACTGCATTTTTAGACAGAACTTTGTTTATCCCCTTAATGCCTTATTCAAGAAATTGTGTAAAAAATACTTTTCAATTATAATTCTTAATTTTGCTCTTTGATTAAATGTCTTTTTTTTTTTTTTAATCACAAAAATAATTTGCATACCGTTTGTCAGTACAATGTCATAGTTGTTGCTGTTTAGGAGGTATCCACCAGGGGGCAAAAGACAAGTACCATATTGAATACACCAAGGTTTTGAGCTGTTTTTACCATCAGAAACTGCATGTATCAGGTATCCATGAAAGGGTAAGACAGGAAATTAAAGAAATTAGATACAATTCCCAATATAACATTTAAAGTTCTCCAGTTGGTTATTTGAATACAAGCAACTTTTTTCTTATTACAGTTGGTCTGAAATTTTATGTTCAAGTATGCAAATACAGTAATAGCTGTCTACTGTAAACATGTGCAGTACAGTAATAGTGTGTATCATGTATTTGCAGACTTGAAATCTAAAGTTCTAATACACAGAGCTTTAATATTCTTAACTTAGTGTGTTGAAGCGTCACAAGATTTCACAAAAATGATTTGTTTTGATTCTTAAGAAATCCCCCAAGCCCTCCCTCCCCCCCCCCCCCCCCCCAAAAAAAAAAAGAAAGGAATAAAATTTTGTTTGAATTATGTTCTTTAAAAAAACAATTGTGAGCAAACACATTTACAAGATAGCTCATAAAAATAGAAATAGGAATAAAACAAGAAATGGGAATGTTTTATATTAATGCTTGTGAAGTGTAGAGAATAAGAATAAGAAAAAATCAAATGCCTTTTAGAAATTATTTAATTGAATGAGCTTCAAACTCTAAAATAATCCATTCAAATATATATATATATATATATATATATATATATATATATATATATATATATATATATATATATATATATGTGTGTATGTATACATATGAATGAAATGAAAAAAATATATATATATATGTATGTATGTATTTATCCATGCTGCCGTGTGGATAAGTGATTTCTGTCTACATTTACAGTATTACAGCCTACATCACCTAGCTTTTCATACTGCGTATTTTTGCCTATTTTTGTTGTTTTTAGTTTTTTCCATTACATCTCAATACTTTGGTTCCAGTGGCATAACAACGGAGCTAACGAGTCAAAACAGCCTTTTCCACCCTGCAGACAACTTTCATCTTCGTTTACATGTTTTGGTGTCGTGGACAAGCTCATCAAGCGCAAAGATAATTGTGTATGCACCTGATTGGCTTAAAGATCTTTACTCTACTCTCATTGGCTACTGTCACACGGAGCATGTTACGATTGGTGGAACTGCAAGAGTAGGAAGTGCCGATCAGTAGTAAGAGCTTAACATGGGTAGCTACGTTAAGAAGTGTGTGTGATATAAAATCCAAATCGTTAGTGTTGCCATCTCGGTTTTGTAGCTGGATAATGTAATGTCTCCTTTGTTATTTCGCAACTGTTGTTTACGTGCAAGTAGGTGTGTCTCGGGTAGAAATTGCGTCTTCTTGTTGGTCTTTTATGTGGTTGTGTAAAACTAGCTTGTTAGCTTTACGTCATTTCAGCTGTACTACTGTGCTAGCTTAGCTTTGCATTGGAATTTGCTAGCTTGTTTGACAGCTTCAGTTGCTAAAATTAACCAAGTTGGTATCCAGTGTGATTTGGGCTGCGTTTAGTCAGGCTTAAGCGTACGAGTTTATTTATGCTACTCTTTATAGTGTGACTTGATTGTAACTTAATGTTTGACGATAGGAATAGTAGCAGCTGCAGCTAGCAGATGGTTAGCTTGGCAACAACAACAATGGGCTGCAAGAGAGGTTTGAAGACGATGAAAATGTTTTATTTTGCGGCCATTCTTCTCATCGTCTACGTCAAAGTATTAACAGCTGGTAAGTATAATATTATGCCGTTATATCACTGTTTTACAGTTGGGCTTAAATTTAGAGATATTGAAGTATTGCAGGCATCTGTTCCTGCTTGTTGAGCAGCCTTGCTCATTTCAAGTTTGCTTTATCTTTGCTGATGCAATATTTATGTTTCAGATGAAGATCAACACCGGAACGACGGACCAGAGTTGAAGGTGCGTTATGACACCTTGACCAAAAGTTTGACTCTTTGGAAGTTATATTCAGTTAATTGATTTACTGTCTCTTGTCACTTCTATTGCTTATTCTTTCCAGGTTTACACTTTCATATCTCTGTTCCTTGTTAACAGCTGTAAGACACAAGAACAGGGATTGCCAAATCTGGACCTTGAGCTAGTGTCGTGCAAGTTTTCACACAGCTGGTTCAAATGAAATCGTTATGCACAAGGCTCATAAGACCCATTACTGTACTTGAGTCAGGTGGGTTGCAGCAGGGCTAGGGACACATTAAAAACCTGCTGGCCGCTGGCTCAAGAGGTCTGGATTTGGTGATCCCTGCAGTAGAAGAAAGCGAACATTGCTAAATTTATTTATTTTTTCTAAGCAAAAGTTTTATAAAGGCAGTATATGAGTTTAAAAGTAAAAAGAATATTTATAAAAGAAGTATACGGTGAATTTGCAAAATATTGCAGCTGCCTAGACATTTAAAAAAAATGAATTGTAAAACTTGAAGTGTTTTGATATACAGTCGTGAATGAGACATTATTACCCCTCTGTGCAAATTTATGTAATAATCTTTTAGAAGGCAAAGTCTGTGATCTGACATGTTGCTTTAGTTTTATATTTTCCATGAAGGCTAAATTATGAGCAGCCCTGACCTTTAAAAAAAAAAAAAAATAAAAAAATCTGTATACATTTATAGTTGTATTATAGACTTGTGTTATGGCAACACTTAATCACCACTGCCAACAGAGTACCTGTTTCTGGTAAACATCACCGTATCAGTAGCTGTGTTCTTGTCTGTGAGCTTGTTCCTTGTGTATTTCTCATGCATGTGCAAAATGATGCAAGTCACTATTCAACAACATGCCACACAATTTGCAAGTCATTATACAGGTGGAATTCAATTTTAAGATTAGCGATTCATGCAAATTTAAGCAATTTGGGTTTTTTTTTTTTGTTTTAAAATGGCAAAAAATAATGCATGATGCATTTGAGTCAGTTGCCTTAGCTGTCAGTATTGATCCCACACTATGATTGTTGTGCATATGTTAACGCCCAAGCTGAGATTATTTGCAGTAGAAATGGATGTATTTAAGCTTGTTTCAGCTAAAGTTAAATTTAAATCTGGTCTTGTTAACTACATGTCCTGGACATCGTTGCAGAAGCAACAAAGGCTCTACTGAACTTAACCAAAATGAAAAGGGGATTCTTCAAGTGCTAATAAAGATGTTCTTGGCTCCTCAGTTTTATACTAGTGAGAAAACCCAAAACCTTTGCATTGCAACTGTATTCAATGGATTTATCAATATACTCTGTGGATTCTTTCAGTCAACAACTTCTTCACAATAATGTCTTGTTTATTTACAGTCCTACCATGATCCTGAATCTGAGGAAGAAGACGTTCGTATTGCATCAGAAATTGTGGCAGGTGCTTCAGTGACTCCTCGTCACAAAGTCTCCCAGTCAGAAGAGGAGAAACAGTCACCAATTCAGGGAGAGGAGAAAGAGGACCTCCCTGAACAGCCTCCTCCTGCTGAGGAGAAACTTAAAGAGGGTAAGTCATTTTTTTAATACAATATAGCCAACAAAATAATAAATGATTAGACTGAAATGAAATATTTTGCATGAAATCTAATTAACAAAATGGGTTGAAAAGATAACACCAGCCACAACAGTTATAAAATCTGTAAAATAGCCATAAGGTAAGCAGTTGGAATTTTAAACCCTTCTAAGATGTTATGATTGATGATTACGGCAATCAAAAATAGTTGTTCCAATACTAATACAGTATCGGAAATGTCTCCGATACCGCTGAAAATGCTAGTATCTCTATCGGCGAGTATCTGTATCAGGAGGGTAAAAAATGGTAGTGGAGCATCTCCAATCAATAATGAAGATTATAATGCCACTAAAAATGGTACCTTGTAAAATAAAAGGTTTTAAGGTTAAAAAAGGGCTTTTCCCACTTCAAAGGAGCATCTTTTTGAAGCTCAGTAAAAAAGGTTTAGCTACCCAAGTTCGTAAGAAAAACTCCTAAAGATTTCAGTTTAAAGATAGTTGCACCAGTCTTGCATGTCACACATCACAAACTTAAGCCTCCCTCCAAAGTCCCACCCTCTCCTCCCTGCCTGACCCCTGACACTTGCAGTGAGAAAGTGAAGGGAGAGACTGACACACATTGACAAATCATTTGATTTGGACCGAATCAAATGATTGGTCATAATTATATCAGAAATGTAATAATATAAAGCTATGGAACATTGATGCGTTTGAACACCTGGTGAATTCCTCACATTTTAGTTTGTCACACACCTAAAAGGAGTATTTTGAAATTAGAAAAAAAAGGTAAAATTGCAAAAAAGAGAGTACACTGTAGCTTTAAGTGGCTGAAACTTGGAGTGATTTAATTCAAGGACATCTACTCTGAAACTATGAAAACATGTAAACTGTTAACTGTCTCCAGTAAGCATCAGTGCTCTGCACTGTAACAGTGGTGTTTTTTGTTTTACTGACTCATCAAGCCTCCGGCCATCACCTGATCTTTGAGGACTTTCTTCTTCTGTTTGACATGTTAACCTGCTTTCTCTTTTGCTAACTCAGAGTTGGCGTATGTGGTTCCAAGGCAATGCCAGATTGGGTTAACAGTTAAACCTCATGAGAAATTAACCCACTTCCTACACCTGTGGCATCTCTTGCAGGCAGTTACATCATTTAACTTGGGGGTTGTTTGTGAGGTTAATGCATGGACTCGTGCTGTAATCATCTCATATAGAGATGGAGATTAACTGAAACCAACAAAACTCATTTCAAGAGTTTTCAACCCATTTTCTAAATGGGAAGAAAAAATCACATCCTGCATACAAACACACATACCTACATTTGTGCTTGAAAGTTGACATACCCTTCCATTAAAGACAGAAAAATCTGCGCAGTGAAATAAGTTGAAATTGACAAAAGTAATGATAAATAAACATCACAACACTGATTTTGAATTGTGGTCCAAAAGAAATATTAAAAACAAAGAAACAAAAAATAAAACAAGCAAACAAGCATGATGAGGTTCCTGAGCTAAAATTTTGTTGAGCAACACTTTGAGGCAATCACTGCAATCAGGTGTTTTCTGTAATGTTCAATAAGACTTCTGCACCTGCTGACAGGTATGTTGGTCCACTGTACATGAACAAGGAGCTTTAATTTGTCTGGGACAGTTTTTTTTTTTTTTTAATTACTTTAAACTAAAATTCAAAATCAATATTTTATTTTACTAAAATATAATTAATACATTTTTATTCATTATTACTTTTTTCAGTTTATTTGAACTATTATGGTGAATTTAGCCTTTTCTTAAATGGAAGGGTATGTAAACTTTCAAGCACAACTGTATTACAATATATTGGTTGTTTATACTTGAGCGTTTTGGTTTGTTTTTAATTCAGTTCCTGTGGTGAATGGAGGCACAGCGCACGGGGAGCCCTGCATCTTCCCTTTCCTCTTCCAGAAGAAGGAATACTCGGACTGTACTACGGATGGGCGGGGGGATGGGCGGCTGTGGTGTGCAACAACCTATGACTATGACAATGATAAGAAATGGGGCTTCTGTGAGAGTAAGTGTCTGGTATTTTATTAAGCCAAGTACTTGTCCAAGACAGTTCTGAGTAAATTTGGAATTGAGGCAAATATTTGGAAAAAGGGTAATTGTAGGCACAATTTATGTATTTCTTGTAGGATTTAAGTGTCATATGAATTAGAAACTTAATTTACCAACCTAATAGTACAGCTGATATATTCTATTTGCTAAAAAGTTGGGTTTGTTATAAATGTTTTCTTATAGGACTTAATGAAGTTTTTAATGCCTAACAGCAGTTTTCCACCACGCAACAGCAATTATGAAAACCAGTCTAAAAATACTTAATGGTTTCAATTCCATAATTGGTAATACTGGCAACATCTGCCAGGATTCAGAAACCTGTTTCTCTGAATGTTGTTCTCGTCTTTGCCTTAGCTGAGGAGCAGGCTCAGCAGAGACTGCAGGCTGAGGAGGCTGAGGAGCAGTATCAGACCGTCCTGCGCATGCTGAACGCTACCACCAGGAAGGGTCAGAAAAAAGAGTGAGTCTTACATTTCTGGTTAATTATTTAGTTAAAATCGGCATGTTGTTAATCTCCTGTCTAAGACATTTTGGTAAAATTGTTAAGTGTTGAACTGGTCATTGTTGTGACTGTTTTCTTATCATGTTACTTTTATCATCCTTTGTACCTCAAAGACAGTTTTTTTTTCTATAAGATATAAGTTGTGGTTTAGATATAACTGTATGTCATCTGTTATATTGCCATCCAGTCCTCATATGACTTTGGTTTTCACATCCTTATTTTTTATTTATTTTTTTATGTTTGTTTTTTCCCTCTTGTTTGATTTTGATGACAGCCCTGTTGGTCATATTTGCATTTGTCTCATTATGTTCTTGTAAATCCAGCTACACCTGTGCCGTCTCTGTGTGTCTCACCACTTTGTCAGATTATACGAAAAGCTGCTAAAAGTAGCGGAGAAAGGCCACCAGAAATCCATCGAGAAGGTGGCGTACGCCATGCTGTTTGGAGATTACATCAACCAAAATGTCACCAAGGCCAGACAAATGTTTGAGAAACTTGCAGTGGAGGGCTCACCTAAAGCTCAGATGGTAAAAAAAAAAAAATCCCTTAAAATTCTGTTGTGACTGAGAAAAATGTTGAGCACTTTTGATGTATGGATCTTATTGAATATGAGGATTATTTGTGTGTTTGCTAACTTTTTGTAGGCTCTTGGCTTTCTATATGCAGCAGGACTTGGAGTAAATTCAAGTCAAGCAAAGGTACGTTTTTATATATTTTAGTAAATACAGTCCTGTTTAGCTAAACACGATGTTATGCATTTCTGCTTCCTGATAATGGTTCACATAAGTATACTTCTGCTTTGTTTCCAGGCTTTAGTCTACTACACCTTTGGTGCTCTGGGTGGAAACTTGATAGCTCATATGATTCTGGTCAGTTGACTTGTCCATAAAATTTCTTCACTGGCAGATATATTTTCTGAAGTATAAATAATTTCCCTTCATACTTTTATTATCAGGGATACAGATACTGGGGAGGTGTGGGTGTTCCCCAAAGCTGCGAGTCAGCATTGACACATTACAGACTGGTGGCAAATCACGGTAAGAGTTTCCTGTGCTTGGTTGTATTTATGATGCAGTGCATTGCTCTTCCTGAGCAGATGATTTGGTTAAAAGTGATTATTTCTCTTAAGTCTGCTTTTATTTCATAACACTAATTTTCCACCATTACCAGTGGCCAGTGACGTGTCTCTGACGGGAGGCTCAGCAGTGCAAAGGATCAGACTTTTGGATGAGGTGGAGAACCCAGGCTCCACCAGCGGGATGCTGGAGGAGGACCTCATCCAATATTACCAGTTTCTAGCTGAGAAAGGAGATGTTCAAGCACAGGTGAAAAATCTATTCATCATGTTCAGTTCATCAAGTTTGCCATCAGTCTCATTAGAAACAGAAACTAGTTTGAATGTTTAAGAAATGTTCCGTTTTATCCCTCAGATTTTAAGCAACATCACATTTTTTCTGTTACACACTCCAGGTTGTGTTTATGCTATTTGCTTGTCTGACAGGTTACTATAGTTTTCATTCAGACTTGATGTTAATTGTCCTCGTTTGTTTTGATAGGTGGGTCTGGGTCAGCTTCACCTGCATGGAGGACGTGGAGTGGAGCAGAACCACCAGGTAATGTTTTCTCTAACAGCATGTTTCATTGCAATGGGCTTTATACACAACTTCACTACTTTCTAACTTAAGCCAGCTCTTTTTTCTCCCATCTTTCATTATTGAACAATGTGATTAATCCAGGTGTGCCTGATCTCAGGCTAGATACACCTGGTTTAATCAGTTTGTCCAGTACTGAAAGACAGGAGGCAAAGGAGCTGGCTTAAGTTCAGGAAGGAGTGGAGTTGTGCATAAAGCCCATTACTGAGGTTGTTTAGCTTTGCTTGATGTGTTTCTGCTTTCTCCAACAGAGGGCGTATGACTACTTCACCCAGGCTGCAAATGCTGGAAACACACATGCTATGGCTTTCCTTGGCAAGGTGAGGAAGATCTGCTTCTTATTACATACAAATATGTTCGTCCATTTTTCACCAATTAATATTATAAATGTTTTGTTTATTTGGATAAAATCATTCTAATTTTCATTACGTTTGATAGCTAGTTCTCATTTGTATTTACCTTTTTTAATCATTCATTTATCTTTGAAATATGTGAAGTCTTTCTGTGTTGGAAGACCTTAGACATGAAATTGGAGAACAGAGGGACTAAAACTTTTCTTTTAAATGATTTTGTGAATTTCGTTTCTCTTCAGATGTATTCAGAAGGCAGTGAGTTTCTCCCTCAGAACAATGAGACAGCTCTGCAGTATTTCAAGAAGGCTTCTGATCTGGTAAGTATGAAACAAGATGTATCTCAGTGGGGTGTTTTACTCTTTGGTTTTGGTTCTGGTGCTTATTGCATTTACTTATGAGCAGGTTGTGTATGCAAATATAGCAAATCCAAATAAATTGTTCTGAGATATTAATCTTCATATATTGTCCAGGGTAATCCGGTGGGACAGAGCGGCCTGGGCATGGCTTACCTGTATGGAAGAGGTGTCCCAGTGGTAAGGGACTGTTCAACAGATTTTACGAAGCTTTTGAATATTTTGTCAATTTCTTTTAGTTTTTCTTCAGGAAAGACAGCGGCTACAGTTTTTGAAATTTTCAGACCAGGCTTTTGTTTTCACAAAAAAACATAGCACTGTCAGATGTACTGAAACTGGAGCAGATACTAAAGTTGTTTTTTGTTTTTTTTAATCTTCAGAACTATGAGCTGGCACTGAAATACTTTCAGAAGGCAGCAGAGCAAGGCTGGGTGGATGGACAGCTCCAGCTGGGGACTATGTATTACAGTGAGTGAGAGCTGATATTACTGTATATGTACTCCTCTGAAAGTGTGCTCGTTCATACCATCCGTCACCGCTTTTACTTGTCTGTTCTTCACTAGCTTTTTGCCCATTTCTTTTCCCGTAATCACATATCTGTTCTTCCTCTTTTTCTCCCAGACGGCATTGGTGTGAAGCGAGATTACAAGCAGGCACTTAAGTTCTTCAACCTTGCCTCTCAGGCTGGCCATATCCTGGCTTTTTACAACTTGGCTCAGATGCACGCTACTGGTACTGGTGTGATGCGCTCCTGCCACACTGCGGTTGAGGTGAGCCCCTCTGAAGCTGCTGCTCTCTGCATCACATTAAAATGAGTGGAGATGAAAAGCGTCTGCTGCTGTTCAGAAATTATTCATCCATCTAATTATTCCGTCTCCACACTTGAGAAAACAGTCATTAATTCTAGTCTTTTGCTTGACACTTGTTATGCAGTGTTGGAAAATACAAGTTCACAGTTTTCAAACCTTTAAAAATGGGTTCAGTTGTATTGGTTTGTCACACTGGATCTCTCTTGTTTGCAGCTTTTTAAAAATGTGTGTGAGCGTGGTCGGTGGTCAGAACGGTTGATGACAGCCTACAGCAGCTTTAAGGATGGGGAGGCAGATGCTGCTCTGGTTCAGTATCTGCTGCTGGCTGAGCAGGGCTACGAGGTGGCTCAGAGCAATGTAGCCTTCATTCTGGACCAGAGTAAGAAAACCGAGACATATTTGTTCAGACCAGAAGACTACATGACTTTAAGAATGTGTTTTATTTGCTGAATCACTCTTGGTCATCTTAAGTTTCCTCTTTCTTTGTGACAAACAGAAGGAGCAAAGATCTTCAGTGAGAATGAAACTTATCCTCGGGCTCTGCTCCACTGGACCAGAGCTGCAGCACAAGGTGAGTGCATGCACATTGTCCTTTTTTTTTATATTTTTTATTTGTGCTGAATGGATTTTCAGCTTGTTGACCATCTTCCTTATCAGAGTTTCAATACTTGAAGAATGGTTTTGTTTAACTGCTTGAAAATAATTTTTTTGGCATTCGCTGATGCATATAAACATTTGGTCTGCTGCTCCAGTCTAGTTAGGATGCCAATTTTGGAACACTGTAAAGGAAATGACCTTCTTGCTTCTGGTCAGGCTGGGTAACAACTGTAGCCTTGGGCTGTGAGCCGATCTGCAGCTGCTCTGCTTCTTTGTGCGAGAACACTGTAGCAGTGGATTTAGTTCATTTACAGACTTTTGGCTGCATTTCTAGTTATATCAGTGATGTCATGGAGATGTATAGCTGCGCTTTCACTGCTCCCGTTAACATTGTCCAAGAATGTCTCTCATTATGCTTCGTAGGATTTGATCAATTTGTTGCTGGTACTCTGCAGGAGTTGAGAGATGCAGTGACTTTAATAAAGCACTCAGCCAGCAAAGCCATCTCAGTTCATTACTGCATATGCTTGGTTTTGTACCAATTATAAGCAAATGTGTCTCAACCAAAGCTATGACAACAGATAAATTTCCAGCAAGTGGTCTGCCAGCCAGTCTCAGTAGCTGCCAGGGAGAGCTGGCTGAGCTAGCTCTTAAAGTTATTTATCTAATCACTGTTGTACTGGCATACAGTCGAGGATGCACTGAGCAGTGTCCGTATTACACATAGCAGCGGTGTACAGGCGTATACAGCATAACGAAACATTTTATTATCTTACAGTTCAACTTTTCTCACCTGTATAGATCTGAGAAACTGTAAAATACTGTCAAATAAAGATGAACGTTTGCACTGAGTAGGAAAAATTAGTTCAGAATCCAAATTCCTGCTTTAACTGTAAAAACCCGTGTGTTTGTCCTCCTAGGTTACACTGTTGCAAGGATAAAGCTAGGAGACTATCACTTCTATGGGTATGGGACAGATGTGGACTATGAGACAGCGGTTATTCACTACAGGCTGGCTTCAGAGCAGCAGAATGGTGCCCAGGCCATGTTCAACTTGGGTTACATGCATGAGAAAGGCCTTGGTATCAAACAGGTGGGTCTGCACTTTGATTTCACTCGTTTATACTTAAACACGATGGGGCATAAATGTATGAATGAAGGTAATTAGGTTTTTATGAACTGTATTTTGATATTGTTGCATTTTTTTGCAGGATATCCATTTAGCCAAACGTTTCTACGACATGGCCGCTGAAGCGAGTCCTGATGCTCAGGTGCCAGTTTTCCTGGCATTGTGCAAGCTAGGCCTGATTTATGCTCTCCAGTACCTGCAGGACCTTAATGTAAGTCCTTCCTTGGATGGTCTAAAGCACTGTGCTGATCATTGGTTTTCAAAATAGAAAGTTGACCTGCTCTTCAGCTTTTCTAAACACTGCTTAATGAAAGGAAATAATTGCATTAATCAGATTTGTCTTTGGTTTCTGTCAGCTGAAGGAGCTGATTGCACAGGTGGACCTGGATCAGCTTCTGGGCCCAGAGTGGGACCTCTACCTCATGACGGTCATCGCCCTGCTTCTAGGCACAGTCATCGCCTACCGTCAGCGCCAACACCAAATCATAGTGCCACCTCGCCCACCTACCCCTGCACCCCCTCCCAGACCAGCTCAGGAGGAGCCACAAGCAGAGGCTGAGCCCCAGGCTCAGGAAGAAACACCAGCCCAGGAGGAAGAAGAGCAGCAGTGAGGGGAAGCCAGAGGGAGTGAGGGCAGTCAAGGACAGACAGGAAGCTCTGCCGGCCCCGCTGCATGACGCAGCTGGTGCTGTGAAATCCTCACACTCTGCCTGCTCCTCTCCACTTATAGAAACCCTGTCTCCCAACTTCCTTTTTTCATTCAAAAAATGATGAAACAAAGACTTTTCAGTTGCTTCAAGACAGGGAACAGAGTTGGGAGGATGACACAGGCTTGGGACTGATTAGTCTGTGACTCAGGACACTGCCAGAAGCACCTGTGTCATCACCATGGAAATAGTCTTTGGTTGCCAGATCAAAGGCATTTTAGGCTCAACAGATTAGAAGGATGGATTCTGATTTGTGCATTTGTTTCTTCTCACGCATCCTCCCTATCTTTTTTTTTTTTTTTTTTTCCCCTTTTGCCTTTTCGGGGTAAATTACACTGAGTTGAATTGTTGAATCCTAATTTGCTGCAGTATTTATATTAAAAAAAAAATGGTGAGATGCAAAGATGTGAATTTTAGTAATTTTGTTTTCTAGCTTTAATCTAGTTGTTGAAAACTTAACGATTCTGCATGGGCTCTCCGATTGTTTGCAGACTTTCAGTTTAGGCACTTTTTTCATATGAGTGAACAATTTTTGCATAAATTTCTGCTTTGCTATTTTTCATCCATGTATTTGTCATGTTGACATGTTGTCAGGTTAGTTCCCTCACTGACCTGCATTCAACATCAGTGACAGTTCTATGATATTCAAAAGCCATGTGCTGTTTTCAGCAGAGGAACATGAAGCATTTTAAGCAGTTTAAATGACAGAAAACAGGAGTGAATAAAGATGAGAATTTTACTCTAAGCAGGTTAGTGTTTGTCATGGTTCCTAACAACATAAGCTGAGTGGGTCAAAATTAAGCTGGGCTGAAAATTTTCATGTTTAAACTGTATAAATAGGCTTTTAGAAAACCATACAAAGAGCAAATGTGATAAAACATACAATGAAGTGAAAGTGTCATTTATTCTTTCATTCTGAAAGAAGTGAAGTCTAAATTAAAGGGCTGCCCACTCTTTTTGGCTCAGGTGGTTCTAAATAAAGCATCTAAAATGGGAGCAAATGGTGCCATAGTTGGGTCTAACATTGTCCACAGAGTTAAAGGTTAGACATATCGTTGTCAACATCTGCATGATCTTAGTCTTTGACGTAATCCCTAACTTTATCCTAACATGTATGTTTTAATTTGATTTTTATAATTTGTATTAATTTGTAATGGAGAAAATAAGGAATGATTGTCTTAAATAGCACTTGTAGTAATATTATGATACAGATGTTGATAAACAATCAGAAAGGCTCCCATTGGACCTGCACGTTGTCGCTCTGCTTTTAATGGAGGGGATGAGACAAAGTGACAGAGCTGTAAAAACTCACATCACATTGTGCAGTCTGTAGGGGTGACCTATTGACTGGTCCATACGCACTACTATGGAGTGGCTTTGGATCGCCGTGGCAACATGTGTGCTCACGTCCTGCTCTGTCAAAGGTAAGTGCTAGAACAAGCAGGAGGGCAGACCACATGGAGGGCAGTGTCTGTATTTATTGTTGCAACAGCCTCTGAAATGGCCTTTTAAATTTATTTTTCAGATGTCATGAACTAGCAGCAGATAAGCATTTTTAAAGAAGTAAATTTACATTGTAGGATAAAAGTAAAACCTGGCTGAAAATCTACTTTGTACTTGTTTAAAGAGGAGTATTAAAAGTGGCTTGTTGGGCAGTTTGAGGGGTTGGACTATTAGAAAATAATCTTTTTTTTAAAGGCAGCGATTGGTGGTGGGAGTATGAGGAAGGGATACGACACTACAGCAAGGAGGCTCTAAATAAGGTACTGTACACCTGGTGTTGTGACTTAAACTGAAAAAGCTGACAAACTAATGACAAAGCACAGTTATGCCATCTGATATATTTGATTTTTGCTTTGATAAGTTGCTTAAAAGACAAATGGGCAACAAATGCAATGTTAAATAACAGCTGAATTTCTAAAGACTGAAATGTGGGTCACCCTGTGGTGAAAACTGGCCACACCATATGAAGCAAGCATTCAGACTATGTGCAGAACAAGCATGGTGAACACACTAAAGACTTGTCTCTGAATATTCATGACCAAATAGGAAGAAAAGAGGTTCTAAAGTAATAAAATCCCAGAAGGAAACACACCGATCAGGGAGAAAAACAAAAAGCAATGGAGTAGTAAATTTACTGTAACTGGCTATATCACAACTTGGCTTCTCTCTTGTGACTTGTTAAGGAGTTTCCAGAAAAAACTCGGCCTGTGAGCTTCAAACATCCCATGTTTCAGTGCCCAGACATGAGCCCTTCCCCATCTGTCCCCTCTTCAGGTCTGTGCACGTCCCAGCCAGCAAATCTATTTATTTGTCCAGCCCTTGGAGATCTTGATCAACTGACTGTTTCCTTTTTCTTGTTTGCTGTAGTTGAATTTGTGAAAGCAGCAGATATCAAAGTCATTGCTGCTTTGGGGGATTCTCTGACAGTAGGTGTTTGAGTTCATGCATTTGCTTTTTTCAGTGAAAATAGGACGCATGCATAATTTGATGTGGTTGCAGTTTAAAAATTCTCCCAAATGATTCTCACTGGTCTATTTTCTGTCTTTTTATGGCACCAGCCCACCTTAAAGTGTGTACAGTAAAAGGTCTATTTAAGTGATCTGATGTGACCTATCTTTATAGACAGCCATTGGTGCTAATGCCACTACTGTTCTTGGCATCCCAATTGAGTTTCGCCATGTGTCATGGAGGTAAGAGCCAAAAATCTGCTGTTGAGGTCTAACTCTTCAATAGTTTACAATCCTTAGATGTGTTTTCTTTTATTTATTTAATTTATTCCTTCATCCAATTATTTTTTTTATCCTCATAGCTGGAATTTCCTCTTGTCATCAGACTCGATGTATTTTTTTTCAGGCATCATTAAATGCAAACATTTTGGGTTATATTGTTATTTTTCTCTCTTCTTGAAGTATCGGAGGTTATGGAACATTTCAAGATGTCATAACTTTGGCAAGTAAGATGTCGGCTATTTCCTCATTTTAGCATCCATACAGATAAAGTTAAAACTCAGAGCCTTTTCTTTACTGATATCTCTTTGAGTGTTTTAGATATTCTCAAGTTATTCAACCCCAACCTCCTCGGTGCTGCTCCTGGAAAGACAGTTCATGGGATGCAGGCTCATATCAGTGAAACAGGCTTCAACCTGGCTGTAACTGGACATAACACCTTGTGAGACAGAATCATCTAGTTCCTAGAAATAACTCGCATCCTTGATGCTCTGGAAGTTTTTTTGGGCTTGGGCTGCTAACAAGTACTGTGTGACTTGGTGGCATTTTGAAAGAGGTTTTTCTTCATCTCTTAGCAACCTCCCTGGTCAGACGAGACACTTGATTGACACACTGAGAGGTTATGAGGTACAGTAGTGCTTCAGGGTGCTGTAGAGATGCAGAGCTATAAAAGTGTTAATAGGACTGTCTTGTTATAGACTCTGAAGCCTCTGTCATCTCTTCCATTAGGGTCTGAACTTCGAGGAGGACTGGAAACTTTTGACTATTCTCATGGGCATGAATGACATCTGTGATTACTGCAAAGATAAGGTCGGTCCTCTAGTGTGAGCTCAGTTAAGTTTAGTAGAAATGCTTTTTCTGTGCTGAATTTCTGTGTTTCTTGTAGGCTCTTTTTTCAGTAGATAATTTCATTCACTACATGACCGTCTCTCTGGAAATGCTCATGAATGAGGTAAGTTAAAGACAAGACACTGGACATGTATGGATTTGCTCCCAGTAACGCGCTTCATTCTCCATGCTGCGCTTCAGGTTCCCCGTATGATCGTCAACGTGGTCCAGATCCTACCCATGCACACGCTTAGAGAGGTGCAGAAGCCCACCCCAGGGTGTCTCCTCCAGCGGTGAGCCCATCTTTAATCAGAATGAACATTTACCTGAGCTTTACAGTCGTCCCCCCCCCCCCCCCCCCCCCCTCCTCCTCTTACAATGTACTGTAAATTTACTGTTCCAGAGTGTTTATGTATGTGTAGAGAAGATATTTAGACATGCAGCAGATGCATGACACTGAACGCGTACGATCTGATTTTTATTATTTTAGATCTTTTTGCTCGTGTCTGATAGAGCCAGTGGCCAAATCTCCTGAACTGCGGGAGCTGGTGGAGGTCAATCTGGAGTTTCAGGTGCCAATTTTTTTTTTTCTCTCTTCACAAAACTATGCACAGTTCTTAACATTGTTGTTATGACCCCTCCCACAAAAAGATGCATCACTGTAGTCGTCGACAGAATCTAAGCACAGAGTTTAGAGAAACTTCAGAAGCAAATACGTCTACATCTAAACAGTTTGTGCAACCAACAATAGAAAAAAGGCATTAAAAATAAGAGAATGATTTTTTAAAAGATGGCATCTGGCACAATGATACACACTTGTTTAGATTTTCTGACACCTGTCAGAAAATGCTAATCAGGCTAATTGAAATTTGCTCCTCAGAAAATAATGTGCTTGTCTTTTCAGCATTCACATCAGCCAAATTATTTAATTGTGCTTTTAATAAATAGATAACAGCAGTTTATTTTTTTACTTGGTCAAGACAAAAGAACTGTCTTAGAGCAGGTTAAATTAAATTAAATTAAATTAACAAAGCAATTAGAGGCTAAAAGCAATCAAAAGAAGTTGTTATTCTGACTAAACCTCCATTCACAGCCTTTTATAGGAACTGAACTTTGTCTATACAGAAAGGATTTTTATTTTTATAAAGACTTGAATTCATAGATGTGCAAAAGAGGCAGAAACTACGAACTAAAACAAGGTCCTACATCAAAGGAGGCTTTACTTTATTCTTATATGCTTAATTTTTGTTTTCATGAATTCTGATTTAGAAAATGACTTGCATTTACTTGAGGAGGAATGTTAGATTTTGCACTTATAACTATGGGGTACCTATGATTATGATTAGGACCTTTTTATTAAACACAGTGCATAATAATTCGTGAATGTTTCTATAATATGCAGGTTTTGTGGTTACAGCCTTCTCTGAGTATTGTGCCTGTTTGCTCTCATTAGAAATCAGAAACATGGCTGAACGATTCATTTAAATCATGTATTTCTGTGCAGAAAAGACTGGAGGAGCTCCTGTACAGTGATCGCTTCTTCAGGGAAAACTTTGCCGTTGTCCTCCAGCCCTTTCTAAAACATGCAGACCCTCCCCGCCTCCCGGTAATCTATCACTCCGCAAAGGCCAAATGCAGCCGATGTGGTACAAGTGTCAGCTTTCAAGAGATGAGTCAGTGTGAAACTTTACTCAGTGAGGACTGAATCATAAGGATTCCTAGTGTGACAGCTGCAGCCTTTGACTTTACGAAGATGGGGCTAAGATGCAAGTCATGTGTCAGCCGCAGCACACGCCATCAGTAAATCCACAAAATCTGTTTCACTTGTCTGAGCAGAATGGGAAGATTGATATGACCTTCTTCACTCACGACTGCTTCCACTTCACCATAAAGGGACATGAGGAGCTGGCCAAGGGACTGTGGAACAACATGGTGAACACTTGCACTGACTATGAAAGTCACATTAGATTAAAAGTCAACAAATCAGAGTATACTGTGGAAAAAAATGGCATTTAACATCAGTTCTTTTACACAAATAAACTATATCAAGAGTACAAAATATTCCTATGCAAGTACACAATAAAAATTGAAGGATGCTTGTATTTTTTTGCTCCCAACATGCAACATGCTGCATTTTAAATGACAGTAATTACTCTTAAAAAACTGGATTTCTCTTAAGAGTAAAAACAATCAGTTACTCACCAGCCTGTCCTCTTTTTCTGCATCCTGATCACAGTTTCAGCCTGAAGGAGGAAAGATGATTGTGAGCAGTTTCTCTGATCCCATCAGTCTCATCTGTCCACCTATAGTAAGTCTTTGTATGGAAGTGTGGTTATTTATGAGCAGCATATGGTACCTGGATACCTCAAAGGACTTTAGGCCTGACATTTTAGGTTTAAAATCAAAGCTGCTAATGAAATTTCTCTCTGAATGGTGAGGATTTCAATAAGTGTCTTGTAGCTTCTGTTACCACCCTGAACTAATTAAAGATCATCTGCACACAGGCAAAATGATAGGCTGCCTTTATTACATGAAATGGTATGAACCTTCATTTATCAAGTGGTTGAAAAACAAAGCCGTAGGAGTATATTGGGATGTATCTAAGCTTTATTTGCATTGTATGTTGATATTACTTTTGGTAAGATGTATCTATGTTGCCTGATTACTGGGTGTTGCAGAGAAACAACCAGTGGTAAAACAATAAATGTAATCTGAAAAATAGCAATTTAGAATCAAAATGTAAAGAAATGTGTTGATCATGTCAAACCATGCAATCAGGATTCAGGAACTAGTCTCCAAGGAGCAGTGCAGCTGGGGAAAAACCCATGACTCATAGAAAGGATATAAAGCTGGAGCTCCCTCTTGTTTCATAACGGTCTGATGTAGCTGGTTCATAATCAGCTGCTTTACTTATAAGAACATCATCGGTTCTTAAAAAAAAAAAAGAAGAAGAAAGAAGATGGGAAGGAAGGAGGGGAATGTAGCATACTGTATCATATCACATGAGAACATGGAAAAATAAAATATATAAAAAACATCTCATCTTGAAGTTGATGTCAACAACACATCTTTTAAAAATAATAAAGATGGGATGTTTTCTCTGACCCCTGTTAACAAATGTTAACTGGTGCATGTTCTAAAATTGTCCTTTTCTCAGACAGCATCCATCATATTCCTACAAATTTTAAAATATTTTGTACAGTCAGTGATTGAATATTCAAAGTACTTGGTTCTGAAACTGATCCACAATTTGAAGACAAGTTTTTATCAAATTAATGAAGCTCTCCACAACTCGATTATATAATAATAACAAAGGTAATGACAACAATGTATACTAGGTGATGTTACCTTTGAATATTGTAGAATCTAAAAGTATTCTGATCACCAGAGTGAAAACCGCAGTGCAAGCTTTGGAAAACGGTTTGTATTCTCAACCGTACATTTAAATGCCATGTGTATAATTCTACATGTCCTTTTTGCAGGAACATCCATACATCTTCACCCGTCCAACTGCAGCCAGGTCAGGCCACCCTCCTCTTCAGCCTGATGCTCCATCACTGGCAGCCATCTTCCTGCTGCTACATTTGGGTTTAACACATTTTGGATTCATGTAGCTTTCACTTTGCTGATCCAATTTTCCAGAACACGACTGCTCTATTCGTTGAAGCAGGTGATGCAGACGCCAAGAGAGCGCCACTTCACAACTTTGAGTATTTCTGGCTCCAAATGAGCAGCATGGAGGCAGTCGCTGCCGTTCACAGATCTGAACACTCGTAGATGATGTGAAAGAGCAGCAACTTGAATATTTAGTTTTGAGCAGCTGTTATAGATGGAGCTACATAGTGGGAAGTTTTAGTCATTGTTAGTGAAAGGATGGCTACTCAAAAGGAGAAAGGAGAAAATATTACAATTTTCTTTCGAGACTTAGCAAATAATCCCTCTCCTAAGAGTATTTCCAGGCTAGAATACTCTTGTGGTGATGGGACAACCTTTCATGCCTCTTCCACACTTGGGATCCAGGATGCTGACATATATGTACGGTATATTTCAAAGGGAAAGTCTTGCTTTGTGCAGCTGAAGTTTTTTATTTATTTATTTTTTACAATATATCTAAATTGCAAATATTGTAATTAACAAAGCAGAAAGCAATGATTCAGAATTATTAATGTGACATTTGTGCATTCACGCATTAAGTAATAAACTATTTGGACCATGTCTGTTAACTCTAGATGTTTTCATGGATGTTTGATCAGTCTTTCTATTCACTCACGCAATTACTGATCATGAATTCTTTCCAGTATACAAATACATTTTTGAGATCTTGCATCTTCTAATTTACAGGGAAATGCTGCTGAGAGCTCCAATCAGCTCCTTGAAATGATTTGAATATGGAAATTTGTAATTCATCTCATCTACCACAGATCTCCCCAGACAGCTCTGACTTTTTAAACAGGAGACAACTTAGTCACACATCTTTTCCTTAGATCTCCAGGCTGCTACTGGCCCACTTTCACTTCTCGGTCCTCCAGAACCTGCATTATTACACACTGAGCGTTATAAAATGCAAAGCAAGCTTCTACAGTGAGCACCCAGGTAGTAGCACATGCTACTTAAAAAACAAAACAGTTGCGTCATTGTTTTCTTCTGCATTATATCAGCGTTCAACATACTGTAAATAGCCACGGTATTTAGTGATACACTGCAGATGACTGTCCTATTCATTTGCTCTCTGGTTAAACAGAAGATATTGTGCAGACTGTATTGACTTTGTTTAATTTGTGTGATTGCAAACACAGGTGGAGACTATATAAAGCTCATCTCAGGTTACACATTTAGCTCAAAAATGGTAGATGTACCTCTTGAATGTAAAGGACAAACATACATCATGTACTCAGTGTGTATGCTGGAGAAGACATACAGTATAAAGAATAGAATGCTTTTCCTGAACTTCCCCTAAAGTAAACGGATTTACAAATCATTTTGGAAACTGACATTAAATAATGTGTGTTTATTAGTTTTTCCAGAAACCAGGATGTTTTTAGTTATCACCCAACACACTTTATATTCCCTATGTCCTCATTTTTCATCCATCTCTATTGGATGTTTCAGCAGGATGAATTTCAATCAGTCCTTGTGTCTGTCAGATTTAATAATAACCTTATTATTGCATTCAGAAGAAACCCTCTTCATGTTTAAACAAAGCTGCCGCCAGTTTAGTGGGGACAATATGGATCCTTCTGACGTCCAACGCTCTTTATAGTCTCTCTGAAAACATAATGAGATCTTTGGGATCTCAATAGATGGCGCAGGGTGAAACACGAAGCGGCAAACAGTCAAGCCCCCACCTTGGAAACCTCTTTGTCATTTATTTTAATGAATGTGTTGCTAACAAAAGAGAGAATTGCCTCATGGGTGCATGTGCACCTGTGAGTCAGCGCTTGTAAAGGCACAAGAGAGCATACAGTTTTAGATTGTTCCACAGTTTATCCATCTGCTCCTCGTATACGGAGATGGCCTTATGTAACACTGTTATACGAAATTCAGAAATATATTCATCTTGTTTCATTTAGCTACTTTTAATAAAACCTCCGTCCCGCTCAGCTATGATGATGATGCAAACACATCTGATGAAGAAGGATGAAATTACGCTCACGCCCTCCCTGCTTTATAAATGTGACATGAATGAGGATCCGTGGGGCCATGTAGGTGTTTCCAGCTGGGTTCCAGTTTTATAACAAGTCTGCAGTGATCCGTCATGTAATCATACAAAACAAGAATGTCTGCTCCAAAGTTTGAGCCGTTCATTTCTGCTGAGTTTAAACATAATAGAAGAAGTGAATAGTGAGATCTGCTGGCGGCACTGTATGAAAAGTTAATTAATCACCTGTTGTATGTCAGGAGGGTTCATCTGTTCTCTTTGGTTATCAAAAAGCAGGGGCCATGTAATGGAAGGGGGATGAAGTGTTAACCTAGTTAGACCATTTATGGTGAGACTTGGAAGCCACATACAGTATGACCCACCAGTCATTAATATTATTTAATTTATGTATTTTGGACTCTCAATTTGAAGTTCTATCTCTGCTTCTAAGACAGTCCTGATATGATTTAATTTGATTTGATTTGATTTGATTTATTGTTTAGCACACACATGTATAACAAATGGTGCAGGGAGGGAACGAAGCCGATTGGCTTGTACATATGTTCCACTCCTATCACTAACTACAGCACAACATGTTCCACTGGCTGATAATCATACAATGGACAAAAGGAACTGCCCACATCTGCATTAGGGATTTCTAACAGATATTTATGAACTATTATTTCTTGTTATCAGCTGTGTTTATTGCATACAGTTATACAGTGCAGAGCCAAAAGCTCAATCCTGTTATTTTTAACAGTTTTTTTTCATCTTAGTTAATCAGCAGTCTACTGACATGACCAAAATGGATACTGCATGATAATCACTAACTAATTTCCAAAAAAAATACCACTTAGCAACACACAAAGGCTATCTAGAGATGAAGTCTGTAAATTCAGTTTGACACACATCTTTGTCCTGTATGTAAACATGTGGTGTTGGTGACAGAGATGTGCTCAGTTTAGCCCCTTTGTTGTAAATACACTTTGTATGTGATGCATTCACTCATTTAAAAAGCTGTACATGGACAAATTACCAACTGATATAAAAATCATTTTGTGGAATATTTAAGAATATTTGTCCTTGGAAGACTTTGCTTTGCCTGGAAATGAACAGAAATCTATTGTTGCTGATCTTTCACTCAAATAAAGCTCTTAATGATCAATATTTTGGATCTTAAAGATCTCATAGTTCCATATTCTAAACTTTGCTCTTAGACTACAGGTTTATATGGTCAGTTTCTGGAAATAGAGCCTTGAGTTATCAGACCTTTCTCTTGTGAAACAGCTACTAGTTTAGGTCCAGGAAGCAGACACCCTATCTACTTTTAAGATTAGGTTTAAAAATGTACTTTTTGATAGATCTTTGGATTAGATTGGGCGACCCTTATTCACCCTTTTAGTTCTGCTGCCACAGGTTTAGGCTGCTGGAGGATGTTCCCTATTTTTCTCTCCTTACTATTGTATAAATATCTGAAATTATTGTTGTCATCAGTTTGTGTTTCTCAGCACATATCCCCAGCCGACCCCTCTTTCCTGACCTGTCTACCCCCAACTGGTAAAAACAGATGATCATCCCTCCTGAGCCTGATTCTACTGGGGTTTTCCTTCCTCTTTTAAAGGGAGTGTTTCCTCTCCACCACCGGTACATTAGGATGGGGGACTGAATTTGACACTGCTGTTCCATTAAGGCAATTATTTTTATATGAATTGGCTTTTGTGAACACATTATTATAAAGTGGATTAACACGGATCATATGAATTAGCCTCTATATTTTAAGTGGATTATAATTGGAATAGGATTAAATTGGACTCAGTCTGTGAAAGTGCCTAGAGACGATGTTGATGTGATTGAATTATTTATGGGATGGACTCACTCTTTTCTATGACTATAATGCATACAGTGGCGTACACAAGTTTACATGCACTCCTATTAAATACAAAAAAAGAAAAAAAATCAGCTGTCAGTGAAATAATTTGAAATTGAGAAAAGTAATTAAAATTTTAAAAAAATTATGAAAAAGATTACACTGATCTGAAATTGTGGTTCAACAGAAACATTAAAAATAAACAAACAAAAAATAAAACAAGCAAAGAAGCTGGATGGGGCTCCTGAACAAAAATTTTATTGAGGTTTTGAGGCAATCACTGCAATCAAGTGTTTGTTTGTTTGTTTGTTTAAATTAATTTTTAAAACCACAATTCAAAATCAATGTTTTATTTTACTAAATTATAATTTAATATTTTTTTAATTTGTTGTTTGCTACTTTTTTCAAATTATTGTCATTTGAATTTAATTGTGTGGGTTTTTTTTTTAATAGGAGTGTGTAAACTTTTGTAAGCTGTATATATAAAAAATAAACAAAATGCAAACACACACTCTTACCTGAGCTCACTAAACCTGATCACGCCCTGCTGGCCACCAAGGTATGATCAGGTATGATGGTTGCCATTTGTCCCAGGATGATGTCATTTCCTCCCCTCCATCTCACCATATAAAAAGGGCGCCGTTGCGATGAAGTGTTGGTAAGGAAACCGGGGAGGACGGAGGCTGCCAGGTCACCGATGCCGCAGAAAATTTAGCTCTCCAGAAATACCGAAAGGCAGCTTACTTTTGTCCAGAATGAACCCGTGATTAACCGACCTCTCTTCAAAAGAAGGAAAATCCAACCTTCAGATAAAAGCTTCGCTGTTTTGTTTTATTCCTGGAGAGCTCAATTCGCTTCGTTTCCAACATGATCGGGAGAGGATTGTTTCTTCTGACTGTTTTGTCTAACTGCGGTAAGAAAACGCGAAACCTCATTAAAGTTAAGTGGTGTGACGAGATGAACGGTGTGTTTAGAGAAATCTTCATCACAAGAAGTGGCTGCAAAGGTTTCAGCACCAAGGACAGCGACGAGCACATCTTTAGATGCGGCGGAGGATGGAGGGAGTTCACCGTCACCTCTGTCACATTCAGTCCCGTTACGAACAGTTTCTTCGTAGCACAGCTTGTTGGGGGGGAAAAAACCATTAGATTATAGAACAGTTGTCATAAAAACTGAAAATTCGTGTTTTTTCTTGCTTCTTTTGCAGTTCTGTCATTGCCAGTGACTTCTAGTCAGCTGGAGAATGCAGACGTAGAGGTAAGATTTTTATCTTTTGTGGTATCAATTAGAAATGTGGTATGACTAGAAATGCATCATTCTTGTATTTTACCTCTAAGCACACTGTTCACCGGGGGCTATCTCAGTTTGACTTTGTTTAGATCAATAAAGACCCATTTAAGAGCAATTGAGAGCCTTGACCTCCGGGATTTGGCATGACAGGATCCATTTCACAGAAAAAGGAGTGTTGGCTATTTTTTATTTTTTATTATTTTTTATTTTTTGAATAAGAAGACTAGAATATAAATGGGAGATGGGGACAATCTGAAAGATGGATGAGTGAGTAATTCAAAGATCTGGCATATAGATATCAGAGCTCTTTTTTAAATATGAGTGAAAGACCATCAGGCTCTTGGGATTGGTTGGCACTGAAAGCACAAAGGAGCTGAACTGATTTTGATCTCTCATCTGAGGAATTTCTTATCTTTGAAAATCCAATGAGCTGTGCTCAAAAGCAGCAGGGAAATTCTAATGTTTATCACCATCCTTAGTTCAATGAAATTGCTTCAGCATCACAGTTTATTTTTTCGCTTGAGTTGTTTTATTGATGTGTTTTTATCCATTCAACAGATTAAATTCTTTTCTTTTCTATCTTTTAGGCACAAGTTTTAAAAAACTGAGATAACGTTCGTGTTTTTATAAAAAAAAAATCTCTTCATTGTCTTTGCTCTCAGGTGATGAAATGCATTGTGGAGGCTTTGGCAGATGTGTTATCGAGGCCGCACATCATGCCTGTCAGTCAGGAGTGTTTGATCACACTGAAGACAGGTAGGAACAAAGTGAACAGACTTCCAAGGTTTATGGACAAGAAACTGGCTCACGCTGGCTTAGAAGTGTGGCACTATGAATGTCTGATTAGTTTTGATTAAATCAACATTTATACTGAAAGCATTAATGTCTTTTTTTTACATATTCATGCATAAATGTCCCTTACAAAAAGCATATACAAAAATGTTGTATTTACAGTCATCTGGCTGTTTTTATGCTGCCATACTGTATAACATGTGTGTAACACTGCCACATACAGCAGAGTTAATTGCCAAAGATTTGTCTGTCCCTAAATGTGCCAAAATCAGCACATGTACAGTAAATCCTCATCATTTCTACATGATGTGATGGAGTAGACTATTGACTCTCTAGACTATTAACTTAAGCCTGGTTTGCGAGCACACCAAACTTTTATACCTTGTACAATGACATTAATTAATTTTATTCATTCATGACGTCTGGATGTTTGGTATTCATGAATGAGTGTCAGGGAGACAAATTTAAATAGCAGGACTATACACTAAACCTTTAAAAACATGATTGTTGAAGGGATTGTTTGCATAAAATAGTAACTTTATTTCAATGAATCTTGCTTGTTACTTTGATAACTGTTGAAAATCTTGAAAACTGAAATGCCAAATTCATTATCATGTTCAATTTTGCCACAGCTAAACCCTTGAAGAAAAAATTTTTTTCTTCTAATGTGCAAAACATTCATATATTGAGCGAAAACAATATTGTTTTAATACCAAAAGAGTGAATAAAGTCCTCACATACAACAGAATGTATAATGGCATCCAATTTGATGAGCTTCACTCATGTTCCTACTCCTCCAAACACTTAAATAGTCCACTATTCTCAAGATGTAATCAGATATAAAGACTTTCCACTGTTGCCAAAGGCCTGCTCTGAAGGGAATTGTGGGATTTCTATTCACAGCAATAAGTACTTAACTTTTCTGCTGAAAGCAAAGAGCCTTGACATTCAATCCAAATATAAAACGGTACTTATAATTAGCAAATGTTAGTTTTTTTTCAATATTCTGATGTTCAAAGCATTAATGTCTTATCTATATTCTCTTCAAACTTCCTTCTCCAGGTGATTAAGTTGGCAACACTGTCGTAAAGTCATTGCGGTCATACGCAAATAGAAATAAAAACTGCGTGTCTCTAACCGATAACCTCCATACTCTGCTTCCATCATCAGGTTAATTGACTGGATGAAAACCTGATGCAGAGGATAAAACATATCACTCAGAGGAGACGATTCGGTTACATGGTCATTGTTTTACCTTGATGCTGTCCTTGCTGGAAAGAGAAATCAATGAGAGTAGTACTCTTCCAGAGTTTGCTTCTGAGCAGGCGCTATGTGGGAGGGGAAACTGTACACCAGCAGATGGATGGAAATAAGGGAGAGTGGGAGAGATGAGAAAGAAGGAAGATAGCAGAATTATACAAGAGCACAGAACAGAGCAGGAGCCTTTTGCTATTGCTGCTACCTATAGTTTGCAGTGCTGTTTTTAGGTCAGCAGAAAGTCCAGTGCTCACTGCTGCTGTAATTCATTGGGGGACTCTCTATGAGCCAAATGATTAATTGTGCACTTGCTCTGAAAGCAGTAAATTCCAGGGCTATTAACTTTGATGAATCCACCAAAGCAAATCGCTGAGTCCTTTGAAAACATGAAGCGGAAACAACATACACCTGTACACTTAACCCCCTGCTGGGTCCTTATTCCTTTTCATCTGTTCCTTTTCTCTTTTAATGAGCTACTTCACCACTTGCATTTTAATTTTTTTGTGCATTTTTGCAGATGACAGGCTCGTTGCCATCCTTCGTCATCACAACTTTCTGAGGGAGCTGCAGGAGATTGCTGTTCAAGGTGAGTCACCAATTACTCATAACTGTTTGTTTGTGTGCTGAATGTGCATGTTTATACATGCAGATAAAGACGATGGAGTAGGCACAAAGCTTGAGTAACTTATTTCCAATTAAAGGTGATCAGGAGAGAGCTAAGATGCAGGGATATGCTGATGTACCAGCTCCAACGACACAAGCCCTTCAGACTACAGATGATTCTGCTGGTGAGTCTCCTCGCTGCCTTGGATTGACAAGTAACTCTTTGGGAGACTAATAAGCAAGTAGTAAAAAATCAGCGTCACTTTCTTTTTTCTTCTTTTCGTTTTTTTTTCTCTTTCACTATCCCACACAGGCTTTTCTGTCTTCCATTTAAAAAAGCTATAAATAAAATATATATATATATATATATATAAAAAAAATCAGCGTCACAATCCTTTGTGTGTTTCTCCCCTATTTTACGTTTTCAGCGAAGCAGAACTGAAGAACAGGGGGAAAAAAGTGCTGAGGGGAATCTAAAGTCTGCTGATGTTTTGTTTTTTTTCCTTTAAAAAGTCTGCTGATGTGGTTTTTCCAAGCTGAGATTCTTCAACATGATAAAACACCTGGCTTTTTTAGTCGCTGCAAGACTCCCTGTACGCATTATAGCATGGTTGATGTCCAGATTCTCTCCATCAATCAAAAACACACAAAATTCTGCAGTTATATGACACAGTATGGCTTCTGCAATGCTTCTTCGTAAGCACTGACTTTTGGAATTAGTAGAAAATCAGTTTCTTGAAGTAAATGTAATTTCAGCGCTTCTCTGCTTTCAGATCGATCCATGTTGGAGGCTTTAGGAGGCCCTGGTGAAAGATCCATCCTATCCCAGAGGAAGAGGACAGAAAATGGAGACGGAAGAGAAGAGAAAGATGAGAGCAGGGAAGATGGAGGGTCGCAGGAAGACAGTGAAGCAGCAGAAGTGCAAGTGAAGAGAGGGAAAGATGAGGAGCAGGTTGAGGCTGAAAAGAGGGAGGAAGATGCAGATGACGAGGAACATGATGAGAAACGTGCAAATCCAGAGGAGATTTCAGAGGAAAAGAAGACCATGGATAAGAAAGGCACGTTGATGTTTCTACTTTTTAACTGTAACGAGTAGAAATGACACAAAGCGATGTTATGAAACATGGATGCTCAGATTTTAAGCTTGATAGACACACCCACTCAAGTTAGATTTATTTTTGCTCAAGAAATAAAGGAGATCTTAGCAAATTAAAAGTATAACATTGACTTGAGGTGGACGGCTGAATTTTGAGATGGGGAGAGTGCATAAAAACTGCCTTGTAAATGGAACTGCCTGCCATCACACAGCTCACTGATTGATGGAAGTACTTCCATCTACATGATGAATTTCATCCCCCTCAGAGGGGGACTAGAGGCATTATGGCTGGCATAGTGACAGCGCACCAAGAGAACTGATTAAGTTACTGTGTGTCCTAAAATTCAAATCAGCTGGTGCACATGGCTACAGCTGGTGATTATGCTCAGTGTAAGACTGCAGTCAAGATGTAGCTTTTTTGTCCAGAATTTTCTAAACACAGTGAAATACACACACCTATCTTTTATGAAAAGAATCAAAGCCAAGTCATCTGATTGCTCCAGTTATGCTATTAATTCCTATAAAGCACAGCTAGCAGTCCTGAGAACAATGCTGCCAGCTGGCAGGAAATTGTTCATTACAAGAAGTGAAATTTTGCTGATGGTGGCGTCTGTTCTGCCCCTGATCTGGCCTCATTCTTTATCTTTTATATTTAAAGGTGATGAGTTCGATGAAGAGAGGAACGCTTCAAGAAACAAACCAAAACAAATGAAGTCGGAGGAGGAAAATCAGGGGGAGAAAAACAAAAAATCTTCACTTTTCTCACAAAAACATATGGGCGAAGAGGAAGAGGAGGAGGAAAGTAAAAGTAAACAGTGGAACAAAAGGGCCAAGTTTTTGCATTTGAAGAAGAAAGCAGTTGGAAAAGAGGCGCAACAGCTCGCCAATCAGCACGAAGCGCCTCATCATTCAAAAGAGATCATGGTGGAAGAGATGGAGGAAGAGAGGAAAAAGAAAAGAGGGGTTCAGAGGAGTCCAGAAGAGAAGGAGCTGCAGATGATAGCTCGTCGGGTGCCAGAGGAAAAGAGGGGGATGGAGGAGGAAGGGAGCGCTAGCAGAAAGCCAGAGGTGCGCTTTCCACTTCTATTTATGATAATTGCATCATGACTGTTTCAGAAAAGCTTTCATGACTTCATAGTATGACATGTTTCAGGGGTCTTATGTGCTGTTTCCTTCCCTATTTTCACAAAGCATGTTATGGGGGTATATATGGATTTATAGGTATCCGTTTCCACATTAAGATGATACGGAAACTTTTCTAAGGGCAAGATTAACATTTAACCCTTAATAACATAAAGGTAGAATACAAAATGGCAATTTGGCTTTCTTATGTTTGATGAAAAAGAGCAACGACATTTATTTAGTAAACATTTTAGTACAAAATGGGCAACATACAGTAAGGTCCTAATGTGCTGTCACCAGGAGGCAGCTAGTTTAGACTGACATGAGCAAGGGTTTGATCTCTAAAGCTTAATATGCCATATAATATGTATAATCTTATTGCCCCTATACATAGAGCATATATAAAGCACATAGATGCATTTAGGAAAGAATCATGCAAGCTGTTTCTCCCATTTTCACTGATCTAACCTAGTTTTTATGAACATATTGAAATGTCTTATTTCCTGGAATAAAGAGAAAAGAGTATTTCAGAAGATGCGTGACTATTCTGAGAAATAGTCGTGAGCTTCTGCATCTACAGTATATAACGAGGCAAATTTTTGCTCTTTGTTTTGTCTGCAAGCTCAAGGCCAAATACATTTAGTATGGTAGGAGAATGTAGAGTTATTTGTATAGTTAGACTCCCATGAGATAAAAATGCTGCAACCTTGGCAGCATGTTCAAAGGATTTTATTTACACTGTGATGGCCTTCATTGCCACAAACCGTTGCACAACTTTTGTCCCTGTGAGGTTAAACTAGACCATTCTGACTGTAGTGTGTCCTTGCTAATAACTTGAACAGAAAAGTATGAAAGAAATGCTCATATTACATGATATTCTTACATGTTTTCTTTTCACTATTCATGCAGGAGCCTGAAATTGAAAGCCTGGCTGCCATAGAGTCAGAGCTGGAAAATGTTGCCCAGAAACTCCACGAGCTGCGGCGAGGCTGAGAGAGAGACTTGCTCGAGTTTACCATTGCAACCTTTTTCTGCCTTCTCGTCCTCCTCCGCTTTACCAGATGCCTGGTTTCCACAGATAGATTGTGTGAATGTGTGACAAGATTTTATCTCTCTATTTTTCTCGAGGATGCAACAATTCTGCAGCTTCTATTGTGACATTCTGTCTCTTACATAGAGTAGCATACTGTAGATTGCAGCTAGACTCGCATACTAACACCATACAGATGCACAAGGGCTGTGCATTCAAATGCATTGAGAACACATGCAGATTCCTTAGGAAACATTTTTGTTCTCTGACAATCATCTCTACTTCTGCACATGCATCTTTTCTGCTTTTCTGGTTCTTTTAACATTGAACATTGATTCATGTGAAAGGTTGAGGTTTATCCAGGTATACACACCTCATCAAGGTGGGGTTGTACAGTAATGGCATATAAACGTGTACAAAGTTCTTTTTGGGACACTCATTGTTAAATAAAAAGAAGACACTGTAGAAGCTTACCTGTTGTGATAGACACAGTTGATTCTAATGAAGCCAAGGCAATAAGTACGGATTTTTAGCAGAAATATGACTGGATTGTATTCTGAAATTGTACTGGATTTGTCTAAGAAAATAAAATAATTGAATCAGGACATCCCTGTTTTGGTAAAATTATTTTAATGCCTTTAAATCAAAATGAAAAACTTAATAAACTCTGTATACCAATGAATGTTTAAGAGTTTAATGGACCCTTTAGCTTGTGAAACTGATCCTTTTTTTCTTTTTTTCACCATATAGCATCCATTAGATCTAAGAGATTCTGCCAAATGAAGTTATTTACCAAAGAATATACTGTATGCATACAGTTTACAGTGTATACTCACACAGTTAAATGTGAAACCAACATTGTAATGCAAAAAACACATCACTTGTGTGTAGTTTGCACTTATTTGGTTGTGGGCGAGGAAATTGAATATATGAATCATCAGCATTACATATTTGTTGTTTGCACTATCTTTTCACTTTTAACAATTTACAACATAGTTCAAGCATCAATGTTAAAATTTTAGTGTTTATTAAGTTTTAAGCTGAAAGGTCCAGCATAAATCTAAATAAAGTATGATGTTTATGATTCTTGCTTTGTGCTGTCAACAGTACGGAGTGCTTTTGCTCTTGTGCAATGTGGGCAGAGGAGAAGCTGATGTGCAAAAGTTCAGCTTCACTTGGCAGCTTTTGTAAATTTTTAACCAGTTTCTACCTGTGTCCACAGCTGGGAAGTGGTTAAAAATTGAACACTGTATCTGCATGTGCTGGAAAGCCAGACAACAACGAATGCAGATACAGTCTTCATTTTTCTCTATGACAGAGCCAAGCTGTGTTACACAGTGAGCTAAGCAACATAAAGAATTTACATGCAAGTGGATTTGCATTGCTTGATAGGAAATTCTGTACATTTTATTAACAATTGTGTATTTTAGAGTTACTGACCAACACTAATTCCCTTAAATTGTTTTCTGAACATTTCATATGTGGTAATCCAAAAAGCAAATGTTAATCCTTTTGACAAGCTACTGCAACCATGTGTCAGATGGGCTTTAGTAATAAATAACATCAGCATACTATATTATGACCCGAGCATAAAGGAGAAAGTCTCAATGTTTGGAGATGTGGTAAAATATTCATGTTGATGGAATGGAAAAGACACCAGATGGCGACACTGGACCATCTGAAGTCCTTTTCAGAAGCCTTTATAGGGCACCACAGACCACAGTCGAGTGGGAACTTTTTGTTCTTTGCAAGCAACTTCAGGTTTTTTTTTTTTTTCCAACATTGATGATAAGTGATCAGTTTTGAGCACTTGTCTTGGTGTTTGTTGTATAAAAAGTCAAAATTTGTTACTGTTTGTAGTTCACAGCAGTGAAAGATGTTGCAGAAGTCCTCAGCAGAACTGTCATATTGAACATCATTACATGAAGCAGTTTTGTTGTGCTGATAGCTTTAATATTGGTCCCTTGCAGTTAGCTTAACGATGAACTTGCTTTGTGTATTTGTTTCACTTCAGCTGCACAGCTGATAGTGACTGAGTGGAGCCGATTACCACATACTGTAAGATGATGAGGGTTCTTTATTTCTGTTTTCAGTTGCAAGTATCAGAGAGGTTAAAACACTGCTTTTTTTGTAAGGTGAGACTAATTTGATGTGTTTTTCAAAAGTGAGGACAGAAAATGACTAGAAATCCCATTTGTATAAAAATATAAGATTTTATTTTCTGCTACAACGTGAAACATGTAACATTTTTGTCACACTTCTCAATAAAATAGTAAAAAATACAGTTGACAAAAAAATACATTACTGATACATTTTGAAGCACAGAACAAATTTGGCTTTTTTAAATTAACTTAAACTGTACAAATATATACACAATTTACATATCAACAATAAAAAAAGGAATGAAATACAATTCTTCCAGTCTGTTCTTCTACCTTTGTACAAAATAGATGCTTGGTTTCTTTCTCCTGACCTGAATTGGTAATAGTCAACACATGTTTTTAACTTTTTTTTTCTCAGTGCCATGGCAAAGCCCACTGTGTTCCATATCTGACCCTCCACTCTGCACGCTGCTTGCTTTCTCATCCTCATGTTGGGCGGAAACTCTGACCTTTCCTCCACTCTGAAAACAGTGAACAGCATACACATAAGGCTGACATTCAGGCCTGCACTTTTGCAGACACACACGCTAACATCACACACACACACACACACACACACACACATGGACATATTCAGACCCGTTTGGACGGTGAAGCACTGCTTTGCTGTGGTCTGTATGCTCCCTTTTACAGCTGCGAGTTTACAGGTCTGGTCCTGGACTTAGGGTGGGGGGGACTAATTAGACACCTCGTTTAGAGAGGAGGCCACCGTTCAGATATGGTATAAAACTGCATACAGCAAAATGGACGGGTTTGTAAAAAGGATTTCAAGGGGAATGGGCGGAAACCTGGCAGTAGGTTTGTCAAGAAGGAAAAGAAACAAACAAAAAAAGTTATAGTGCAGGAATCTCTTGGGGCTGCCAGGCAACCCTCTGTCTGAGTCTATGTGGCTGATCTGCATCTGCCATAAAACTAAAAAAACAAAACAAACAAAAAAATACAGACACCAAGATTAGTGTCTGGGCTACTTTTACACTGAGAGCATGGCAGAAATAAAATGTAAAAAATATATATACTGAGCTGCAAATTGAGATGGAGTTCTGTTTGTTTTCAAGTCATAAGCTCTGGTTGTCCCTCAGAGGCTCACGCCATGTCTCCGATCATCTTCTTGTAATACATGGACTCGAAGATGTCGTTCTCCCCAGGACAGTTGTAGTGGCAGGCACAGGACTTGATGAACATCATGTGCTTCTTCATGACTTGCCCATCTGGACATTTGAACTCCATGGGCAGGGTGGTGGTCCTGTGGGGGGTGCAGCAGCGGCCATCCAGGCAGACGCCACAGAACTTTGGCCTGTAGGATTTGGTGGTGGTGCAGCCTGAGATCTCAAACTTCATGGGCTTGGACACTCTTGGGGTACGGATGCACTTTTTTCCTTTCTGCAGGAAGACATTGAGAGAAGGAACAACTTTAGCAGACGTTCTTTGGGGTTTACATGCTGTTATTATATCTGTGGTTTATGACCAATGTTCTCAAGCTAGAACTCACCCTGATGCTTTGTTCCAGCTGTGACTCGCATGGTCGCACCATGCACAACCGGGTCTGTTTCTCTAGACGGCAGTCACGGTTGTCATTTGTGACCCTGGTAGAAATCCCAAGGCCGCAGGTCTTAGAGCAGGCGCTCCATTCAGTAGTCTGAACCAGGCAGTTCTCCCTCATCATATTAGGATCTGGGCCATAAATCTCTTCTTCCCTGAATGCTGTAAATACAGGAGGAAACACTTCATTAGAGAAACAATCCTGATTAAATCTCATTGTTGGATAAAGATCAAAGGAGTAACTTTTTTGCTGCTAAGAGAGACAAGCTCACCAGGCAAAGCAGAGCCCACAAAGGTGTTTTTGTAGGGAGAATCACACTCCCACTCCTCGCAGCACTTTCCAGGTACTTTGACACGCCTCGGCATGGGGCAGTCTGGACTGGGCAGCCGGATGTCCATGGAGCAAAGTGGGACACAGCCCACTGCTCCATCCAGACAAGTACACTGGTACTTGCAGCTGCTCTGGAAGGTTTCCCCACTCTTGTACACTATGCCGCCAAAAACACAGGTGGCTCCCTCTCGAGCTGTTGGGCACAAATGGCAAGAGACAGGTCATGATTTGGCTTATGCATTGAGGATCTTTATGGTGAAAATGTGTGCTGATGCAGTAAGAAGCAGGGAAATTCCAGCTATCAGCTGCTCACCTGTGCACACGCCTATGCGTCTGTTGATGGGGGCACCGAAATCACAGTAGAGGCCTTTGTGTGGGTCACAGACATCTTTTTCAGTGCAAAGCTCCCCCATTTGTTTGGCACACACCCTGCAGCAGCCACAGCCATCCAGCACAAGGCTCACTCCTGGGGGGCACTGAGGAGGCATGGAGGGACACGAACACTGACCACTACACTCCTGACCAGCAGCCTGAGAACAGAGACACATGCTTGGGTAAATATCATACACATGGTGCCCTGAAGACAGAGATATATCACATTTATAATAACATGATGTTATTCAAAATTAGGGCTTATTTTTTGGCAAATGCAAAGTTAAATGCCAAATATTACACTTACAGTTAGGCTTGATATACATTATAAGGCTTAACACAAAAAGAAGTATTTTTGGCTTACCATGTATGAGAACATGACACACAGCAGAGGCAGCAAGATAGTCTTCTTCATCCCAGCAGACATCTTTTCTAGTTTCTAGTAATAAATTCAGATTCTTCCAAAACCTTCGTGGAGGAAGTCTTCTCTTAGTCTCAGAGTTTGAGCTTGAAAACTTCTTCTGATCAAGTTGATCTCTTGTCTCGTTTGTTTCAGAGTTTTAATCTGCTGCTCCGGTCTCGGTCTTTCCTTTTCTTTCTTGGTGTAAGCTAGAGTTTAGCTTCGGTAGAAGAGTTGATCTGAGTTCTGACTGCAGAGTCGAGCTCCCTTTATACTCGCTGGCCCTCTCAGCACGTCACTGGGGGCTGAATGGAGAGCCAGCCCTGGACAAACATGGACATACTTGGCATTCTTTCCTCGCTTCCTGACCCCCACTCCAGACATCCCGCATTCCTGCCGTCTGAAGGCAAGGCTCTACTGCTCGGCCAAACAACACTGTCTCTCTCAGAGCGGCTTTCATCTGGAATGGGAGGTTAAGTCTGGTTAGAGGCCTGGGACCCCACACTGGGAATTCCTGAAGACTGACTTCACAAACAGACAGCCAGTCCCTATAAATATTAAATTTAAAAAAGGAAGGAAAGAAAAGGAAAAGGCAGCACAGTTCAAAAGTAAAGCCACAAATAACTGCACATGAAAGAGGAAGATTAAAAAAAAACAAAAAAAAACAACAGGTAGAAACTAATTAAGATGCACACAATCATAAAATAAACAGACTGATGTGTAACAGGTGGTTAAGACTTTAAGCCCACAACAGCATTCCATAGGCTTGGCTTCAAAAGAACGCAGACAGTATGTACTTTGGTAAATTAGCAGTGAGCGGTTGGGGAAAGGAAATCATTGGAGTCATTAACTTGAACTGGTTATCTATCAAGGTGCTCGTTCCAGAAAAGACTTGGAAACGGTTGTCTTGTAACTTTTTATTCTGTCCTTGTGTGGTTATGTCTGGGAAAGTGCAGCTGCATTTTTCTGCACTGACTTTTCATCGTTTAAACACATCGAGAGAACATTATGATCTCTTCAACATGAGGGAAGCATTATGAGCACAAATGCTCATTAATGTGATGCAAAGAATATGCTGTGATTGGCAATTTTATTTCATTTTTCTTTTTAAGTAGTATCGGTTGCCAGATTCATCCAAAAGGGGGAAGGAGGTGGGTAGACTCAGTGGGCTGCAATCTGTAACTTAACCACTGGATGTCACAAAACTGTCCACATTGCCCTTTAAAGTTACAGTCCATGTTAAAATCCTCTATAACACAAGTTTAGCTTGTTTTTGCACTGCAAGTGGTTTAACCTACGGTAATTCTTTATGACAGATATATCAGTATATAATGTCAATGCAGTAGTAGCATACAAGCTGGTTGTAGTGTGGTTCTAACTTCTGTGTATGTAACATTCTTCAAAAAATACTTTATGTAATGAGTAGAAGGAAAAAATACATACTTCTTCAAAAGATTTCTTCCTCTACTTTTTCTTTTTGGCTGTTTCCTTCAGGGGTGACCAGAGCAAATTGTCTGCCTTCATCCCCATCTCAGTGAAATTCAACCGATTCACATATTGATTTGGCATAATGTAAAGTAGGTTTTATATCAGATGCACTTTCTGACACGACTTTCTGCATTTATCCAGGTTGGGACCAGCACAAGGGGGAGACTGGCTCATGATGGCTTAAGGCTGCATTACATATTCCACTATTGGTGCAACAATAATTATACTTAAAAATTCCACTGCCGTAAATTAGAGCCAACCAATTCTAAGCTGCATCTTGTACTATACTATTTCAGTATTTTGTACAACTACATATGACTATTTTTTACTCTATATAACTACAGAGTGTCTTTAAGTGTACTTTAAGTATAAAAGTTAGAAACTTTGAACAATTTGTTTATGTGCTACTTTATTCTGTAAACTACACAATAAGTAAAGTACAAGTATTGCAGGAGTTGCATACAGTACTGGTTATGAAAGTACAATTACTACAGTATGTGCTCAGTGAACTAAAAGAATGCACCATGTATACTTATAAGTGTTTTAATGTGCATTTGATATCACAGTTTTGTCTTATAGCTGAAGTTCAGGTCTGCTTACAGTGCAGCTTTACTGTTTTGTTTTAACTCATAAGTAAACAACTTTAAAGATCTTAAATATCTAAATAATCAAATTCAAATTACACTCCTAGTTTTTGTTTAAAATATATTCTGTTTTATTCTATTTGACCTTTATTTTACCTGGCAATACATTTAAGAACCAATTCTCATTTGCAAGCATGTCCTATATGCTATACAAACTGCATTTTTGACAAGTGTATTATGACATTACAGCTGATTAAAACTCTTTTTTGTAAACTTTTTTAGATGAAGCTCAACATCAATTTAAAAGAAACGGGCGGTGTGTTTATTTTAGTACTGTGTTGCATCTCCGTATCACACATCAACTGAAGAAACAGACTAAAGACAAATGTTTTTAGTTTCCCAAATGATTGCTAGCTGATTTGAACTCTGAGCTGCTTTCCTTACTTCTGGAAAAAGCAACACTTCTTTAGGGTTCTGTTGAAGCAAAGACTGGAGATCGTATCTCACATCTAACAGGACATCTTGACTCAGGTCTGGCTGAATGATGATTAAGAAACCGGAGTCGACTGCAGTGAAAATGCTGCCTGGCCCATGAAGGCACACAGGCCAGATCTGAGGAGAATGAGAAGGCTGCATGTTCTTTGCCTTCTCACCTGCCTAATGAGGTTTAGTCTGTGATGGACTTGAAAGGCCAGGTGTGCCCTGTCCCTGGCTAGGCTTATTTTACTACATCAAACCTAAAGTGGAGGTTTGCAGGAAAGAGGCTAGACGGAGGTTTGTGTATTTTTTTTCTTTTAAAAAAAGGGGGATCACACACCAGGCTAGACTCTTATGAAAGGCGGCACTGCTCTTTCTCCAGCCAGCAAATCGGAAATGAAAAACTCCCAGAGAAACCTGGAGCTGAAGGAATGTGAGTGTGAAGCCAGCAGACTGGGCTGTTACTACAGAGGAAGCTTCCCCATATATGGACGTCTGCTCTTTTCCTAATAAGGATATGTTCTTTCCATGCTGGCTCAGTACAGTAGGGACTCCTGCCTGACCATCTGACCACAGTAGTGAGTGAAAGTGTGGTGTTTGTGTAAAGTCCTGCATCTCTCCCTGTCAGGCTGATGGAAGAAAATGTGTGTGCTGTCTGTCATTACAGCCCCAGGACCCCAAACTGTAGTTCTACGATATCTAACGGAAACAGCTTGATGCAGGAACGTGCTTCTGACATACAGCAAACAACACGCAGGCATAGCTGACATTTTTATCTCACACATAGAAAAATCTACAGCAGTTTTTGTCAGACTGTTTTTAGTTGATTCATCCTCCAGTACAGGAAATTCTTAGGGGGCCGTTAATGAATCCTTTTGTTTTCTGTTCACGTATTTGGTTATATTCTTGTGTTTTCCATAAAGCCATCATGAATCTTTTTGAATACATGATTGGTTTTGTATCCTGTATCTGACAATATACTGATTCATTTAGGGTCTATTTAGTCAGCAAAAGGCACCTTAGCATCAAAACTACAAGCCTGCCTTTCTCTGGATGTTGTTATGATGCTGGTTGTTTTGCCATCAGGCTGAATGACTAAGCTTTGCTCATGAGCGTTGGGCTTTCCTGTGCTGAGTATCAGCAGGCTGACTGGCTGCACACTCACTGTTTTTGCAGATCTGGATGTGTGGATGTGATGGCTGGAGCCAAAGGAAACATATGGCTCTTGTGTGTGGTAGGCACAGATATGTCAAGGCTAAGTATAGACAGAGATATTTGTCTAAGAGAGTTGCTGCGGGTTAAAATCAGTAATGGAGCTGCGGTGGTGTTACAATATCAGGGGAGTCTGCGCTGCTTTGTACTTGTTGGCATGGCTGTTATTAAACACATGTGTGAGCTAACTGTCTGACCTTTTAACACTTTTGAATATGCTTTGTTCATTGTGCTAAAAGTCTTTGCAGGCCTCTTACAGTCACATTAAATAAGGAAAATGAGTGTCACCATGTTAGCTAGTTGCTAGCATCATAATGTTCATGTGATGTTATAACCACATCTGCTTTACTTTAAACTGGTGAATCTTGTGTTCTGTTTATACCCCTGTCATGCAGTACGGGACATGTAGTGCAGATCTTTTCTTCTGTTTTTTTTTTTTTTTGTTGTTTTTTTTCTTATTTTTTTTTTTTAGGAAACAGTGTTCAAGAGTGGTGAGACTAAATCAAAAGCAAAGTTTACAACAAATCAGAGTCTACAAATAGACTTAATGAAAAATACATGTTGCCTAATAGGATAATAACAGGAATTTTGTATTGTGCATCATGTAGCTAAATGTTTTAATAACACTGGATGTTACACATGAACAATACAAAAGTTTTCTTCTTTTTTTTATATACATAAAGTTCCTGGTTTAAACCTAAGTTGGGGCATTCTTGTTATGAACTCTGCATGTTCTTGCAATGCCTGTATGGATCTCCAGGTGATGCAGCTTCCTTGTACAATCCAAAGAGATGTTTGTTAGCTGAATTGGTGATTTTAGTAATTGTACAAGTGTGAGTGTGACACTTTTTTGATCCTGTTACTAAAGCCACTTTCAGACTTGGATTGTGAAACATGAGCTGTACAGTCCATCCGCTCCTTAACCGGACTCGTCTTTTCAAACATGCCACTTTCTTGTGGGCTTACTGTATCCAGGGTGCTTTCAGATATCAGGAAATGTTGCAGGTAAATCAGCACAGCCACGCTCTCCCTTCAACCCTGTCCGCAACATTTTCTTGTGTGTTCAGCCAGACCGACGTGCCGCAACATTTCTGCTCTTATGACATGGAGGCCAGTCGGTACATGTCCGCTACATCTCCGAGGTAAAAGACTAGAACGCATGTCTGAATGCAAGTGTTACAAAGGTCAAACTCTGCACTATTACCACTTTCCAGCACAAGTTTGAAAGGGGCTTATGCCTCCAATTGATCATGCGCCCTGGCTACTTGGCCACAGGGATATATCCCTTTAGCTGACTAGTTAGAGTGCATGATTCTCACCCAGGAATCTGAGGTACGAATCCCACCCGTGCCCTCATTGCATACCTTGCCACATTCTGGTGTTGTCAGCAGGATCCATGCAGCACTGTTAATAAGTCCATGGATTCGAAATTGGTGGCACCCTGCACAAAGCACGAGGATGTGCTTGTGGAAAGAGGGGGAGAGATGTGACATGTTTGGGTCCTGTCACTATGCAGCCGATTGATCTTGCACCTTGGCTACTTGGCCACAGGGATATTCCTCTGGCTGACAGGTTAACGTGCATGATTCTCACCCAGGAGACTTGGGATCAAATCCTACCTGTCAAATTTGGCAAGATACTCCTTACATACCTTCGGGTCACAAGGATGTGGCAAGATACGCAAGGAGGGTCCAAGTGGGATTAGATCCCCAGACTCCTGAGTGGGAGTCACATGTGCTTACCAGGGGATGTCAGTGGTTATAATCAGCTATTTTTAAAAACAGGTTTGCTGCTTATACAAGTTCAACCATGAATTATGTTTAAACACAATATGAAAAAAAAATCACTACTTAAAAACCAAATCAAACTTTATTTATAAAGCGCTTTTCCTGCCAAGGGTAACACAAGGTGCATTACATAATAATTAAAAAAAATGCATATGATTGAAGATAAAAAGCCTTCACACACCCGAGCACATACAGTAACACAGCACACCTACAAACACTCACACAAACACACGCACCCACAAACTTCGACACCCTCTTACTCCTAAATTCTGTTTCTGAACAAAAAACAAAGAGAAATTAACATCAACAGCAGTTTGATGCTGCTGTTAATGCCTAAATGTAATTAAAATGTGGTTGCATTAATCTTGCTAACTTATATTGACGAGTAAAAATGTAAACAAGGAGAAACAAGTCTTGGACTTTGTAATGAATAGTTTTTCAGGTCAGCTGTAGAAACAGTGGGACTGTTGCAACACGCTGGCAGTAATCTCAGTAGCTGTCACCCTGTCAGCGACTCTGACAGGATAATGTTATGTTTCATTGAATTTCTAAAAACTTTTTTCCTCATTAAACTGATCCTCAGCCCTTCCAGCCTTACCAAGAGATGAAACCAATATAGAGATGTTCCTAATTAAGCTCTCAGGTCATTGTGACATCAACGGTCATATAACGTGTGTGGCATTTGCAAGTCAAGGCCTGCCTTCTTCCCTGGTCCAGATTTACCCAAGTTACTACCTGCCGGTTATAGACTCATCACAGTAGTGCTCCTTTCATAGTATGTGTGTGACTTCACAAACCCACAGAAGCATGTCACCTGGGAGGTTTCCAACTTTAGGATCTGTGGAGAAGACAGATGCAGTGCCTAAGCAGGCTGCATTTTCACATGCCCACGTCAGGTACTGGTAACAACGCTTTCCTCATTTAGTCTCTCCTTCAGGCTCAGAGTGGAAATGACTCACAGTTTTCTCAAACACCTTGTGCGTGTGTTCCATCTCACCATGGATGATGATGATGTCACGCTCGATGTTGACGTCACAGTCCGAGCCTCTGTCCTGCAGGGCATCTTGTCACCGTTTCCATGGTTCCCACACACTGCCTGTATTCATTAGAGCTGCAGTCATACCTTCCCAGAACCTCCAAAGCTAAATACGAAGATAAACTTAGAATTAAAAGTGACTCCATTCAACACTAGCTCATATCCAGACTTAGATTTCTTTGTTTAGGACAAATAACTGCTCCGAAATGACCTGTCTTTAATTTTCTTTATATAATACACAATTAATTACATTTAGTGGATAGTTATTCAGGTAAGCTTTGATAAATTCATGCACACTGCTGTCAGTCTATAAGTTTAATCTAATTAAACCTTGAGGAGTAAAATGGAGCATTTCTACAATTAATCTTATTCACAGAGGTCATAATCAGTTGTTGATTCAGTTGTGGTTCACTTATAACTCTATATGTCCGTACATTTTTGCTGTATATGCATATCATAGTCATGACAACCCGGAGTGTTTTTTTCCCAAACTGGCTCCACATTTGAAGTTTTAGTTGTGTTACCTCCACTCAGCTGAATTAGACAGAATTCCATTAGCGGTAGCTGGCAGGCTATTTGAAGAATGTTCCATGGCTTTAGGCTTCAAACAAACCATCTATATACCACTGTGCAAACTGAACATGAAACCAAAATCTCAAAATGATTTTCCTGCCTGCATATTTCTGCCTCTTTGAACTTTTTGGCTGCCTGCTGAGAGACGGTAAGAGTGGAAAACTTGAAAACAACATGGCTGAAAACAGCAGAGAATTTACTCTTATTTTGTAGTTATTAATATTCATGCATTTTTGTTGTCTTCATTTGTGTTTAACCTCAGTAAACAGCCACTTATAGGGAATGGAGACCTCTGGAACAGCTCTGCCAAGACAGTAGAAAAAGTTCAGAACATTCCTGTGTCATCTGTAATATTTGTGTTTGATCAGCAAAGCAAAACAGGCTAATCAAGACATGCTGGGAAAGTGAACTGCTGCTTTTTTTTTTACAGTTTGGAGTCAGTCTGCAAAAACACTTGCAGGGAAAAATTTTAAATGTTTTGGATGGTGATCTGTGGACATTTAACAATGAAAGAGAGACAGGCCAGTTACTGACAGATGAAAGGGTTGGAGGCTGATGGAAACTTTCTGAGGCCTGTCTATGAAGAGACAAGCAGTGGAAACTAATAATGGATTTGGAGCCTGAGATGATCTGTTGAGATTTAACAATGGGGTTGGTAGGCAGATGAACTGTCAAGATGGAAAGTGTGTCTATTTAAAGCCCACAGTCGTGGAAAATGTTCAGCCTGGAAACATGCATGAGACCCAATCTTTTTCAAGAACAGCCTGCACGAAATAGTCCGGTATAGGATTACTTGGGTCAATGCTGAGGTATTATATATTTTGTTGCCAGAGGGGCATTGTTGAAAGGCGGACTGCATTTTTGGCTAAATTTCCTCATAAATCATTTAGTTAGGGAGAAATAAATCTGATATCACTTTCATCTCCTTTAGGCAAAGCATTTCTGACTGGTTGTAAAAGAAGATCACAGATGGAAACTACAGGAGCTATAGAGAGAAGGCCTGGGAACATATATAGATAAAATGAGGGGGACTGGCGGGTGGCTGAATTGTCAAAAGCAGAAAAAGAGAGTGGAAGCTATTTAAATCCTCTGTCCAGGAAATTGTTTAGACTAGAGACACTGATGAGAATTTGGGGCTGTAACTCTTTCAACAAATAACAAAAACTCATCTCAGCTGTAGATTTACTGCCACACACATGGTTTTGGAAGTCAGGTGGTCTTTACCTAAACACTGCTGCATGTGGGTCCATGACTTCCTCAGTTCTGTTTCTGTGACCTCTCAGCTGAAAGTAAAGGGGATGTTTAATCTTGGACGTTGTGCAAGTCAGCTTGGTTCACACTGTGTGCTGTTTCCTCTGGACCTCACACTGAATTATAATGGTTACCCATCAGAGATCTGGCAGCCAATACACTGAAGTTGCCCATCATCCTGAATCAGTCACCACTAATAAAAGCCCCCTCTCTTATCTAATTATGCTTCCTGCTAAGCACTTACTGTAGGGCCATCTGTTTACAAAAAAGGGGGGGGGGGGTTTTAATGAAATAGTCAATAAACTGAAAAATGGGATTATTTGCTTCATGCTCAGTATTGGATGAGAGATTCTTGCTCAAGAGGCAATCAATTAGCTTAATAATACATTCACAAAGACATATTCTATGTAACAATGGATCTGCAGGATATTCATGTAGATCAACTGATATGAACATCCTTCTGGGTGGTGCTGGTATAAGAAGAGGATTTTATGTTTGAGCAGAGAAATCTGCCAGGCATTGCTTTTGTCATCCACCCATCCAGCCACTCATCCATCCATCCATCCATCCATCCATCCATCCATCCATCCATCCATCCATCCATCCATCCATCCATCCATCCATCCATCCATCCATCTTCCAATGATACTTGGATCATTGGGAGTAGGCTATTTAATCCCTCCAGTGTGTCCTGCATGCAGGCCAGGGTCTCATCCGAGCTAGACATGCTTGCAAAACCTTCCTGGCAACCAAAACACATCCTGATTAGATGCCGATACCATCTCATTCCTTTTGATGCACAGCAGTGGTTCTACCTCCCCTTTCCTCCAGACACTAGAGCTCATTATCATATTTCTGAGGCTGAGTCCCATCACTCTGAGATGGGAAGTAATTTCAGCCATATGTGTCTGTGATCTCATCCTTTCCATTACTACCCAAATTTAAAGACACACCATGTAACTTTTAGACCTTAAAAATAGATGTTTCTGACTCGTTTTGATGCCACACCAACATTCATTATGAGCATTTTCGAGCAGTCAATGGGTGAATGGGTTCCACGCATTTTGTGTTCATATGTTGAGGCAGCCAAATATCCTCTTCAGGTTATTGTTAACATTAGCATAATTTTAATATACCCCCCACCCCGCCCCCACCTCAGTCTCAATCTCACTCCAAGCAATCTTGATAACTTACAAGCCTTGTAAAGGGCTGGTTGTTTCTGTTCTGTTTGCATCAATTTAGTACTGCAAGGTGTTTCTGAAGGATGAGGATTAATAGCGATTGTGTGTGCTGTTACTTTTTTATTCTCAAAAAATCACTTTTATCATGCAGCTCTATAAAGTAAACAGCTTGAGCACATGTTCATTCGTTCTGCTTTCCACCTGACCGCACCCTAACTTTTCTCAGAGCTTCAGTCCAAGTTGTGAATAGTTTGAACTGAAAGTCCTATTACTCACACAGAGGAGGCCATGAATATAAATACATATAATGCAGCTTTCTGAGGCCACCGCTTCCATGCAGGAATGGCAGTTCCCCCCTATTAGCTTGGCACACGACCGCATACCTCAGCTAATTAGCTTCCTGTAAAAGCCTTGAATAAAAACATTGGCTTTAATCACACGCTGCTGCTTTGTCTCATTCACTGCCAAGGTAAATATTTCTTAAAGCAGAGAAAAAAACAGACATTTTCTATGTGGGTTTCTGCTTTCAAGACAGGTGTTTGACTCCATGATGTAGCGATCCAGGTCAAGATGTTACCTTAACATTCCTCAACATCAAATAAACTCTGTATTTTTGAGCCATTAGACTTTAAAAGGCTTTCATTTAAGTTCAAGTGATTTCTTTTCCTGCTCGCTAAGGGTGCCTGAGATGTCAAACTGGTTTTGAGAGTGTGTGTTTAGTGTCTGTTTTACTAGATCGTAATTTACTGACACACAGTGGGGGAACTGGGATTTCATGCAGACTGGCGAGCTTCTACGGGATGCTTTGCTGTCAGAGCTACAAGAGGGTATCAACAAAACAATCTGATACATAGCTGATTATTTAACAGATGCCGGTAAACAACACTACTCCATTTACAGCACTTAAATCACAACAATTTAGAAGCTGTTTAAAAGCTTATTTACCTTCCAAATAAATAACTCTTCAACTTCATCTTGTTTCCTAAACACTTCAAATGAGCACATTTACCAGCTGTTGTAATAATTAGTATTTTTCTTAGTTTTCTTATTTGTTAACTCTGCTTTCTCAATAGTTCAAATAATTAACTGAAGCTATAAAAACTGAATAAAAAAGAAATAAAACACTTGCGTTTGTCATTAAGATAGCCCCAAACCCGAGGATATTACATAGACCAAGGAAACCTGTATGTTTACATTTGAAGAGAAATCTACAATTATAATTTTTTTCTGCTTTGGTTATGATGCTTATAAAGTGCCTGGTTCAGTATAGATGTATAAAAGTAACTTTAGCACAAAAATTGAGGAACTTTTCTTTGTTCAGTTATTTCTTTGTTGGTGCAACAGTTCTTGAAAATGAATCCGATAGAGCCTGTTTAGTTTTGTTTTACATGTTGCCACATTTATAAGGGCAATGCATTCGTGGAATGAACAGCAGAGTTGGGTATGTGGATGGCACCCATGTTAACTTGCTAAATCTTGTCTGCCAATGCCATGCAGCTTATCGTGCTTATTTTGAACTTCTGGTATCCCCGTACTAAGAATTGAGAATTAGGAGCCTGATTGGCAGCAGCTGTGAGCATGGGCCCTATCGCGAAAAGTCCAGAATCTACCAACCCTTCAAGATGACAACTCCAGCCCTCATAAAGCAGGGTTTATCAGAGACTACCACCTGAATTTGGGAGTGGAGAGGATGAAATGATCTGCCAGCAGTCCTGTCCTCAACCCTACTGAATAATTGTGGGATCATCTTGGGTGTGCTGTTTATACCACAGTGACCAACACAACCACATTGACTGGGGAAAATTAGATGCCATCCTAAAACAGTGTGTGACCAGCTGGTTGACCAGCATGAGGAGGATGTGCAAAGCTGTAGTGGCTCTCCCAGATAATACTGAGCTCCCTGTTTGTTAAATAAGTAAATAGTTAAATGAGATAGGTTTTAACTTCCAACTTCAATTACTGAAGCCAAAAAAAATGACACCAAACAAAGTCAATAGTAGACTAAGCTGTTTGACAGAAAAAAATATAGCAAGTTTTTCATGGTTGAAACTTATAGACACAACTCTGCTGCTCATATTATAAATGTATTTCCTTACATACATGACGCCATTTAAAAGGAAAATGAACAGACTTTGCAACGATGTAAGATTTATTGCTTAAGGGCATTGCTATAAGAAAGCGTGTAAACTTTGCACTTTTTGTGCTAAACGCATATGGTTAGGACAGAAAACTGTAGATTTTGTTGTGCAGTTTAATGTTCAGTGGTCATGGTTGTTTTCACGACCCCACATAAACAACTGCCGAACAAAACATTGTCATCTCACTTCTAGTCCAGATCTGACAAGCAGACGAACAACCCTATTAACCAGTTTCTTATGAGACTGGAATGACTGGGAAAGCCTACTCTTTGCTGCATATGGTCTTTCAATAAAGAATTATTCCAATAATTTCCAATCAAACTTCCATAAAGATGGAAGTGTTAGTCCATGAAGAAAATTCCCAAAATAGTAGTGATACAGTTCAGTCTTTTGTACTGTATGGGTGCCCCCCCCCCCCCCCCCCCCCCCCCCCCCCCCCCCCCCCCAAAAAAAAAATGCTGTATCCTATATTTCTGTCATGCAACTTTGATATTTTTGTTAGACCCTCCCTGCTTGGTCAGCAGTGATGTCTGTCCTACACCACCGCTCTGGTTTGTAGAGCCAGCTTTCTGTTATAAAGTTGTAGCTGAGATAAGCCTGACATCATCATCAAGATTATCCTGTAAGACTTCACAAAACTTCTCCAGAACAGTGGGAGACATAATAAACACAGGCTGAAGAGCGCTCAGTGTTCTCCATGAAACTGACCCTCCTGCATAAAATCCGCACAGGGTCCATTTAAATGACATAGTATTGTTGAGGTAAACATGTACTTGATGTACAGACACTTGTTTTACTGCTATTATGTAACACAAAAAAGTGGTAACTGCATGACTAATGACTCAACCCCATAAAATTTGAACTTCAAAGTATTTTGTGAGTGTTTCAGACATAGAACCAGCACATAGCTTCCTATCCTGGCACCTACGCAAAGACTAAAGCTCCTCAGACTGAAAGAACAATGTTCAATGTGCAAACCATCTTATTAGGGAAGTGTGTGATGAGGGGCTCTCATCACCGCTGTGCTTTTGGCTTTGCCGGTGAAACCTGGTCAGACCCTCTGGCATTAATGGAAAAACAGAAAACAGCTTCTGTGCGGTGTCTGGAGAAAGGGAACAGTCAAAGTCAACAACAGATAGACTTGTTACTGCTGAACGCTGCAGAAGGGAACTCAGTTTTCAGATGACTAATATGAGTGGACAAAAGGTGAAAGATTAGTTCAAGGACTGCTTCTATTTCATAAACGGCTGTAAAAATATTGCTCCTCAAGGTCTCTCCCTTAGAATAAACCTTCAGTGTAAACACAAAGGTGTGCTTAATGAAATAAAGATTATAAAACTGCATTGCTTGCTGTGAGAAATGATGTCATCGTGAAAATCACTTTGATGCAACCTGTGGGTTTGGTGGACAAAGGAGAGCAGACTGTTCCCAGTAAGCTCTTGAAAAAATTGCACTGTGCCTTATAGAAACAGTTTGGCCGGGGTTCCCATCTGTGCTAATTGTTTCCAGATATGCAGTTTTCTGCACAGTGGCTAACAAGACCCCTCCCTGTCTGTCTGTACCTCTGGAACGAAAGGCCTCTCTCCATTCGTCTGCGAGCTGCAAGGTCAGGCTGCAGCCTACACCCCAATGCCACATCTGTCTGTTTGTCTGTCGGTCTGGTGGAATTCAGATCCTTTCTGATTGTCTGTGTACTAACTGGAAGGTCAGAGATTGTCTAGTGTTGCCCACAGCTTGTCTCCACTTTGCTAAAAGTAGCGCTCCCCATTTCCTTTCCTGTTATCTGTACATCTCAAATGACAGCCTCGAGAAATTGGGGTAAAGATTTTCTCACAGTGTTGAACTTATTTTTGAGGTGCAGGCTCAAAACCTGGTGAAAATAAATTCAGTGGCTTCCTGATACAGTGGGGGGATTCAACTGTGTCCTGTGCTGAATGAATGCTCATTACCTTGCAGCATGCCAGCCCACTGCAAACTGACAGTGGAAAATATTATTCTCCCATCATCCTCTTCCTCTTCACAACAACATGGACATTTCCACAGCTGGAACTGTGAACGGTGAATTCCTCAGCAAAGTGAGGAGGAAGTGATGACGCAGGACGAAGCCATCACTCATCAACCTGCCAAATTGGCAGCAGACAACGTGAGTTTCACATGTCTCTGTTACCTCAGTCCAGACAGCAAGAAGCATGTTTTCCACTCAGGGCACGAGTCAATTGGGGCATCCACGCAAGATTTGGTGTATTTATGAATAAGTGTTAAAAACATATAGGCTTCTGGGATTCTTACCGTATTGAATTGCTTTCATTGTCATATAACCAGCGTCTCAGTTACATGAAATGACTTCAGTACAACCCGTCCAGATTGGACAAACAACAGAAAACATAAAACATAGCATAACATACAGGACCAGGAAGACTTGAGGATGTGACGGATGCCCGCGCTTCCTTGGTGTCAAAGAAGGAAAATGATTACATGAGGAGAGTTGGGTAGGTGAGCAAAATAAGAGCATGTACACGAGTGCTGCTGAATCAGAAAAAAAAAACACACCATAACAATTAAGCACATACTCAGACTAAATACAACTGAACGACCATAAGCATCCTGAACCATGAGGGAGGGGGAAGATTATGGAAAAGAGTACAACAAAGGGATATATAAATATATATATATATATTGTGTCACGACTTGATATTTTTCAATACAACAAATACGTTTTTAGGGGTATGAGGAGGTGGGGGTAGGTGTGGACAGTGGAGGGAGGGAGGAGAGTGTTGGGGGTGGAGAGAGGAGTGAGTGTGGGTATGTAAGGTCGGAGAGCGGAGTGGGTGGGTGTGTGCGTGTGTGGGGGGGGGGTACACGGAGGTGTTGGGTAGGGCTGGGCGGTGTGGGCGGAGGTTCGTACCTCGGTATTCGTGCCGGGCATCTTGGTGTCGGTGCGGTGCGGTGTGGCTGCGGGTTGGTTGGGGGCCGGGGCGCTTTGGTGGGGGGTGCGGTTTTGTTTGTGGCTTCCGGGGTTTTTTGTGCGGGGCGGGCGCAGGGGGGATCTGTATCTTGTATGTGGTTGCTCTTGCGGTATTGATGTCTTGGGTGCCTGTGTCTCGATGTGGGGGCGGTGACGGTATATCTTTCAGCCCCAGTGTTGGGGTGGGTGTGTGGGGAGTGTGTGTGTGGGCGTGGTGGCGGGGTGGGGGGTGGGAGAGGTGGTGGCGCCCTGGTGTCAGGTGTATCAGGGACTTTGGGGTGGGGGCTGGCCTGCCCTGGGGGCGTCGTCTGGGGGGTCCGGTCCTCCTGGGTTTCGGTTGGGCCGCCCGGGTCCGGGGGGGGGTGGCTGCTCCTGGGCGCTTGGGCCCTGGGCCCGGCGCTGTCTCCGCTCCGGGGGACGCCCGGCGCCCGGTGGGGTCGGCAGCTGCTGGTCTTGGTCCGCTGGGGCCTGGGCCTCCAGACTGCGGGGGGCTCCGGCTGGGGCCGCTTTTTGCCGCCCTTCGGGGGATGCATGTCCGCTCTTTGGGGGGGGGGGTAGCTGGGATCTGGGCCTCTGGGTGGCTGCTGGGGGCCTGGGTCGCGAGCCTTGCGGGCTTCCTCCTCCTTGCAGAGACGAGGCTGCATCTGCATGACTGTATCACCACGGAGCACCCTTTATTATGCATGTTGACACTGTGACACTGCTTCCCATTGCGATGACTAGGTCGTACCTCTTCTTTACTTCCCATTGCGATGACTAGGTTGTACCTCTTCTCTACTTCCCATTGCGCTGACTAGGTTGTACCTCTTCTCTGCGTAGTTCTGCGTGTGTTTGTATGATCTGAGGATATTTAAGCCACCTGCAGGTACTCCTGTAGGGGATTGCTTGTTTTGTTTTCCAACAGAGACCTTGGTTGTTTAGGGATCGCGGTACAGATGTACCAGTGAACTGTGTAAGTGGATTCATGTTTTCTCTTCTCTCTCTCTTCCTCTTCCTTACTCCTCTCTCTCTGTTTCACTTTCTATCATTACCTCTATTCACTTTCATTTCTCCCTTGTCAGGCCCAGCAGTATGAAATGGAATGGTGTAATAGACAAATGTTTAAATAAAGAAATAAAATGAATAAACATGATATCAAGTGGAGCCTTATGTTCATAAAGCTCCGCTTGATAAAGCAAAACTGTTCAACAGAATAAAGCAATCAGATTTCCATTCTGCTTGCTTCAATGCTGGACAGGACAAGTAGAAAAAAAAAAAAAAAAAAAAAAAAAACAAATACGTTTTTATTTCTTTTTTAACCCAATGTGTTTTTGTCCACATCAGCTTACCATCAGGGTCATACTTAACAAAAAACAAAGTACTTCCAAATGCCAGATCAGAATGTAGTTGAACGGACATCTACTGAGTTTTAAACACAGAGCTCATTGTCAGAACACAAGTTGATAAAAAAAATTAAAATGTACATTGTTTGATATTCAATGCATGGCGCTGCTGACAGTTTCGTATACACCCCTACAGTTCAGTTCAGTGTGAATATATGTATAGTTGGGATAAATAAGAATTTTTTTTCTTTCATTCTGATATTTGCGTAATTAATGTGGAAGTATTACTCATAGCAAATAAACTAATAATTACATAATAAAGATAATTGTAAGAAACATAATAACATAAACCCCTTAAGCCCTTGCACTATTTTAAGAAAGAAAGAAAGAAAGAAAGAGAAAGAAAAAGAAAAAAAGAAAAATAAATCACTTGAACAGTCGTGCCCAGAGTAAAGCAATAAAAGAAAATTTAATCCACAATAATAAGGTTCATTATGCATGTTCTTGGTGTCTAGTGCAATCACCTCAGAAAATCAATTTCCACAGTGAAAATGTTGTCTGTGCAATTTCTGAGCTAAAAAAAGGAAAGCACAGGAGAAATGTGACACTCACTTGTAATTTCCCCCTATTTGACCAAGGATAACATCATGCTAACAATGATTCCATCCACATTGATCACCTTCAGCAGCCTTATCAAGTCTAAAACACCAAAGGTAGCACTGAAATGCACTTTTGATCTTATTTTTAAGGATCTAAACTTCAAACAAAAATAATAAATAAACACCACAGTTCTGTTTGATTTATTTATTTTCATAGGAAGTTATAATATCTCTTTGTTTTTTCAGTCTTCATGAGGACCAATCAGGGTTAAAGAGTTAAAAGAACCACACTCTACACTGTACCTGTTCACCAGGTACAGTTCTGCACACCACCAGGCTCAGACTGATCAAATCTGCATCAGATAACACTACAGAGTTGAATAATTTCAGAAACATATAAAGGGGGCAACTAAAGCCCCGTTTCCACCAGCGGGTCTGGGTCGGGTCGGGCCGGATCGGTCCACGTTTTTTTGCGTCTCCACAGATAAAAACTGGGACGGGTACCCTTATATCCGACCCGACCCGGACTACTTTTTTGGCACCCTTCGGTAGGGGTACTGATCTAACCGATCCGGACCAAAGAGGTGGAGCTAACACACAGCAATCAGCTGATTCATTGAAAAATCCGCCACTTCCCGCGTGACCCGGCGTAAAAACAAAGCAGGGGTGACTCCTGTCTGTTTCTGTCACGTGTGGCGCCGGTGTTTTGGTTAAACGGCGTTACACGGCGATGATGTCACACAATCACATAGCAGCGCTGTCCAGCTAATTCTCCGCCTCCAGAATAAGGGTACAGATTGCTGTGGGGACGCAGCGTGAAATCAACACATCCGTACCCAAACCCACCCGATCCGGCCTGGCCCGGCCCGACCTGACCCAGACCCGCGGGTGGAAACGGGGCTTAAGGGGCAACAATATAGACCAGGTCAATGTACTAATTGGACTTCACATTTTTACAGATAAAATAAAGATGTTACAAATCTTCACAAACTTCATTTGAAATTGTTTTTACTATCTGTGTGATAATTTAGTCCAGATTTGGCCTGTCTAAGTTGTGTGGGTTTTCATCTTGACCCGCAAGGTGGTGTAAATGTCAAAATAGCAGTAAAATACCCCCTTTTCAGCCCCCCCCCCCCAAATATAGTATTATAAGTATATCACTTAACTAATAAATTACTTTTTTTGGCCAAAATGCAACAAGGCGCCATTTCATTAGAACATTTTGATACTCTGAACTCATTAACCTCATTCCACTTAAAAACGTCATCGGGATCTAGATGTGTAGGAAACCAAACATGTTTCATACCTCATCAATTGTAAGCCCGCTGTTGTTTCTTTAGCTAAATTCATGATGCATATTAATCAGGTCAAACTACACTCACAGAAATATTTAACCCTATTTTTTAAGATTTATGTAATTTTATTACATGACAAATTTCCATTTACTTTTTTTAGATAATTTTAACACAAACCTACCAAATAAACCTTACATGACACATATTCATAAGTGTAATGAAGCCTATTTATTTGAATTGCATAATCCTCAGGTTATCCATATATATTATGCAATTCAAACAATATACTTTATGTATTTAAAGTAAATACTCTCATCATCATTCATTTGATTTAATTATTCTTTATTAATACTAAATGCATAAACCTAAGGATTATGTATTTTAAATAAATAGACTTTATTACACAAATGAATGCGTATTACATAAGGTTTATTTGGTAGATTTGTGCTAAAATTATCTAAAAAAAGTAAATGGAAATTTGTCATGTAATAAAATTACATAAATCTTAAAGATAAGTGTTAACATTTCTCCAGAACAATGAAAGATTTCAAAAGGTCAGGTACCCGGATTAACAGTTTCATCAAATAAATGTATCAATGCAATCTTAACACCACAAGTGAGATTGATGCAGCACAGAGTTAAATGCAATTAAAAAAATGTTGTAAATTCTGTAGTTCAAGACAGGTTAGCATATTTCTTTAACAGTTTCTTCTCTGACAGTTGAAACGAATGACCTCCTAAAACCTAACTTTGTAGAATTAGTTTGTACATGTTTACAGCATTATCTTATAAAAGGATGTCAGTGAATAAAAAGTTTAGAGAGTGGCTGCAAAAAGGAGCAAAGCCTCCTAAACAAGTGTCTGATGAGCTTTCCAAACAAATATCTCAGTCCTGTATCACGTAAAGTAATACTCCTTATTGAAATCCATGGCGTTGAAAGGCATTATGACATTTAACATTTTCACATTCAGGAATTTCTTACATAATGACACCAAATAAGCCCTGACAACTGTACTTTTTTCCAAAATTAATATACCCATTGAGCTATTGACATTGCAATGTTATTTTGATGACAACATCACAGAAATGCATACACCAGGTTTTTTTTAACAGAACATTTGGATTCAACCAGTTCAACAGTCAGTTTGTGAAAGCAGCCGAGGCCATGCAGTCCTACAGCAGGGACAACGGCTGTCAGATGTCTCCGTCTGGGTTTTGTGCGTTTCTCCAGTCTTTGCATTTTTTTTGCTCGGCCACCAAAAGACCAAATCCATCAAGCAGAATGTGGTTCTTAACAGTTCCTCCGCCTGAACAGTTCAGCACTGTGACTTGTGAGCAAACTGAAGCATCTTGATCTTTGGGCGCAGCTCCTCAGCATCCAAGATCATCGGCACTTTCTTGAGGAACTTAAATGCGACTCAAGTTTCTTTTCATAGTTCACAAACTGAGCGCAGATCAGTTCTAAAAGTCTGGCATGTGCAAAAGAAATACTTCTGAGGCTGTGCTGCAGGTCCTCTCCCTTCATCACCACTCTGACATCCATTTGCTCTTCTTCATTGACACCACTGCATGAATCACATGAAGCCCCCTGGAGGTCTGTCTGGTCCTCAGCTTCCTGGCTGTTCACATTCTGGAGTTGAGAAACAAATGTTCTGTTGCACCACAAAAACACGAGTCTGAGACTAAGTGTAGAGTAAAATGTGAATACTGACCATGTACTTGAAGAAGTGTTGTCGTTTCAGACTTGAGGACAGTCCCTCCTCACTTAGGTGTCTTCACTCTACAAACGAGCATATGAAATCAGTGGCTGTTATTCAGGACTTTATTTCTCATCCTCTTGAGTGGTGACTCTTGACGGCATGCTGTTCTGCAGTGTATCATACATTTGAACAGATGAGATTTCTAATGTACCAAACTCAACACAATTTGTCTGCTTGCAGGAAATCTAATGTAAAGACTTTAATTAAATGCTGTAAATAACAAAAATCAGTTTCTAAGAATGAAAATTGTGTTTAAAATAGTGAAGTACAACATCTTTCTTGGCCAAACTATGCAACAGTGAAATGGACTTGCCTTAGCTCTTGAAGCCATCAGAAATATAATCTTCCTTCCAGCAGATCCTCCTCTCACACCAAGGACCTTTAAGTTAGCTGGGTCTCCACCAAGCTGTCCCAGGAACACTGTTTCAAGTAGCAATGTTGGTACATGTACAAATTCTGCTTTCATCTACAAAAAAAAAAAAAAAAACAAGATACAGATGAGACTTCAATTATGAAAACATTCATGTTTTCAATGTAACTGTTCAAGTTCAGACTCGACAGCTGTGGCTTCATAACAAGAGGCAACAGAAGCACCAAGTCGTGTGATTCATAGCACAAATCTCCATTTTAAAAGTTATCAAACATACAGTATGGAAATTAGATTCTGTTTTTATTAGTGTGAAATGTGTAGTAATCGTTGGTATCAAATGCACATTCTTTAAAATTTACAGTGTCATGTCACCGAATGCTCATTTACATTTGCATCGCTCAAGTCATTGCAATAATTCAAAAACTTGTTACACGTCCAAAAGTGGTATTAAAAGGAGATAACTCTCATCCCTTTAAACATATGTGAGTTTTGGGAATGTGACATAAAGGTCTGAGAACATTCCTTCAGACATATGTGCACAGGCAATACAGGCATTCATGTCTGAAATTGTCCAAAATGTGTGAACCATGTTTGTTTTTGTAAAAATGGTATGACTCTTACCTTCAACAGAAATGCAACACACTTCACACAACCCTGTCCGTCTGCATGCTGAACCAAAAGAATAAGAAAACAGAGATGTAATTTCACATATAACTGAAGACAGTTGATCAAGTCAGACTGTTAAAGCATCACACGTACTTACCTGAACTTTAGCAGCAGCTCCAACAAAGTGAAAACTATTGTGTTGATTAAACATCATGTTGCTGCACCTGGAAAATGGAGGAGAAAAATGAAAGTCAGTGTCTGTCAAAAACAAGTTGATTCACGTTTACGTGAATCAAGTCAGAAGTTGGTAGACATTAAAAAACTAAAATGGTCATCTCTTTTTTTTTTTTTTTTTTTTTTTTTTTTTTTTCTTACTTGTCCTGTCCAGCATCGAAGCAAGCAGAATGGAAATCTGATTGCTTTATTCTGTTGAACAGTTTTGCTTTATCAAGCGGAGCTTTATGAATATAAGGCTCCACTTGATATCATGTTTATTCATTTTATTTCTTTATTTAAACATTTGTCTATTACACCATTCCATTTCATACTGCTGGGCCTGACAAAGGAAAAAAAGAGGTCATCTCTTTCTTAATGTTTCCCTACACAATTCCAACAGTACAAATATACTGAGCAACCCACTGCCGGAATATAATTTTCTACTCTACATTGTTATTATACACACACACACACGCATATATATGTGTATATATACAGTATAAATATATGTGTGTGTGTGTATGCATATCAGCAAGCAAAGTTCAATAACTTTATCTTTGAGGGTTTATCCTTCACTGCTTCACTCTGCTTTTAAACAGAGAGGGAGGACGTTGTTGTTATGACCGTTAATGGGGTAGCAGTGCATATTTAGCAGCTCTTTATATGGCGGAAGAAATGCTGCTAATTAAAACTGTTGTCATTTAAAAAATGTCTTACTAGCTTTTGCTGCATTTCTTCCTTTTCTTTGCTGTGTTTTTCACTTTTCTAAGTTTTTCAAATCGGATTCTGTCAACATATGAGAGGATGTTGGTGAAAAAACGACAGTTTGTAAAAACAAAATAAGTCAGACTTACCTTGAACGTTTTAAATTCCTCCCCGCGCAGGCATCAAGCAGTCAGTTAGCTTTGCAGCAGTCAGCACATGCGCAGTCTCTTCTTCTTGTTCTGAGATCAGGCAGCCTTGGTGTTGTA